>OZ007598.1:157018092-158218092 GCA_963931845.1 Maratus michaelseni
AAACCGTATATATAAAAATCAATGATTCTTACATACTCACCTTTAGATTTGGCTGTATAAATGTGATTCATAAATAACCTACAAATATCATTCATAATAGATTTCAACTGCATTAATATTTATTTTCCAATTGCATTTTTTTTATAATTAACATTATTTTTGGTCACATTTTTTCTAAACTAACTAAAAAATTTCATTTCTTAATTAAAATCATAAAACTTTAATTATATTTACACATAAATAAATCACATATCATTCATATTAGTTTTTAACTGCATTAATATTTATTTTTCAACTGTATTTTAATTTTTTATCATTAATATTATTGTCGGTCACGTTTTTTCTAAACTAATTAAAAAAAAATCATTTCGTAATTAAAACCATAAAACTTTATCTATATTTACACTTAAATAAATAACGTATATATATATATAATTCAGAAAAGCATTCAACTGCATTAATATTTATTTCTGAATTATATATTTATTTTTTCATCATTAAAATTATTATCGGTCACATTTTTTTTTATAAACCAATTAAAAAGTTTCATTTCACAATTAAAAGCGTACAATTTTAAAGAAAAATTTATTTTAATGCATAACTTTTACTATCTGTTTTTAAACAGTTACTTCATAATAGCAGGAAGGGTATTATGTATATTAATTGAATGATAAATAGATTTTTTTCATTTTTCTATATCAGTTTATTGTTATTATTTTTGTCATATTTTTGTTTAATATTATTCTATATTAAATTAATTTAATCTCTGAAATTTTAAAAATAAAAATATTCAAAATTAATATGCTTTTATAAAGTTTAAAATTGTCATTAGTTTTAATTACAAAATTATTATAATTTTATACAGTTTATTCTATTATTGATGATGTTTTATTTTAAAGTCTTTTTTAATATTCATAAACTGATTTTTCAATCTTTGCTTTCGAATAATTAATACAAAATGTATTTGCGAGCGAATGCGTAAATTGTACGAGTGAACACTCAAAAACTACAGAGTACTTAAAAAAAAAAACTTTTAAGTTATTATTTTAATAATATATAGAAACATATTTTTCAATTTATCTTTTTGAGTTTATTTCATTATTTTTTTCATTTCAGAAGAAATTCAATGTATTGCTAAAACCTAAAAACTTTCTAAAATTTAGCCCAATTGATATTTGTTCTTTAAAACATACTAATCGATAAAATATGCGAATCTTAAAAATATACATATCGATATCTTCAGTTGCAAAATTATTATTATTATTATTATTAATATTCTACAATATATTATATTCGGGGATGATGAAATTAGATTTATAACAGGCATGATACAAAAATAATTACATTTGATGTAATTATTTTTCTATCATATATAGAGTTAATTCATAAGTGTATAATAAAATTGGAAATATTTTGTTTAAAAACCAGAGTTGTAACATATACACTTTTTTATCAGTTTGGTTTTGCGAAAAAAAAATTTCTAATATATCTGACGCCATATAATCATGTATATTGTAAATATTTTCACGCAGTAATAAGTTTTCATGACAAAACCTTTGAATTGCAGTTTTTGATTGTGATATTTAAAAAAAAAAAAGTGTAAAAAGTACATTTAAATATTGTTTTGCACATATGTTTGCTGTTACATACGAGTGTAGAATAGAGATGAAAAATCAAAGAAATTGCAGAAGAAGAAAACAAAACTTTTCAAAAGAAATTTGAAAACTTTATGTGAAATAATTTCCGTGGAGTACAGGAAATTTGTGAAAACTTATCGCAGATGTTGAACTTGCCTGAGAAAACTCCATTTTGTTTCCTGTTGATGCGACTTTCAAACTGTTTAAGTGTTTCGTAATTGTCGACGCCACTAGTCAAAGAAAGATCCATTTTCAAGCCTTGATGTTTCAGTAAAATTTTATAATGTCAGTGTTTTTAAAGTTAACATTAACTTTTTTGTGGATTAATATAAGCAGGCTTATCATTAGAATATGATAATGTTATTTAACTAAAAAAAACATGTTCTTAAAAATATTTTATTTTATTCTGAAAATAAATATTTATTAATATATTGCATTACTAAAATGCTGTAAATATAAAAAATATAAAGACTTTTGGAAGGAAGGACTGCAAAATTAAATACAGTAACAATCACCCAACCATTGTTAGTTTAATTATGCATATCTTAAATTACTATATGAAAACTAGTTTTATTGTAAATTAATTTATTGTAAATCAGCAGTATTCTAACTCTAATTCAACTTTTATAGTTTAAATTTTACTAGCACTAGTGGTTTTTGTTTGTTTAATTTTATCTTAAAATATTATGCAAAATCTATATATATATATAAAAGATACTAATTAAAAGATAAAACTGATAAAATATTTGTTATCCATCAAAATATTATTTTTTTACTGTTTAAAATAATATTTTTAAACAAAGTAAATATAAAAAAATGAGTTAATTTTAAAAAGTTAAGTCATCCTTTTTATTAAGTAAATAATTAATTATTAATATACACTTTTTCTCAAAATATAATAATAATAATAATTTAGAAATTTGAAAAAAGTATCTTTAATTTTAATTACTTTTCAAAAATGACATAAATTCATACAAAATAAAAATGTTCTCTGTAGCATATTTTTACATATATTAAGTGTTAATTACAAAAATTCTTATAAAATGACTTAAAAATTTTCAGATATGATTGACTTGTTTTTGTTGTTTGATATAAGCCTGCTAATATTAGTTATTTTATCCTGAACCATTTGGTAATTGAAGTCGAAATTGTTCACCAAAGACTTATTTGAAAATTTTCTGTTTAAAAATTAACGTTTGTATATTTCTATTGTAGATTCAGATCAAGCTATATCTAGTCATATCTGTTTGAGAAATTTTATTTGTAAAAAAGAAGATAATTATATCGCTATATGATAGCACATTACGAAAATTCTTAGCTTTATTTGAATATGTATTGGGATTTTTAAATGCAATATTAATTGAAATTTAATTTATTTACTGAAAAATATTTTGAATCTGTATAAAAAGTGCAAATAAATTTTAAGAAAAACCTTGAAATTAGATTTATTTAAAACCTGTAGTTTTTACTTCAAGCCAAAAATTCTGCAATAATTTTAAAAAAGAAATGTCGTCCAGATATTAATGCTTTTAAAAAATTTTTAACATAACTTTTTTTAAGTTTAAATTTAATTTATTTACTGAAAAGTATTTTGAATCTGTAAAAAGGTACAACTAAATTTAAAGAAACATAACAATTTATACTAACAATTAAAAAAAAAAATCAAACATCTAAAAATATTCTAGATTTTACAAATGTTAGTGTTTTTTTATTTAAATCTGAGTTCTATAGATGTTTTTTAAAAAAGTTGCTGCTGCTCTTTTATATATATATATATATATATATATATATAATTTTAATTGTTTTATTTGATGGTATTTACTTAAACTTTAAAATACCAATTTTCTCAGATTTTTAAAATGATTAAACCAATACCAATATTAATATATTTAATAATGTTGTAATAACTTTACATTTTTTTATATCATAATTTTTTTTCTTCCGCTTGATTTATTATTGTACAATTTTTCATTTTATTTAGAGATTTTTATCTATTTTTTATCAAAAAAAAAAAAAAAAAAAAAAAAGAAAAAAAAAGAAAAGAAAGCATTTAGCTTCTTTGATAATATGTTAAAAAATATACAAAGTACAATACAATTTTTATTAATTTAAAATAATAGTTTAATTTAATAAATTATACTGATTAAAATTAAATAAAAAAGAATTTTCATACATTTATCATTATATTGCCACGCAAGGTAGAAAGTAATTAAAATATGTGAAAACGGAATTCGTGACGTAATTCTTTCTTAAACGGAAAATTTCAGCGTTCCAGCGAAAAGAATACAACACAATTACATCAGACAGTGCACCTGCGAAAACGAAAACTTGCTTACAAATGTTTTCCGGTTTTTTACGATTTCGTGTTAGGAGGTTTTACTGCATTATATTAGACATCTATTTACTGAATTACATTTTTCTACATTATTTAACGATAGTTGAAAATCATTAAACGGATTTTTGTAGGAATTATTTTAACGGAACTATTGATGATAAATCACTTAGTTGCTTTTGTAAAATTATTTTTTTCCCATTTGTAAACAGCAATGCTTATATAATTTTGTAAGCAAAAATGATACTGAACCAATATAAAATCAATTATATAGTTCCTATATAAGAAAAAAAAACCTTCTGAATAACAGTAGTATTTGTTGACCACATGATTGGTTTAACAGTTTTTATTTTAACGTAAACTAGTAATTAAAATAATTACATCGTCGATAAAGAAAACTTCTGTAATTTATATAATACTTTTCAAATAATTACGATTTGGTACAAAAGTTCTACAACGTTTTATGAAAGCATATGTTTTGTGCATCTAAATTTAATTAATAAATGCAACAGTTTATAGAGAATATTATAGAGAATATGCATAATTTTATAGAGAAATAGAAAAAAAAATTGTTTAAACTAAAAACTTTATTCTAAAAGTCCACACATGAAAATATGGAAAGAAATTGTAAAGTTCATATTTTAGAATTTGTTTTTCAATTCATGTAAACCACAAATATGTATATATATATATTAATTCAAATGAAAACAAAAAGATAAAGTTATAAAAAGTCAGTCGTTTTACATGATAATTACAATTTCATACGAAAGTTCTGCAACAGTTCCTGAAATCATATATTTTTCGCATTTAAATTTAAATAATTTATGTATCAGAATAAAGATAATTTCATAGAAAAATGGGGAAATATCATTTAAAATGTCAACTTTGTAGTAAATGTCCCACATGAAATAAAAAAAAATGAAATTGTAAAGCTCATACTTTATAATTTGTTTTCCAGTTCGTGTAAACACCAATTTTAAATTCCAACGATAACAAAATAATAATAATAATAATAATAATAAAGTTATAAAATGTCAGTCATTTTACATTAATTAATGAATTTTATTGAAGAATCACATAATTAGCTTTGCTTTTAAAATTTTATTAGCTATGCTTTTCAACCTTTCATTACTTTCCAAATTATACTATTCCTTTGAAACGGTAAAAGTTTTCAATTTTACACAAAGTTATCATTAAAATTAGGTATAAAGCAGTTGATTTGTAATTGAAGTTACTTTTGAAAATATAATCGTGGAAAATATGTTTTCAAGAGATGATGCAGGACCAAGCTCAATATGTTTAAACATTACATCAAACATCCCATTTTAAAAGTAAACAAAAAAAAAAGTATTTTTATAAAAAATAAAAATTTTGAAAACGATCTTGATTTATACTAAGACATTTTATAAGCACTACCATATTAGCATTAAAAATCATCAGCATTATTTTTTTATTTTTTATTAATTTTCTAAAAGTGGTGCAAAGGAGCACATCACTTTAAAACACATATTATACTGATTATTTTAATGTAAAGTAATATTTTAGAAAAATTTAAAACCACTTAAAATGTATTGTATTATTTTACAGCACCACCAGAAAGTTAAAAAAAAAAAGAATTTTTCTGATATTAAAGTGAGAAAATTAACAAAATTCTCAAAAGCGGTATTTATTGTATCTTGTAAACAAGCAGCAAACATGAATGAAAATTGGCAAATAATTTCAGAATCTTTGGCTTTATTTTGCACGCTGCTCTTTTTCATTTCGGGTCATATATTTAATCTAAGCTGATACCTGTTGGCTCAGTTTTTTTTTAAACCGGTGGCTATGCACCATTTTTTGGTGCTGCATACTGTAAATAAAGAGAAATGTTTCTTAATCTACGAAAATATAATATAACCACGAACAAAAATATACAATAACATCTTCCAAATTACCCATGTTTCCGAAAATTGTTCTTTATCTACCCTCAGTAACCAATAATTTTTCGAGATTTAGAGAAGCATTTGTAAAAACAAAGTTTGTTTTGTTGCCACTGATTTTTGGAAATGTTTCGACTAGTTTTTATAGTTTATTAACCAGATTTCTCTAGCAAGAATATCAGTTTTTCGGATGCCATCAATTCTCAATGAAACATTTTTAGCTGCGTAATTGAATTTATACATGCAAGAGTAACAAAATAATGTTAATGTTAATAATGTCAATGGTGTTAATGTACTATATTTGTCAGTAACACATGTTTGATGAACATGAAAATGTTTACTTGAGAATGGATAGCATCCAAAAACATATTTTTTAGATTGAGAAAACTGATTAATACACTGTAAAAACTACTCAGAAACGATTTCGAAAATCAGTTGCAGCAAAAGAAACTTTGCGGTTATAAATGCTTACTTTAATCTCGAAATATTAGTTTATGAAGCTTCTAATGCATATTTTCGTTCGTGCTTATATCATATTTTCATAGATTAGAAAACATTTTTTTGAATGCAAAGTTGCTTCAGTTTTGCCAAAAACAATACCTCCAAACTACTGTTATTAATATAATTATAAATAATTAGTTAATTAAGATTTTACAGGAATAATTAGTTAGTTCTTATGCATAAATAAACGACACGTACCTTTTTATTAAATAGTTTTTTTTAATGGAAAAATACTACTTTTTCCCGAGAAAATTTTCAGCAAAAAAACATGCACCAGATATACGTTTAACAAATAGTATAAAAAATGCTGATTGCATCAGTGACTCACATACGTAAGTTTACAGGTAATTTTAGCTATCAACACAGTTTGAATATATTGAAATAGATGTTATCAAGGATTGAATTTTTTTTCAAAAATAGTGAAAAGTTTCCTTATGATATGTATTTAAATTTATCACTAGTGTTTACGTAGCATGCAAGATATGTTCGCTCCACCCATTCTTTAAAAATCACTATAAAATGCTTTACAGTTAAAAAAAATACAGAGTGTCCCAAAATGATTACCTTGATTTAAATTGCTTATAATTTTATTATAATATAGTTACAATTTTATCACCTTCACATTCTGGTGGTTGTTTTTCAAAGCGAGATTGAAACTTCCGCTGCACCGTGTTGGTTGATTAGATACACGGAGGAATATAGATATTCCTATTATCTTATAGTTCTCCATGATTAGATTTCAGCCAGCCACACGACATTGTGCTTTTTCAGGAGTAGAATCCATGTTTGTAGATTACACAGCAACAGTGCCCCTAGTGACGAAACTGCATATTAATATCGCGATGATAGGTCCTGAGTTCAATCGATCGTTGGGAATTGGTCTGAGGCATCTGCAAATATATATATATATATATATATATATATATATATATATATATCTCGAAAAAAGTAAAAAATAATGACATTATAAAATCAGGGAAAATATATTAAAATGTAATTGTATAATTTTGCGTTACATAAACTAGGAATGAAGAACATTGCATTCATAGGTGAAAAGAGAAAAAAAGAGAGGTAGAATAATTTATGGTTTAATCAATTTTTAACTAATACGGCAAGGTATTTTAATAAAGCATTTTTTAATGTTAAAAATAAATTTATGCCTGAACAATATATGAACAAATCTTTAATTACAATATTTCATTTACTCACGAAACATTGATGTAACGACTAAAACATGCTGTTTTTATTATATTTTATTATTTTTTAACACTAGATTTCTATCCTTGTATCTGTAAGAAACACTGACTTTTTTTCTGACTCCAAAGACGTCTTTGGAGAAGTCATTTGATATATTTTTTTAAGTTTTTCTCATTAAAGTCAAAAGAACATACATTTGTATAGTCAATTACTACGTTTCCCCGAAATATATATAAAGTGTATAAATATTTATGTCATAGGATTTCAGAGATACAACGGCAATAATAACGTAAGCTTTTTGAGGATATTCATCCAGTATTAATGCAGAATGAAAATAGCAAATAAAGCATATAACTAGAAATATAACAAAAAAAGGGGGGGTAATTAAAACACATAGTGTTACTTTTGATGTATTATTGCAGAAAAGCAAAATAAAAATGAAATAATAGGTTAATAATACTGTAATATACTAAACTTCAACTTAATTAATTGAAGTTTTTTTTTTTTCAAATAACATTCATTAATGTACAAACACTCATAAAATAGTATATTACTTAGAGGAGATAATTAGAGATACATAGAGGAGATTACATAGGGATATAATTAGAGTGATGCGTACTATCACTCTTAATGTGTTATTGCAGAAATGCAAAATTAAATATGAAATAATAGGTTAATAATACTGTAACTGTAATATACTAAATTTCAATTTAATCATTTGAAGTTTTTTTTTTCAAATAACATGAATTAATATACAAACACTCATAAAATAGGGAGTGGGGAGGGGAGGGGGGGGGGTAACATGAGTAGTTTTATATTTCACTGGCTTGTTTAAAAAATTAAAATGCAATTCAAATCTGGATTCTCCTCGCTATTGTATTATTAATATAAAAAAGTCATACAAATATCCATATCAAACATAAATAAATATATTTATAACATAATACAAACATAAATAAATTTATTAGAAACACAATATATTATCCTGGCATGTCTTTTATAAAAAAAAAAAAGTTAAAGACCATAAGTAGATGATGTCAATGCTCTGTATTATATATTTTAAATAATGGAAATTTTAGAAACTTAATAATAATAATAGAAAAATGTTTTTGTGGTTCAGTTCCGAAACACAAAATCGCACACGAAAGGTTCGGGTTCGGGGTTCATTCCATTAGGAATGGCAGTAATTTTGATTCGCTTCCGGTTCGAAACCCTATGCAAAATTGACAGTACAATTTCAATCACGAATTTCGCTTTTCTCATATCAAGCTTATCACACATAGACATGCACTGACTAAAGATCGGGAAATTGACTTGTATCTAACTAAACAGATTCTTACCTTCATATATATATATATATATATATATATATGCAGTGGACTGTCATTAATGCGTCTCCGTTTAAGATGTATTTCCGGTTAATGAGGATAATTTCGTTTTCCCCATCATTTTCTATATGCAATTAATTTTAAATACATCGCTTAAAGCATCATTTCATAGCGCTTAACTTATCATATAATGTGGACAATATTTTCAAGAATTGGACCGAGCAAAATCGAACTTGCTTTTGTACATTATTTTTTAAAAAGCAACTTCGATGTAACTTTGATTATTGAGCGATCAAGAAACTGTCAGTGACAATAATTAAGAGGAAAAAAAACCTTTCTAACACCAGGAAACGTGAGAGGTTCAAAAATTGGATATTTTTATGTTAGCCGGGCGCAAGGGGTATATCGTCAAATATTATTCCCATACCATATTGATATTGCATTCATTTAATGTAAAATATAAACATTTCACCCATTTCGTTTAAAATACATACATTTAATATACATGCCTTCCATTTTCCATTTAAAATATACATACATTTAAAATACATATCTTTCAATAATTTCATTTAAAATATTAAAAAGAAAAAAAAGGGGGTAGAATTTATAATTCGAATTCTTATTTATTAAATTATTTTGTATTATTACAGTCACATTTTAGTTAATTCATTTATCAAAATGATATCAAACCATTTGCTTTATTAAATCATATTATATACAGAACACTCTCAAAATTCTGCAAAGTCTGGGATCAACGGATTTGCAGATTTCTGAATTGCATGGATTTTGGATAATTAGTTAAGAGAAAGGCAGAAAATCCTTAATTGAAATATTTTATGGTAAAAAATCATTAATGAAAATTTTCTTATCCCTATAGAGCAAAAAATTATCAAATTTCTAGACTTCTTTCTTGAGGAGATAAGTGGCAGATTGCTTCGTGCTCCATAGAATTTCATGATTTTTTTCCCGAAACCGACTGATTAAATTCGCGAATTTTTTCTACGACCGACTGAATAAATTAATGATTTTTTTTCTGCGACCGACTGAAAAGATTCGCAATTTTTTTCCGTGACCGACTGAATAAATTCGTGATTTTTTTCTACGACCGACTGAATAAATTCACAATTTTTTTTCTGCGACCGACTGAATAAATTCGGGTATTTTTCCCACGACCGACTGAATAAATTAGCGATTTTTCTTTCCGCGAACGATTATCGAAATTTGTGATTTTTTTCGCAAACGATTGATGAAATTTGCGATTATTTTTTCATGAATTGATTTTGCGGAATGCTGCAAAATTAAGAAATGTACTGTATTCATTTATATACCGTATATTTAGGTGTATAACAAGCATTTTCGATAAAAAAAAAAAACAAAAAAAAAACTAAGGTGAAATTTACAAGGTGTGCCTTATATGCCGGTTTTTGAAAATGAAAGATTAAAAATTAAGTGAAAAATGAAAATCATAGGAACTGATATTTCTAGTTTAATAAACATGGTATTTATTTATAAAAAATAATTTTCGTTATCAGATTACGTGAAAAGTAATAGTTATTTTTACATTATGATAATCTTTATTTTATTTTTTGTCATATATCTCATGAAGTTTTTTTTTTTTTTTTCATTCAGAGAAAGTTTATTTGCATTAAACGGCGAATATACATAAAATTAGAAAAAAAATAAGTATATGAAAGTTTAGGTATACTTTATACTCATTAGGGCGTCCAGGGTTCGTACGGGTCCTGGAATTTTAAGACCAGGAAATTCTTCGGTACCAGTATTTTCTTTTAGATAATCTCTTCTTAAATAACGTGAAATTTCGGACGTTTGAACTTGATGTATTTTATTAGAAAAATCTACTGGTATCTCATCTGGAAAAATAACGGTACCCGTACGAACCCTGGCATCATACGTCGAAATATACGGTATTTACATTAGTTTTTTTAATTCAAACTTATGACAAAGAATAAAAAAATACCTAAAGCTGAAATATACGTTTAAGCAATGCGCTTGTTAAATAATATCAGGTTTTAAAAGAATGTTTTTAGTTTATTAACAAAGGTGAGCACGCTTTTTCGAAATTCTTAAGCACTAAAAAATTATATAATACTAGCTGACCCGCCCGGCGTTGCCCGGGCAGACTGTCATTGAAAAGTATAACAGTGGAGTGGACTTCATAAAAAAAGACTGAATAATATTTATTTATATTAAAAGCTTGTAAAAAAATTAAATAAGAACTAAAATTTCAAAAGTATAGCAGTTAAAAATGTATAACGTTTAAAAAATGAAACGGTCAGGGAAAATTATTACACTTACTTCTCCTTTTTCACTAAAAATCCCTTTCTAAAAATCATTGCTTTGTTTACATTTTAAATTTTATATTGCTAATTGTATTTTTAAATTATAAATATTAAATGCTTACAAAAATCAATATTTCAAATGAAAATGTATAAAAATATATCTATTTAATTGTTAATGTTGACAAATTATAGTTACAATTTATCTGTTTGTTTCGCTTTTATTCCTGTAGATGGCAGCACCAACCAATGAGATGCGTTTCATTCGGGTGTTGCCATTAAACAATTTACAAATAATCGCGATTTCTGTGCTATGCACGATAGCGTAATATATATATATATATATATATATATATATATATATATATATATATATAATCTAAAAATTACACAATATTACATATATTAAATTGATATTTTCATTTTCATGGTGCATGTGTTATGAAAATAATTTTCTAATTGGATGTATTTATCATATTATTAATAGGGTTCTTTTATTAACTAAAAATTAATCAAAATATTTTATTTCACTTTCACCATTTATTTCATTGTTGTACATAAGAAAATATATTATATGTAAAATATATATAAATATGTATCACTAGGTTTCACAACAATTAGATATATGTAAAGTGTATAATAATTATGGTATTCATTTCACTTTGTAAAAATATGTATTTATTGTTTTCCTTTGTTTTTAATTTATTATTATTTTATTTTGCAACCGGTGGTGCTCATGTGCACAAGAATTATATATATGTTTTATTATTTTTAGTTTTTCTTTCTTTCCCTACTCTTTTCTTTATTTAAATTGCTTTAGGATGGGTAACAGCTAGTCAGCAACGTAATTAGAATGTTATTTAAAAAAAAAAGTATAGCATATTTGGGCTGCTTGATTTCGATCTTTGCATTAATTGTAAATGTATTCACAACTGAAAACATGATGGTTTCTTATGGATAATTATGTAGGAAATATATTTATCAGTGATATGGGAAGATAACTTGAAATTTTAAATACGGCAGCAGCAAATTATCATTCGCGCTACATTACTGCTCATAATATATATATATATATATATATATATATTTTTTTTTTTTTTTCAAATTCATAGTTGTATTGTACTGTTTCAACTATAAAACAGATTTTATCAAAATGTACATGTCACCTATGGGTGTCACACAAATTCAAGATCGCATCACAGCAACAAAAATTAGTCAAACATTCGAAATCTTATAAATATCAATTCAACATTTAGTTAAATTTAACATTCAGGCAAAAAAAAAAAAAAAAAAAAAAAAAAAAGAGACTTACTGCTTTTTTCGCATCTTACTAAAAAAGAGTAATAAAAACAAAATTTAATAAAATGTACATGACACACAAATTCAAGATCGCATCACAGCAACAAAAATTAGTCAAACATTCGAAATCTTATAAATATCAATTCAACACATTTAGTTAACTTTAACATTCAAGCCAAAATAAATAAATAAATTAATTAATTAATTTAAAAAAAAAAGAGTGAGAGACCTACTGCTTTTTTGGCATTTTTATCCCAAAAAAGAAGACCGACTCAAGTCCTTGCTGGTTTGTAGGAGGTATTGTATTATTTTCACTAAAAAAGAGTAATAAAAACAAAATTTATTAAAATGTACACGTCACCTATGGGTGACACACAAATTCAAGATCGCATCACAGCAATAAAAATTAGTCAAACATTCGAAATCTTATAAATATAAATTCAACATTTAGTTAACTTTAACATTCAGGAAAAAAAAATGAAAATGAAAATGTCACCTATGGATGATACACAAATTCAAGGTTTTATTACAGAAACAAATATTAATCAAACATTCAAAATTCTATAAATATCAATTTAAAATTTAGTTAGGTTTAACATTCAGGGGTAAAAAATACAGACTTACTGCTTTTTTGACATTTTTATCCCCCCAAAAGAAAGTCACCTCAAGTTTTTGCTTGTTTGGAAGAGGTATTGTAGGATTGGAGATTTGGTATTGTTTTCACTAAAAAGAGTAAAAAAAAAAAAAAAAAAACAATTTTTATCAAAATATACATGTCAGGTATGGGTGACACAAAAATTAAAAATTGTATCACATCAACAAAAAAATTAATCAAACATTCGAAATCCTATAAATATCAATTCAACATTTAGTTAACTTTAACATTCAGGCCAAAAAAAACAAAAAAAAAAACGAACTAGTGCATTTTTGACACTTTTATCCGAAAAAAAGAAGACCAACTCAACTGCTAGATTGGAAGAGGTACAAAACTTTGCAATGTTATAGTATCACTTCAGAAAATCCGAGCGATATGGGACTTTTCTATGTTAGGTAAATCTAGTGGAACTAATTATGCCACGCAAAAATTTATATATCTTTTGATATGAAAATTCCCAGTTATGTTCCTATATTCAAGATTTCACTTCATTTATGCACAATTTAATCCTTATTGTACAATTTTTATCCTATTTGCCTATAATATAATATATCATTATGTAGTTTCCTATTAAAACATATAGTTCATCGAAAAAGTCTTTCATTTAAAAAACTATAACAGTATGTATGGTGTCTTTTTTTTTTTTTTTTTTTAATATTGTGGTAAAATGGTATATATTTTCTTTTGTAACGTAAAACATTAAAAATATTTACTTTTAACATATCATTTCAGAGTTTATGCGCTTTTACCACAATTATTTTATAGAATTTTTCGCCATATTTAAATGCAAAAAAGCATTACAAATCCTGAATTTAAACGAGGTACCTACAATTTTTGCTATTTAAATATTAAATAGAAAAATTCTATTAAAAAATGTGGTAAAAGCGTACGAACCTTGCATTTAAGCGTAGATATTGTATTTTCTATTATTTAAATTGAACAATTGATCTATATATTTAGTTTAAATAAAATGTTATTTCACCGGAATTTTATACGAAAGCCATAATAACACTAGAACATTCATAATGCTCATTTTCATTGGTACCAAATAAATATATTTCAATTCGAATCAGAAATTTCTTTATAAAATATGTTAACAATGCACCAAACAGAAATAAGTGAAATGTTTTTAAATAAAAATTTTGGTGCAGAATATTTTAATAAAATTTGATTAAAATTTCCTGATGTTCTAGTGTTAAACAGAATACTTTTTTTTTCTTTTTAAGAAATATGTAAAAATACCATACAGTTGTAAAGTTGTACAACACCCTGAATTATTTACCAAAGACTATGTTGTGCAATTCCACATTTATTTATTAATAAGAGATGTAAGCTACATATACACTTAACTACATTTACGAAAGATTGAAAAGCTGTTGTGTAATTAAAAAAAAAAATCTTACATACCATTTATTTTTATTTTTTAAAAGAAAGATACATAATTTATATTGTAAATTTGTATGTTTTTTTTTATATTAAAACTATAAATGATTAAAGTTTAGATTTCAATAATAATAATAAATAAAAAAAAAGTCAAAACTTAAAAGTATATAAAATTCGAATTATTTTTTAAGCTAAACTTTCAACTGTAAAATTAAGAAAAGAGAAAAGAGAAGCTTTATATTAGGTTAGATTTTATCAACAGCAGCAATAACGTGTAAAAATAACAATTATTATTTATTTTGCAAACCTATAAAATAAAAATCAGGATTTTAATTTAATGTCATGGTGTATGATATGTTACAAGATTTTTGTATTGTATATTATTTGTACAATTAAATAAATATTGCAAGAAACTCTTACATGATGTGACTTATTTGTTAAAACTAATTTATGCAATTTTAGTAAACATTCAGACACAGTAATTATCTTATAATTCAATATTTTTCGGTTAAGATTTCTCTTACATAAAAACTGACTGCCTTTTGAAGCATTCACGAAGATAATCTATTTGTAAATGTACAATATTTGCAACTATTCTTATTCAGATACTAAGAAGGTGAAGATCGTTTTTCTTTTTCTTATAAAGGCATGGTGAAACCCCGAGTAACTGATACTTTAAGGATTCTTTCTTGTTCAAAAATTTAAATATATTTTATACTTACCTTTGTTTTTGAAGGAATAGTAGAGATATATTAAACAATTATTGTTGGCAAAATTTTGCAAAATTATACATTTTATTATTAAAAATTAATTTTATTCATAAATAGGGTCAAAAACTCCAGTAACTGACACTATCCCTATTTTGGAACACCAGTAACTGACACAAAGTGAACCAGTGACTGACACTTTATTTTAAAAGTTTAAAATGTTTTAAATAAACTTTATTCTTTATTATAAAAACAGAAACGTTAATAATTATTATAAAAAGTGGGATTTAGTAAGCAACTAAATTATTATTAATAATTTCATTATTAGTAATACAGAGTACATAGTAAGAGCATATAGCAGTAATATTTAGTAATGCAGGTATCCAATAACTGATATTTATGAACCAGTAACTGACATCTGGTGTCAGACACTGGTAAAACAACTTAAATTTTAATGGAGCTCACTACAAGATAAATTTTATTTATTATTATGCATTTTTAAACAGTTTAAATAATATATTTCAACTTTCTTTAATATAACCAATAACTAACACCTCTGTCAGAGACTGGTGAAATGAAATTCTAGGAACCAATAACTGCACCCCCCCTCCCCATTAAGCTAAATTAAATAACTATAAACCCTAAATCATGGCCCTAGTATATCATATGCATCTTAAAACTAATTTCTACAAGTATAACCTAAAAAAAAAAATTTAGGATGGTTGCATTACAAATAAATTAGAAAAAACACTTCCTTAATTTTAGAAATAAGATGGTTGCTTCAAAATAGCACTTTTTGTATTCTCAAAAGTTTCTTCCTCATTAAATATGTTCTTGGCCCTCTACTGGTGAATAAATTTACTACAAGATAAAAAATAAGTGTCTCATTTACCACTAGATGACATTACTTTGTAGAATTTTACAACAAAATGCTTATTTTAGTTAGATTTTTGCTCAAGTGTCAGTTACTGGTTAGGTGCCAATAACTGGGGGTTTCACCCTAAATTATCTTCCAGAAAATTGTGTCAACGATTCTGTATTATGTCCATTTTCGAGACATGATAATCCGCATTAGTTCATTATCGGCGAGCAGTTGATTATAACACAAGAATAAATAAGTATATTAATCGAAAAATTAAAAATTAAAAAATGCTATTCGATTCCAAAACACTGTAGTGATTATGCCGGCAAGTTTTGTCCTTTTATACATCAAAATGAAACCGTTAGTATGTGTCAGAAAGTTGCGTGTGAAAGTTGCGTGTATTGTTTATCGACGGCGGTTCTCAAATTCCTTGCTCAACAACGCAAAACTTTTGACACATTTTCTTACTCATTTTTAAACGTGAAAACACAAAATTGTCAGGCTTGACTTTTGAAGCTATTTGTAATCTAATGAGAAATCTAATTTTCAATTTTTTTACATAAATAAATTACTTACTGAGATAAGCGATTGTTGTCATGTGACAACAGATTTTTCTCCTTCCCCGCACTGTCCCGTCTGGAAACTCGGTGTAAAGTGTCAACCTTGACAGTGTTTTCTTAAAGATCTTCTGCCTTTACCAAAAAATGGAAAACGCTATTGGATTACAAAGTTTCTGTATAAGAATACCTGCCAATTTCATGCTTTTCCAAATAAAAATGAATTCAGAAATGTATCAGAATATAGCTCATTTGGATTTGAGAATAGCCTGTTCTAAAATGAAACTGACTACTTTCTGACGCCCCACCAGTGGCTGAGAGGTTCTGCTCTCAAAGTGGTAGACGTGAGGGGCTGGGTTCACACCCCTGTCGCGCTCGCCGACCTAACAGTTCGGATTTTTCCGTTGTTTACTTCGAACCTTGCCGTAAATACGGGTTAGGATCCCCTAGAAAGACCCCCACGGAGGGCCCTTTCCCCCTTGGGTCTATATCCCTCGTGTAGATAATCGGCCGTCATATAACAATCAACCGACTACTTTCTGACACATTTTTAATTCATTTATGTTCTCAAACGCATGAAATTGGCCGGTGCTATTATTCAGAAACTTTGCAATCGTACTGTTTTTTTACATTTTTCAATAAATACAGAAGATCTTTCGGAAAATTCTGTCAAAATTGGCGTGTTGAATTGAATTTCAGAACGCGACAAGAAAGGAAGAACTGTTGTCCTTAGACAAGTATCGCTTATAACTCAATATGTAATTCATTGATCGAAAAAAGGAAAAACTTTTCGATTACAAATCACTCTAATAATCATGTCTGCAAGTGTCATGTTTTTGCGTTTAAAATGAGTCAGAAAATGTGTCAGAAAGTTTTGCATATTGTTGATCGGGGAAATTGTTTTTTGAAAAAACCACTTTAGGTCCTTTTTTAAATAATCACAGAATTACTATATTGGCATGACCAGCAGGAAATTTAGTTACAGAAAAAAAAAGAGTATATAGCTGATACTAAGTATAATAGAAAAAACACAGCCCTGGCAAGATTATATCAAGAAGAAACCATACGAGTAAATCTCAATGAAAGTAAAATAATTTTTCCCTCCAGTCTATACTATCCATCCATAATAAAAGAAACCATAGAGATACTAACACGCAAAAATACAATGTGTAACGATGCAGCATCTTTTAGCTTACCGAAATTGTGGCTCGAGTTACTCCATGGTTACACATATGAAAATAAACAACCAAGTAAAAATAAAAGATAACGTGCGTAATATTTGATTCATGAAAATTAAATGATTGCATTTTAAATAATAACTTCAAAGGCCGTGCAATTATGGAATATTCTCATTTGTTTTTGAAAATGGCTCGGAGTGAGCCGAAATATGTCAAACAACCTAATAAAAGTTATTTTACTTTTTATTTATTACGTTGTTAATTTACATATTTTACTATTTAAAAGAAATACACTTTAGAGCTGTTTTCAAATCCAAATAAACTACTTTTTGACACATTTCTAAATTTATTTTTGTACGGAAATACATGAAATCCGTAGGGATTCTTGTATAAGAAACTATGTAATCGAATGGCGTTTTCCATTTTTTTGGTGAAAACATAAGATCTCTCAGAAAATACTATCAAGGTGTTATAAAATTAAAAGATGGGGAAATGTTTTAGAATTTTTCAAAGACAAACTGTCATTTTCATCATAAATCATAGGATAATTACACTGAATTACATAAAAGCAATTTATACTCTAAATACACATACGTATAAATACATACATAAATAAAGAAAAAATATATCACATACATATATCTTACTACATTGCATTTTATAAATTGCAATATTTTAAATCATATAAATATTGCAGTTTCTGAACAATCCCATATCTTAAAGTTTGTTTTAGAAACACGCTTTTTAGAAACATTTGATACCGCCTTAAGTAACATTCATGTCATTCAGAGAAATGATAATTTCTGTGAAAAAAAAAAAAAAAAAAACAAGGATGTAAAATTTTTGCAAATAAATATATGTATTTCAGACAGAATATTATTTATTTATATTTGATCACTCGGAATTCTGAGGTAATAGTTCTTTTGTAATAACTTATAAATTACTGAAATTTTGTACGCACATATAAAAAGCTCCTAGAAACTTTTACTATTCATAATTGTTTTTCGATTATTATTTTCAAATTTTAGGATAGAATAGTTGAAACAATTGCGTGAACATCAAATAATTATGTATGTTACTTTACAATAACGAAACAGATAAGTACAAGATGTCCATAAATTACTATCGGTGTTTTTCTTACCTCATAACTCTTGACTTAAGAACAAGATTAAAAATATTATTACATATTTGTAAAGTACAACTCAAAAAATTCTTTAATAACACAAATAAAGTTACATATGCGTAAAATTGCAACTTAAAACGTTATTAATCCAATAGCGATTAAAATCAAATAATAATTAATTTTAAAATTTTATCAAATTTACCGAAAAGTTATTTAAAACGAATTATGAACATAGAGTTAGTTAGATAGTTATTATACAATTCATTAAATAACTTTTTAAATAAATTTGATAAGATTTTAATATTAATTGTGTCAGAGAACCTTTGGTAGCATAATAAATTTTCTATCTTTATAAATTGTTATATCAGTCTTCATATTTTAATTTATATTTTCATCTTTTGATAATGGTAAAAAAGATTAGTTCAGCTTACCTGAAATTTGCCTTTTGCACTAAGAGTAATCCACAGTATTATACTGATATTTATCCTTTCGTATCATTGACGTATCGCTGTTTTGTAATAAGAAAATTTATATTAGTAGAAAATAACAAATTGACATGAAGTAAGTAGATATCCATTTGGTTTGAATATAATATTATTATTGAAATTCTTGACTTTATATATACATTTATATCGCGTTTGGAGACTGCATAAAAATGCTCCAATTTTACATTAAATTTGAGATATTTACATCATATTTGCATGGGCGTCTTTACGGTACGGTTACATTTTAGATACTGAGAAAGTTTGTTATTGAGTTCACGCGCGCGGTATCAGATTGAAGGTTGAAGAGGCAATATGGAGTATTTCTTAGTTGATTAGTTTCGACATAAGCTCCATCTGGTTTTATTCGGTTTGGTTTCCAGCTGCGTTCATCACTTGAGGTACTACAGTTAATTGGGGTCTGGTTTTTAACATGGTCTAAGTGTTTTTTCCATCGTTCACAACACTTGAAGATTATTAACGGCATAAAAAGGTTTCTCCGTCAAATTGTTATTTGGTTTTAATCGTTATTTGATTAATAACGTTTTGAGTTGCAACATTTTCGAATTGCATCGAACATGAGCGGAAATTAAAAAAATATGTACTTTAGAAACTCTAGTATTAAGAATTTAATAACAGAGATTTTTTTTTCGGATAACATGAAGTTTGATACCTTAACCTCTTGAGATCTGAAGTTAAAATAATACTACAAATACACATTCTTTGCTTTTACACGACAGAAAAAAGTCCTTTTTCTGAAATTGATAAAATTTAAGGGTCCGGTATTTTAGGTTTACAAAAATATGGATCTAAAATTACTAGCCCCTTAAAATATCAATTTAATTATCAATAACCTAAGTTCACGCAATAACAAATTTAAGGGATTTAAACAAGTAAATGATCTACAAATACTCTTTATTATTATTATTATTATTATTATTATTATTATTATTATTGTGAAAGGTTTAAGTTAAATAATTATAAAAATTTCTTACTTTCTTGGCCATACCGTCATTTTGCAAATTCAAATGAAAATAATAATTATTGTATGAGAGAATATGCATCAGTGCTGCTATTTATTGGTTTTGTTCAACAACAACAACAACAACAACAAAATCAGTTATATAGAAGTAAAGTAAAAATGTCCACATTTGTGTACTTCGGGTCTGAAGAAGTTATACTAAAATTTACCTTACACTCAAAATATTGAGTCTATAGGTGTTACTCTTGAAAATTTCACCGCTACATGAAAACGCATTTTCTTGGGGGGGGGGGGTGAATTAAAGTTTAGTAATTAACTGTTTCTAACTTTACTGTAACTTCGTTCATTTTTAGGAATTTTGAAATAATTTTTCATAGGATACATTTTTAATTTTATGCAATCGAATAAAACTGAAAAACAAAAAAACAAAAACAAAAACAAAAAAACAATTCGGCCGTTTTTTGGTTTAAGGGAAGCATAAGTTTGAACAGTGACTGACAGTGACTGGAGTTTTTCTCTTGGATTAGAAAGTCTTTAATTAATTTAGACTATTACTTTTTTTTAAATTTATTTATTTATGGTGCATAGAAGTATAAAAATATTTGTTCAGTTGTAAGAAACAATAACAAAAGATTCAATATTGTATGACAAAATTAATCTTGCAAAACTATTTTTACCAGGAATTTAAGCCAAGTTCCATATTTTTCAGTCGTCACTTCTTTTTTATACAGCTTATTATGTTGTATCTGGATTATACCCCAAGAAACAAACAAACAAACAACAACAACAACAACAGCAACAAAAAGAGTAACAAATTAAAACCAGTCGGATGTGTCAATCCAAAAACTTTCTTCTATCTCACACAGGTTTCGCATACACTAAAAAAAGAATCAGCACCAATTTATATCAAGGTCTAGCTGAAGCTCAAGTTTTATTAAATTCCGTGCATTATTTCTTGAGATATGACTATCGCTAAAATTATGTAAATCCTGCAAAATGCTGCATAGCAGCGCCACCTGCCGGACGATTTTTACCAAAAACTAATCAGCACTAATTTACATCAGAGACTAACTGAATATAAAGTTTTATTAAATTCCGAGCATAAGTTCTTGAGATAGAGCTATTGCGAAAATCACGAAAAATGCAGCATAGCAGCGCCACCTGCTGGGCGATTTTCACCAAAAACTAATCATCACCAATTTATATCAGGGAACAACTGAATATAACGTTTTATTAAATTCCGTGCATTAGATCTTGAGATAGAGAGCACAGAAATTTTTTGTCACATACAGACAGACAGACAGAGTCACAGACAGACATTTTCTAAAACCAGTCAAATCGTGTTCAGGACCTTCTAAAACGTATAAATCCGTGGAAAACCGGAAGTCGAAAATTTTCACGAATCCAATACTTTCTTCTTGTAAAGATAGAAGAGAGTAAAAAGGAGGAAGTGGCGCATGTTGTTTTTCCCGAATTAGAACTCTCTTAAAGGTAAAACTATTTTTACAGGCATAGTAATGGTAAATTAGCTTTGCATTTGAGGTAAATCTAAATACGTTGCTTACTGATACAATCACAAAATGATTTCTTTTTGGTTAATGTTAAATGAACACTAAATATAAATTTATTTCTTAACGTATTTTGGGACCAGCGACCTTGATACGAATTAATTTCTGAATACTACTATTTCTGTAATTTTTGTCTCATTTAATCACAGAAATTCTGCGATTGAATAGAGCAAATATTTCTATACGAAAATAGTGGTACTTAAAAGAATGGTTACGCACCTTGTGAATACATTTATGCGTTGCTAGTCCTGGAGACGTTATTGTGAAATAAAAATGTAAATGGGGAATTTTATTTTTTACTAATTGATGAAAATAATTAACACCACGACACCACGACTTAATATTATTATTATCATCATAACCAGATGATTTCAGGTTCGATCCTTAATTTAAAAGTATACATTTTTTTTTTTTTAATTTAATTTCGAGATAAATATGATTTGTAAAGCAAGAATTTTTTAATAGAAATTAATTTCTAGACACTTCAAACATAGATATCCAAAATAACAGCTCATTCCACCATTTTCGCGGTTTGCTTTTAAAAACTACCCACATTGCAATTTGTTTTGCAACGATTTAAAATTAATTTAACTTTAAGAATTCCAAATTTCAAACTTGCATAATTACAAAACTACTTAACCGAATGACTTTATATTTGCTTTCCGATGATAAAATGCCCCACCAATGGCTGAGAGGTTCTGCTTTCAAAGCTGATAGACGGGAGGTGCTGGGTTCAAACCCCTGTCGCGCTCGTCGACCTCACTGTTCAAAGTTTTCCGTGGCTTTCTTCGAACCTTGCCGTAAATACGCGTTAGGATCCCTTAGTGTGGCCCACTAGGGCCTACATCCCAAGAGCAAATAATCGGCCGTCATAAATCAACCAACCAACTAACCAATGATAAAATTTAAAATATGGTGTCAAAATTAGATGTTGGAATTAAAAACTTTCAAGTTTGGTACAATTACTCTATGTATATGACTCCCTAAGAAAATTTAAGATTAGCATCAATTTGTAGACGTTATGATTAATAAATTGGTACCAGTCCCCTTTTTGTACGATAATTTGCGGCAGAGTTCGTAGGGGTTGGTGTATTTACCCTACCTTTTCTTTACCATAGAGCTTCTGCCATTTTACTAATACTGTTACAAAATTCGGGTTCGTTTCATTGATAGTCGAAGAAAAACTTTACTTTAGATTTATTTATACTTAACAATTTTTTTTTAAAATTGTTTAATTGTAATGAAATAATTGAAGGTCATTTAAGTATTTCACTTTTTAGTGTGTTATTTGTTTCGGCTTGCTTGAACAAAACTCATCGATTTTAAGCTCCAATGACGTTATGGCAAGATCGAGAGTTGGTTACATTTAGTTCAATCAGAGACCGGTATCAAATATATTGTTGAAAACTAAATCAAAATTTTCATCACTTTTTCATTTTGTAATGGGGTTTCCTTTTTTATGGAGGCCAAAAATTTAAAATCACTTGGTTTACAATAAATAACAAATAATAAATATTAGCACACTATCAACTCCCGCTAAAATTTCAATTTTCAAAACTAAACATTAAAAATTTCATAAATATTAGAATTTATTAGAATTTTATTTTTGTTTTATTATTATTATTATTATTATTATTATTATTTAATGCAAATAATGTTCAGATTTTTTCCACGGACCACCGAGTTTTTCTCGCGGACCACTGGTGATTCACGGACCGCCGGATAGTCAGTGACTTATGTGCTGGATAGTATACCTTAGAGCTTTATTTAAGAAACAGATTGTATACGGAGTTCCTTAAAAAATCTATAAGATATGCGTATACCAACGTATACCCTCCACTACATCCTACTCCAACTTTAAATTATGCCTGCAAGTTCAAAAATACACATCTTCCTGGCTAAAATTCAAATTTCATTCGTATTTTCCTCCAGTTTATTTCCAGTCTTTTAATTTTCAGCTGTATTATCAAATGCGAGAATTGTAAATAAATTTCATTCGTGTTCGTACGTAAAAAACAGAAAAAAGAAAAAAAAAAAAAATACATGGTTCACTGAATACAATATATGCCATTTGCATTCCTTGAGGTTAGATTTTTACATCACATAAAGGGGCGCCATCTATAGACAAGTAAAAACACTAGAGTTCCAAATAGAATTAAAAGTTTTAGTGCTGCCATCTCTTGTCAATAAAGCAAATTTAAACTATTTTATCGAATATGTAGTTAATCACTCCTAATTTTTTATTTATCCGCTGTATTTATAGATATTTAAGAAAAATAAAATATGTTTTCATGTGTCTTCCACAAGAACCTGTATAATATGTCGTTGTATGATGATCCCCGATTACATTTTTTCCTGATTGAAATAATTAATGTGATTAAAGTAAAAAAGTAATTTTGAGGATTTATACTCGATAGATGTCACTCTAAACAGGTTCCACCCAACATCTCAGCACAAAAAAATGGGAATTACGGTTAGGTAATATTTATTGAGCCTAGATATTATTTTTAAACTTTATAAATAATTTATGTAAAAAATTTTATTATTGTTACTTATTTTTTAATTTAATACTTAGAATAACGCATGAATATTTCCAGGAAATCATTGAAAAAATGTCCGTATTCGAACATAATAGAATTATTAAAGTGTGTTCTTTAATTATAAAACTAAGCATGAGCAAATAAACAACCATACACATACACACATGCTCATATGTCATACATACATACTTACACATGTGAGACCAGTTGTATAATGTTTACCTGATGATAGTTCATTTAAACTTTTATAAATACAGTAAAATTTCCTTAACGGGCACTCCCGAATAGTGAGCATCTCTATTTAGCGAACAGAGATATTCACAGATATTCAGATTACAATAGAAAGATGTTCAGATTACACTTTTCCAATCCCTAAAACCAATATATTTGTATGCTTTTACCTAAGTATAACAGACAATTCGCGCGGTTCTGAATACCAGTCATTTTATTTTCTGTATTTTCGTACATTGCATTGCGGGGAGGAGGGGGAGATCCAGACGCTTTGAAATTTCATGCTTATTAAGAGTCTACTTCACTCACGTGAAAACACCCGCTCGCTATGTTAATCCTATGGGAGAAATTTTTTTAAATATCTCATTTACATTGCAATATTTTTCAATGATTATTATTATTATTATAATTTTTTTCCCATCGGATAGTTGAGGTCGATCTTTACAAAAGCCGTTTTTTACTTTTTCAATTTTGTTTGCAAGTTTTTCTTTCTTTCTTTCATTTTCTTTTTTTTAAAAAAAATATGCATATAAGGGTGTAATATTTTAATATATACGAGGGTGTCACTTCGGTGTGTACTTTCAAAGTATCTTAATTTTAAAAAAAAATGGAAAAAGTAAAAGGCTTTTGTAGAGATCGATCTCAGCTATTCAATGCAAAAATAAATAAATAAATAAATAAATAAACATAAAAATTTTGAAACGCGAGCAAGATATTTTAAAAACTTTCTCTCTTAGGATTAACATTAGCCACACTCGCTAATCTTAATCCTATATATATCGAAACCGGTTCCGAAAGTAAAAGTAACTTCGTAAAAAAAATCCGCAAAGGAAATCGAAAAAGTATTTAATGACGGAAATAGAGATCAATCTCAACTATCCAATGCAAAAAATAAAAAATAATAATAAAAAAATAAAATAATAATAATAATAATAATAATAATATATATATATATATATATATATATATATATATATATATATATATACATATATACATTGAAATGAAAATTAGATATTAGAAAATAACTACCCCATAGGATTAACATTAACGAACATTCGTTTTCGCGTGAGGGGAGCCCTTAATGTTGTAGAAATCCCCTCCTCTTAACTCCATACTCCCCCTCCCCTACCCGGGAGCCTCAGAAATATCTTCCGGAGAATAATGTATGAATTTAACACTGATACCAGATATATTAACGAAAATATAAATGTCTGTTTAAAAAAAACCCATTTCTTTTCGCATGTGTTTTGCTTAAAAATACGCAGAGTTTTCAACGAAATTTAACGAAACTTTGAGAGAACTTTATAACACACAAAAGAAATATAAATGCAATTAGATTAAGATTAATTAGATTATATATGATCATATATAGGGGGAAAATATTTAACATGTTCACTGCCGGGTTAAAGTTACCGGAATTTTATTTTATTTAGAAAGTTCGAATTCATACCAGAAAATACTAATAGCAATATTTAGTTTATTTAGTTAGAGACATTTCATGATTACATACCACAGTTTTCAATGAAATTTAATGCAACTTTCAGAAAACTTGATAACGCACAAAAGAAATATAAATGCAATTAGATTAGATTAATTAGATTAATATGTGATCATTTATAGGGAAAAAATATTTAACACGTTCGCTGCCGGGTTCAAATTACCGCAATTTTATTTTATTTAGAAAGTTCGAATTCATAGCAGAAAATACTAACAGCAATATTTAGTTTATTTAAATACAAATATTTCGTGATTACATAAAATAAAAATTCTTCTTTCGAAATTTCTGGTATGAATTCGTAATTTTAGATTGAAAAACCACGAGTATACTCGTGGTTGGCAGCGAATGGGTTAACTGCGCATGTGTAATAGACAGTCTTTTTTTTCTTTTTCTTTTTTTTTGTTCCCTATCGTAACTTTATAGCAAACAGTATAGGGCAACTTATATAAAATTCCAGTTAAATGCCATGAAAATTCTTTTAAAATAATCTGTGATATAATGAGATAAATTCCAGCTACTTTCTAAAACTATTATCGCTGTTATATTTGTTGTTCCATTGAAAATTCTATTTAATGTCTACCAAAACCCCGACAAGAACGCGAAAAAAAAAAAATATATATCTTCAACCCAAACCCGAAATGGAAGAAAAATTAATACATATTTTAATACAATTATGAAAAAATCAGTGGACCCTTGCGAGGATTTTGCACTGAAGTCTAATATTTTTTAGCGATATCTAATATTTTTTAGATGCAGGTTTAGACTTCTAAAAAAATTAAGGACTAAAAATATCTGCAAACAACATTAGTTAAGCCAGAATAGCATCTCATTTATTCCATCAAAGTTGCAGTAAAAACTGATCAAGGATAGCAAAATGCACGCACGAAAAAAAAAAAAAAAAAAAAAGAAGAAAAGAAAGAAAGAAAGAAAAAGAAAAGAAAAGAAAAAGAAAAAAACCCAATAATTTAACTGCATCAGTCGTCATCCGCTTCGGGGAAAATACGGGATAAAGAAAAATAAATAGAATACATATAAAATACAGTTTAATTTAATAATAACAAAGCATATATTTTAGACACGTGAAATACCACTGCTTCGATCGATCTTTGGTGTCTTTTTCTTACAAACATTTGAATTTGAATTTTGCTTCTTTATCATAAATATAAAATAACATGTTTTAACGAAATGTAAGTGTCAGAAACCGGTTCAAAAACCTATGGAATGATACCTCATTTATTGTTGTGCGTTTTGTAAATGCATAGAAAATGGGATGGTGACAACAGAAGTAATATATATGATAGTCTACAATCATATATCTATTTTCAATTTTACCTTCATGTTGAAAAATAAACACATATACACTCTAAAAACGAAATTTTCAAAACTGAGCAAAAAATACTCAAATCTGAGTATGTCGCATAGTCAAAATGGCTCCGAATCAAAATTACTCAAGTTTGAAACATGTATATACTCATTTCTGAAAACATCTACACACTCAAGAATGAAACATTCTGTGCTCATATTTGAGTACGTCCATGTTTCAAAAATGAGTATGAACTGACTTCTATGTGCTCATTTGTGAGCATGTCCATGTTTCAAAAATGAGTTTGAACGGATCCTAATCATTTTTGAGTACGTCCATGTTTCAAAAATGAGTATGAACTGACTTCTATGTGCTCATTTGTGAGCATGTCCATGTTTCAAAAATGAGTTTGAACGGATCCTAATCATTTTTGAGTACGTCCATGTTTCAAAAATGAGTATGAACTGACATCTATGTGCTCAGTTTTGAGTATGTCCATGTTTCAATATTCTGAGTATTTCTGATAATTGAAGAATTGAAAGCATTGGATCGTCCTATTTGAAACAAAAAGTTTCATAACAAAATGAAAACATCGATTTACTCAGATTTGAAAGTGTCATTTGTCTCAGTATATACTCCTTAATGTTCAAATATATGTTTTTTTTCATCTGAAAACTATTCTAGACTTTTTTGAAAAATCGGGTCAACCCGAATCCGATCCGTAAGAGGCAAATACCAACCCGAACCCGCCCCTCAACGAAAAAGTTTAGCGTCAATCCCGACTCGAACTGACCGGGTCGGGTTCTAGTAAAATGCAGAACTCTTAGTCTCAATATCTTAATTAATTTGCACACTACTGTATGTCAGTTTCTTTTTGCTCGGAATAATTAACATCATTTCAAATAATTCAAACCAAATTTATTGTGGGTCCTTGTAAAACATTTATAAATGCTACGCATATTATATACTCAGTGTAGAACGTACAACAGTTATCCTTATTAACCTGTTCAAATTTCGTAGCAATTCAAGAATATATATGAAATTTAGAGCGCATATAGAACTATGGACAGACAAACAAAAGTCGAAAACTCGTTTTCACTGTCGTGAAATTTCAATTATCCGGAGTAATATGTTCTGGACGCAATCCGGAAATTCAAAAGTCCGGTTTATTGGGTACAATCACAAACTATACGTTGGGGGCCACCGTAATACTTACCCATCATGGATATGCTTAATGTAAAATATGAAAATAAAACATGTTTAAACTACTTATAAAATGCATTGTAATTCGAATAAAATCGTGGCTTGATGACGTCATAAACTTTAAATGTTCTATTACTGGTTTTCATAAAAGAAACATCCTTATAACTCAAAAAATGTTAATAATATTAATAACGGTTTATTGCGACGGATTAAGCGTCTCATTTCCAATTAAAATATATCTTTGAATTGAAATTTGGATGAAATACAGGGTCATGAAAAATCGAAGAGTGTGGATAATGTAATTACAAATATCTTGGCAACTCATTATCCAATCAACTTTATTCTTTATGCAAAATTTGTTTTTTTATCGTCTTTTATATTCACTCCTTAAAATAAACAATTTCGAAAAATTTTATATAAGGAAAGGGCATGTTTACTGTTAGTTAATTTTGAAGGTAGCCAGTAGCTTTTGCGCGCTCTAAAGCAATTAGGGTATATAAATAAACATTTGTACTTTTGCAAAACATAGGTAAGATAATTTGCTTACCTCCTTTTTCAGAATTCATCCTCATTGTCCCGCATGGTAGGTCCTTAAGGTTATCCTTTTATTTATCCATAATGAGAACAGAGTATCGAATACGTCATTTGTGTTGCACCAATATAAGAACTACTGCACTTATATTGGTTGTTTAATAAATTTCACGTATCCAAAATTTGGTATCCATTGGTATGCTGTACACACTGAAGTATTATTCATATGTGGAACAGAGAAATATAATTAATAATAATAAATTAATCATTATTTAGTTTAAATTATTTAATTATCTTTTAGTTACATTTATTGTTACATATCTTTAATTTGAAACATTAGTTAAATTTAATTGAGTTTAAGGGAGAACGAAATTACATGTTCGTTTCCAACGCGCGAGAAAAAGAATCTATTAAAGTTCTATATAGTAGAAAGAAGGAGTTTTTAGTCCTTTTTATGTGATGTCATTTTCCAGTTCTGTGATTCGTCAGAAATGACGCAAAGTTAAGCGTACGTCATTCATACGTATTTTTATTTCCTACTTCCTTGTTCACATTCATGAGTTTGTAAAAACCACTTCATGTTGCATCATAGATTTCACTTCCTCTTTGAAATTGGGTTAAACACTTTTTATCGTGATGAGTTTTTAAATGAAAATAAATCATCTGTCACAGAAATCAATTTATGGAGATTATTTTTCTGATATATTACCAACATTTACAAAAAAACAGTTCCATCAACCAATCTACCACTATATTTTTGTCATAGCTATCATTGCAGGAATCGCTATGGCGACGTAGGCCAATCATATTATAGGCCAGTTTAACATAGACCAATCAAATTTCCCCATTTCACGTATACAGTAGGAGTCATAAAGAACAAACAGGTTTTCCTTGTTAACCAACCGTAATTGAACCAACAGTGACGTCAGTTACCCTTTCCTTATACCTTTGATCAGAACGATTATTTCGAGAGTCTGAAAAAAATTAGTTCCAAACAATCGAGGTTACTGAAATTCAATAGCTTCTTCCCATTATTACATACTAAGTACATACCAAATTTCAAGTCTCTATCTCAATTAGTTCGGGAGATAGAGCGTTTACAGACACACAAACGGACGGCAATTTTTTTTTTCTAAAAATATGTTTTTCGGAATCTCCAGTGTCTGAAACGTGTAAATCCGTTAAAAAATTTTTTTCCGATTTTCAAAACGATTGCAAGACTTACCCTATTCTACGTATGATGGGTAAGTAAAAAGGTTATAATGTGTAATACAAATTTCTCGAGCTCTTTTGTTTAATGAAAAGGCAGGGCGAATATATGTTGAAAATTAGATAGCTTTTACTATAAAGAATTAAACAATGTGAGTTATAAGTTGTGCGTTATACAGTTGGTGATCGAACATGTTCGTTCAACAAACTTACGGGGGGGGGGGGGGGGCATGATAATATGAAACAAACAAAAAAAATTATTTTGCAATTTCTTCTCATAGTTTACAGTGTCTAGAATATAGCTCCAAAACGATTCTTTTTTAAATTCGAGTTATTTATTAAATTCGTACATAGGATTTTTTTTATATTTTCATTTTTTTAGGTGCGTTTGTAATTATAAAATACGTTGCACCTATAGTCGGCGTCTGGTCTATCCGTCCGTCTGTCCAGATATAATAGCGCAACAACTACCCAATCGAATAGCTCGAAATGTAATACATATAATCGTTGCCGAATTTTGTCGAGTCATTTCAAATTTTATGAAAATCGAATCAAAATTTAAAAAGATATTAATAAAAGTTTTCTAAAAGAGAATCAATGCATTAGTTAAGCAGAGAAATTCACTGATAATAATTAAAATATATACAACTAACCAACTTTTTAGCATATTTTATAGTAGAAAATACTTCTGTTGATCTTAATTTGCATATTTATGTTTTATATATAAGACCATTTATATTTTTTCCAAGTGCTTGAAATTTCATACGCTTTCTCTAAGATTGTCTTGATGCTAATTACAATATAATATATTTCTACTGCAATATATTCTTGAAATAGATTTCAAACTGCAACAGATTTCTACTACACTTTGTATAAGAATAACACATATATGCATGAAGATAATATACATGCATTATTAACATGGATTTATAACATGTAGGGCTTTCAGCCAAATTTAACGCTACTTTCAAACACCTTGACAAAATGCAGTAGAAACATTATCTTGTAATTAGAAAATTAATATACAGTGGACGCTCGTTAATTCGAATTCGGTTAATTCAAACTTTCGGTTAATTCGAAATAATCCAAAAGCCCCCAAAAAGTTGTATTGGAATTAATGTTAAAAATATCTCATTAATTCGAACTAATTTTTATCACTTCGGTTAATTCAAACTAAAAATTTGACCAAAAAAAAAAATTATTTTTTCTCGTTTAACGGAGAAAAAAGGAAGCTGTATTTATTATTTTGTGTGTCAAAATCATCTGTATTTCTTTTCCAAGCGCGCCACCCGCGGTAGTTAGTAACTTAAACTAAAAACAATCCAACGTACTTTTACCCCCCCCCCCCACATGCCAAGCGAAATTCACCCGCGTGAGTAGAAAAGAAGCACAAGGGGAGGGGGGGGGATTGCTATCATTTTTTATTTGTTATCGATTTTTTTAGAATTTCAGAAAAAAGATTAGTCTTTACTACAGATTCTAGGGGGCTGCGTCAGTTATGACTACAGTGCAGACAAGTTAATGTGCTCTAGTTTCTCTTCCTCAGTTTGTGGTGTGACCGTGTAAAAATTTAGGATATCTACACGTGGAAAGTACAAAACCCTAACTTTGGAGACAAAGGTAGAAATTTTAAAGAAAGTAGAGAATGGCGAATGTAAAACAAACTGAGCAGCTGACTATGGAATTTAAAAAAATACCTTGCCAACTTATTTGAAAAACAAGGAATCAATTTTAGATTCATGGGAAAAATCGAAATTTGCTAGAGGAAGGAAACGCATGAGAAATGCTTCCCAAGAAAATCTAGAAAAAGCTCTATTGCTATGGTTCCAGGATGCTAGATCTCGAAACTTTCCGATAAATGGATCCCTACTGCAGACGAAGGCTGATGAATTGGCAAGTCGAATGGGGATTAATTATATAATTTAAGATTTTAAATGCAATGATGGATGGCTTTCTCGATTTAAGTCAAGGCACAATATTTCTTATCAAACTGTATGTGGCTAAAGCTCTGATGTAAACGAAGACGTATGCACTAATTTCGGTTGGAAACTGCCATGACTTTTATCTACTTACCTGCCGAAAGATATTTTTAATGCGGACGAAACTGCACTTTTTTATAAACTCTTGCCAAACAAGATATTACATTTTAAAGGGGAACTTGCGTCGGAGGTAAAAGCAGTAAAGAGAGGATTACAGCTATCGTTTGTGTTAATATGGATGGGAGCGAAAAGCTTAAATTATTAGTGATTGGAAAGTCCCAGAATCCACGGTGTTTTAAAGGAATTAAAATACTGCCAGTTGATTATGTATCCAATGCAAAAGCATGGATGACACTAGACATCTTCAGTAGTTGGTTAAAAGGAATAGATAAGCAGTTTTCGAGACAAAAGCGTAAAATTCTCTTATTTGTGGATAACGTAAGCTGTCACAATAACCTTACAGAACTGAGTTCCATACAGGTTGAATATTTGCCGCCAAACACAACTGCGAAGCTACAACCAATGGATCAAGGAATCATCCAGAATCTTAAAACAAATTATCATAAGAGACTCTTAAAACAAATAATTTTTTCTTTAGATTGTGGTGAAAATTACGACATTACTCTGCTGACAGCCATAAATGATCTATATGCTGCATGGGACGTTGTTAAAGAAAGCACTTACTAATTTCTTTCGTCATGCTAAATTCATGTACGCCGAAAAGAACAATCATATTGAAGAATGTGACGATACTGATAGCGATTTTTCTGAATTCAAAAAATTTAAATGTGATAACGTTACTTTTTCTGATTATGTAAGGGTAGATGAAGACGTAGAAGTCTGTGGAAAACTGAACGAAGATAACATAATAAATCTATCCGACAAGATGAAAAAGCAGAGATCTTATTGGATTCAGAGGAGAATGCAGAGACTGTTAACCGTCCTAATGACCAAGCCATAATGCACTCTATAAAAACTCTTAAAGCATTTATTCAGATGGCACCTTCCTCTGAAAATGAATTGAAATGTTTACTTCGAATCGAGAAGCTGGCTGAAAAATGTAGGCACAATAAACAAAACCAAACATCCATTTTACAGTTTTTCTCAAAAGTGTAATTCATATTTTTAATTAAAGTTTTCTTCCTACTGCTTCGTTTTATGATTAAGGTAAGTCTTTATTGCTTGTGTTCAATTTTAAATAGCATAGTATAATATATATTATGGGGTTATACATACTAGGAGATTTTTCTTCTTCAGTGATACACTTTTTAAGTTATATTTTCTCTTAACATCGGATAATTCGAACTTATTTCTGAGAACCTTTGAGTCCGAATTAACGAGCGTCCACTGTATTTGACATTTGTGTGACGTTAAATTTGGTTGAAAAACTTGCATGAACAAATGCATTTTTTTTTTTTTTTTTTTTTTTTTTGTGAATTTTTAAAAGAAACATTTGATTATTCTTGAATGTACAGTACCCTCCCCTCGCCCCCTTAAAAAAAATCGAACGAGGTCTATAACTCGAGTTCTAATTAATGCAAAAATAAACGAAAAGTACCGTTTTAATTCTTATAAAGTTCTGTATAATTGTAGGTGGTACACTTTGTCTTAAGGGATAACATCTACATATAAAATATTGCACCAATTTTGATTTTTCAAATGGTAACACTCAGTTTTGACACCATACCTTGGGTTAAGGCACGAGAGTAGAAGCGATAGGAGAAATTTTATTTCATATTGCCACATTTTCGAAATAATAATTTTCATAGTAAGTTCCCATTGTACATGTTAAAGTCATTGTGGCGCCTGAAGACAGCACGGAAAATGGTATGGTTTATATACTTTTTTTTAAATCTTCATAGAGTTATCAATGAAAATGTATTAAGGGTTCATCTATAAATATTGGTAAATAAAATTAATGTATTTCAAGGAGATGTACTGGGAACATTTATTTAGAGACCAGAAAAATTATACAGGGGATCTGAAAATATTTTAAATTTACTTTTAAAGAAAGACAATTCAGTATATTTGTTTTATGTTTACTTCTCGTTCAACGTTCAAAACATAATTCAATAATTTTTTTTTCCGGTGACTGTCGAATACTTTCTTTTTAGGCTTTCGTTCATCTCACGAAACAGTATTACTCCCGCTCCGTTGTTTGTCTGTCCCAGAGCTATTCTCAGAAACTATGTAACTTACAGAGTTGAAACTTTGTGTATATAGCTGAATACCAGCTATAAAGAGCTCGAAATATTAAAATTTGAAAAATTCGTATTATTTTAATAAATAGAGATAAGAAACCAAAATTCTAACAGCCTTTTCCTATTAAATTCAAACATTTTTCATCATAGAAGATGCCAAAAAAATAAAAATCCACGATGAAATTCTTTCTACAATAATTAATTTTCTATCAGACGATTTCCACGTGAAAAATGAAAATGTCATAAAAAGTTTCACCAATTGGAAAAAAGATTAATATGAAATAAAAATGATTGACGTCATAGTGGTAATAAAATGACAATTTTCAAAAAATTCTCAATAATACAAGGAGTATGAATATGTGTATGTACACAAAGCAGATTAATATCACGTCATTAGAGAATTAAAAAGAAAATCTGACGTCATATTGGAAGTTTAACTAATTTTTCAGATGTTTGAGAATAAGACAAAGCGAGTATCAATATGTATCAATATGAGTAATAGAGAATAGTAAATATATGAGTTTGAGAAACATATTGAATCATGATAAAAATCCACTTATGGAAATATTCGCATATTTTAACATTTTAAAGGTGTACAACATGTTTAATTTTGAAATTATTTTTTTATATCGCATTTAGTCCGCGTGACAGATATTATTATGACAGAACATAATAGCCGGCATCGCCCGCTATCAGGCTGCTTTGGATACTCGAAAAAACGAAAAAATAGACCGGTAAATTTTTACTTTATAAAAAACAAAAAAAATAAGTTTTTTTTTTTTTTTTTTTTTTTTTTTGTTGCTAAATGAAAATTATTTGGATTTATTAAAGAAAGAATAAAGTGTTTTGAAAAGAATATTAAACGAAACCCTTTGAGCGATCTTCGATCACACTTACCCACTTGTTTTGTAGATGCTTTGGTAACAGAAAAGCAGTTCTTTTACAGTGTCGAAAAGTAAAATCTATATATAAAAAAGCCGTTCTGTATGTCTGTTCCTTATACAAATCTACAGTTTTTGTCTGATTTGAACGAAACTTGATGTACATACGTTGTAGAACACGAGTAAAATCACTGTCAACTTTAAAAAATTCTCATACCATTCTTTACCACTTTTTTTTCAAACATCTCCCAAACTTTATCGTTACAGAAATCCCTTTTTTAAAAAAATTCTCATGCAATTTCTTTCCCGTTGCCATAAAATAAATTGCGTATGGACAATATTTTTATAAACCGATAAAAATTCAGATTCTCTCACTATTATTTGAAATAAAAAATTGACGTTATTTTGGGCAGTTAATGTAATTTTTTTCGCATATTAGAAAGATTACTATAAGTGCGTTTAAATGACATAGTTCATTTATTTAAATGTGTTTGGAGATAAAAATAAATAATTTAGCTGCTAATTTTACAAAGGTAAATTGTTTTCACTGGTTTGTTAATATTAAAAAAAAAAAAATTTAAGAAATAAAAACATATTTTTGAGCATTCAAACTTCATGATTCAATTTATTCTACATATTCAAAAATCGTCTGTCAAATATTGACATTTAGCAATCATTACATCGTAACTTTTTTCAGCTGGAGCTTTAACCAAGGAGGCATATTTAAGTTCTTTGGATGCAGATGGATAATAGATGCTCACTATTCATAAAAATTGGATTTAAAGAAAACAATACAGTATTTTCCATTAATTTTTCTCCAAAAATGGGTGTTAAAACAAACGGGATTAAAAGTAAAATGGTTTATCGGAAAAAAATACATATTTTTTTAATGTAAAACTCTCATTTTAATTTTAAAAACTAATATATTTTTCGATAACGTGGCGACATTTTCACTTCACCAGCTTCGAAATTATTATCCAATTCTTAAAAGAACAATATATTTTTGAGAAATAATGTTTTGCATCAAAAACCACATAATTCTAAAACGCAATTTTAACAAATTCTGTTTAAATTACATTGTAAATATAATTTATGAGTTAAATTTAGTATTTAATAATATTGTTTAAATTTTTTCTATGAGTACAGTAGTATTGGATTTCTTTAAACGCTTTCATGTTTTAAATAGATAATGTGCATGTGACGTTACGTACCCAAGAAAAGACGCTTTTTTCCAATTAACTATAGGCAAAAAGTAACAATTCTTGCGGAGTTAGTAATTCATAATGTATTATTCCCTAAACAGAATACAATGTATTTTAACTATTTGAAAATTATGATAAACTTAGCAAAACTTCAAGCAATTTAGATCTACGTTTTGCCTACGTTAAGTTGAAAAACATGCACATTATCTATAACTATAAATGGTTTGGTAAATAATAATTTGTACTTGATTCATGAAGTGAAAGAATTTGTTTTAACTAGACACGTATCGGTTCAGAGGAAAATCTACCCCGGTGAAGGTGTCGTCATATTTTAAATAATGTTCCGGTTTTCATTCACAAAATATTAGTATTTTATAGCAATGACACAAATTAGCGTAATTTCCACAGAATGTATTGGTCGCCAAAGCATAAGTTTAACATCCTTTTACCTACAATTTTCCAGAATATTAAATTTCGATAAAATTTAATAAATATATCAAAGTCGATGTAAAAGTTGTTAGCATATGCAATTTTCATTGGAGAATGGAATTTGCATTTGAAATGGTTCACGGGAAATTCACAGAAGAGTCGACACCACGAATTAAACAAGAAAATCCCCCTCCTCTTTTTTAAAGCACCATGATTATGGAAAAGAGCGAGAGAACAGTCAATTAAAAATCCAGGTATTATTAGTTATATTTCTCTGATACTTATATAATTCCTTATAATTTTAAAATATCTAAATCTATAGTTAAAATATCTCTGCAATGTAATTTTTGCCTCTCATTGGAATACATTTCTGTCAAATTTCGAAACTCCCATAGTCCTAAACTACAATACAACAATCAATATGATAATGCTCTATAATTGGGTGCTTTTTTTTCAGATTGTTTCCGCCATTCAAATAAATCAGCAACTCTATTGCTTAACAAATAAGCATTTAGTCTTTGAAAGTTTTTGGAGCGTGATATACATTTTGATTTTATTTCTAGATCTACAGCTGTTAAAAGTGTGGCACTGTGAAATAAAAAATATCGCAAATATATGAGGGTTAAAAGTATTTCTTGCTTATTTTATTTATTTTTAAACTTTTATGCTCCACCACGTTTTAATTTTTAAAAATATCATATAACTTTAAATATCATATAATAATATTATATCATAAAGTGTTTTGAAAAAACAGCATAATTTATATTGATTTTTAGATTATTCTAACCAAATAAAAATTATATCTAAAGTGACATGTTAATTAACAAATTTCCTCAAAAATATTTACTAATATAATCACTAAATATTCTTTGACACGAAAACTTAAATTAAATCAATTTCTATGAACGGAATAAATGTAAATTAGAATAAATAGAAATGCTAAAATAGAATAACAACGAAAGAATGTGTTCCATACTTAATCTTAGTGAAAGAGTATAAAATTTCAAGTTCATAAAAGAAATGTAAATGATCATATATGTATAAAAATAAAAATACGCAAATTGTGATTATCAGAAGTATTATCTACTGTAAAATATGATAAAGAGTTTGTTAATTTTATATGTGTCTTAATTAATGCATTAATTTTCTTTAAATGTTACGTGAACGGAGTCACGGATAACAGCTAGTGTCTCTAGATTTTGAAAAGTAATGATTGGAACTCACAAATCCATATATTTTTTTTAATTGTGATTCGTTTTACGTAAAATTTAATGTAGGTGATAATTAATATTTTTAAAATATGAATACATTAATAATTTTCATAATTAAAAATATGTTTTTGAATGGGAAAAATGTCTAGAATATGTTTGAGTCTATTCATTGATCTCATAAAATCAAAATTGAAGGATTTTTTGGGAAGTTATGAAGTTGTGACGACTCTATCGTGCCCGGGTAGTATAAAAAAGGTTTCTAGCAACGAACTACTGCCCTCGCCTTTTGGTTGGTTCTATAGAACTTGTCTACTGCTCCAGAGTCCTTCGTTCGATCCTTGCCATCGCCGGTCACATATTCTTTACTACTGACCTTTGACAAACCTTTGACCTTTGTAGCCGATCCCTTAATATAAAATAAAACATATACGATTATAAAGAACTTTATAGGAATCAAATGGTACTTTTCGTTTATTTTTGCATTAATTGGAATTTGAGTAATAGCTATCGTTCGTATTTTTTTTTCTTTTTTGGCGCTGGGAGGGGATACTGTACGTGTTATCCTTACACAAATCCACACAAACATTGTACAAGACGTATAGGTACAGATTATTTCGAAATTTGTGTGATACAGCGTGATATCAATTGTTATATCTTTAAGGCTGCTCGTCAGTAAACTTCCCGATTCCCCGCGCTAATGTTATTCCTATGGGCGTAGGATGCATTCGTATTTTTAAAATATCTCCTCGGAAAATTAATATTTGTAACTTCTGTTTTCTTTGTACTGTTCTTAAAGGATGTCTCTTTTTTTCTTAGTTGTCAATTTTTTTCTAAATATATATAATTTATTTTATGTGAAGTGTTAAATTCTTCTTCAGTTTCTCTACGATATTAACACATAAAATTATAAATTAAGCACATGTTTTAGAAATATTTTGATTACTAAGAAAAAAAGCGACATTCTTTAAGAACAGTACACAGAAAACAGAAGTTAAAAATATTAATTTCCTGGGGAGATATTTAAAAAATACGAATGCATCCTACGCCCATAGGAATAACATTAGCGAGGGGAATCAGGAAGTTTGCTGACGAGCAGCCTTAACTCAGCATGTTGTTTATCCCCTAATTGTTCTCTTGACTGTTTTCACTGAAAAATATGAGGTTAAGCATGGTCTTTACATCCCAGAAGTTAAAAAATAATTCGTTAAGTTTTTCTCTAAATCCAAAAAAAAAAAAAAAAAAAAAAAAAAAAAAAAAAAAAAAAAACTAAAATTGGAAGTATATTATTTTAGATAGTTTGGAAAAATTCATGCAATATTGGACACCTGACGGACTTCCTGCAGTGAAAATGACATTAAAAGGGGTCCATTTGGCCTCGGGATCGATTTGGGGTCGATGGAAAAAAAGTTATGAAAAACAATCTGTTATGATAAAAGACTAAAAAGTGGAAGGGTTTGCCGTATTTCTACTCTGACGTCGTGAAGTTACGCTTGGATTATATAATAATAATAATAATAATAGTAATAAATGGAGATTGGCATACTCCAGATTGGATTATTACAATTTACAACGCTCTTTTTTTATAGAATTCGAAACTATCGAATATAACTTACAGAATGAAATAAATGAGTTAGTTGATTTTAAAGCTAACACGCTTTTTAAAAAGGCCACTTTAAATTTATTTCTGGCGAACATGAATATTGCATGAAAATGTCTGATATACTTGAAGTGGTAATCTCCCATTTTTAGATATTTGCCATCGGGTAAAATTAGGTTATCCGATCCGATACAGGATTCTAGTTTATAACCTATATAGTTGAGAAACTTTTAAAGTGGCAAACAGTAAAAATAGCAACCCCTGCTTTAGATATTCGGCAAAAAGTCTAAAATCGAAAGTGACTCTTGGCCATGTAATGTATATACTCAATAAGAACAAGTAATATATATATTTTTTAAAGTCAATTCCTACTTTTTAATCATAAATATATAAAATAAACCCGTGCAGCATTAATGTCCCACGTTATCTTTATTGAAATTTTTTTTTATAATCATCGTTGCTCTATTTTATTTTTCTGCCATCACTAATTTGAGGAAAATCTTTCATTTCATTTATGAAAACAATGGGAGAAATTTTTTTCTCCCATATAAAACTAAAATTAATTAATTAAATTTAATTAATGAATTAATATTTGAAAAAACTGTATTAACGTCAAGTGTCATCTACGGCAAGTTTAAAAAAAAATGTATTTGAACTTCAGTGGAGGAATAGAAACTATTCTATTAACGATTGAAAATTTGAACAAGATATATAAATATATAGAGAGAGTGAGCTAATAGTAGGAATTGAAAAAAGAGGATAAAAAGCATGCTTGTTTTTCAAAATTGAGACTTCAATGCTGAGAGCTAAAGCTATTTAATACAAGACTACTATAAAATACTCAAAAACGAGTACAATTTTCTTATTTTTAAATATACATTTTTAAAAGTGCATTAAGCAAAGAGGAAAAAGTCTAAAATTAAAGCATTTATATATATATTTTTTTTTACAATTTAGATATAAAAAACTATGGAGAATGAAAAATATGTCCAACGAAAATAAATCTGTTATTCCTACTTGTAATGCATAGGATTTACTATCACTCTAATCATAATCCTTTTCACAAGATCAACACGAGCACAGCTGAACCGACTCTCATTTTCGGATCCGGTTCGTATTCGAATCACGATCCATATTCGTTTGCATCAACAACTTCGATTTATGCCGCTATCGGTGCAAGCAGGCGATAAAATGGCCGGACAGACCGGACTTTCAATTACAGAAGGGGGATGCAGAGAGTGCTGACCCTCCCTTTCAGATGTTCCCTTATCTCGTCTGCCCAATGGACGTCACTTGGTCAGTTTCGGAAGAGAAAACAAAAGCGAAAGAAAATTTATCTGTGTTAAATATTGCAAATCAGGAGCAGTGTAGTGCAGACTGGATAGCCGTGATAGTGGATGTCAAAACGGCGTAAGCAGCGTTTAGCGTAATATTTTAATTCTTTTTTATAACACAATTGATATGAAAAACGTCCACAATTACGCAAAGTATTATTATAATAAGTGGTATTCTGTTCTTAATAGCCAACGTATGGTAGTTGCATTTATTAATTCGCAGATTTACAATTGTTTGAAGAACAAATTTTTATTTATATTTTTGTTTATTAATTTCTCCAATACAACATTTTGTGGATCGAACAAACCACTCCCGAATAGTTAAGGATGTAAAGAAGTATTATTGTAATAAGTGGTATTCTGTTCTTAATAGCCAACGTATTGTAGTTGCATTTATTAATTCGCTGATTTACGATTGTTTGAAGAACAAATTTTTATTTATATTTTTGTTTATTAATTTCTTCCATACAAAATTATGTGGATCGAACAAACCACTCCCGAATACTTAAGGATGTAAAGAAGTAATGTAAAATGTGCTTTTTTAATTAGCAGTTTACCCAGGGTTCGAACTCGAAGCAGTAGGATAGTGAAATAAACGATTCTCTTCAGTTTTTTCCCCTACGATTTGATAACAATATCCAGAGAAACTATGATTTCAGTTTCCAGTGCAATTCATTTGTAGTTACCATCATCAGGTGGAGCAGAACTTGCAGACACTTTATATCTTTTACTTTTTAGCTGTAGTCTACGAAACAACTGACCTTCTAACATTCTTTTTGTTTAAATGAGTGTACATTCTTGTACAGATGACTAATAAACGGCACACGTTTATACACTGCAATTTACGCTGCAATACACGCACTGTATTATGCAATATACACTGCAATACACGCACTGTATTACGCAATATACATTGCAATACAACGGCACACGTTCTGATAAGATAACTTGTGGCACACGCACCAAAAGTTGATTTTTACAAATAAAAAATATAAAAAATCGTCAAATTCGTTTGAAATAGATGTTTTCGTTCATTGCCTAGTATTTTCTTCAATTTGAAGCAATTCCCAAAGACCTGCATTATTGAAATCAATGCTTAAAAATTTCTGAAATACAAAGAAAGAGGCGGAAATTAATATGACAAACCTTTCAACCTCAGAAAAATCACATACGTAACAACGACTTTACTATTTTCTTAAAAATTGTTTTATTACTTTAGACTAAAGGTGTCACTACAAAAATGATTCTGTATGTGTTCTGTAATAGCAATAAAGAAAATAAAACGTTATCTAAATAATTTCACTTCCAAATTTGTCTCAATTTGCAAAAAAAACACTCTCTAAAAGTCACACACGTAACGGTGGAATCGCCCTTATACGTTATAGGTTTGGCTACGCAGCCACATAGTTGGTCACACAGGTCCTTTTGATCTACTTTTCTTCATCTTCTGTCTCCCAGTTAGTTATTATTGTTTTACATGCTGACTAAAGGTTTCCTTATCTTGTAAATGTTGTTGAGGTTAAAATAGATTATTTGAATAAAAAATGTAAAGGTGACATTTTTCTGGGAGTGTTTTACATCTAATGGACACGAAAAGCCCCTCAGCCAAGTATTTTCATATTTTTGGAAGTTTTCTTTTCAGTTTTTCATACTGCCTTGCAGTGGCGGCTCGTGACCGGCTTTATTTGGGGCACTAAATGCACGGCTGCTAAATTTATTCTTTTCGTACCACTATTATTAGAAAGTAATACTTAATTTTATTTACTGTCAGAAAGTTCTATCGCTTCTCGGTCGACACTTTGTCTAAGATCAAAGTGTAGCATGAACCTGTCAGAAAGTTCTGCCATTAAACAAGGAAAAGATTTCTTGTAAAAAATAATGGTATGAAAATAATATTTGTTTTAGGCATGCATTTAGTCCCCCGCCAAACAGATGGTCACAAGCCGCCACTGCTGCCTTGACATAGTTGCTGTTTAAGCATTATATAATGTTTAAATAAAGTTTCTGCTGCTATTTTAATGCTTGTATTTTTAAAACTATTCTTAATTTTTTGTTTTTAAATATTGCGTTAGTTTTCAGCAATATAAAATCTTATTCCTACTGTTTTATGAAAAATACATACAATATCAATACTTAATTTTGCCAGCTGCATTATAAACGGATTAGGATAAGATAAAGTAGCACGGTCAAGATTATTTTTGCAAAAAGTGGCGCACGATGCATTCAGAATTAGCCACCTTTCTCTACAGTCTTGGCCAAAAGTATTAGGCACCCTGACTTTTAATACATTTTTTATTTTTAAGATAAAAAATAAAAGTGTTATTGTTTTATAAAGTATTTTATTAACGTGAAATTATAAAAAATATCAATATTTAGTGGGTCCACCGTTCACTTTAATAACAGCAGTAATCCTTATGGGCATACTGTATACAAGACTTGCACATTTTTCTGCCCTATGGTTTCCCTTTTTCTTATGGTATCCCACTCTTGAATAAGAGCATTTCGCAGTCGCTCAACAAGTTCTTCCCTGATTTTAGTGGGAATAAAGACATCATCAAAATATGAAATTATTCCTTCGGATTTTCATATAATGTCATCTGTTAGATTTTGAGATTCCTGCAGCGATCTTGATGCTGCTTTGTTAATGCTGAACTTTGTAGGCACCTCTATATGTAAAAAATGTTTGTGCATCAACCGATTTTTCTGTTACTACTAGTTGAAGATTAGCTTGAGCCCAATCAATTTTTGCAAAATAAACACCAATTTTTAGATTTGATAATAAATGAGTAACATTACGACAACTGACAAGGATAGTCTTTCATTGCAGTATTCAAATTTATTCGAACTTCAACTGAACGTTTAATTATGGGAACAACTGGTGTGGTCCATGAAGAATTAGAAATAGGTTCTACGAGTATGATAGTTTCCGCTAACAATTTATCCTAAACTGTATCAATTTTACTATGCATGTCAACAGGAACATTTATTGCTTTACATGGAATAGGATTACCATCTGAATCAATTGAAAGCCATATTAAAGGTGCTTTGTAAGTACATAAATATTCACTAAAAACATTTTCAAATTCTTTAACAATAATGTCAGTAAGTCTATGAGAAACAGAATTTAGACCAACAAGACGATTTCCTAAAGGTTGAAACAAATCATATTCCAAAATATTAGTACATTTTGTATCTGCTATTAAAAGCTCCATTGTGCTTCACGGTTTTTAGTGTACTACCTTAATTACACATATTCATTAAATATATAAATTAAATTTCGTTGATAATTATACAACTTCACTGAAGGAGAATGAATTACTTGTTTACTTGTGGAAAATAAGTTTTTAAACGGTAGCATAAGAAATAACTAAATAAAAAGATTCAGAGTCTACTTCCATAACACAAATTTTATCTTCAATATAAACTGTTTCTTTCTTTGTACGTGGTAAAACACAATTTTTATTCAAGGTATTAATGACACAGAATTTGTATCACTATTAGATATTTCTACTTTAATTTCAAGCAATTTAGCATGGGAACCCTGATTTGAAAGATTTTGTCTATCAAAATTCTTTTTAAAGCGGGAAACTTTACCAATGTGGTTTTTCTTTTTGCGATTACGGCAGATTGAATCTCGATATTTAGAATTTTTACGGTCATGTTGACTTCCACAACCATGGTACGTTATTATCTGCAAAGTTTTTAAATTTTACCTTCAATATAAACTGTTGCTTTCTTTTTACGTGGTACAACACAAATTTTTCAGGATTTTAATGACATAAAATTGGTATCACTATTAGATACTTCTACTTCAACTTCATACAATTTGTCACGTAATATACGAGATTTATACGAGATTTTTCTATCAAAATATTTTTATAGCGATAAACTTTAACAATGTGGCCTTTCTTTTTGCCGTATTATTTATTTATTTGCCGTATTGTTTATCCCTCTGAGCGTTTTGAAAAAGGGTAAAATTGTAATGTTGTTTTCTCTGCATTTTGTTTTAAATGCTAAAAAAATATGATTCTTTCAGCATTATAAATAAAACTTAATTACAAATATGAATGTAACCCTTGAGAGTATTAATCATTCTTCAATGTTTTGAAAATTCATTAAATCTATAGAATTATATTATATTAAACATTGCATATATTGCAGTGAAACCTGGAGCTTAGTGAACGGAATATTACGTTCTAAACGCTTAGTTTATTACGCCATATTATTTATTATTATTAGATTATTACGCCATATAGAATTGCGATATTTAGAATTTTTACGGTCATGTTGACTTCCACAACCATGGGAAGTTAGGATCTGAATTCCTTTTTATGATACATAAACATAGAGCATGATTTTTCTTTGAATTAGTTGATCAGTGACGAATAAGGTCAACTGAATCAGGATTATGTTTGAAATTCAATCGCACAAACTTTTTAAATGAATATTCTTTGCTCGTTGCGGCAGTTTCGGCAGCACAAGCTTTTGATATTGCATCGCTCAATTATTAATTTATATTTTGATGACGAACTTTGTTAAGTTGATTTAGGCAAATTCGCGTCTCAAATGTTCATTTAATATATTCTCGAAATTACACTCTTCTGCTAAATCTTCTAAGGTCAGTTATGTAATCAGTTAGACTTTCACCGTTTCATTGTACTTTTTTATATGGAACTGAAAGCCACAATATATTTTGGAAGCTTTAAGGGAAAAATGACTACCCAATACTGATACGATTTCCTCAAACTATTTTTCAGATAGTTTATTAGGATAAACAAGTGAGCTGACACACAAATGGCTAGAAATGTAGCGCACTTCTTTTTTGTTATCAGTAATGCCATTCGCGTCTAGAAATAAAGTGACTTATTCAATATATAGTAATCCCATGAAGAATTTACATCAAACTCAGAAATTTATTTAGTCGCAGACATATTAAATGAAATTTCTTACCTTAATGATTCTTGTTTTCAAAATGAAACTTGAAATACTCATCTTGTAAACTTAAAAAGTTTCTTTTTAATGTACCTCCTTTTAATAATTCCCCCGATCCCATGTTTCATCGCCAGTATTAATGACTTGTTAACAAAGATGGCGCTTGTAAAGCCATTTAAGTAATCCACTCGAAATTACATGCATAAAACATATCCATTGAGTTACTGAGCAAAAAGGTGTTGCGTCAATTCGTCGCGCACAATTTATCGCGCACAGTTCATGGCAGCGTCAATTCGTCGCGGCGACAGCTCATCGCAGAGTCAATTCGTTGCAGCGTCAATTCGTCGTGGTATCAATTCGTCGCAACGAAAATGTTTTTGAAAGCTATGATGATAAAATAAAGATAATTTAGTAAAATTATTTAAAGATAATTTGTTTTTTAGATGTAATCGCATGTAAATTGTTAGTTATAATTCTCTATATCTAAAAAAATAATTATCATTACACATTTTTACTAAATTGTCTTTATTTTATCATCATAGTCTTCGGAAATATTTTCGTTGCGACGAATTGACGTTGCGATGAGTTGTCGCCGCGATGAATTGTCGCTGCGACGAATTGACGCTGCGATGAATTGTGCGCGACGAATTGACGCAGAACCGAGCAAAAACACAGCAAAGTGTGATAATGGAGGAATTAGAATATCACACGGCTGTTGCCATATCTATACATATTAACAAATGGTTGCCACACGAAATACAATAAAATTAAAAAATAACAAAATAAGAACGATGCATTTAAATGCAATATGAGAATAAAGATAAATCATAACAATTGCATTGAAAAAAAAAATGTGTAAACATATTCTATAATGGAAAGTCAAAATCGCAAATTTATACAATTTATGATAAAATTACATTTTATTGTAACATATTTGGAGGTAGAATCCCTTATATTTAGGGGGGAACATATGCAGATCGATGATTTATCAATTCAATAGAGAGTGAGTAAAATATTACTTGGGGATTCGAAAACGCTTGCGTACTTACGCTCACTGCTTTCTACTCCCCAGCCTAAATTTCTGGTTCCCAATGACAAACTGACGATCAGAAATTTCTTGCCTTGACTTATAGTTTCCCTCATCTGACACAGTTTCTCAGAAAATTAAAGACGTCCGGAAAAGAAAAATTCATCCGGATATATATAATGTTATCTGAAAGCACTTTGAACATTGTCCTTCAATAACTCGAAAACTTTTTCGCAATTGACTATTTATAGCTCCAAACAATCAAAATTTCCCAGAATATTCATATTTTATTACCACTTATAGATTCTCTTGATTGGTACAATTTAAATGAAAATTAAAGAGGCTGGGGAAAGTGGAAATTTATCTTGAAAAATAATATTAGTAAAAACAGTCACTTTGTTCAGGCATTCAAGAATTTGCATTTTGTGAAAATTATACCTTGGAAATATTTATATTTCAGCTGCTTCCTACATATGTAAATATTTTATAAGTGTATATATAAGCTCTAACCTACCTGATGGACAAACTTTTAGCTCTTTGCTACATTTTTTTTCTCATTGTTACATCAAATTACTTGATACTCTCTGGATGGTGCAAAATAAAATAAAAATAATTCTAAAAATATTACTTCAACTGTCAAGTAGAATTTTAATATCTTACCATCTGTGCACAAAAATAAAAAAGTGAATCGACGCACAAAACTGAATCGAATAACAAAATGCAATTTATCAATTCAAAGAAGATTTAACAGGTGCATTGCACGAATTCAATCAGATTAATAGAGACCATATATTTATCAGACATATTTTTCAAAACTAGTTTTGACAAGGGTTTTTATGACTTATTTGGTTTGTCTGGCCGTCTGTCTGTTCGTGTTCAAACTCTTATCTGAATTTTTACGACATTGATATATGTTAATGAAGTTTACTATAGAGATGAAGTATGTAGCTGTTATTGTTCGTTTACAGGGACACACAGAATATTTTGCGGTGAATATTAATGATGTTACCATACTCAATACATAATGAAACTGATATGCATCACTGAGGTGGTCTATTACATGCTTTTTTAGAGTACGGTGTGAGTAACATATTCAGTTCGTTTACAGGGACTCACAAAAGTATTCCATTACTTTATTGTTTGTATGTAAAAATTGTTTGAAGGGAATTTTTATGAAGTTACAGTATTTCAAACATGATGAAATTGATATAAATTGCTGAGGCACACAGCAACATGCTTTCTATAGATTATGGCGTGCATATCATTTATCGTTCATTTACAGAGACACACAAAATAATGCGGTTACGTGACTGACTATGGGCAATTAGTGTTTTCAGTTATGAAATGCATCTTTTTTTAACTCTTGTATGCATTTTACAGCTGAATTATATTTTAGTATACTAAGAGATTCTTGTAGAATATAAATAAATTTATATACAGGGCTTGCAAAAGAAAATGGAAATTTTACTTCTATAGGTGGCAATTGACGGAAGTTTATTTTTGTTGCGTTGCGCGTGTTTTAGCTGATTTAAATTTTAGTGTATTATGTGGTGTGTATAATTTTTACAGGTTTAGCCTTAAGAATTCGAGTTAACGTTATATGGATGAGATTTCCTGGAAGCACATTGTCAATTGTTTTATGTATTTTTTAGCTCAGCCATATTTTACTATATTATATAGTACTGATATAGTGTAATATGGTAAATCCAGGTTTGATGCCTCACCGGGTTAGTTGCCCTAGTCACTGTATTTTAGCTATTGGACGTGTGGCGGAGCTAATGACGTTGTTCTACTCTCAATTGTTGTAAAAAAACGTAGTACAGCGATTTATTTCTTCAAATAAAAGTTATATTCATAAAAGTAAGGTAACTTTGAGTTTTGTTGTATGTGTAAGATAGAGACAAGTAGAAGATGAAATATAATGTACTTAGCAGAGATTTTTCATGAAATATTTTGTGAATGTTGTTGAAATAGGTCTCGAGTAACACGTTAATATTTGATAGGTTGCAGCAATATTTGTTCCTACTTCCACAGCTACTGGCTGGGACATCTATCTCGTATTAAAAAGATACATGCAAAAACTGCATCGGGGATATATGCCTCACTTGTAATTCGGGATAACTTTGATGCGCGAAAAGATATTTTTTAAATCTTCAAGGTTGTGAGGTAAAAAAACTGTTTCTTCCGTTGGTCGTCCATGGCTTTCCGGTGGATCATTACCTAACAAGTCAGGGGCGGTGTTAGTAGTGATAAATTCTCCATTTAAGCAATGATTAAAAAAATATATTTTGTTTCATTTCAGAAAGTTCGTTCAAAAGATTGCTATTCCCTCACATTTTTAAGTGAAAAATATTTAAGTGTTTGGTATTTATAGCTGTTTTCAAAACATTTTAATTCACACATTCCAAACTTTCGTTCTCTTTATATCAGAATATATTTAAAACCACTAAATAGAAATCTATATACAAAATAGAAAAATAAAATTCATTAAGTGTATCATTCTCACAGTAAAATTCGAAAATAATACACCGGGCACCATATTGGAGGTATAATCCCTCTTCATGGTTATTTATTTATTTAAATAATATTTCTTTTATTGTTGGCATTTTTGTCTGCTCCCTCCTTAATTTAAATCACACAAGTTTAATCTTACATAGATTACATTAAAGTTACTCTTACTTTAGATTAAACAAGTTTAGCCTTCGTTAGAATTATCCGATTGGCTTCAAATTTTATATGTACATGTACTCGAAGAATTGGGTAAAGCAAATAACCTTTGAAGTGAAATTGTAATGCGGGACTAGTTCAAAGAGCCTGTGAGATCAATGCCAGCAGTTTAACTGGGCATACATTTTATCATGTTTTGCATTCGTGTTTCCATGATGTTGTAAAATTTCTGTTTTAAGATGCCGAAGAAATACAAAAGGGTCCAACAGGGGAAATTGGACTGAAGTAGTAGCAATTAATAAGATAGAAACTGGTGAAATTGGTGTAAATGAAGCGACTTAAATTACAGTATTCTGTCTAGAACAATCAGACGAAGTAAGAAAATGGGCAACCTGCGACAATTATCTCTTGGAAGTTATGCTGTACCCGGTTCTGAAAATGAAAAAAAAAAAAGGCTGGAAATTCACATTCAAAGATTAGAAAAAGCTGGATTTGCCCCTGATAGGGTAACTATAAGGCGAATTGCGAATGCATTTTCAAACGCTCAATAAGGAGAGCTGTATGGCAGGATATGATTGGTTGGACTCGTTTTTAGAAAGAAATACGTAATTAACAAACCGGCAGGCAGAAGGCCTTTCTATATCTCGTGTGCAGTGGGTATGAACAGAAAATATATCAATGATTTTTTTGACATTCTTAATGAAATTTATGAAAAATATATGGATTCTTCACAAAACCGGGACACGTGTTTAACATGGGTGGGGCAGGATATCAGTTGAATAATGAAGTAGAGAAAGTCATAGCTACGAGAGGAAACAAAGATGTCCACTCTTTGATATCATTTGAAAGAGGAGAGATCCCCTGTCGCACTCGTCGACCTAACCGTTCGGAGTTTTCCATGGTTTTCTTCGAACTTTGCCGTAAATACTGGTTAAGATCTCTTAGAAAGACCCCCACGGAGGGCACTCCCCCCTAGGGCCTATATCCCTCGTGTAGATAATTGGCCGTCAAAAATCAACCAACTTGAAAGAGGAAAGAATGTGCCAGTTGTTGCATGTATTAACACAGAGGGCTTGGTGTTCCCCCCTGTTCTAATTTTTAAAGGTGAGAGAGCAAACCCCGGATTTTCAAAGGTCTTCCTCCGGGATCAAAAATTTATATGAACCCAAAATCTTTTTTTCATTTCTTCCTAGCCGAGCTTTTCAGTAAGTGGCTTAAGGAACACTTCTTTCCAAGAAAACTACCAGGCAAAGTGATGCTTATCCTTGATGGTCACTCAGCGCACTGATTTCTCTGGAAATGCTGGACTATACAGATAAGAATGACATAATTCTACTGTGTTTTTTCGTAAGTTATACCACATAAGCTCTGCAAACGCTAGATAGGACATTTTTTAAACAGTTCAAAGTTAACTTCAAGAAAGCAGCGAATCAGTAGGTGAATCATAATCACAGCAACAACTTAAAAGCATTCATGCTGGCATTGTCATTGGAATGACAATCCCACCAAGTAGCAAGTTCCCCTGTCATTGGAAATGCATGGAAAACGGAAGGCGCTGACTACTGCATTAATGGATTCGTGCGCACCGGAATTTTCTCACTCAACTGTGAAGCTGTCCCGGTACATTTTGTCTCAATTTCTGATAGACGTTAATCTCAGAATGATGAAAGGAGTGCAAGAGACGACTTGTCTTCCCCCATTTCGGGTTTTTGTAGAGAAGGCCAACCAGATGACTGCCAAAAGAATACAGATTTGATGGAAATAGACATTTCTTGAAGGCAAAACTCACTTGTGTTGATTGAAAACGAAGAACCTCATCCGTCTACAAGTCAGTCTTCTAAATTTTTACATAAATCAATCCTGTTTCTGCGAGAAAACAGAAGCAAGAAGAAGGTAGCACGAGTGCTTGACAAAGAGTACGTCATAGAAAAAAAGAAAACAGCTCAATTCTAAAGATTTGCCATCCAGAAAAAAACAGACAAAGAAAATGGAACACGGTCTGCCAAAAAGTTACAAGTAAAGAGTAAGTGTGAAGAAAATAGTGATCAACCGGAGAGCTTACCAACCATGGAAGACATCTGTTTAAATTGTCATGAAAATTATTACGAAACTAAACAGTGGATACAGTATATTGATTGTTTGGGATGGCTACATAAGACATGCACAATGTATAATATCCGTTGCCCTATTTGCGGGAAAAAAGAAAAAATAGAAAAGTGTAACTAAAAAATAAAACATTTCTATTCAAGATTTTGTAATAATTGTGTTTTAATAAAAAAAAAAACACATAAATTTGATGTAAATAGGATATTAAATTAAAATATAAATCTAAAATAAAACATTTCTATTCAAGATTTTGTTATAATTGTGTTTTAATATAAAAAAAACACATAAATTTGATGTAAATAGGATATTAAATTAAAATATAAATCTAAAATAAAACATTTCTATTCAAGATTTTGTAATAATTGTGTTTTAATATAAAAAAAACGCATAAATTTGATGTAAATAGGATATTAAATTAAAATATAAATCTAGTTTTTTAATTATAAATGTTAATTACCTATGCTTCCTATTCTTTTACGAATGAGACATCTAGCCCGATCAAGTGGGGTATCTAACCCCGATGCCCGGGATAGATGGTCGAAATCATTGATTAAGATTTTTGATAAAAAAAAAAAAACATTTTATTGGTATTTGTACTACAGTGATATTTTTTATAAAGTTCTATATAAAATTTGGAGTATATAGGTTACATGTGCACTACAAAAATCATTACTATAAAAAAAGAAAAATGAGTTATTTCTTAGTGGGGGCAACTATCCCAGATTTACCCTATAGTATATAAATTCATATATATATGTAGCTGCATCAGAAGACATTGATACATGATCATTTATGGTTGGAAATTCCCAGAAAAGTGTTTTATAGTTTATTTAAATTTTAGTTTCACTTGTAGAAAATAATTTCTATACACTGAAAGTTATATCATGTAACTGTGTGAAAAAAGGCGTCTTTAAAGAATATTTTGATAGTGTTGGAAAGTATTTGAATATCTATGTCTGATACGTGATTTTTCTTTCTTGTTAAGTACTTATTTTTGATTATTTTAAAATAAAAGAAAAAAGAAATCTCTTGCCAGTAACGCTTGACTTACGCTAATTAAGATTTTTGCATAAGAAAACGCAGCAAATAGCATATTAGTGTTGGTGGGTAACATGTGTAATTCCATACGTCGAATCACAGCCCAATAATCTCAACGCAAATGGGGCAAATGCCCTCTGGTTTCCTACTTTTTAGAGATTACCAAAGCTCTATAAAAACGTTGGTGTTTAAGACGCTTTCAACTAGATATTTTTAAATGATCACTATCTGAGATTGCAAAAATGTGGTGGTGGACTTTCCAAATGTATGTTTTCCCTAATTCCTTCAGGTATAGTGTCTAGAAGATGTAGCATGGTAACCGGCTATTCCAGAAATGCCTTAAAAAGTGCTAAAAATTGAATCCGATAAATGTCGAGTGATGCTGAACGATAAATGCCGATCGCAGCAGCATGTGGTCGCTCAAACATAAACATTGTCATAGCGTCTAAAATATACAGGGTGCAATATTTTATCTATCGCCGACCTTTAATTTTTCAACTGTTGGTCGTAGACATACAGTTCCAATTACAAAAACGTTTCAAATGAAATAAATATTCATGTTGTGGTATTGTTTAAAGTAAAAAGTCAATTTTATAAAAATTACGAAATCTAACTTTTTATACGGTTCCCCAATCCCTATAGTTATATTTAGTAAAAGTTTACACAAATCATAACAGATATAACACAAAAAGTTTGACTTCTGTACTATAAAAATTGACACAGTTATTAAATTTCAAAGTTTGAGATTTTTGAACATGATTTTGTCTTCTATTGAGGGATCAGTTAAAAAATTAATTAAAGTAATTCGAGATCGAAATCAGGGTGCAATGTCCTTTTTACGGCGAAACTACCTTTAGCCGGTATCGCCAAATAGAGGTATCACCAAAGAGGGATATTTCATCTAAAAATTTTAGCTGACTTTTAGGGGTCGTATACAAAGCGAAGATTGAAATATTGAAATTAAACAGAAAAATAAATATCAACTTATTATCATACCAGAAAACGGTCTAATATAAAAGATGAATGCATCAAACACCGAAATATACTAGAGATACTGCTCAAAGTGTTCTCCATTAGTGGCAATGCACAATTGAATGCGTGACAGTACTGAGTCCTGGACACGTTTTGAAGCATAACACGTGTAACTATGCGATAAGCAAGGATGATGCACTGCTTCTGATAAACCAGAGAATTAGGCTCTGTCACACATACCTGTGTCTTGATGTAACTCTACAGGTAGAAGTCCATGGGAGTCAAGTCCGGCGAACGCGGTGGCCACTCTACCGGACCACCATATCCGATGATCTGTTGACCGAATTCGGTGGACGCACGGACGATTCATGCTTTGTGCGTAGGGGCCCCATCATATTGAAACCATACCCAGCATGCATGTCGAAGAGGCAGCTCTTCATACCAGTCACGTACCGTGTTTTGTAACAGGGGCAGGTAACAATTGCCCGTTAAGGTCCCATCGTAGAAGATGTGTCTAAATATCTGGGTTCCCATATACCGCACCACCCGTTCGTTGATAAGCGTACCTGGTGCCGTACTCTGCGGGAGATGTGGGGGTTTTCCAGAGATCAGTAAAGTACATTGTGTACGTTCACAATGCCACCCCATGTAAACGTTGACTTAACTGTCCACAGAATGTCACAAAGGAACGACGGATTTTCCTCTAAGGTGTTGAGCAGGAAATTGCAATAATCAAATCAATGTGCGTAGTCACCCAGCATCAATGCTTGCACCAGTGTCGGATGGTATGGATGCGCACCATGTGCATGTTACAAATGCCAGACATTCTGACGCGTGTATCCACATGCCTCGCTTATTTCTGCCGTGCTCAGTTGTGGTTTTAAAAGGGCGAATCCCAGCACCTCCTGCGGTGTCACTCGAACATTACACCTTGCCCGTCTACTTGTTCTGGGTCGTGGTTCGCCTGTCTCTTTAAGAAGGTGCAATGCATCAGTCATAGTTTCATGCGTTGGATGTCGATTCCCAGGGAAACGTTATGAATAAACCCTCGCAGCCGCTCTGGCATTATTTGACATTCACCGTCAATAAGTATCATTTCGGCATATTGCGTGTATGTGTAGCCTGCAATCACGATCTCAGCGCTCACTAGCATTCACGCTTCTAGATGACTCGTGGTTTATCACGAACGTACTATTGTAATTTGCATAATCCCGATTCTCATGCTCGTTATACCTCGGCTGGTCGTTTGCATTCCGCTGCCATGCATCTAAATTTTAGTGAGTATGTTTTATTTTACGGGTGTCGATTCTACCTACTTTGACTTTTGAATGTTGTTCGACCCCTAAAAGTTAGCTGAAATTTTTAGATGAAATAACCCTCTTTGATGATACCTCTATTTGGCGATACCGGCTAAAGGTGGTTTCGCCGTAAAAAGGGTATTGCATTCTAATTTCGATCTTGTAATTACTTTAATTCATTTTTTAACTGATCCCTCAATGAAAGACAAAATCATATGCAAAAATCTCATACTATGAAATTTAATAACTGTGTCAATTTTTGTAGTACAGAAGTCAAACTTTTTGTGTTATATCTGTTATCATACGTGTAAACTTTTACTAAATATAACTATAGAAATTGGGGGACCGTATAAAAAGTTAGATTTCGTAATATTTATAAAATTGATTTTTTATTTTAATTAATGCCACAACATGAATATTTACTTCATATGAAACGTTTTTGAAACTGGAACTATATGTCTACGACCAACGGTTGAGAAATTAAAAGTCGGCGATAGATAACATATTGCACCCTGTACACTATGTTTTACGTTTGAGTATTTATACAATGTGTACGTTTGAGCTACTAGCTGCCGCTGCGATCAACATTTATCGTTCACCATTGTTCTATGTTTATGGGCAGCAATTTTTTAACATTTTTTGGAACAGCCGGTTAACACACACTGTTGTTGGTCTTCTGGACTCTCTACTTCAGGGAATAAATAGATTCTGCGTCAAATTTTAATAACGTGGAACAAGGCTCATTTTATGTAAAACTGTAACCCGTGGATTAAATTGTAGCATTTATTGGTATATTTAACTACAATACCTTATGCAGTAACTCTAATAGCCATTCGATGCAAAGTCACTTTGCCATCAGAAATGGTCACAAGTGTCACATCATATATTGACTCTCAAGTGACCATCACTTTGTGACTTTACTGTGAAGTCGGCGTGTTGGGTGTTTGAGTCATGCGTCAAAAGACAACTACAAAACAACACCACGTGCAACTCGTCACAAAGCGGTACACATCGACATCACAGTGATTCATTTTCTACATCATGTGAAATGACAGATATGTGAACAAAAAAGTTGTATTGGTGTCACACTCACTGTGCTTTCACAATTTTAGTCACATTCGGGTCACGTGATCTTAATAAAAAAATGTTAATTTAATTGCTTTCGAAACTGGGGTTATAATTTCTTTCTTTCCTTTTTTTTCATAGTTGTTAAAACCTTCTTCCGAAACATTTAATTTAATTCGTCTTTCTATTCTATTGACGTTTTCACTATTTAGTAAGATTTTTATCTAAGGAATCTTTGCTGACTCATTCAGATTTCTTCGCTGATATTCATCTGACACTCAAAAAATCAATGGAGATTATTCAACCGATTTGTATTTCTATGGCCAGTTACTGAAAGATATTCAGTAAAGAATAAAAATCAGTATAGCAAGACGCTTTGATTTCATTGTTGTCAGGCCTAAGATCTGGAACTTGAATTATTGAAAAGAATCAGATTCTTAATCTGCGAAAAATATTTTATCAGATTATATTTTACTTACACCTTACCATCATGGCCTTTCTCTTGCCTTATCTCGACATGGCTCAACAATCTTATCTGATAAGAAAACAGATGGTGCTCTTATAATTTCTCATAACATTTGTCATTATCAGGATATAACTACGTTTTGCATATCAGGTCATCTACGTATTTTCAAGGCACAGAATAATTGTTGCTAAACATGAAACATAGAAGATATCAATAAAATAAGATAGAAAAATCAGACATTATACATTTATTATACCTCGTTTTCAAGCTATATTTACAAACCCTGGTATTTCTCATAAAACTTGTTGGTATCAGGATATAACTAAGTTTTGCTCAGAAATGAATAAGTAAAAGGAACGGAACAGTGTTGTAAGTGGGACATTAAAAAAAAAAAAAAAAAAAAAAAAAGGTTGCCTGATTGACACAACTTTTTTGAAATGGTATAAATTGCTTTGTTTTCGTCTTATTAAATCTTATTTATAAGTCGAATTTTACTTCTCAAAAACCTAGTGGCAATCAAGAAAACTGAATAAAAGTAGCGAACTGGTAACACTGAAAGAAAGAAACAAACAAGTGGGTAAGTGTGATCGAAGATCGCACAAAGGGTTTCGTTTAATATTCCTTTCAAAACACTTTATCCTTTCTTTAATAAATTCAAATAAATATAATTTAGCAACAACAACAAAAAAAAAGTCATGTTTTTCATAAAGTAAAAATTTACCTGTCTATTTTTCCGTTTTAAAAAAAATCTAAACCAGCCAGATAGCGGGCGAAACCCGCTATTATATTCTGTCATAATAATATCTGTCATACGGACTAAATGCGATATTTAAAAAATATATAATTTCAAAATTAAACATGTTGGACGCCTTCAAAATGTTAAAATATGCGAATATTTCCATAATCGGGTTTTTATCATGATTCAATACATTCCTCAAACTAATATATTTACCGTAATTTCGCGCGTATGCGCCGCACCCTAGTTAAGTCTTTTTCAAACCGGAAATTTTATTGAAAAAAAGGAGTCAAATAAGTGCTAAGCAGAACTAAGTTACATTTTATTTAAAATAAATTCTGGTAGGAAATCGAATTGTCTGAGGTGCGGCGTATACGCGCGAAATTACGGTACTATTCTCTATTATTCATATTGATACTCGCTTTGTATTATTCTCAAACATCTGAAAAATACGTTAAACTTCCAATAGGACGTCAGATTTTCTTTTTAATTCTCTAATGACGTGATATTAATCTGCTTTGTGTACATCTACATAATCATACTCCTTGTATTATTGAGAAATCTTAGATATTTTCCGTTTTATTTACCACTATGACGTCAATCAATTTTATTTCATATTTATCTCTTTTTCAATTGGTGAAACTTTTTATTTAATTTTCATTTTTCACGTGAAAATCGTCTGATAGAAGATTAATTATTGTAGAAAGAGTTTCATCGTGGATTTTTAATTTTTGGCATCGGCTGTAACAAAAAATGTTTAAATTTAATAGGAAAAGGCTGTTAGAATTTTGGTTTTTTATCTCTATTTATTAAAATAATACGAATTTTTCAAATTTTAATATTTTCAGCTCTTCACAGCTGATATTCTGATTTATACAGAAAGTTTCAACTCTGTAAGTTACATAGTTTTCGAGAATGGCTCTGTGACAGACAGACAACGGAGCGGGAGCAATAGGGTTTCGTGAGATGAACGAAACCCTAAAAACAGATACATGATTTGCTATAGCTTATTTTCAAGCTATAATTACGCATAAAATACCTGTACCAATAAAATGTGTTATAACAGCATTAACATTTTAAATATTGTTGAATATAATATTTATATAATTTTTTTTATATAATATTAAATCATGCATTCTCTTGTCGCTGTTGAATTTTGGTCAGGTGAGTTCAAAACAAGACACTTTAAAAAGGACATATTAGGCGCATGTGTTCTAAATAAAGACCTAATTTGCGAAGTATATGGTTAAATTTTAATTAACAGATATTTTATAGCTATTACATCAAAATACACTAGTGTGCAAAACTTAAGCAACAAACACGAAATGCTAATTTCTGAACACGTGAGTACTCAAAAGGAAATTTTATAAAGAGCAAGTGTAGAAAATAGGTACTACCCTAACAGCACAGACGTCGATGTGAAGTCTTCTTGACACCACAAATGGTCACAATTGTCACAATCACTATAATGAACAGAAATATGATATCATTCATTCGTCTCATTTTTACTCACATTTGGTCACTCCACTGAACAGTCACCATGACTGCTGCTTTTTGACGAGTCACTAGACGACTTTATAATGAAGTCATCTTCTGACTCTCATGTGACTGTCATTTTGACACTCCATTGTAAAGTCATCATGATAGCTGTTCTGTGACGAGTTCCCAAGTGACGGAAAATGAAATCATGTGGTGAATTTTCACAAATGAGTGCAATGGTGACTTCACAATAGAATGTCGATCACCGGAAAGTCACCATGCGACTTCATTGTGACATTATTTGGCGACTCGTCACAATGCAATGTTCACAATGACTTCAAAGTTCAGTCTTCAACTGACAGTGACTTGAGAATCACAAGGTGACTTCATTGTAATGTCACCAGGTAACCCATCACAAAGCGACAGTCAAAGTGACTTCTCAGTGTTAACAATCAGCGATTGTGACACTTCTAACCATGTGTGACGTCAAGGGGACTTCACATCGACTGGCCGTGCTGTTAGGGTAGTACCTCTTTTCTACACTTGCTCTTTATAGAATTTCCTTTTGAGTACTCACGTGTTCAGAAATTAGCATTTTGAGTTTGTTGCTTAAGTTTTGCACACCAGTGTACAACAGAATAAAGAAAAGTGTTTTTAAACTGCACATTTTAATTGTTTAAAATGAAGTATTTAGATATAAAAAAGTCAAAATAAAGTCATTACTATTTTATGAAGAAATCCAAATTAAGTACTCACATTTAGGTCTTAAAAAGGTACCTGTGCCCATTCTAGTTAGCCTTGTGCATTTTTAATGGACAAACTTCTTAAACTTTGAACAAAGAGAAAAATGTAAAACAGGATCCTTTTGGCAAATGAATTTTTCACATATTTCACTTTCAAACACAAACAATACATAATATTTCAATATATATTCTGGTCTAGGTGAGTTTTATTTCCCTGAATATTTGTATTAATATTTAAAATCAGTCTGTAGAAATTCAAATCACAGATTCCAATAGTATGAACCTAAATTTAATTTGAGATCTTCTCCATGGCAAACTAAAAATTACGATTCTCATTTATTACCATATAATCCATTTTTTATACTTACTCAATAAAGGCAATAGTATTACATAAAACTGTACACCTGTCTCATAAAAAATCATTTACTGTTTAAAAAAAAAATCTATATATTTAAAAATCTAAGCGTTTTCTTTCGACAGTCCGTGAGAACAAACTACTACATCAAATTACATAATTCTTTTTTATAATGAAATATATTTAGACACAGATTTATTAACGTACATTCGTTTGTTCGAAAATTTAATTAATTAGCCGTAATTTTATATTATACTTTTACTTCTGCGTATGACGTTATAAAGTCGCCAATCGGATAACGCCCACTGTTGCGAGGCATAGAGTAACGAGAAACTCTGTGGTTGCGAGGATAAAAGAGAAATAATACATATTAAAAGCACATGGCTTTTAGGCCGAATTTTTTTAATTTGAAAGTTAAATTTCGGTAAAAATATTTATCCGCGTGTTTCATAAGCGAATAAAAATTCATATTTATTGTGACGTCACGGGAATATTGTCCATTGGGTTTATTTTATCATTATGCATTATAACTTTGTTGATGCCATTTTTTCATTACAATTAAATACAAATTATATTTTTATTTGTATACATGGTGTTTAAGCATAAAAGTAACGTATACAAAGTACCCTTGAAATAATGACTGCATTTTTAGCTAGAATAAACAATGTAAGGCTAATATTTTATAGGAATTATTTTGGTAGGTTTGTTATAAGTTCATTTGAATGCCTAAGAGGGACTGCTCAGACTGGGAACCAGATCTGTAGAGCATAGATGTCCCTCCCGGTCCCTTTATTAAGGTCTTAAAAAAAAATACATATTTTAGCTGGAGCTGAACCCGCCAGAAAACGCGACAGGGGGCGGGGTGGAAATAGTACATTACAGGTAGTTCACTGCCAGAGACATACCTCCAACGCGACACTGGGCAGTGAAGATGGTTTAAGATTGAATGATGTTCTCAGGAGCGGGTCAAGTTAGAAAGATCCATCAAGAACTTAAAGATGTTTTTTAGTTTATTTAAAAGTGCTGGGCGGGAAAGAATATTATCAAGCCAACCACTAGGGGGAGAAGAGGGGCGACGGATGTGCCAGCGAGCTGTAAGGGGGCAGTTAAAATAGAAGTGTGAGGCTGACGCCTCTGCGCCGCACTCACAGGTGGGAGTTCGGGCCTTTTTAAACCTGTTTAGATATGACCCGAAAGGGCCGTGTACCGTTAGGAAGGCAGTGGTTGAGGGAGTTAAAGTAATAAGATTGCAAGATACCGCCGGGACTATTTCATAGGTATATCTACCTTTCTCTGAGTAGTCCCAGTGGTCTTGCCACTGCTGCAACATGCGCATTTTAAGGGATCTTTTGATATAGGAGTGGGGCGCAGGTAGCGAGATGTCTATGGATGTTTTTGTCGTTGCTTCCTTTGCTAGCATGTCCACAGATTCATTGCCGAAGATCCCCTTGTGTGCTGTCACATGACCTAGCGAAGTCTTATGTAGCAGGTTACTAAGTTGGGTTTTAATTTCGTGGATTTGTGGATTGATGGTTCTGAAGGCGTAGATTGCCTGCAGGCTAGATAGGCTATCACTATAGATGGGGATTGCAATGGTTGTTTGTTGTTCCCAAATCCATTCTAGAGCTTTGTGGATGTCAAAGAGTTCAGCCTGATATATCGAGTTGAAGTTGTCCAATCTGCAGGCCCACCGGTGAGTCAGCACTCCGCCTTCCGTATCACAAAAAGCTGCGCCTACGCCGGTTTCGGTGCATGAGCCGTCGGTGAAGACTGTTAAGCGGTGAGAAGGGCAGTAGGAATTGCATTTAGGGTTAACTTGGAAGTGGGAAGTTTCATCAGCTGGGTGAATTTGCCAGCTCTGTATCTTGTGTTGAATGGTTAAATGTGGGAAGTGGATTTGTGTTATGGCATTATTATGTAGGTGTAAGATGTTATTCCTTTGAAATTCGTATAGAATGGTAAATGTGATAGGAGGGATGCCGGTAATGACTGCTAATGCATCACTAGAAATAGTTTTATATCCTCTAGAAATCTGCAGTAGGAACATGCGTTGGATGGATAATAATTTTATTTGTGCTGCCTTGGTTAGGTGGCCTCCCCAAATTCCTGCACCATAAGTTATGATTTTTTCTGTTGTTGTTGTGTACCATATTTTTAACATTGTATTTTTAGTACCCCATGATTTAGATGTTAATTTAGTGGAGTTGTGGTAGTAGTTAATGAGCTTAAGTTTTAAGTAATTTATGTGTGCAAACCAATTTTGGTGTTGGTCTATGGTTAGGCCTAGAAGTTTTAAGGTGGAGACATGGTGTACACTGATGCCATTAATTCTGATGGTTGGTTTCCTTTTTAGTTTGTAGGGTTTCGCGAATGTGAGGGCTTGTGATTTTGCAGCTGATAGTTGCAGGTGTAGAGACTCCAGGAGCTGGCAAAAAAAGGGAAGGGCTGAAGCTGCCTCAAGTTCTAAATCCAGACGACTTCGACCAGAGAAGATGAAGCTGAAGTCATCTGCAAAAGCAAAGAGGAGAAAGCCTAAACGATCTAATTCTTTAAGAATCAGGTTTGCTATGAGGAGCCAGAGGATTGGCCCAAGGCATGAGCCTTGAGGGCATCCCTTCTGTTGGTTGTGGCTGGATGTACCTGCTCCCCAATTGACTAGAATGCTTCTATTCGATAGATAGGTTCTGATGACTCCAGCGATGTTTCCTGGGCAGTTTAGAAGACAGAGCTGTAGTAGGATATCTCTCCATTCGACATTATCGAATGCTCCTTTGATATCCAGTGATACAAGGGAGGTGTATTTTCCTTCTTTAATTTTTAAGGCGCAGGAAGATAGAATTTCATTCAATGCTTTTTCACATGATCTGCCCTCTCTGAACCCAAATTGCCGTTCATGTAGAAGATTGTTTGATTCTAAGAAGAAAGTTAGTCTGTTAACGATTAGCTTTTCTAGTAATTTACCTAGGGTTGGAAGTAGGCAGATTGGGCGATATGAGGTGGGTTCAGAGGGTGTCTTCCCTTGCTTCAGAAAATAGACTACCTCTCCTTGCCTCAGTGTAAGGGGAAAATATTGGTGGTGGAGACAGAGATTTGCCCAACGGATAAAGATCTCTGGGAGTGTTTTAAAAGTGCGCTTAAGTAGACGAAAGTCAATGGAGTCCGGGCCCGGGGCTTTATTGTCATTGAATTTGCTAAGGGTGGCCCGAAGCTCAGCTTTGGTGAATGGTTTGTCGTTTAACAGTTTCTAACTAGCGGCAAAATCCTATTTCTTTCAGTGTGAATTTCTCTTTCGATGTCAAAAAATGGTAGTCTACTTTTGACGCCAGCCAAAACACAGTGGCAATTTTTAGAAATCTGTAACGGTTGTGACAACAAACGGAGGTATCGCTTTAGCTGTCATCGCACTTACATCACTTCTAAATACTATAAATTTCAATTTTTTTACTACATTTTACTACATTTTACAATTTCAGTTCTTACATCATCAATTAGAAAAAACTTAGCTTTCGATTGAAATTTATTTGAAAACTGCCGCTTAATTTAACGACTTTTTAAATAATTTTCAAGCATGAAATATTTTTCAATTCTATCTCAACAATGAAAAAAAAAAACTATTTTTAGTTTATGATTAACATAAAATTGATATGTTGAATTCGTTGATGTATATGTTATTATTGTTATGTGATGTATTTTATTATCTTTTAAATATCCATTGGATATTTAACTGTATAAGAGGAAAAAGATCCCCGACTGTGATGGAAAAGAAATAATAATCCTGATTATGTAAAAGGACCGAAGAAACCATACAAATAAATTACACTTGCAAACATTAAAAATCTCTCTCATCTGCAGATTGATTTATTATTGTAAAAAAAAAAAAAAAATCTTCATCTTTACATAAAAATAGATTAGCTTAAAACAATAGATGCGTTTAAGAAGATATGGATTTGAAACGAACAATGATTAAAGATAACACTTTAAAACTTTTAATTTAAACATTTTAAAACTTTTTTTAACGTCGAATTTCGAAGGTGCCTTTAGGCAGATGCAATGCACATGCGCATAGGAGCTCATTCGGTTGCATTATCACAGGGGAGGGGATGTGTGCTTTATTTGCTATGCTCTTTTATTTACTAAATATGAGATGAAAGTAAGGGATATACTATTTGTATGATACTTCATAGGTCCATGAAATTTTCTTTCTTGCCGTGGGGAATATGGCGGTAATGTCAATTTGATTTGCATTACACAGTTGTTTATGGATTGTTTGTTTGGAGTATGCATCGGAAATAGTACTTTATTTCACTGGGGGGAAAAAACTTTTAAAATAAGATATTTGAAAGACTGTTTCATACGCACCCCTTCTTATGTAATAAAGAAGCTTATTTTACTGATATTGTTATAGTAATTTTTTTCCGTCAAGTTTTGACGGGTTTCATCTAGTATCTATATGAAAGTGCAATAAACTTTTATTGATACGCAATAGACATATATAAATATTTTAATTTATATCTACGAGGTTACATTTAACCTTTTCTACTGAAAGTTAATTGGGGAATATTGCATTTAACAAGATAAAATTAGTAGTTTTTTTCAGTTACTTTTAAAAATCTTTACTTTGTCATTCCTATCTGATTTTTTTATTGAAAAAAAAACTTTTTTTTTTATCCTTTTGTTATTTTTTTAGAAAGATAAAAATTTCTCTTTTTTTTCTTTTTCTAATTGGCAACAGGCGCATTTAAACAATTATAAAAACATCTTAAAACTAAGTAAGAATACTTTTATCTGAACGATGGAAGCAGGTGAAGAATTTAAACATCGGAAAAACACCTAGAATTAAGAAATGTTTTAAGGTTGACGTGGGAGGGGGGGTTGAAAAAAAAATTAAAACTAGTTGAAAAAAAAATTGTAACTCTTTGAACAAAACTTTTCAGTCATATCTTGACTAGAGAGAACAATAAAAAAAGGAGAAAAATAATTAGTGAAATTTTTGAACAAAAGACTCGACCACCCTACCATCACCCCTCTCTTCGTGTGATGACTTCACTTCACTTCGCTGATCGATAAGACGGAATACGCGGGCAAAAATTCGGTAATCCGCGAATTATTTTCTAAGACATCTGAATTGAAAGAAAAGGTAGTAATTAAAAAGAAAATAACTCTTTGTCAGAGAGAAAAAAAATCCTAATTACAACAATTTCGTTCCTTATCGTACCGTCTGCTCTTTTTCTAAAGGAAATTGAATATAATTTTTTTTTCTATTTTTCTAAGTTGAAACAAATAAGTTTTTTACTTTTTTTTTCCTTCGTTCATTTTGAGATTACATAGAGAAAATTTTGGAGAAGAATGATTTCACTTCACTTTTTAATTCTTTTATTTTGGAAACTACGATTGTCTCACCTGAAAATTTTTAATTGCAGTTAGATTTGCTGTTCTTAAATAATTAGAACGAACTCTCAAAATATGTCTTTTCTTTCCAAAATTTAGTTCAAAAAAGATATGTTTTGATAGCGCTTTTTTCCCAAATACTAATTAAAAGCACTTTATTTTAAAAAGAGTTAAATAATATTAAATTAATAATCAGTAAAATTTGTCTTTGTTATATATATATATATATATATACGCGAACTAAAACCCTTGAAATAGGTAACAAATATATATCGCTATGTTCTTTTTATTTTGGAAACTACGATTGTTTCATGTGAAAATGTTTAATATCAATCAAAAATGCTGTTTTAGTTAATTAAAACGAATTCTTAATATATCTCTTTTCTTTTCAAAATTTAGTTTAAGAAAGATATGTTTTAATAGTGTTTTTTCCTCTAATACTAGTTAAATGTACTTTATTTTAAAAAGAATTAAATAACTTTAATTTAGTAATCATTAAAATTTTTCTTGCTATCTATTGTTATAAAAAATTATTTATAATTATGAGTCAAAAGTGAAATACACGAATTAAAACACTGAAATAAGTATCAAATATCTATCGATATGTATCTTTTATTTTGGAAACTACGATTGTCTCATCTGAAATGTTTAATGGCAGTCAAATTGGCTGTTTTTAGAGTTAATTAGAACGAAATCTCAATATATTTTTCTATCAAAGTTCAGAAAGTTTCGAACAAATTATATATATGTATGGATGCATCAAAGGTTAAATACGTGAACTAAAACCCTTGAAATAGGTAACAAATATATATCGCTATGTTCCTTTTATTTTGGTAACTACGATTGTCTCATGTGAAAATGCTTAATATCAGTCAAATGTGCTGTTATTAGATAATAGAACTTAGATCTTTAGAAAACGAACTCTTAATATATCGCTTTTCTTTGCAAAATTTAGTTTAAGTTGGGTTGGGTTGATTATTGACGGCCAATTATCTACACTTGGGATATAGGCCCGGAGGGAGTGCCCTTCGTGGGGATCTTTCTAAGGGAACCTAACTCGTATTTACGAATGGATAAATCCACGGCTCGAAGAAAACCACGAAAACTCCGAACGATTAGGCCGACGGGCGCGATTGGGATCGAACCCAGCACCTCCCGTCTACCAGCTTTGAGAGCAGAACCTCTCAGCCACTGGTGGGGCCATATTTAGTTTAAGACAGGTATGTTTTAATAGTGTTTTTTCCTCTAATACTAGTTAAATGTACTTTATTTTAAAAAGAATTAAATAACTTTAATTTAGTTATCATTAAAAATTTTCTTGCTATCTATTGTTATAAAAAAATTATTTATAATTATGAGTCAAAAGTGAAATACACGAATTAAAACCCTGATATAAGTATCAAATATCTATCGATATGTATCTTTTATTTTGGAAACTACGATTGTCTCATCTGAAATGTTTAATGGCAGTCAAATTGGCTGTTTTTAGATTTAATTAGAACGAAATCTCAATATATTTTTCTATCAAAGTTCAGAAAGTTTCGAACAAATTATATATATGTATGGATGCATGAAAGGTTAAATACGTGAACTAAAACCCTTGAAATAGGTAACAAATATATATCGCTATGTTCCTTTTATTTTGGTAACTACGATTGTCTCATCTGAAAATGTTTAATATAAGTCAAATGTGCTGTTTTTAAATAATTAAAACAAACTCTTAATATATGAGGGGGTCAGAGCAAGAAAGTGCCAAGCCACATTTTTGGTGAAATAAATCTAACTCTGTAATATGTTGCTTAATATTGTAAAATATAATATCGAACATATAATTTGTTTTTAACGCCACTTGGTGGCAGCATATGTGACAGGTTTCGTTTTTGCCCCAAATATTTATGCCTCCAATGAAAATAGCTAATTTACAAAAAAAAACGTAATAATAATATCATTAAGGGGACCGTGGACCTTTATTTGATCAAAAACCGACCCAAAAATCGAAATTTATTTTTGTGTGTATTACTATTCTTCAGTTTGTATGGAACCATTTGTGAAAAACTGCATGCAGCTGCGATGATTTTTCGCAAAGTTACAAGCATTTGAATTATGTACACAATCAATTTTTAGGTGCTTTAGTAAACTTTATACTTGTTTTTCTCAATACAGATTTTACACGTTTTTTAGATTTTTGAAATGCTCCATGCGTCTTAATTTTCATTCAAAATTCATGAAATTGATAAGGAAGAATCCTGATGCTGTTTACAAAGAAACTGTGCATGCATTTTACAATTAGACTTGGTTAAGATAATTTAATTTGATTTATAACTTATTAAAATGCTAAATTTTGATGGAAATCGGAATGGAATTCAGTAAAAAAAAATCTCTCAAAAATTAACTATTCAAGGGATTAAATAACTGATACACAGATTTGTTTGTAATATAGTTTTAAGTGATCCAAATGACAAATCGAGGGAATATTTTTAAAATTAAGACGCAAGGAGTATTTTAAAATTTGGTTTAAAAATTTTAAATTTTTAAAAAAATCTTAAGATTATATTAAGACTAGACATTTTTTTAAACTTATTCTATATACTTATGGTGAAATGTATATATACACAAAATTTCATAAATCTATGATGAAAAATAAAAATAATTAATTTTAACGTCCACCATCCCCTTAAAGTAATGGCGTATTGTTACTCAGAATATCTCAAATGTTACTAAGACATTGGCGGAAAAACTTTAAGTTATATATCTTGATTTGAGTATTTGCTCAAATTTTCAAATTGAAATATCTCAGAAGTTCAAAAATGTGGCTTGGCACTCTTTTGCCCCGACCCCCTCATATGTCTTTTGTTTTCAAAATTTAGTTTAAGAAAGATATGTTTTGATGGTGCTTTTTCCTCTAATACTAATTAAATGTACTTTATTTTTTAAAAAATATTAAATAACATAAATTAGTAATAAGTTTTTCTTGCTATCTATTGTTATTAAAAAAACAAACAAAAACAATTTATATGTATGAATGAGTCAAATATGAAATACACGAATTAAAACCCTGACATAAGTAACAAATATCTATCGTTGTGTATCTTTTATTGTGAAAACTACGATTGTTTCATTTGAACATGTTTAGTGACAGTCAAATTGTCTGTTTTTAAATTTAATTAGAGCGAAATCTCAATATAATGGCTTTTCTTTACAAAATTCAGATAAAAAAAACATATATTTTGCAAACACTAATTATTTATACATAAATAATATTTATAGTTAATTAACTCTTCTTTAGAGTTTAATAACATTACATGTGTAAAATGTTTCCTGTTATCTATTGCTACACAAACAAATAATATTTGCGAATGCATGCATGTAATCATCAGTGAAATACATGAACTAAAAATATTAAGAAAGTGTTTAATCAGTTTAAAATTTCATGTATAAATCTAACAATAAGTTTTATCAAATTTTATATATCAGTTATATAAGAAAATTATATAAATAATTAAATAGGGATTATTGAATGCCTTTAAATCTATTACATTAAACTACAGTCCGTTAGATTATTTCTACTCAATAGACTGCCTCATTAACATAACAAATAGTACTAAAAAATTAATATATTGAATGTTTGATGAAATATAGGCATCAGTATGAAATAATTTTTAGCTGCGCATGCGCGAACTATACGAAATTTTTTTTATTTCATGATTTGATAGTCAATTCTATAGAGCAACTCATATAAGAAGACCAGTCAAATATCGTGAAACCTCAGAAAGATATTGGAAATACAGTGAGCTAATTGACAAATTGGGGAAAATCCAATTGGATGATAAAGGATGATTTGGAGTTCAGATTTAGAATCATCACAACCATCTTCGCTTTTTATTAGCACTTTTGTAAAAAGTCAAAAAGTGTTTATGAACTTGAATTTTTTGTCCGTCTGCCTGTAATATAACACTGGTCAAAAACATTTTTTCTTCTGGAAAATATAGGTATACTAAACTAATTTGAGTGTGATGATTCCAAATCTGAATTCGAAATTTTTCTATCACGCCAGAATCTCAAGTTATAAAAACTACTAATTTTTAAAATTGACATAATGAGACTGTTTTACACAGCTGAAACTTGAGCAATTTGTTTCAGAATAGATTCACAATTTGGGTATGCCATTTTAGATTTATTTTTCTTTAAAAATCCGGATATCTTTGTCTTGCAAAAGTAACAGTGTGAGAGGTGATTTTTTGGTTCACGCCATATCATGGGCACAGAAAGAGACGTTGCATTTTTTTCTTTTTTATATCTTAACCATTGTGTTAGCCCTGTATTGCACACAGTACAGCATATATGTGGTGCCCACCATTTATCCCTGATCTCCAACTTCCACACCAAATTAATGATGGCAAGTAGTTTTCACTCTTGAAACAGCAGGATGGCAATAACTTTATATCCTGACGTGATAGGGAAATTTGGAGTTGATATTTGGAATCAGCACACTCAAATTAGTCTAGAACTAAATAGTCAAAGTAGCTGACAAATTCAAGTCCCGCAGTGGCACAGACGATTAAGCTCGGTTCCCGTCAAAATCACCGAAAGTGAAGCAGCATCGACCATAGTCATTGCTTGGGAGGGATTGCTTGGAATTGGTTCAAAAATTAGGAGATCAGCTCTAGAAGTCCAACCTCTCTTGAGGCTCTGACCCCCCTTCTTTCAGAGAAGTGCCATGGCACTTTCTCTGACACGACAACAACAACAACAGCTGACAAAAAATATTTTTTTGTTGACCAGTGTAATTCGCGTAAATTTACTCAGATTGTCATGGAATATTTATATATTATTGAGGTTTTTCTATAGAATGTTCCATGTGTTGCATTTATAGTTCGTTTACAGGGACACACAAAATAACTCCGTTTAATTATGATCAATGGAGAAAGTCGTTTGCGGTGTATTTTATTGATATTAAGGTATTTCAAACATAATTAAATTGATATGCATTAATGAAGTGGATTAAAATATGCTTTTTCAGGATATATATTAAGTAGCATTTATAGTTTGTTCACAGGGATGCACAAAAGAATTCCATTCCATTTGATCAAGGGTAAAAATAATTTGCTCTGCATTTTAATGATGTATTTTAATGATGTTATGACTCTTCAGACTTAATGACATTTAAAGGATGACTGAGGTGCACTACCATATGTTTTATATAAATTATGAAGGGTGTAGTATTTATCGTTCATTTACAGAGACGCACAAAAGAATTCGGTTACAGGAAATATCGATTTCTTTCTATGAAAGAATGAAATTTCTTGACGATATTCCGTTAGTGTTGGAAAGTGTTTACTATTCTATGCTCATTTTTCAATTTTTCGTGCCTGTTTTTTTCTTTTTCTGTGTAAAATTACAAAATCTTCAGTATTTTTACTTTTTTCTATCTTTACAAGAAGAAAGTATTGAATTCGTGAAAAATTCAAATTCCGTTTTTGACGGATTTATACGTTTTAAAAGGTTCTGAACACGGTTTGACTGCTTTTAGAAAATGTCTGTCTGTGAGTCTGTGTATCTGTGTGTGTTTGTGTGTGACAAAATTTTTGTGGGCACTCTATCTCAAGAACTAATGCACGAAATTTAATAAAACTGTAGATTCAGTTAGACTTTGATGTAAGTTGGTTGTGATTAATTTTTGGTGTAAATCGCACAACAGGTGGTGGCACTGCTGTGCTGCATTTTTTACGAGTTCAGCAATAGCTGTATCTCAAGAACTAATGCATGGATTTTCATAAAACTTTAAAATGAATTTGAGGTTGACATAAGTTGTTGCTGATTACGTTATGGTGTAAATCGCCCAACAGGTATTTTTCGCGATTTTTACGATAGCTATATATCACAAGAACTAATGCAGAGAATTTTATCAAAATTCACATTCTGTTAGACCTTGACATAAAAAGACGCTGATTAGGTTTTGGTGTAAATCACCCGACAGGTGACGCTGTTATGCTGCATTTTTCACGATTTCCGCCATAGTTATATCTCAAGAACTAATGCACGGAATTTCACCAAACTTCATATTCTGTTAGACGTTGACAAAAATAGATCCTTATTAGTTTTGGGTATATACCGCCGACAGGTGTCGTTGCTATGCTTTGTTTTTTGCGGTTCCCGTGACAGCTATATCTGAAAAAATATTAGATTGTCATTTAATTTTTGTTGCAGACGATTGTAACCCTCAAGGGTTACAACTGAGGATGCTCTAGTCGGAGTGAAAATGCTTTTGTGTAATGGTGACAGTTTTATATGAAACTTTTTAACATTTTTTTATAATGAAGGCCTGTTTTTATGGAACTTTTAACCCTGCTTTTACTTACGCATCATACGTAGAATAGGGTAAGTCTTGTAATAGTTTTGAAAATCGATTTTTTTTTTTTTTTTTTGACGGATTTACACGTTTCAGACACTAGAAGATCCCGATAAACATATTTTTAGAAAAAAAATTTTGCCGTCTGTCTGTGTGTCTGTGTGTCTGTAAACGCTCATCTCTCGAAAAAATTGAGATAGAGACTTGAAAGTTGGTATGTACTTAGTATGTAATAATGGGAAGAAGCTTATTGAATTTCAGTAACCTCGATTATCCGGAACTATTTTTTTCGGACTTTCAAAATATTCGTTCTGATAAAAAGTATATAAAATTTTTCGAAATTGTTTATTTTAAGGAGTAAATATAAAAAAACAATAAAAAAACATATATTTTTCATAAAGCATGAAGTCGATCGGATAATGAGTTGCCGAGATATTGGTAATCCCATTTTCCACACTCTTCGATTTTTCATGACCCTGTATTTCAACCAAATTTCAATTCAAAGATATATTTTAATTGGAAATGAGACGCTTAATCAGATGCAATAAACCGCTAGTTAATAGGATTATTGTTTTTGGAGTTATAAGGATGTTTCTTTCAAGCAATTCAGTAATCGAGCCTTTAAAGTTTAGGACGTCATCAAGCCACGATTTTATTCGAATTGCAATGCATTTTATAAGTAGTTCACACATGTTTTATTTTCATATTTTTTATTATGCATATCCATGATGGGTAAGTATTACGGTGGCCCCCAACGACTAGTTTTAGATAATATCTGAGTGTAAAAATTGGTAATATGAAGAATAAATATTAAATATACAAACATTAACAATTGAATACCTTTTTTGATGGAATATTGGTTTTCAGGATGCTGTTAATTCTCCTTTTAACTCGGGAGAAGTCGCGCATACCCAGATAATGAATGTTTTTAACATTGTCACCAATAAAAACTATTAAAAATCGTCACCTGAGTCAGTCTTAGACAATTGTTACAAATTCTATGATAATATAAATTGTAGATTACTTTTCGAAAAATAGTGGTAACAATTGTAAAAACCGTACGCACCCTGGGGTATGTCATACTTCGTGCGACTGCTCCCGGGTTAAACATTTTCACCTGCGTATAGTTGAATTTATATAATGAAGAGTAACAAAATAATATTAAATTTTAATGTTAATATATCAATGCTGTTAATTTATCATGTTAGTCTGCAAAACGTATTTGTAGAACATGGAAATGTTTACTTGAGAATTTTTAACCTCCTAAAAACCGATATTACGGGTTGATAAAACAGATTAATACACTATAAAAACTACTCGGAAAAATTTCCGAAAATCAGAAGCAGTAAAAGAAACGTTGTTTTTATAAATGTTTCTTTAACTCTCGAAAAAAAATATTGGTTTCTGTGGGTTTCTAAAGATAAAGAACGCTTTTCGAAATCGTGGATAACTCGGAAGAGGTTATTGTATTTTTCCGTTCGTGGGTATATTTAATTTTTATATTTTATTAGATTAAGGGGGGTGCTTCACTCACGCGAAAACACCCACTCGCTAATGTTAATTCTATGAGAGAATTTTGTTTAAATACCTTGTTTGCATTTCAATATTTTTAAATGATTTTTCTATTTATTTTTTCATTGGATAGCTGAGATTGATCTCTACGAACGCCGTTTTTTACTTTTTTGATTTTGTTTGCAGGGTACTTTTCTGAGAATACTTTCATTTTCGAAGCTGGTTCGAAAATGAAAGTATCTTAAGTTAAAAAAAAAAAAAAAAAAAAAAAAAAAAAAAAAAAAAAAAAACTTCTAAACAAAATCGAAAAAGTAACAAATTGGAAATTGTACGTTAAACGTGACAAATGAGGTGCGTTTGTTTCGTGCTATAACTAGTTTTACAATGTACAAAAATCATCGTTTTTATTTCAGTGAAATAAGTTATATCGTCTGCTATGAGCGAAATAAGGATGCCCCCCCCTTTTTTTTTTCTTATGCCGTATGCAACGTTTACAGATTCGAATTTTTTTTTTCGACACTAGACAACTCTGTAAAATTCACCATGGAGATCTTGCTTTGCGAATGATTACCTCCATGGTTTCATATTTCTATGACTCACGATGAATGAATCTTTTGTTTGTTTACTTTAATAGATTGAGATATTCGGCTGTTCACCTAATTTTCAGTGAAGTTATCTCAGAATCTATACATTTTTTAATGTAACTCATCTCTCAAGCAAACAATTTTTTTGAACCATCTTTCTAAAAATGTAACTTTTATGCCATTTTATTAAAAAAAATAATTTTGAATAAAAATGGCCGCTTGGCATATAGAAAAAGATGTGGCTAGCCCGTATTTGTTTTCCTCAGTCACATGACTCACGCTTTTACAATATAGATTACGTATGATAGGATTTAATAGAATAAAGAAAACTTTTATTAATATCTTTTTAAGTTTTGATTCGATTTTCATAAAATTTGAAATGACTCGACAAAATTCTGCAACGATTATATATATTAAATTTTAAAACATTCGGTTGGGTAGTTTTTGCCCTATTATATGCGGACAGACGGACGAACCAGACGACTACTTTTATTGCTACGTATTTATATAATTGCGAACGCGCCTAAAAAACGGCCTTCGTAAAAACTGATCTCAGCTTTCCGATGAAAAAAAAAAATCTTTAAAAATATTGAAATGCAAACCAGATATTTAAAAAAATCTCTCCCATAGGATTAACATTAGAGAACGCGTGTTTTCGCGTGAGTGAAGTAGCCTCTTAAAAAACATGTCTTTTTTTTACATCATACCTTTCATCTTTAATTACTGATAACAAGAACGAACGTTACTCCTTAATATTTTCGTAGTGTTGTAGAATGCCAAAAACTACTCTCCCTGTTTGTAGCATTTAGAGATGTGAGAGAGGTAAACGATAATCCCCGTCTTCTTTTGAGCGGGATTTTCCTCCGTGCGTGACATCATTCTATTTCTACTCTTCTCTCTCCCACAGCCGATCACTCTCTTCTCTTCGACAGGGTTACCCGAGCGAACACTTGAGCGCCACTTTTCATATTTGATTCAAGCGAGGACTGTTGTTTTGAATTCTGACTGCAAGCGGGAATAAAAAGGACTTTTTTTTTTTTTTTTTTTTTTTTTTTTTTAATATTCGAAAGTTTATTATTTTTTCTTAAATACCTTAAAATGTAAGTTGATTTTTGATTTTTTAATTCGTAACAAATCGATTACGAAAAAAAAATTCGTAATCGATTTTTAATTCAAAAAATTGTTACGAAAATTTGTAACAATTTTTCGTAACTGCTGAAAAATGTAGTAAATTGTAACACCTTGTAATAATATATTTCTTTTAAATGTTAAAAGGTGTAAATTAAAAATAAGTAATAGTGTAAATACCTAATATACTTTAAAACAACTTTTATTAGATTTGTTGACATGTTTCGGTCACGAGTTACTCCATGGATACACTACACATATGGAAATAAGCAACCAAGAAAAAATAAAATGTAACGTGCGTAATTTTTTAAAAAGTACATGAAAATTAAATGATAGCATTTCAAATAATAACTTCAAAGACCCGTGGAATTATAGAATATTCTCATTGGTTTTTGAAAATGGATCGGGGTGAGCCGAAACATGTGAGCAATCTAATAAAAGTTATTTCACTGCATATTATGTTGTTAATTTTCGCCTTTTGAAATTTAAAAGAAGTAACTACTGTTTTTAAGAAAAAAAAAGAAAGAAAGGTAATAGAAAATATAAGATAAGAAAAGAAAAAAGAAAATGAAAAAAAGAGAGATTAGATTTTATAATAAAAACATATCGATCATCTATCTATCTATCTGTATTTTTCAGTGTGCTGGTCATTCTGTTCTGGTCCCTAATTCTCCTCGCTAATGTTGAACGTATGGACGTGGAATGCATTCATATTTTTAAAATGTCTCATCAGGAAATTTATATTGTTAAATTATTTTTTCTGTGTACTCTCTCTTCTTCAAGAACTGTGTATCTCTGTGTAGTTTTCTCTGTACTCTTCCTCAAGAACTTCTTCTGTCACTCTCTCTCCATTTTTTTAAAAATCAAAATATTTCTAAAATATATACTTAAATTTATTTGAAGTGGTTAAATATTACTCGCATCTCACCAGCTTTTAAAACATGAAATATTAAATTAAGTATATATTTTATTATCATTTAATTATTATACGTTAAATCCAATATCTAATGTATAATAATTAACAGGCAGAATTTTCAGGTACGAATTGATTTTCCCAATCGGCTCCGACTTTTCGGACAACCCAATATTTCTAAGCTACAATATGATTAAATTTCATAAAAAGTTTACACCTACAGACTGTTTCTTTCATAAAATAAATAAATAAATAAATATTAATTTTAAAAAAATGAAGTGACTAGCAAAATAATTTTTAATTATCGATAAGTTTTGCTCCCATGTTTATTTATAACATATTTTCAATTTTATAACTCATTATCTAGGTTTTCATGATGAATATTAAAAATATTAAATAATTAGAAAGATCTGTTAGTGTATTTAAGGATATATATATTTTTAGATTTCACCATGATTACAATCGCTATTAATATTTATGATAAAAAATTTAACAACGTAGACAAATTCTAATAAAAAATATTAAAAAGTCCGATAAAATAAAGATGAAAAATGTGGACAATTTTTCTTTCTACTTTCATTATACCATTTTCAAAATATAACAAAATACACTTACTTAAGGTGGATCCAGAGTTTGTTAAAGGTGTTTCAGAATATAGACGAAAAAAAAGAGAAAGAGGAACGAGAAGAAGCGGAACGGAAACAAATATACTAGAAGAAAAGTATTTAGCGGATAAAAGAGCATTTGAACTGGAAAAACTGAAATTGAGCATTGAAAATTATGATAGCATTACAACAGCAAGATTCAATCTTACTACGTTTTAATTTGAACTTTTACCGGATTTGAAAGAGGACCGGGGATTAAAATTCTTCAAAAAATGCATCTTTATTTTCCTTGTTAATAAAATACTACAAAATTAAATAAATTAAATAAAGCAAACCGCGTATTTCTACGATGAGCATCAGCAAGATATAACACCTTTTGTTTTGTATTAAAAATTCTGCCCTGCTCGTAACTAAAACATTTATCTCATAATGGATTTTTTTTCATAATTTATCATGTTTAAAATGATATACCTGAACTTTTATGGAAGATATGTGTATGATATTTTGTACAAAGTTTGTATGTTATCTTTTTAATAAATTGTTTTTAGGATTTTTAATTTCATGTGAAAATTTTGAAAATATATTCCTTAAAGTAAAATCGCTCTTAAAAATCCTCTTTATATATATATATTGTAGGGGGATTCGCCCTCTACGAGCTATGTTCGCCGACCATCGTTCCAACACCACAAACACTAAAAATGCGCTTAATTTTTCCTAATTTTAATGTTTTAAAACGATTACGGAAGATCTAATTATAATTAAACGACCAGTGGTTATATATCCTGTAATTGGATTTCCATCGGGTTCCAATGGGGGTCGGCGAGCTTAGCCCGTAGAGGGCCCCCTAGTATATATATATATATATATATATATATATATATAAAGATGATTTTTAAGAGTGATTTTACTTAAAGGAATATATTTTTTTAAAGGAATATATTTAAAGGAATATAAGTCCTAAAAATAATAATAGCCATTGATTGAAGTATTTTAAGGCTAAATCAACTGCTGTCGAGACAGATAACAATTGTTTTCCTGATTGATTAAATAAGATCAATTAAATATTTTAAAATCAGCTTGTATAAAATGGCTAAGTAAACAATATCGCTACCTCCCGTAATTTTATAACGACTCTATAAGAAGATTGTTTTAAGTAACACATTTTAAATGCTTCGTTTTAAATATGACGTAATTTTCTCCAAAGTTTTGTTTCTCTTTTAGTATTCGCGCGAAAATACATTTTTGAATAATTTGAAAGACCTTCTCAAAATATAAAATAAATCTCTCGTATAAATAGATTTTTAAATTGAAACTGGTTGGATATACTGGTTGGCATTTAAAATATGACGTAATTTTCAACATTTATTGCTTTTAACGCGTAATAATTAAATTATTATTTTAAAGTTTTCGTTCTCTTTTTAATATTCACGTGTAAGCACATTTTTTATGACGTAAATTTCTCCATTTACTGCTCTTGTGATCATTTAATTATTACGTTAAAGTTTTATTTCTGTTTTTAACAGTCACTAGTAAATACATTGTTAAATTAAAAGGGAATATTATTATTTGGGCTGTTTTACAAAATGGCAACACTACAAATAAATGGCTCTTTTGAAATATGAAATAAATCTCAGTTAAAATGATGAAATTTTGAATAAAAAAGTAAAGAAAAACACTCAAAAGATTAGTCAAATTAAAAAGGAATTGCACACTGCACACCGCAAGCTTTATCTCTTTAAAAGATGGTTAAATTCATATGCATATAGTTTTTGTTCCTATAAAACTTTTCTAACTATTTTGACCAACTTTAATATTAAATATCTCTTAAAATAACTCTTCGATTTAAAAACTGTCTGCTTCAACGTGTTTATCAAATATTTCTCTATAAAACTACCAATTTTTATATTTTTATACGCAATAGTTTTCTTAATATTAGCCAAGAAAGACCTCCAGACACAAAAAATTCACTGTTGGTGGTGACAACGGAAATTACTCTTTTTTTTTTTTTTTTTTTTTTTTTTTAAATATAGAGAGATTTCTAAATTTATTGTAAACTTTGTAAATAATATTTTAAAAGATCTTGAAGACAAATTAACAAGAAACTTTTTCTGTACACAATAGTGAAAAAAAATAATAAAAATAATGAAATCGAGCTATTGGTTTATAAGTTATATCAAGAATTAAATAAGTTTAAAATTTAAAATTTTTATTGAATTTTTTAAAATATTTATTTCGAAGTCTACAAAAACCTTTTCTCCGAAAAGCAATCTCTATAGAAAGGCACATTTCAGAAGAACAATTCATTTAGAAATGCCTATTATTATACAAAATAATAATAATAATAATAATTCCCCCCCCCCTCCTGCCCTTTGACACTCTTAATACAGAAAAAGATGACATGAGTTTACATCTAATATTATTTGAAAGACAAATGAAACTATTAAAAGTTTCTACGGATATGTAGGCCATCTACTTAATTGGAACTCTACCAAAGGAAATAGGAAATTTACTTGCTTGTGAGCCCGAAGAAAAATTTCCTGACTATCTGTATATTTGCAATATTTTGTTAAAACGGTTTAAACTAACAACGTGAAAATTTAGAATTTTTCAGCCTTCATCAAAATGACCAGAAAATAATTGTGAAGATTTCTCTTTTGAAATTAGAAGTTATTTTCAGGGTTGGATCGCGGAATTGAATATTGATACATTCGAAAAGTTACAAAACCTGATCATAGTTGAACAATTGTAGAAAAAATTCCCACCTGATTATAAATAACTTTACTTAGAAGTGTGGGAAACTGTAACTGATCCTGTGAAGCTAATGGAAAAATTTGATTTGTATGAATCTCTGAAAACACCTCAGGCAAACATAAACCGTATAAATAAAACGGGTGAACTTAGTAAAACTATGTATCAAAGAAATAGTAAACGTGGGGATTCTGGGAATTCTAATTCATTCCGCGAAAAAGCGAATGAGGATCGACCTCTTCTAAACTGTTACGGTTGTGATTAAGAAGGTTTTATTAAAGCCAAAGTGTCCTGCTTGTTCCCTAATTAACAAAGTCGTATCAACTGAATTTAGTGCTATGAAGCTCTTGTTATTTTCTGTCCAAAAATCGTAAAAAAACTTTGCTAGTAAGAATAAAAAGGGATGAATGGCATAGCTTGTGTTGATATACTAGTAAGAATAAAAAGGGATGAATGGCATAGCTTGTGTTGATATACTAGTAAGAATAAAAAGGGATGAATGGCATAGCTTGTGTTGATACTGGTTCTATGCGCTTTATTGCAGGTGAATCGTTGTATTGTCTTTTGAAAGAAGAAAAGGCGTAAGTTTGAAAATACAAAGATGAACGTTATCCTAGCTGATAGTTTAAGAAGAAAAGTTCAAGTTCACAAAATAAAGCATATATAAATATTGAAGGCTGCTCCATTAGCTATTCCATTGTATTTTTCTCCTTGTTCACTGGAAAAAAAAAGTAAATCTTACAGCACAATTTGCTGACTCCCAAATTGCCAGCATTTACTGCTGTGAAATTTACCTTAATTAGAATCTTTTTTACTGTAAAATGCAAAAATAAAACTTTTAAGGCATATTTTGCTGTTAATTTGCAGTAGAAAATGCTGGCAATTTGGGCACCAGCAAATTGTGCAGTAAGATTTTTTTTTACAGTGTTGTCTTCCAAAGAGAATCGAACATTACTTGGAACCGACTTCTTACTCAATTCTGGAATTGTTTTAGGTATCACGAACCAAAACTGGTATTTCACCAGAAATCCTAAAAAGAAGTTTAGATTTGCAGAATATAGTTTTCGACCTCTGAATGAATCAACAGAGAAACCTGTTACAATAAATGTTTTTCATTTTAGCACAAACAAAGGCAAACATCTCCCTGAAGAAAAAAGATTTTAATAATAAACGTGAAAAATTTACAAGTATTCAGGCAAGGGAAAGCTATACAAAATATTCAATTATCTCCTTATGTATCCGAACCACCTGCTGATAAACGATGTCAGTTTCCTGAAATATATAAATTACGCAATGAAAAAATCCGCAAACATACCAATTTATCTAAAAGCCATGCAAGAAAAAATTATGAACGACCTCTTTTTACTGATGAAAGTTCTAAAGATCATTATATGGACCAACCTCGTCCTGAAGTTAGATCAAGAAATAACAATCCTCGATTTCATGGACCTCCGTCAAAGGTGGCATATATTTCTAGACCATGAAATTATGCAATAACTGAAAGCAAAATCCCAAATTACGCAGAAAGTTTCCCTCTCCCAAAGATCTTATAAATAAAATTACAAATGTAAAATTTGTTTCTATTCTCCTAAATTATATTTATTTATTATATTTATCTATTATATTTTTTTGTTACATATTCTAATGAGGTAACAAACCAAAATTTGTGTTTGTAGAATAAACGCAACTAAAATGATAATGTTACGCTATCATTATTGCTATACAAAGACCTAGAGAGTCCAAAACTTGAAAGTATTTTGTTTTTCAAATTGGAGGATAATATAGAAATTTTAACAATATTTTCTATATTTTAGCATCCAAAACTAAATAGGACACATGCAAAGTATATTGAGAAACAGAACGTTTATTAAAATTTGTTGAACAGGTGTTGTTTTATATCCTCTTACGACACGAAATATCACAAGAGAAATCAAAATTTCTTATTTCAAGAGTTTTTATTTTCTGCAAAATATCTTTCGAACATAATGAGTGACAAATAAAATAAAAATACGGTGTAATGGTTCTCTCAATCGTACTTCGACGGAGGGAATTACTGTTGAAGGGGCGAGGCCAACGAGGTAAGCGCGTAACATCAGAATATTAAATTCTTCAAATTAAAATTAACTCTGGTCTTCAACATGCAGAAAGAAAAGGAATTGCTTACCTTTTCTAAGGTCTATCCAATTTATGAAATATCCACTGGTTTATATATTTCAACTATTTGAGAATTTATTATAAACACTTCTTGAATAATCGTGTAGATGTACCACTGCTGAAATAAGACTTGTAAAAAAATTTTATTAATGCACAATTCACATTGAATAAATAAGTTCACGTTTGGATTGATTTTAAAAATTATATTTTACATTACTTAAAATTTTAAAAGGTTTACATTTAGATTAATTTTAACATCAGGAAACATTTTTTCCTGTGACTTTACAGAATGAAGGATAGTAATACACTGACTCATTTTCACAAAGTTTGGAAAGTTACGAGTAAAGTTGCATCATTTCTTTGAAACAAATTGACGTTGAATAATTGTCCTTTTAAATGTTTTAGTTCTGTAATAAGTTTATAATGGCATAATCACAAATAACAAATTATAAACATATTTCACATTATTAGAAGAGAACGATTATAACGAGGTAATAAATCTCTATTGCTTGATAAACTTGAAACTTAAGAGTCATAAATTAGGTCACTTGTTTTAAGAGATGAGAGAAAAATTATCGTTGGGTTTTTATCTGCGTGCTTCATCATTTTCTTTATTTATTTATTTTACTTTGAGTGGAAAATATTAAGTGATTGAAATGAATGGATTAGTATTCTACAATTTCCCCCTTAATCCGTTCATGGGGATTAACTAATATTTTCATTGAATTTCTGTGTTCGATGAATCGAGGCTTGGGTAAAGGTTTGGTAAGTGCATCAGCTATCATTTTTTCTGTTGGAAGATATCTTAACTCAATTATGCCTTCTTCGCTATATTGTTTAATGGCATTAAATTTGACGTCGATGTGCTTTGATCTTTTCGTGAATTTTTCTGATTCAACCATTTTTATGGTACTTTGATTGTCTTCATATAAAGTGATTGGTTTTTGCTGTGGAAAGCCTAGATCGTCAAGTAACTTCAATAACCAAATTATTTCTTGGCTAGCATGTGCTGCGGACACATATTCAGCCTCTGCTGAAGATAAGGCAATGCAACTTTGCCTTTTCGTCGTCCACTGAATTGGGTTGTTGCCCAACATATATAATATTCCCGATGTTGATCTACGGGTTTTGGTATCACCTGCCCAATCGGCATCAGCGAATACTTTTAATATTGGTTCTTCATTAGTGTTAATTATTAATTTTAGTTCTTTAGTATGATATAGATATCTTATTATTCTTTTTACGGCTTGCCAGTCTTTTTCGCGAGGATTCTCATTTCTTCTGCTTAAAATGTTTACTGCTGCTGAAATGTCAGGTCTAGTTATTGTTGTTATATAAAGCAATGAACCAAGTGCCTGGCGATATTTAATATTATTTGGCATTAAATTATCATCATCATTTAATTTGTTATATCCTGGTTCCATTGGAGTTTTGCACGGTTTGGAGTTTTCAAGATTGAACTTTTTCGCTAAATTTTCAATCTTAATTTTTTGATCAAGAGAATAACCGTTAGGTAATTTCTGAATTTGAGTACCTAAATAGTTACTAATATTGCCTAGATCCTTTAATTCGTATTCTTGTTTTAGAGAATTTACGATTTCTTCTATTATTTCATCTTTGCTGGCGATGAGTATATCATCAACATATATTATTATGTACGATGTATGATCTTTTTCTTTTCTAGTGAAAAGACATGTGTCTGCTGTACTTTGGATAAAGTTCAAGTTGTCTAGTGTTTCAGCGATTTTAATATGCCAAGCTCTGGCGGCCTGTTTGAGGCCATAGATTGCCTTTTTGAGCTTGCAAACTTTTTCAGGAAATTGTTCGTTCACATAGCCTTCAGGTTGATTTATATATATTTCTTCATTTAAGTTCCCATGAAGAAAAGCGGTGTCAATATCTACATGTCGCACATTCAGATTATTATAAGCTGCTGCTAAAAGAAGTGTTTTGATGGTACAATGTTGTGCTACTGGTGAAAATGTTTCTTGATAATCTTCCCCATAATTTTGACTGAAACCTTTGGCAACAAAACGTGCTTTATATTTTTGTGTATTTCCTGAACTATCAATTTTTCGTTTGAAAATCCATCTACTTCCTATGATTCTTTTATTAAGAGGAGGATCGACTAGATCCCATGTATTATTTTTCATTAACGATTGTATTTCGTTTTCAGTGGCTTTAAGCCAGTTTTTCTTTTCTAGTGGATTGTTTATTTTGATAAGCTGTTTCCAGTTTTCAGGTTCTGTTGTATCGCAATCATTTGCTAAAGCAATAAAATTGTCGGAAGTATATCTTTGAGGTGGTACTCCTCTGTTTTGTCTTTCAGATCTACGAGGTTGATGTGTTTCTGATTGTTTGGGCGCGTCAGGTGTACAGGGTGTGTCACCTATTTCTATTTCAATGTATTTTTTATCTTCAATTAATTGTTCGTGATCATTAATTTTCTCGTTTAAATTGTTCAGTTTTTCTTCCAGAAATTTTACAGATCTGGAAATTATTATTTCACCATTTTTAGTGAAAACGCGGTATCCCTTTGTATTATTATCATAGCCCATGAAGATACCCTCTTCTGCTGTGTCATCTAGTTTAGATCTTTTGTGTTTGTTTATGTAAGTGTATACTTTACAGCCAAATACACGTAAATAATAGAGATTTGGTTTTCTTTTGAACCAAATTTCATATGGCGTTTTATTTGTCAATTTAGTGGGGAGCCTATTTTGGAGGTGATTAGCAGTATTTATCGCTTCACCCCAGAACCTATGAGGTAAATTTGCTTCGGATAATAGGCTTCGTGTCATTTCAATTAAACTTCTGTTTTTTCTCTCAGCAATGCCATTCTGGCTGGGACAAAATGGAACTGTGTATTTATGTTTTATACCATGTTCCCTTAGAAAGGCTTCTGTTTTATTTCCTATGTATTCCCCACCGTTATCCGATCTAATCGCCGTCGGATATTTTCCTTGTCTGGTTTTGACCATTTGTACATAGTCTTTTATTTTTTCATAAACTTCATCTTTACTTTTTAATAAGTAAATAACTGTGAATCTAGAACTGTCATCTATGAATGTAAGGAAGTAATTTTTTCCTCCTATTGTGGGTGTTTTAAAGGGCCCACATAAATCAGTATGTACTAAATCTAATACTTTTGTTGTTTTATTTTCGATAGATTTAGAGTACGGTGCATTTGTTGACTTTGTTTTTATACAGGTTTCACAGTTTGTTTTATGATTACAGTTATTTATTTTTATCCCACTGGCCAAGTCATTTTTGACTAATTCTTTTATACTTTCATTATTTCTGTGGCCAAGGCGTTTATGCCAAATTTCGAGGCAATCTTTATTTCTGCAATCATGTGCAATGTTTATTTTATTTTGAGAACTTTCTTCTAGTGTTTCAACTTGATATAAGTTATGTTTCTTAAATGCTTCTAAGTATATTTTTCCATTGCACGATAGTATGCATTTTTCATTTTCGAAAAATACTTTATAGCCATGTTCTGTGGCTTTACTTACGGAAATTAAATTTGATTCCAATTGTGGAACAAATAACACATTTTTAAGTGTAATTCTATTTATACATCCATCAGATGTTTTTGTCATTATTTGTGTTTCGCCGGTTCCGTAAGAATTTAATGTATTCCCATTAGCAATTGTTACTGTAGTTTTTTCAGTATCGTTGAATTTTGTAAATATATCCCTATCGTTCGCTATATGCGAAGACGCTCCTGAGTCAATTAACCAGGTTTTATTAGCGGGATTTACAATTATGAATGCTGCATCTTTATGTTCACTTTTATTTATTTGTACCTGTTCATTTGTTTTTGATTGATTCATTTTATTTTTACTATCACCTTTTATATTTTCAAAACACAACGATGTGTACTTTTTGTATTTGTATTGTGTTTTAGGTGTAGTGGTCTGTGTGTTTCTGTTCTTGAGATGCCAGCATTGTTTGTAAGTGTGATTTGATTGTTTACAGTAGGTACAATATTTGTTTTGCCCTTTATAATCTTGAGTGTATTTCTTTTGTGTTTTAAACACCTTTTGTGAGTTTTCAACTTGCTCACTATTTTCTACCCGTTTATTAAATTCATCAGTAAGTTTGCTCTTGATGAATTCGGGAGTTAATTCAATTTCATTTCGGGCTTCGAGAGCTGTTATTAGAGTATTATAACTCGCAGGTAACGAGCACAATAGAAGTGCAGATAAATGCGAGTCGGTTATGTTCTCTCCTATTGCGGAGAGCTTATCTTTTATTTCCAGTATATTAGTAATGTGTTTGTGCATGTTCCCATTTTCGGGAAGTTTTGCACTATACAATTTTCGTAACAAATACAATTTACTGGACAAATTGGCTCTCTCGTGAATGTTTTTTAAACTATCCCATGTCTGTTTTGCTGTTTCTAAATGTTTTACATGAACTATTTGCGTATCGTCTATACTCAGGTTTATTAAAGCGCGAGCTTTTGCATCCTTTTTTCTCCAATCTTTGTTAATTGGTGTAGGGGGTTCCTGAGTTACGAGTTCGTACAAATCTTCCTTAATTAACAACATATTAATTTTAAACTTCCATATAGAATAATTATTATTGTTTAATTTATCTACTATTTGCATTTCCTTTATTGTCGCCATCTCGGAGAACTTGTTTATACAGTTTTTAAAGTTTTATTAGTTTAAATAGTTTATTAAATTCAATTATGTTTTCTTGAATTTTTAATCTAGCATAAGAGCTGAGTATTATTTTTATTAATTAGAGTCAATTATTAATCCTTAAGAATAAATTCTGAGTTCATATATTCATCAGTCTCATAATCACTGTTGAAGGGGCGAGGCCAACGAAGTAAGCGCGTAACATCAGAATATTAAATTCTTCAAATTAAAATTAACTCTGGTCTTCAACATGCAGAAAGAAAAGGAATTGCTTACCTTTTCTAAGGTCTATCCAATTTATGAAATATCCACTGGTTTATATATTTCAACTATTTGAGAATTTATTATAAACACTTCTTGAATAATCGTGTAGATGTACCACTGCTGAAATAAGACTTGTAAAAAAATTATATTAATGCACAATTCCCATTGAATAAATAAGTTCACGTTTGGATTGATTTTAAAAATTATATTTTACATTACTTAAAATTTTAAAAGGTTTACATTTAGATTAATTTTAACATCAGGAAACATTTTTTCCTGTGACTTTACAGAATGAAGGATAGTAATACACTGACTCATTTTCACAAAGTTTGGAAAGTTACGAGTAAAGTTGCATCATTTCTTTGAAACAAATTGACGTTGAATAATTGTCCTTTTAAATGTTTTAGTTCTGTAATAAGTTTATAATGGCATAATCACAAATAACAAATTATAAACATATTTCACATTATTAGAAGAGAACGATTATAACGAGGTAATAAATCTCTATTGCTTGATAAACTTGAAACTTAAGAGTCATAAATTAGGTCACTTGTTTTAAGAGATGAGAGAAAAATTATCGTTGGGTTTTTATCTGCGTGCTTCATCATTTTCTTTATTTATTTATTTTACTTTGAGTGGAAAATATTAAGTGATTGAAATGAATGGATTAGTATTCTACAATTACAACACAGGTTGTGAAAAGTTTTGGAGGGATCGGAAAACGAATCCCACTTCACCGTAGGATAAATAAGAAGCGATCAAAAATTGCCTCCAAAAAATTCATTAAAAAAAATTATTACATGGAGTAAAAAGAGGCTACTTCCGTATAAATAACTTTTAGTCTCATTGGTGTCTGACTGATTTCAGGGTCGTAACCAGCCAGCAAAGTCACAGAGAGCTTTGAAGTTTTTTTGGGGGGCTAATTGACATCTGATTTTTGTCTTCCACTTTAATGATGAATAACTAAAACATAGAAGTAGAGGACAAGTCCACATGTCATAAAATCTTTGATTACAAAAAGTGAAAGATTTAAAATGGAATATAGATGCTATTTATAATTAAAATGTTAAAAAAGTCTAGAGGGGGCTCAGCCCCCTTCCCAGTGGCGTAGCCAGGGACGGGGTCCAAATACTTTGGATACAAGTAATATTGTAAAAGTTTTCTTCGCCTTGATTATCGTAGAAAGTTCTCCGATTAGATAAGGCAAATAAAACTTTTCAAAATTAGTGGTATCCAGAGCCTCTGGACCCCCACCCTACCTACGCCACTGCTCCTTTGCCTGTCTGGTTACGGCAATGGCATTGAATCCGGCCCGAATCCCCCATGGCCGGTCCTGAAATGTCTTATGGCCGGCTCTGAAAACAGGAGACAGGTTATTAGACATTGAAACATCATAAATAAGAACAAATAGGCCACGTACACTTGGATTAATATGAAGTCATATTCCCTGATTTCAATTAATCTTGCAGTTCTTTTGTGAAAATAACACGAATTTTTACAGGAGGAATCAAAAGTTTTTCACCTGACGAGTTTTTTTTTCTTTTTCTTTTTTCTACAAAATATCTTTTGAAAATAATAGACATAAAAAATCTATCATGTCAAATAATATTACAGTACTTTTGTAAAAAATTCACAAGTGGAGTCACACATTTTTAATTTCTCAAAGTTCTAATTTTTCTGAAAAATGTCTTTTAAAAGTAATGAATGTGAAAAAAAAGTGTAAATATTGTGTAATGCTTATCGCGATAGAACTTTGACCAAGTTAATTATAGTACATGCTGCTAGAAATTCAAAATTAAACATAAAGATCAACAGGGTGCATGCACACAGACAGGGCTTTACAAATTTGATAAAATCTAGTAACCAGCAAAAAGTTCTAGTCGCTAGTAAATATTATTTATCTCCCGTTCTGGTTCTAATTTCTTTTTTTTTTTAAATATCTTTCAAAATTAACTAGTGTGAAATATAAACGAGTAAATATTGTTTAATGCTAATCGCGATACAACTTTGACCAAGGAAATTATAGTACATACTGCCAGAAATTCAAAATGATGCATAAAGATCAACAGGGCGCATGCACATAAACACGGTTTTACAAATTTGATAAAATATAGTAACCAGCAAAAATTCTAGTCGCCAGTAAGTATTATTTATCTCTCCCCCCCCCCCCCCCTCCACACACACACTCATTACTTTTTTTTTTTTTTTTTTTTTTTTTTTTAATGAATTAATTGAGAAAAAAATAATAACAAGCATAGTTTAGAGTTGTTAGTTACATACTATAGAGTAGTACATAATTTAGAAATATATTATCTAAGTTTTCCGATGAAACTTATCAAAATTATATATCTCTAAAAAAGGGGGGAAAAAAAGAACAGAAAAGAAATACTGTAAAGGATGAATTAACCGGCATGTTCGGAAAATGCCGACTGCGAAATGCCCGGATAGTTGATTGCTACAAAATCTATATCTGATGATGAGGACATTGATAAAATAGTGAAGCATGAAAACAATTTTTCCTGTGGAAGTCAGTCAAATTATTCTGATATTATTATTTTTAGGTGCGTTCGTACTTATATAAATACATAGCACCTATTGTCATCGTCTGGTCCGTCCGTCTGTCCGCCTATAACAACGCAAAAACTACCGAAACGAATGGTTTGAAATTTAATATGTATAATCGTTGCAGAATTTTGTCGAGACATTTCAAATTTTATGAAAATTGAATCAAAACTTTAGAAGATATTAATAAAAATATTTATTAAGATTTTTTTTTTTTTTTTTTTTTTTTTTTTTTTTTTTTTTTTTGTTATAGGAGCTTCCGAGGTTTAATCGTCAAGCGACCGAGATACTTATTTTATGACAGAAATTAATCTGCAGACGATATAATTCATTTTTTAGAATTAAAATTCATCAAGATCTGAATATTTATATAACTGTCTATAGTACGAACGCACCTCATTTGTCACGTTTGACGTGCAATTTCCCACTTGTTAAATTTGCAGGTGATAAATTTATTTTTTTCGAAATTAAAAAAATAAAAGTTAAGATTTTTTTTTGTTGTTTGAATATAGTTTCCAAGTTTATTTCTTAATATTAGGGGAGAAAAAAAAATGCCATTTGTGTTCATTTCTTAGGTCGATTTTTGTACACACACACACACACACACAAAAAAAAAATAAATAAAAATAAAAGGAAAAAAAAATAAAACAAAACGCCGCTAGAATAAATAGCTTGGTCGCCAATGGCGACCAGGCGACCGCATTTGTCAAGCCATGCACATAGATTAAAATGAAGTCATATTCCTCCTTCAAATTATGTTATGTTCTTCTTATGACAAAAACTTTCACAAGAGGAATCAAAAGTTTTTTACTTCGCGAGTTTTAATTTTCTGCCGAATAACTTTCAATTATAATGGGTACGAAAAACATGCGAGTAAATACGGTGAGATGATGGTATCAATTGAACTCCGATGGAGGGAATTACAAATACAGGTTGGAGAAGTTTCGGAGAGATCGGAAAACGGAATCTATCCTCTCCGGAGAATAAACAAGAGACGTTCAAAAAGTGCCGCCAAAAAACTCATCAGATGCCGCCAAGACATAAGGCCTGCCTCGGCAGTATGTCTTTAAACCCCATCGGACTGCCTCCTTTCGAACAAGTAAGCATTGCTGTAAAAAAAGAAGTGTTGAATCGTTCCGCCCACTTTATCTCATTTGGCGGCCGATCCTTGGCGTTGTTGGCATCATGCCGCCAAGAGGGGACGATCTTGATCGTACCTCCACACGCGAACAAAACTCGCGATGCTGCGGACGTGAGATGATCGCGTTTTGAAATAGTGACAACAGAAAAGTAAACAACGCGGGAGGAACATCAACACGCGCCACATGTCGCGGAGGAAGCAGTCCAATCCGAAACCAATCAAACGTGAGTACTTGGTTTTACTGTCATTTTACCATTTCGGGCTGAGTTGTTTTAATTCCTGACAACAGATAGGGAGATATCTTTTTCACGATTTCCTTAAAATATTCTAGCAGTACTACAGTACTTGCATCATTTTGTTAAATCCATTGTAATGTCAATAAACGTAATGTGTATATGATTTAAAAAACTATCATTTTCAAAATTTTAAACAATTTACAAATGACTACAAAATTACAGTATAAAACAATTAAACTTACATACATGCAACTGAAACTGCATAGTTTTAGATGATACATTTTACAGTCGTTTTACTATTTCTTTGAAATTCCCGAAAATAGATGTGATAATACTTTTTTAGGATTTCCTTAAAATATCAGAAAAATATTTACATAATATCCACTTTTCAAAAATTTTAAATATGTACAGAGCTTTTATTAACCTTGTAAAATCTACAAAATCATTTAAAAAATTATATAAACAACATTTTTTCAGAGAGCGAATTATGCAGGCTTTTTTTACCATTTCATGCAGAAATGTAGATATTCTTGACAATTCTTTTTCGCCATCTCGTTAAAATATTCTAGCAGTATTGCAATACTTGCATAATTTTGTTAAATCCATTGTAATTTCAATAAACGTAATGAGTGTATGATTTAAAAAACTATCATTTTTCGAAATTTTAAACATGTGTAGAATTTTAAACAATTTACAAAGGACTACAAACTTACAGCATAAAACAATTAAACTTACATACATGCAACTGAAACTACATAGTTTTAGATGATAAATTTTACAGTCGTTTTACTATTTCCTTGAAATGGCTGAAAATAGATGTGATTATACTTTCTTAGGATTTCCTTAAAATATCAGAAAATATTCACATAATATCCACTTTTCAAAAATTTTAAATATGTATAGAGCTTTTATTAACCTTGTAAAATTTACAAAACCATTTAAAAAATATATAAACTACATTCTTTCAGGGAGTGAATTATGCAGCCTTTTTTACCATTTCATGCAGAAATGCAGAAATCCTTGATAAAGCTATATTTTACGTCATATCTTTAAAATATCTGAGCAAGATTCGATCACATACATAATATAGATATATCCATTTTTTCAAATTTCAGTAAATGTTAATGGGCATTTATCTGATGTGTAATTTACAGATTTACAAATTTACGAAAATTTTAAATGTATACAGATGTTTAAGAAAATTTGCAAAGCACTATAAATAACAGTATGAAAAATAATTAAACTTGCTTGCATTGTTTACTACATGCTTTTTGGTAATGTATTTTCACTTGCCATTCTGTATTGAGTTGTTCAAATTCTCAACAATAGATGTTCTTATACTTTTTCATGATTTCCATAAAATTTCTGGTAAAAATGGAAAATTTACACAATTGATGCATTTTTTCTAGTTTTCAAATTTAACTAAATGTTATTGTGGAATAATCAATACTTCATTTAGATCTTATCACTATTTTAAAATAATAAAAATATACAGAGTTTTTAGTGTATTTGTAAAAAACTGAAAAATTATGGAATATAAAACAGTTAAACTGATTTGAACAAAGGTACTTAGTACATAAAAAACAATCTTTAAAGTAGCAAATTGTACAATCCTCTTCGATATTTCGTAAATAGTTTCTTAACTTTAAGCAATAGACGAATGGATGTTTTTCATGATTTCAACAGCACAAAACTGGAGCAAATACATGATGTTAAATGAAAATAACATATTATTATTTCCATTTTCAGTAAATTTTAACAGTACATTATCAATTTTTGACTTATAAATGTATCATTTAGAAAAGAATATAGAAAAAAATATATAGAATTTTGAATAACTTTGTAAAAAACTGCAAAACGACTGAAAAAAAAAAAAAAACTTATCTGAATGAGGTACAACATAAGCTTCATGCTTTTGAAGGAAGCGAATTTTATAGCCATTTTACATTTTGTGCTGAATTGTTCAAATTCTTGACCAATAGATGTGCTGATATTTTATACCAACTTACTTAAAATATATGAACAACGTTAAAACTTATGATGAAAATAATATATTCGTTTCGAATAGAGCAAATAAGAAATCATTTAAAGCTTTGAATATTGTACTTATGAAAAAACCTGATGGAGATTGAAATATTTTAAACTGCTTCTTTTTGGAGTAAGCAAGAAATGATAAAAAATTAATCGTTAAAAGAATTAAAAGAAAGTAATACTCTAAAATTTAGAATAGTATAGTTTTTCTATGAAATATCTCTGTGTGGCATAGTAACACAAACTCTAACTTATGCGTAAAATAAGAAATAAACACGCCCTGCAAAAGTAAATAAAAATTCTATCCATTTAAAAAAAAAAAAAAAAAAAAGTTATTTTTGTTTTACACTGGTTTTTTCACCGTTTTAGAATACATCAAGTCAAATTAATTCCTGACATGTAAAGAGGGTGTGTTTTGACATGATTTCCTTATTTATTTATTGTTCTTTTTTAGTTCTTTCAAACTATAAATTTCACTTACTTAAAGAAAACAAACCTGCTATTTTTTGCTTAAATTCACTCGTCACCGTTTTTAGATTACTTAAGTTGAGTCAATTCTTGACAGTTTTTAAAAGTATTAACGTAAATGTTTTTTCATGTTATTCTTAATTTTTTTATTTTCAAATTGCTAATTTTATTTTCTGGATAACAGGTTTCTGAGGCATCTTCATATCTGAATATACATTTTTTTTTCATCCTATCATATATAAAATTTTCAGTTATTCTAATTTAATTTCGAAATAACTGAACTTAAATCTTTAGAAATATGATACAATAATTGTTACTGATAACAGTCATTGGTAATGGAATCAGATTACTAGTAACAAACTAAAAACTATGCTATTACATTTCCATTGAATAGGACTATTGCTTTATTGAATCAAAATTCTTGTGCACAAGCTCAAAAATATCGTTTCCCATTTGTTATTTACTACATTTTATATGATCAATGATGTAAATTTTCTTTAAAATATTACGAAATCCAACTAGCATCCCATAACATTCTGAATTAGTTTGCTTTAAAATTGTATCAATAAGCAGTTTTCCTGAACAATAAAAACAAGAACGAAAATTCATTCATCCGGAATAGATTATGAAACACTTTCCAATACTAACAGAATATTATAAGAAATTTAATTTTTTCATACGATGAAATGCGATATATCTAAATAACTAATTTAAAAAATACATAACTCAGTAAATGTCCATATTTAGAAAATGCTACTCATATTCGAAGTATTTCGGGCAGCCCTGTATATGCTCTACAGAATTTGTAAACAACACGTAATACACTAAAAATTACATAAAATTGCACATCACAGCGGAAATAGAACCTCTAGCAATTACCGATCATAGTCAGTCCTTTAACCGAATTATCTTGTGCGTCTCTGTACATGAAAGGTAAATCCTACACACTCAATAATCTATATAAAATAAGTTGTATTGATCCTTAGCGATCCTTTTAAATTTCATTATGTTTCAAGTATCATAACATGTTCAAAACGCACCGCAAACGATTTTTCCCATCCATCATAATGTAAAGGAATTATTCTGTATATCCCTGTAATTGAACTATAACTGCTACCAATTGTATACTCCGGTAGAAACATGCTGTAGTCCAGCTCAGTACTGCGTATTAATTTTATTATATTTGAAATATCGTAACATCCATAAAATGCGCAGCAAACGATTTTTCCCCATAGACCATGATGTAATGGAATTCTTTTGTGTGACCCTGTAAATGAACCGTTAATGCTACACATTTCATTTTCTCTACCGAACATTCTATAGTAAATTTCAATAATGTATAAAAATTTCATGACAATCCGAGTAGATTTAAGAGAGTTCGAGCACAGACAGATAGACAAACCGAATTCATAAACACTTTTCAACTATGTTGGAAAGTGTTAAAAATGTCTTTGTACATCTTTGTAAAATTTCTCGAGAATGTTCATGATTTTATGTGTAAAAAAACTAAGAGTTCTTTTAACTAACTAAAAATTCTAATCGGAAAATTAAAATAGCAAATGTAATTAATATAGTACTGACAAAATGATGAAATACTTAGTTTGTGATGGCAAATATTCCGATAGTTTACTAATAGTTAAGTAATGTAAAAAAGGAATGCACATTGATTGAATCTACATAAATTGAATTTAAAAATAAGAAATTAATTGAACTTCAAAAATGTTTAAAAAAATATTTTTCTTCAGTAAAATTGCTATCTTGAAATAATCTGAATGAGAGTTAATGATAATGCCACGAATTGTTTAGTGAAATTGAAAGTGAGAAATTACTTTAATTATACTAATTCAATTAAACTGTATAATTTTTATTATTATTGATTTCTCTTTGATTAATAACTATCAGGAGTTTTAATGAGCCGCAAAGCATTTTAAAGTCCATATTAGACAAGTTTATTTATTTTTGTTTGAGGAATACCTTACTTTTATAGACAAAAAAATATTTATATAAGCTTGATTATAATTGATTTCTCGTTGATTATTATCTTTTATTAGTTTCAGTAACTGGCAAATGATTCTAAACTCCCACTTTGACAATGTTTCGCTGTTTATTTATGTCACAGGAATAGATTACTTTTATAGGTAAAAAATGCATTTGTACAAATTTGATTATCGTGGTTTCTCTTACATTATTCGGCTTTAATATTTTTAGTAAACCCGTAAATAGTTTTAAACTCCCACTTTAGTAATGATTTTTTGTTTGTTAACGTTTGAGGAATACCTTACTTTTATAGACAAAAAAATATTTATATAAGCTTGATTATAATTGATTTCTCGTTGATTATTATCTTTTATTAGTTTCAGTAACTGGCAAATGATTCTAAACTCCCACTTTGACAATGTTTCGCTGTTTATTTATGTCACAGGAATATATTACTTTTATAGGTAAAAGAATGCATTTGTACAAATTTGATTATCGTGGTTTCTCTTACATTATTCGGCTTTAATATTTTTAGTAAACCCATAAATAGTTTTAAACTCCCACTTTAGTAATGATTTTTTGTTTGTTAACGTTTGAGGAATACCTTACTTTTATAGACAAAAAAATATTTATATAAGCTTGATTATAATTGATTTCTCGTTGATTATTATCTTTTATTAGTTTCAGTAACTGGCAAATGATTCTAAACTCCCACTTTGACAATGTTTCGCTGTTTATTTATGTCACAGGAATAGATTACTTTTATAGGTAAAAGAATGCATTTGTACAAATTTGATTATCGTGGTTTCTCTTACATTATTCGGCTTTAATATTTTTAGTAAACCCGTAAATAGTTTTAAACTCCCACTTTAGTAATGATTTTTTGTTTGTTAACGTTTGAGGAATACCTTACTTTTATAGACAAAAAAATATTTATATAAGCTTGATTATAATTGATTTCTCGTTGATTATTATCTTTTATTAGTTTCAGTAACTGGCAAATGATTCTAAACTCCCACTTTGACAATGTTTCGCTGTTTATTTATGTCACAGGAATAGATTACTTTTATAGGTAAAAGAATGCATTTGTACAAATTTGATTATCGTGGTTTCTCTTACATTATTCGGCTTTAATATTTTTAGTAAACCCGTAAATAGTTTTAAACTCCCACTTTGGTAATGATTTTTTGTTTGTTAACGTTTGAGTAATACATTAGTTTATAAGTAAAAAATCGTTTATATAGAGAAAAATGCATTGCTCAGGCATGGCATTGCAGATGGATTAGGCATTGAGGAATACATTATTTTTTATTATAGCTTTGATTGCAGAGGATTTTTGGTGAATATAGTTTTTGTAAGACTCAAATTCTTTAAAACTCTCATTTAGACAATGTTTTGTTTTTGTCATTGGTTAAGAAATATATTACTTTCATAGTTAAAAATCATTTGTACAACTTTGATTGCAAACGGATTTCTCGTTGCTTATTACTTTTTAATGCCCGTCCTTTTAAACGCACCGACAGTTTTAAACTCCCCACTTTGAAAATGCTTATTTGTGCTATAATATTTGAGGAATACATTACTTTTATATGTAAAAAATGCATTTGTATAATTTTAATTATAATAATTTTCTCGTACATTATTAGATTTTAATATTTTTAGTAACCCGTAAATAGTTTTAAACTACCACTTTAGCAATGATTTTTTTTTGTTTGTTAATGCTTGAGTAATGCATTGTACATAGGTAAAAAAATCATTTATATAGCTTTGATCGCAGAGGATTAATAATTTTAGTAAAACGCAATTTCTTTTAAACTCTCATTTTGACTGTGTTTGGTGTTTGTTAATGATGGAGGATTATTCTCATATAGTTCAAAATTATTTGTACAACTTTGATTACAAGTGGATTTCTCGTTGCTTATTACCTTTTAATATTCCCGCTCTTTTAAACCCGCAAACAGTTTCCAACTCTCACTTTAAAAATGCTTGTTTGTGCTAATGTTTGAGGAATACATTAGTTTTGTACGTAAATTGAAAAATCCTTTATTTGAAATATAAATGAGAATATCCGAAACTTGAATTCGTAAGTAAATAAACACAATTTTTTGATTGTAGCTTAAATTAGCATATTTGGATCTAAAGACAGCAGGTAATGAATAAATATCGACCCAAATTACGAGTTTTTCTTTTTCTGCTATTATTATTTTTTTAATAAAAAATGTATTTCCATAGAAAGTGTATTTTAATACTTATTAAAGGTAAGTAATGGATATAACACATCATAATACATTTCAAATGCCTTTTATCAAAACAAATTCTATGCAGTCTATACATATTTTAACTGCTCAATTTTAACTTCCGTTAAAAATTATCAAAGTAACTTAGGAACAACTTCGATTCATACTATAAGTCTATACGTCCGTTTCTCAATGTTCACTTATAAAGTCCTCAAATTAGTGATAATGTCCATTAACATGTACATTTTTAATAAAAGTGCAGTTTTGGCCCAGTTTACTATTTTTTTATTAATATTTTTATTTATTTATTTATTTTTTATAAATGTCTGTTGGATTAAAAAACGGATGCGTAAATTTTTTAGTAACGTCTGTTTGAATAATAAAAAATATATATATACATATTTTTTTTAATTGGATCATGTGGAACATTTGACTTAAAGAAAAAAAAAACTAATTAATAGCTTTGAAATATTTTTAATTTTCAGTAAATTAAATTCGTTTTCAAATATTTATTGAATTTATTGTGCAGGATACTCATTTACTACACACACACACGCACACACACACATATATATATATATATATATATATATATATATATATATATATATATATATATATATATATATATATATATTGGAATAACATTTATAATGAAAAATAATTTTTAGGGTCTATCGTCCTTAACCTTATACTACGTAGTGACGCATGCATGAAACAACTAAAATTTAACTGTTAATAAATAAATTTAGTTCTACCCAACCACTATATTTAAATAAATAAATTCTACTTACGTAATTACAGAAGTCTGCTATTAATTAAGGTCAAAATTTTTCCTTTACTATTTCTGGTATCCAAAAAATGTCTAATATCTAATCCTAAATATGAGTATAAAAAAAAAAAATACGTCTAAAAGAAAAAATAGTGCAGTGCAGGATTAAAAAAGTTTGAATAATCTGGGTTGTAGGAAAACATTGACTAATCGTTATATAGACATTCTTAATGTATTAAAACTAGATTGTGTTCCAATTTCATTTTCTTGATATTTATTTAATCTATGAACCGAAAAATAGTTTGAATAGTTTTCATTAAATTAGTTCTTGGAACAGTTCTTTAAATCGGTCTAGTTTTAGTTTTAACAAGTTCTTACTAACTTCCTAACAAAATTTAAAGCAGTTCAAATAGTTTTTATATAAAGTGATTTGCTTAGTGAAAATAAATAATAAATACCACGTTAAAATATTGTATAAATGCAGGTTTACAATGTTTCTTTAAAGGTTGTGCGTATTACGAAATTATTTGAAATAATAAACAATATAAATTAAAATTAAATTAAATTATAATTTAATTGTGATAATTATAATTAAATAAACTGAAACACTATACCTAAATACAAACTTTTGTATCAGTTTATAATGAAACACATTTTAATAGCGAATAATGCCAATAACAAAAATATCCAAGATGTCATTCTTTTTTATTTTACCAATTAAAACAATAAATAATAATGCTATTAAAACGATAAGTGTAAACACGTGCTCAAACTGTAAATGAAATAAAAATCGTAAACTCAATATTTCTTATTAAGCGAATAATGCTAATAACAAAAATATCCCAGATATCATTTCTTTTCTTTTATTTCAATTAAAACAATAAATAATAATGCTATTAAAACTATTAGTGTAAACACGTGCTCAAACTGTAAATGAAATAAAAATTGTGAACTTAACATTTCGTGAAGCAAATATAGAGAATCATTATTTTTAAAATTAAACAGAACTGAAAATATAGTTGTGTTAAAAATAATATTGAGTTAATGTTTTTCGATATGTAATTGATTACTTGTATTGTTCCCCCCCCCCCTTTTTTTTAAAGCTACTTTGCTCAAGATTCGTATACCTCAGGCGATATAACGGGTTTGAATACAAGAATATTCTTAAAGTAATGGTCGCCGTATCTAAACACAGGATTTATTTAATTAAATAAGACCAAAATTACTTTATGAAAATTCTTTCCCTGAGGCTTACGAAACTTGCTATTGTACGTTTACTAATAATTCAAATGAATTTTGTTACGTTTACGCAGAGTGTGTAGATTCTTTTAAGTTACACTTTGTTATAAGTTTGAAGAGGCGTGTAACATTTTCCACTAATATTAATTTTCTCAGAAGACAAGAAAATTTCTTTATGATATTATATATTTCTTTACATCTTTTACAGTTATTGAGAAAATAAAACATTTATTTCCAGCCATTTTCAGTCTGTTCCCAAATCTGTTTTCAATAAGAAAAACCCAATGAATATAGGAACAATTTTAAAGTTATGAACCAAAAATAAAATAGTTAGTTCAAATGTGTTAAATGTGTTTAACCCTTTGTATCACCGTGTTGCATATCTGCAAGATACCCAAAAGTCAAAGTTTCTTATACAGAAAATTTCTTTATGATATTATTCATTTCTTTACATCTTTTACAGTTATTAAGAAAATAAAACATATATTTTCAGCCATTTTCAGTCTGTTCCCAAATCTGTTTTCAATAAGAAAAACCCAATGAATATAGGAACAATTTTAAAGTTATGAACCAAAAATAAAATAGTTAGTTCAAATGTGTTAAATGTGTTTAACCCTTTTCATCGCCGTGTTGCATATCTGCAAGATACCCAAAAGTCAAAGTTTCGTGTACAGAAAATTTCTTTATGATATTATTAATTTCTTTACATCTTTTACAGTTATTAAGAAAATAAAACATTTATTTCCAGCCATTTTCAGTCTGTTCCCAAATCTGTTTTCAATAAGAAAAATCCAATGAATATAGGAACAATTTTAAAGTTATGAACCAAAAATAAAATAGTTAGTTCAAATGTGTTAAATGTGTTTAATCCTTTGTATCACCGTGTTGCATATCTGCAAGATACCCAAAAGTCAAAGTTTCTTATACAGTGGGCTTAAAAAGACGATTTTATTTATTGCTGCTAATCTCTCAAAACAGCATTTAATCTAAATTGTTCATTGAATTCTCAACAGATGGTGATTCTGAGATAATGTTTCCTACCAAAGTTTTATTTATCATTTGATCCGTTTCACATCGTTATTGCAAAGATGAACTTTGTAATTTTTCTTAAATTAAAAATGCTGTAGATGTCCAAAAATCGATTTTTTACAATGGTGTGTTCGTATATTTTACAATTCTGTATTAGAAAATTGACAATATTTATGAGATTTTTTTTTTTTTTTTTTTTTTTTTTTTTTGTCTATTGCAAATATGAAAAAAAGTACCTTTTAGTCCGTAATTTACGTTTTGGATTTTTTAAGTTATTTTTACACGCTTAAAATAATTTATTCTAGCATCTGAGTAAATATTTTTCAAATCGGAGTTGTCGAGTTATAAAGGGTTAACAGTTTCAATTCATCTCCTGCAGCAAGGATATTTTATTCAATAATCCTTTACTATCTTTACATTCTTAAGCATTTTTAAAAAATATATACTATTAAATAAAATTATATTAAAATGTTTGTTTCAATGTTTTATAACTTAAATTGTATTATATTTTTGCGAAATTTTCTTAATCTTTCAGCATTAAAATGACGTAAACGAAACAAATTATTTTTAAAGGTGTAAACACTTTAATTCTTAAGGAAGCATAAATTATTTTCTTCTTTACTAAAAAAATATAAATGTATTTTATTGTAACCACACTGAATGTTTTAATATTTTTTTATGATACTTTATAAATTGATTGCTTTATCTCTTAACATTCGGAAGTATTTTTTACTTTCCCTTGTACTTGATAATAACATTAAAAATAAATAGAAAAATATTGAATCTTCCAAAATAACCTAAATATCAGGACATTTTGGAAAAAACTGACGAACATGAAATGAGATTTTAGAAAAGTGTATGGAACTTTATTAATTTTTCCTACAGAATAAGAGAACAAAGTTATAAATTATAAAATTGATTAGTAAGGAAACTCTATTTTACTAATAACCCAGATATTATTTGCTTCAATAATTCTCCAGTTTTCTTCTGATAGTAATATTACCATAAAACCCGTGAAAATGGAATCACTAGGGACCGGAAAATAATTTAGTTGTAGACAAGTTTCTGTCTTAGCAGATATAATTGTATGATATTGCTTCTGCCGGGACCATAAAAATTTTATGTTAAACACAGGTCTCCGTTATATTAGAAAGGTTCCGTTTTTACAGGTTTTACTGTATACAAACAAGTGTATGTATAAAAACAAGTGTGTGTATACAAACAAGTGTATACAGACAATTAAATGTTTTAAAACAAATGAAATTATATTGTACTTTTATGATTTTTTAAAAACCAATAATTATTAAAATAACAAAAGAAAAAAAGAAAGGGAAATTTTTAAAAAATAATATTAAAAAATGAAACAAATCGTATTCATTTCCTTGGGGAATAAGAGGGGATAAGTACAAATTATAATATTTATTGTTACAGATCTTAGTTTAATAACATTTTATGATAATAATTTTCACATCAATTCTCTGAATTCTTAAATAATCAAAGTATTAGTTTCTTTTCTTTATGATTAGCAATAATATTGCGCGAAAATAATAAAAACACTCTTTGAATATTTTTAAGCAAATGAAATTCTATTATATTTTTATGAAACTTTTAAAGCCCTTAATAACCTTCTCACCGCCGCGACCTGATATATCCGTTCACTATGCTGTAGGTTTCACAGCAATACACGGTTTGTTTAAATTAATACAATTCTACAAATATAATGCATTTTTAAAACATCGAGTAATGATTGATACTCTCAAGGATTATACTTATATACGTAATTAAGTTTTTTATCTCAAGTTTGAAAATTCAGATTTTTTAAGCATTTAAAAAAATTACAGAGAAAACAACATTACAAATTTGCCCTTTTGCTCGGCGGTCAGGGGGTTTTAAAGAAATAATAGGAAAACCAAAAAAACAATGTTAAGAAGTGAAACAAACTATATCAATTTCTTTGAGAGATAGCAGAACAGAACTGTAATTTATAAATTTGATTTTTACGAACCTTTAATACTTACGTAATATATAATTACTACTTTTCCAACAATGCTGTGATTTCTTCAATTATTAAAAGTATTAGTTACCTTTTCCTATGACTGGTAACAATATTATTATATAAAAAAAGTTGAGAACTTTTTAGAAGCTTTAAAATACCTGAAAATCTACCTCTATTTAAGAAATTTTTTTAAGGAAGTATAATAGAAAGCATATGGAAGAAAAAAGGATGTTAAAGAAGTGCAAAAAACATATTATTTCCTTGAAAGCTAACAGCAGTTATAAATTATGAATTTGAATATTATGGATTTCAGTAGACTAATAATCTATGATAATTTTCCAACAATTCTTGACTTCTTTAACATTCAAAGCAATTATTGTATTTTTTCTATAATTAATAACAATATTATTAAAAAAATACTTTTGAATATTTTAAAGTCATTTTTTAATGTAAATTTTAAAAGCTTAATTGTTAAAGTAGAAAAAGAGAAAAAAGGAGAACTAGGAAAGAATGTTAACAAGTAAAACAACTTTTATTAATTTCTTTGAGGATAAGAAAATATAACTATAAATTATAAAACTAGTTATTACAGATCTTACTGTACTAATAATCGGTACCACTTTTTTGTAATCTGTAATGCTCTACAATTTATTGAACGTGAATCATCACGATTTTCCTTGATATTTAAATATTCTATACTCTATACTGTTACTTAATCTAATGGTTTTTCAGATCCTTTTAATATAATATAAGCTAGGGTAGAACTAGCAATACTAGATATACAAATATTCTATAATATATCAAATTATTTTCTGAACTTTTAGCTTTACTTCTATAAAGTATATACTATAGTATATATAGTATATACTATAGTATATACTAAGTCTACCACTGTAAGATATTAAACGGGTTTGACTTTATTGGTATTTATACTAGAATATTCTTAATATTGAACTTAATCCATTAAATCCATTTACTATAATATATACTAATGTAGTACTATAAAATTTTAAATGGGGCTGGTTGTTATTATTTTCATTATTCGAGTATTCTGTGATGATACTTAATCCAATACGAGTTTGACTTTATTGGTATTTATACTAGAATATTCTTAATATTGAATTTAATCCATTAAATCCATTTACTATAGTATATACTAATGTAGTACTATAAAATTTTAAATTGGGCTGGTTGTTATTATTTTCGTTATTCGAGTATTCTATGATGATACTTAATCCAATACGAGTTTGACTTTATTGGTATTTATACTAGAATATTCTTAATATTGAATTTAATCAATTAAATCCATTTACTATAATATATACTAATGTAGTACTATAAAATTTTAAATGGGGCTGGTTGTTATTATTTTCATTATTCGAGTATTCTATGATGATACTTAATCCAATACGAGTTTGACTTTATTGGTATTTATACTAGAATATTCTTAATATTGAATTTAATCCATTAAATCCATTTACTATAATATATACTAATGTAGTACTATAAAATTTTAAATGGGGCTGGTTGTTATTATTTTCATTATTCGAGTATTCTATGATGATACTTAATCCAATACGAGTTTGACTTTATTGGTATTTATACTAGAATATTCTTAATATTGAATTTAATCCATTAAATCCATTTACTATAATATATACTAATGTAGTACTATAAAATTTTAAATGGGGCTGGTTGTTATTATTTTCATTATTCGAGTATTCTATGATGATACTTAATCCAATACGAGTTTGACTTTATTGGTATTTATACTAGAATATTCTTAATATTGAATTTAATCCATTAAATCCATTTACTATAATATATACTAATGTAGTACTATAAAATTTTAAATGGGGCTGGTTGTTATTATTTTCATTATTCGAGTATTCTGTGATGATACTTAATCCAATACGAGTTTGACTTTATTGGTATTTATACTAGAATATTCTTAATATTGAATTTAATCCATTAAATCCATTTACTATAATATATACTAATGTAGTACTATAAAATTTTAAATGGGGCTGGTTGTTATTATTTTCATTATTCGAGTATTCTATGATGATACTTAATCCAATACGAGTTTGACTTTATTGGTATTTATACTAGAATATTCTTAATATTGAATTTAATCCTATAAATCCATTTACTATAATATATACTAATGTAGTACTATAAAATTTTAAATGGGGCTGGTTGTTATTATTTTCATTATTCGAGTATTCTATGATGATACTTAATCCAATACGAGTTTGACTTTATTGGTATTTATACTAGAATATTCTTAATATTGAATTTAATCCATTAAATCCATTTACTATAATATATACTAATGTAGTACTATAAAATTTTAAATGGGGCTGGTTGTTATTATTTTCATTATTCGAGTATTCTATGATGATACTTAATCCAATACGAGTTTGACTTTATTGGTATTTATACTAGAATATTCTTAATATTGAATTTAATCCATTAAATCCATTTACTATAATATATACTAATGTAGTACTATAAAATTTTAAATGGGGCTGGTTGTTATTATTTTCATTATTCGAGTATTCTATGATGATACTTAATCCAATACGAGTTTGACTTTATTGGTATTTATACTAGAATATTCTTAATATTGAATTTAATCCATTAAATCCATTTACTATAATATATACTAATGTAGTACTATAAAATTTTAAATGGGGCTGGTTGTTATTATTTTCATTATTCGAGTATTCTATGATGATACTTAATCCAATACGAGTTTGACTTTATTGGTATTTATACTAGAATATTCTTAATATTGAATTTAATCCATTAAATCCATTTACTATAATATATACTAATGTAGTACTATAAAATTTTAAATGGGGCTGGTTGTTATTATTTTCATTATTCGAGTATTCTATGATGATACTTAATCCAATACGAGTTTGACTTTATTGGTATTTATACTAGAATATTCTTAATATTGAATTTAATCCATTAAATCCATTTACTATAATATATACTAATGTAGTACTATAAAATTTTAAATGGGGCTGGTTGTTATTATTTTCATTATTCGAGTATTCTATGATGATACTTAATCCAATACGAGTTTGACTTTATTGGTATTTATACTAGAATATTCTTAATATTGAATTTAATCCATTAAATCCATTTACTATAATATATACTAATGTAGTACTATAAAATTTTAAATGGGGCTGGTTGTTATTATTTTCATTATTCGAGTATTCTATGATGATACTTAATCCAATACGAGTTTGACTTTATTGGTATTTATACTAGAATATTCTTAATATTGAATTTAATCCATTAAATCCATTTACTATAATATATACTAATGTAGTACTATAAAATTTTAAATGGGGCTGGTTGTTATTATTTTCATTATTCGAGTATTCTATGATGATACTTAATCCAATACGAGTTTGACTTTATTGGTATTTATACTAGAATATTCTTAATATTGAATTTAATCCATTAAATCCATTTACTATAACATATACTAATGTAGTACTATAAAATTTTAAATGGGGCTGGTTGTTATTATTTTCATTATTCGAGTATTCTATGATGATACTTAATCCAATACGAGTTTGACTTTATTGGTATTTATACTAGAATATTCTTAATATTGAATTTAATCCATTAAATCCATTTACTATAATATATACTAATGTAGTACTATAAAATTTTAAATGGGGCTGGTTGTTATTATTTTCATTATTCGAGTATTCTATGATGATACTTAATCCAATACGAGTTTGACTTTATTGGTATTTATACTAGAATATTCTTAATATTGAATTTAATCCATTAAATCCATTTACTATAATATATACTAATGTAGTACTATAAAATTTTAAATGGGGCTGGTTGTTATTATTTTCATTATTCGAGTATTCTATGATGATACTTAATCCAATACGAGTTTGACTTTATTGGTATTTATACTAGAATATTCTTAATATTGAATTTAATCCATTAAATCCATTTACTATAATATATACTAATGTAGTACTATAAAATTTTAAATGGGGCTGGTTGTTATTATTTTCATTATTCGAGTATTCTATGATGATACTTAATCCAATACGAGTTTGACTTTATTGGTATTTATACTAGAATATTCTTAATATTGAATTTAATCCATTAAATCCATTTACTATAATATATAATAATGTAGTAACTATAAAATTTTAAATGGGGCTGGTTGTTATTATTTTCATTATTCGAGTATTCTATGATGATACTTAATCCAATACGAGTTTGACTTTATTGGTATTTATACTAGAATATTCTTAATATTGAATTTAATCCATTAAATCCATTTACTATAATATATACTAATGTAGTACTATAAAATTTTAAATGGGGCTGGTTGTTATTATTTTCATTATTCGAGTATTCTATGATGATACTTAATCCAATACGAGTTTGACTTTATTGGTATTTATACTAGAATATTCTTAATATTGAATTTAATCCATTAAATCCATTTACTATAATATATACTAATGTAGTACTATAAAATTTTAAATGGGGCTGGTTGTTATTATTTTCGTTATTCAAGTATTCTATGATGATACTTAATCCAATACGAGTTTGACTTTATTGGTATTTATACTAGAATATTCTTAATATTGAATTTAATCCATTAAATCCATTTACTATAATATATACTAATGTAGTACTATAAAATTTTAAATGGGGCTGGTTGTTATTATTTTCATTATTCGAGTATTCTATGATGATACTTAATCCAATACGAGTTTGACTTTATTGGTATTTATACTAGAATATTCTTAATATTGAATTTAATCCATTAAATCCATTTACTATAGTATATACTAATGTAGTACTATAAAATTTTAAATTGGGCTGGTTGCTATTATTTTCGTTATTCGAGTATTCTATGATGAGACTTAATCCAATACGAGTTTGACTCTATTGGTATTTATACTAGAATATTCTTAACATTGAACTTAATCCATTAAATCCATCTACTATAATATATACTAATGTAGAACTATAAAATTTTATAACAACACATCTGTACAAATTAACTAATTTTACGCTATTTATTCAAATAAGATTTCTTTAAATAACAAATTCATACGCAATAAAGGAATCAATTACGTGAACTACATAAGTTTAACAATAATTACTATATAACTATAATAAACTAATATGCAGTTTAAGAGACAATTATACATATGAAACTAGTTTTAAAATACTAACAATTTGGCAGTTATTTAGATTAACAAACTAATGCGTAAGTCAATTCTTAGATTGGGCAAAGTTATCATTAATATCAATTTTGCAACTGGTATTAGAAAGTTCGTTAAAAGTTGAATAAATGAAGCTTTGTCATAAATAAAATATTATTTATCATTACCATGTCATACACTGCAAAAAATAATTGTTGATTTTGCAGTATAAAACTGGCACCCAGCTGCCAGTATTATACCGTAAAATTAACAGTATTAAACAGTAAAATAAGCAGTAATACGCTGCCGTGCAAGCAGTAATACGCTACCGCGCTGCAGTGTAACTGCTTGCTTAACTGAAATATAATATAAACTAAATTCATGCATGAAAAACATTAGTGACGTTTCGACTATGATTATGCAATTGAAAATATTTACATAAAAATTAAAATTAAAAATTCATGAATTTAAATTTTGCACTTCAATTGTAGCTGTGAAAGAGTGGGGATTTGTTTTAAGTTACTCTAACATTTTTTAGTTGAGTTATTTTCTTTTATGGATAGTTTAACTTTGCAATTAAAAAACAATGTTTTAAAATTTATACCTGAAAAGTAAAATTTAAATGCGTCATTCAGCTTTTATTATCCAAGTGCACAAAATAAACAGGTCTTTTTTAAAAACTTTTCATAAATTAAATAAATTGAAAACAAATAGAAAAAAAGTATTATTTTTTTTAAATTGTAGACGACTATCAGTGCTGCTACAATTTTAAATCATTTTTTTTAATAGTTAAATTTAGTAGTAATTTTCTGTTAAATAAATTGCAAACAAATAGAAAAACTTGCATTTATTTCATTGTAGACTATCAGTGCTGTTACAATTGTATTTTTATTTATTTATTTATTTATTTTTAAATATAAAACACGGATATTATCTTTATGCCTCTTCTTTTCGTACATATATATCCTTTAACCCCGTTACTATGGGTAGGGACTCGGGACAGATACGTCCCAGTTGAACCTTTTTTTATTCTATTCGCACTACTTTTGGATAAATAATCTCTGTCATACACTTATATAAGGATATTTTTAAGAAAAATCTACCACAAAGAAATTTTTTTTATGAATTGTTTGATTGAATATAAAAATATATAGTTGCCAGTCATGGCCCGTTAATCAAGGGATTGAATATAATGACTTGAATTTATTATAACATGTAAATAAAAATAAATTATAAAATTATTGATATTTAAAAAATTTTCAATGATTAATATAATTAAAAAAATTATATTTTTTTAATTATATTAATCATTGAAAATTTTGAAAGGTATATATAATTTGAATAAAAATTGAATAAAAATTTGAAAGGTATATATAATTATATATACCTTTTTTATTGGGTAAAACTTATAATATTCTAATATCTAACAGAATAAAAATGAGCCTTAGAATGTATAATATATATGAGTTGTAATTTTCCATCTGGGCGAAAAATGTCCGGGCCAGGATTTGAACATGGGATATCTTGGCTGAAGCTGCCATGCTCTACCAACTGAGCCATCCCTTTCGAATCTAGAGGACCTAATTCATCCAGTTAACCTTATTGATCACATCTGGTCTGATATCTGAATCAGCTCAACAGAATAAATCGCAGGTAATTTGGGACTCCAGAAAACGCTGGATACGAGATTACTCTAGATTACTTTTAACACAATTATTCAAATTGATAAAGAAATCATATGAGTTGTAATTTTCAAACTGGACGAAAAATGTCCGGGCCAGGATTCGAACATGGGATATCTCGGGTGAAGCTGCCATGCTGTACCAACTGAGCCATCCCGGTCGAATCTGGAGGACCTAATTCAACCAGTTGGAAAATTACAACTCATATGATTTCTTTACCAATTTGAATAATTGTGTTAAAATTAATCCAGTGTATAATATATAGTCTTATATCTACAATAAAATTTTGAATTCTAAGTTTAAATTAAAATATAAGTAAAATATAAATAAAATGCTTAAGTGATACAAAGAGGAAACACAAAAGGCTTATAAAAACCTTTCAATGATCGACACATGTTTCAGCGCTCATATACGGCTCCATTTTCAAGATATATAACGATAAACAAAAACACTCTCGCAAATTTTTGAGAATAAACTTGGAAACATAAATCACGAGATCATATATGTAAAAAGGCAGGTGCTTGAAATTGTTGAAAAATAAATAAATAAATAAAATAAAATAACAGGGGAAGAGGATAAAGTTTTCCGCCATTGAAGAGGTAGTCTGGTGTTTAGGTAGATTTCGTAAGAAATACTACCTATTACATTCTCCCCTAAGTTGGAATTTTTGAAAAATTTTTGCAGATCTACGCCGATCATGACTCCTAGAACACAAAACCACACCCAGTTCAAAACTTTATCTATCTATCTATCTATCTATCTATAACACGTTTTTATGGACACGATAACTGCAATAATTCTGCACAAATCTCTTCCAAACTGATACATGAAATCAAGGGGCATAAAATCTCTGTTAAGTTCGTTAATGGGCAAAATCAAACCAGGGGGGAGGGATAGGGGGGATTTTTGTGAAAACAGAAAAAAACCCATAATTCCTTAATTATGATACGTATCGAATTCGTTTAAAGTTATTATTACTTCTAGAAAAAGGGCCGAAAATTTATGTATGACAGATTTTTAATAACATTAAAAATGGCCCCAAAGGGGGAAAAAGAGGGGTTTTAGAAGAAAAAAATTCATAACTTCGTCAATTCAAAAGATAAAAATTCGCTTAAAATTATTATAAATCCTCTTAATATTATCTAAAATTTTTATATTGACAAGTTTTTTATAGGACCAACCCTTATAGCAAAAAAAAAAAAAAAAAAAAAAAAAAAAAAAAAAAAATTAAATTCCCTGCTGGTTCCGCTTGCAAACATGTTAGCTTTCGAAGTGGGCGGTTCTAACTACCGCATCATGGCAAAATGGTCATTTCTTCCTCAATTCCCAACAAACAGGCGCCCCACGGTCTGCGTCTTCGAAATCTACCTGTGCCTGTAGGCCGAGCCGTCAGGGATTTTTTGAGTTCTGGAGAATCGGACCTTGTTTTGGGGGGGTTTTCTGCGATGTACAAGAATGTCTTGTAAATATCATCTAAATTTTCACTATCATGTTTTTTTACAAGTGTTGTTTTGAAATAAAACTGTTTCGTTTAATACAATATGATATGTTTAATTATATGTATGCGACCACGATACCACAGACCATAATGTAATGGAATTCTTTTTTGTGTCCCTATGTGATTGTAATCATATATTGTAATATCATATAAAAATTACATAGAAATCCGAGTATATTTAGGAGAGTTAGAGTACGAGAAACGGCCAGATATACAGGCAGACAGATAGACAAACCAAATATCTAAATGTTTTTCAACTATGTTGGAAGGTATTAAAAAGCAATTATCAAAATTGGAACATCCCATTAAAAGTTATGCGTGCACGTATATAATAAAATACATAAATAAATTATAGAATTATACAACATTCTTTCTTTTGAAGTAGATTAAAAATAAATATAAGTATAATTATTTGAGTAATAACTTTCGACAAACTTAATCATAGGTATCGATGTAGTCGATGACACAAAACCCGTTTTAATTTCGCCTTAATATTAACTGTCGCATACTTTATCGCGCGACTGACCAAACCAGACTTTTTTAAACAACATAAAAATGTGCATTAGATCGAAATTTGTATCTTAATTATAAATAAATGTAGCATAAAAATTCTGTTATTTGTTATATATTTAAATTACACGTCGGGGCGCATTAGAATTCCTGATGCGTATTTCCTCAACTATTAATTTTTAGACTGTTGAAGCTCTCTTAATAAGATATGGTTTAGTTTATCAGTTTAAAGTATGCTTTGAAAATTGCTGCGTACATTCATGCCTTTTGTGTAACTTATTTTTTAAATGGCATTAGAAAATTTACTGTAACTGTTAATTTATGAACAACTTAGAGGGAATTTCTTTTTGTTTGTTTTTTATTTTCTTGTACCTTAAATAATGACTTTATTCACAATTAGCTGCGGCAAGCAACCCGTTGAATTGAATTTGTATTTTATAAGACTTTCGAGTTTTTTTTTTTTTTTTTTTTTGTAAAAATGCTTCCCAATTTACTTTTTAAATTAAAATTAATTAAATTAAATTAATTTATTATATAATTAATATATAATTAATTAATTTAAATTAAATTAAAAATTAATTAATTTAAATTAAATTAAAAATTAATTAATTTAAATTAAGCTAAAAATTAAATTACTATCGGTTGTAAATATTAATTAGGTCTTTGAACACCGCAAGATTCCTTAAAACTAGCTGACCCGACCGGCGATGCCCGGGCAGACTGGCATTGAAAAATATAACAGTAGCGTGGACTTCATAAAAAAAAGATTGAATAATATTTATTTATACTAAAAGCCTGTAAAAAAAATAAATAAGAGTTAAAATTTCAAAAGTATAACAGTTACGTTTAAAAAATAAAGCGGTCAGACAACCAACCAAATTAACGGATTTACATGTTTCTCTTCTTTTTTTTTTAGGTGTGTCCGTATTTTTATAAATACCTAGCACCTATAGTCGTCGTCTGGCCCGCCCGTCTGTCCGCATATAACAGCTCAAAAACTATCCAACCGAATGGTTTGAAATTTAATATATGCAATCGTTGTAGAAGTTTGTCGAGTCATTTCATATTTTATAAAAATCGAATTAAAACTTAAAAATAAATGAATAAAAGTTTTCGTCATTCTTTTAAATCCTATCATACGTAGTTAATTCAGGGATATACCATGATAGGCAATGATTCTAGGTTGCCATGGTGATTAAGTCCTATTTAAGATGGGGTCATATTATTTCCGTATTACTGAATTTAAAAACCGAATTTGCATACTAAAATTGTTTAATTACAGCAATCCTGTAATCTACCGCCAGTTTTTCTGATAGGTGTTTCCGGAAAAATAGATACTAAATGGAAAAATAGTCTAAATATGGATTTCAAGTTCTATGTTCCCAACTTAAAATGTACTTATTTTATTACGGAAATTAATCATATAATAACAGACGATATAATTAACTTCACCGAAATTAGTTATAGTACGAACGCACCTCATTTGTCACATTTGACGTACATTTTCCAACTTGTTTAATATCTGTATATTAAAGAAATCCGAAGACATTTTTCTTTTGAGTCACAATTTTTTTAGAGAAAAATTTCTAACACATAAACCTATTTTGAATATGCAACTTTAGTAAAACTTAAAAGTCTTTTCACGTGATAAGTAAAATCATCTAAATCGCATCCATTATTATTATTCCAAGAGCCATAATCGAAATTGACGTTTTTATGAATCAGTTAATTTGAAACAAAATGCTAGTCAGTGCTTTAGAGTTGTTTAATTAACCAATGTTTAATGAGTATTACCCTTTTAAGAGACGATTTATCTTTATTTCTTGTGACACCTAAATCTTTTTAAAAAAAATCGCTAATAAAACTTATAAATATTTTCGCCTCCATAATTAAAATAACCCCAAACTCATTTATTATTATTACTTATTAAATGCGATTATTTTAATGAAAATAGCCACTTTTATGAATCAGATATTTTGGAATATAATGTTAGTCAGTATTGGAATCGCATTTAAAATAGCTTTAATTTTATGCCCATACAGTGAAAACGTATTCTTTATTAGAAATAGTTCAGAAAAACATTTTGAGTATTAGGGGCTGCGCATATGTATAACGTTATCACTTTAGGGGGGAGGGGGGTAGTAATCCAACCATTTATATTTTTTTTACGTCATAATAGTCCGTTTTTTTAGCTTGAATTTTCATGAAAATGTAAAGTTATTATTAAAACCGTTAAATGGTTATAAAATTATTTCATTCTAAAACATGAAATACTCCAACGTTTGTTATCATCTATTGTTAGAGAAACTAGATGCGAAGTATGTTTGAAATGATACTTGTGTTTACTAGAAAGGAAAAATTATCATCTATTGTTAGAGAAACTAGATGCGAAGTATGTTTGAAATGATACTTGTGTTTACTAGAAAGGAAAAATTATCATCTATTGTTAGAGAAACTAGATGCGAAGTATGTTTGAAATGATACTTGTGTTTACTAGAAAGGAAAAATTATCATCTATTGTTAGAGAAACTAGATGCGAAGTATGTTTGAAATGATACTTGTGTTTACTAGAAAGGAAAAATTATCATCTATTGTTAGAGAAACTAGATGCGAAGTATGTTTGAAATGATACTTGTGTTTACTAGAAAGGAAAAATTATCATCTATTGTTAGAGAAACTAGATGCGAAGTATGTTTGAAATGATACTTGTGTTTACTAGAAAGGAAAAAGAAAGAATGTTGTCCACCTGTTTTGTTTACACTATATGGCCAATGATGACCGGTCACTTGCGATTTTAGACGTTTTGTTAAATATCTAGAAAAATACATAAGGAATTGTCCTGAAACTTCAGGCGTGTAAACAGCATAGTTGACGTCATGTATTTCAGCGAAGATTTTTTCCGAAACCCCATAGAGGGCCGTCAATAAATTGCAGAAAAACGGATATTTTTTGGATAACCCTGTAAGAACTAATATCGCAAAAGCGTTGAAACGGTAGCACATGCTTAGGAGGCTTCTTTTAATAAATTATGTTCATTTTTATGAGGATAGCATGTATACTCGTGGAGAAATTAAGATTTTTATAAAAACAATCCCAAATTTCACCAAGTGTTTTGCTTATAATATTCAGAGTTCTTAATATAAAAGAATGTTCTTTTCAGAAACGATGACACACAACATTATATATAATACACTGCGATCAAAATTAAAAAATATTAAATATTGGATGAAAAATGAGCAGGTTTACTAAATATTTTTTCACTGCGAATGTGCGAATTCAATCAAATTATACTGTGCATAATATATTAGCTAAATGTATTTACCAACTTTTGTGAAAGTCTCAAAAATATAGCTTGAAAATTCTGACAGTAATCGTCGATTGAATAAGCTCGAAATTCGCTGTTCCCAAAAGGAAGCAAAAAGATGAGGGATTGTATCAAATATAGAATGAGAGACACTTCATTCTTATTATGTCAACTTTCATAAGCTAGTATATTTGGATACAACCCCTCAGGACGTCCTTCATGTTGTTTACACGCCTGAAGTTTCAGGATAATTCCTCAAGTATCTTTCCAGATATTTAACAAAACGTCTAAAATTGCAAGTGACCGGTCATCATTGGCCATATAGTGTATACCTAGCTCCCAAATGGTCCGCCCACTGAATACCAATATTTTTTAACAAAAAATTTCATGGTAGGTTTCTACAACATTTTCGCAAAAATTTACCTCTGAAGGTGGTTTCTGCAAAATTTGCAAGAAAAATCTAAAGATAAAATTATTCTAAGAAAATACAGGTATTCAGAAAGCGGATCATTTGGGAGCCCTTTTTATAAGAAATTCTGTTTGCCCTTTCCCGTGCAGGGGTATAGTGCAAGAAGACAATATTACTGTTGAATGCATTATGCAACAAAAAACTGTATCAAATACTTTTAAATAGTAACTATTTATTTTAAGTATTAGATGTATGAAGTTATTTCATATATAATAGAGATATTTTATTGACTTTTTCTCTTCATTTAAATCAGTAAAGTATGCGAATAATAAATGTAAAACCATATCTTTATATATAAATATATATATATATATATATATATATATATATATATATATATATATATATATATATAATATATAAAAAGAAAAACAAAGAAAAAATTCTAAAAATAAAAAGATTTTTTAGACATTGATAACGATATCATTGGGGATATTTCAAGTGCTTTTTTTTTTTGTACAATTAAATCCCCTATCGATACCCTATCGAAGTCCCTATCGATGAATGATAACTTATGATATCGTAAGGGGATGAGGGGGTTCAAAATTACCAAAAGTTGATATCGTTATATATGTACAGCCCTTATGTAAATATTTTACTAATTATGGATTTAGTAAAATTTGAGTAAATATTTTACTAATTACTGACTCTGGTTGACAATACTAATTACAGAGTCGAGCGAAATTTGATAGAACGAAATTATTAGCTGTAACAAAATTTTTCAGAATTCCAGAAAATAATCTTTTATTAAAAAAAAAATAGTCCATGCGTAAATACGGGTTAGGTTCCTTTAAAAAGACCCCCACGAAGGGCACTCTCCCCGGGCCTATATCCCAAGTGTAGATAATTGGCCGTCAATAATTAACCCAACCTTAAAAAAATAGTATAAACATTACATAAAAATTTTACTGTAGTGTAGTATTTACGATATCATGAAACTCCTTGGTAAGTCCATTTTGTGAAAAAAAATTACTTAAAGCTATTACAAATTAACATAAAATGTATGATTTTCAATCAATTCAATATAAATATGTTTTAATATCCGTATAAATTTGTTACTAGTAATTTATGTGGTCGGCGATATTTCAAATGCGTTCATTTTGACAGTGAGGCAAGTGTACTTTGAATAGAATTTGCTTTATGTTGTATAGTATTAAAAAGTGCGATGAGATTTGCATCATGAATACTTTAAAAATCTTCACTATCTAAATTAAGAAATATATTTATAGGCATACAACTTATTACTGAATATTTTCCATTTTTTTCTATACAATTAAATTTATTTTTTGTTTTAATGTAACTTTTTTAAAGTAGAAAGAAATCATCAAAACACGCAAAACACAAATACAATGTACAAAAAATTGGAATGCATGATCAGTCCCTATAATAAAGAAGAAACAACGCCCTCTATAATTTTAGTTTTAACACCGCTCGTAGCCCCATCTTTAATCCGCTTTCCACTTATTATTCAACCATTCAACCCAAATATTTGGAAGATGAAATGACAATGTATCATTACACACTTTCGAACTTCTTATATAAATTGCAATAGATTCTCTCACAAATTAAATCTATAAATCAATTTAGCTTCTTTGAATGGGATGCTGATATTTTCTTTATTACTAAATCTTGATAAGGCCGTATTCCCTCTATTATGTTTAACATCTGCAACATGCTCCTTAAAACTCTTTATAGATCCAATATTTTGCTAATAATGATTTGATACCGAGAGTGGTTTAACTACATGTGAGACATTCCCTCTAATGTCTTTGGAAAACTTAAGAGAAATAACTATTAGAAAAAAAAAAACTAAGGCGTGGTTTCGGAACTCTGCAGACATGTGTCCAAACACGGAGAAAAGAATATTCATTATGAATTTCCAAAATGGAAAACCATAATATAAGATCCAGTACAGAAAATAATTTAATTGGGATACAGGAAATCATTTTATTGGGTGAAAATGTTTTGCCAGTTACTATGGAAAACATGGTCAGCGATGTGTAAAATATCTATTCGGAAAAAAAAAAAAAAAAAAAAAAAAAAAAGGGGTGGTTTCGAAACTTTTCAGAAATGTGCACAAACACGAAAGAAAGAATATTCACTATACATTTCCAAAACGGAAAACCGCAATATATGATCCAATACAGAAAATAATTTAATTGGGATACAGAAAATAATTTAATTGGTATACAGAAAATAATTTAATTGGGATACAGAAAATAATTTTAACGGTTTAAAATGTTTCGCCAGTTTCTATGGAAAATATGGCGATGTGTAAAATATCTATTTGAAAAAAAAAAAAAAAAAAAAAAAAAAAAAAAAGAAAAAAAAGGTGTGGTTTCGGAACTCGTTAGAATTGTATACAAACACGGAAAAAACAGAGGAAAGAAAAAATAAATCAGAGATTGCAAATTCTTCTTTGTTTTGACTGCAGGCTGTATCTTCAACGTAAGACCAACTGCCCAATCAAGATTGAACGTTTTCTGGAAAGGAAACGCCTGGTCAGTGCAGATTACATGCGGTTGTAGATCGCCACAACTCTTGTCTTGAGATTAGGAGAAATCATATCGGGCCATTTTTACTTCCTCAGGAAGCAAGAAACACCCGAGAGTTGATAAGAAATAGGTGACGCATTCATTCTCTTAGTTTGCCCGAAATTTGTCAAAATCCTTGATAGCATTAAAAAAAATAAAAAATCTGATTTGTAATTCTAAAACAAAAGGTCTTCAAATTTTATGATCCAAGGGTTTATAAAACTAGGCAGGCTAAGGCATATCATATTGTACCAACATATTTATATATTTTTTAAATAAATACCAGCGTATCTAACCCGGGACAACTAGGTTACAGAACATAGGAAAAAATCGTTTTTAATTGAAAATTCTTATAGTTTTATTTTTTTTATTTTTAATTGGACTTAGGACATTTAAAATGGCGAAACAAAAATGATCATTTTGATAATTTTATACCTTAAAAGTATTCATTACAAAAACACAATTTTAGAAGGCAGTAACAGATACATATTTTTTCTTTCTTTTCATATTTCTTTCAGATCATAATGGGGAAAATTAGTTTTTATAGGTTTTTTTTTTTTTTTAACTTTTGGTCAATTGTCGAACAGAAAATTGGAATAACAGGGGCGAGCATGATTACAAAAGAATTTCTGAATGTAAAACAAAATGTTTGGTATTTTGAAAATATTTTTCTTACAATGAACCTAACATAAAAGTAGTTTATTTATAGCATTTGTATGCTTTACAAATAAAATTGTGACTTACTTACATAAAATTTTCAAAATTTTATTGATATAACACATAATTTTTTTTTCAACAAAAAAAGATGAAAACTTAGACGTTATATATCCGAAAAATTACACGAAAACATATTGAAAACTTTTTTAACTACCTTGCACACAATACGCCAAAATCATATTATGACTTAAAATTCTTTTTTTTTTAAATGCTTCATAACAGCTATTAAGGGAGCCATTCATTTTGTTTTAAAGTGTTCAAAAATTATTTCTTTTAATATTATATATGTATGTATACTCATGAGTTAATTAATGTTTTTAACTCTTTTTTCCGTGTACTCTTCTTAAAAAATGTTTCTTTCTTTTTTATTGAGTTGTTGGGAAAGTTCCTTCCGTTTGGGAAAATCAATTCGTACCGGAAAATTCTGCCCGTCAATTATTAGACATCAGATATCGGAATTAATGTCTAATATTTAAATTATAGAATTTTCCGGTAAGAACCAGCTTTTCCAAACGTAAAGAACTTTCTGGACAACCCTAGTAGTTGTCAAAATATTTCTAAAATATATATTTAATTTTATTTGATGTACTTACTCACAGCTCGTCAGCTTCGCTAAGAATTTAATACATAAATGTATTTATTAGGTAAATTAAGCATGTATTTTGGAAAAAAAATTTGGCAAATCAAAAAGAAAGAAGCATTTTTTTTAAGAAGAGTACACAGAAAAATGTAGCTAAAAGTATTAATTTCCTGGTGAGATATTTTAAAAATATAAATACATTACACGCACATAGATTTAATTATTGGAGAGAGAAACTGGTGACCTGACTGACCTACACCCTTACACCCCAAAGAAATGTCTATGAAATCTAAAAAACATACCGCCTTTTTTTTTAGAGAAGAAATAGTTCAACCATTACCATAAAATCATAAAGTTATGAATTATGCTTCGAAATAATACTTTTATTTTAACTCGAACTACTCACGCAAACTCCTCTGCTTCTTTGTATCTAATCTTTACTTATAAATTATTCAACTTAAAAAGTATATTTAAAGACTGTTTTTCCGCTCATTAAACATGTTTTATAAATTCATTTCGAGATAGTGTTTTTATTTATATATATTTTGATACTTTATCATGCAAATGTAGCAATTACAGTGATGCATCGGTTAACGAGGATAATTCGTTCCGAAATCATATTTGTTAGCCGAAATTTTCGTAGCCGAAGCGTATTTTTCCTTCCTACTGAAACGAAACGCAACTGTGTTATGTTAGTGCGCCCATCCAATAAAACTTTCGTTAGCCGGGTAAAATAAAGAGAAAAAATCTTCGTTATCCGAAAGATTCGTTACAAGAGGTATGCGTTAGCGAAGGTATCTGTGTATGTGTTTTTGAGGCATACACTCATGTTAGCCCACGCATCCAATAAAACATTCGTTAGCCGAGTTATATAAAGAGAAAAATCTTCGTTAGCCGAAACATTCGTTACAAGAGGTACTCGTTAGCGGAGGTATCTATGTATATGTTTTTGAGGAACACACTCATCATGTTAGCCCGCGCATCCAATAATATATTCGTTAGCCGAGTTATATAAAGATAAAAATTTTCGGTAGCCGAAACAATCGTTACAAGAGGTACTCGTTAGCGGAAGTTTCTTTGCATATGTTTTTGAGAATCACACTCATGTTAGCGAGCATTCAATAAAACTTTCGTAAACCGAGTCAGATAAAAAAAAAAAAAGATCTTCGTATGTCGAAACATTTGATAAAAGAGGTACTCGTTAGCGGAGGTATCTGTGTATATATTTATAGGGGCACACACTCAGTGCGTCGGAGTTCAGCTCCCGTACTTCTATTTTTAAGTGAATATTTAAATATTAACTGGAGTCCACCAGAGCCCAACGTGCATTTGAAAAAAAAAAAAAAAAAAAAAAACGAATTTCCTAAATTGTTATGCCTTCCAATTCTTATTTCTTTGTATTCTTTCCTTCCTCCACAAATATTATCAAGTTTAATGGGGCCCTACTATTAACAAATTTGTGCCAGGGAATATTTCTGTTCAAAACTTATGTTACAATCACAGTGCAGTTGGCAGCCAAGCATTAAAAAAAAATAAATAAATAAATAAATAAATAAACTTCCCGATACGTTTAGTTATAGAGAATATTTTTCATTAAAGCAAATTTATGCATTTATCTCATTGCGATTAAGGGGAGTTTTTTTCTTTAGATTTTTTATATGGATGCACATATTAAAAAATATATATACATTTTTTTTTCTTTTATTGAAGAAATATTGCTTCATTTTTTGCAAATAATGTATGAACTACAAATATATGCGTGTGGAGGGTTGAGGTGTACTCTATATGTCGGTTAATACAGCATAATATTAGGGTTCTAGTATTTTATTTTCTTAGAAATTAAGATCTGTATACGCTGTTGCAACATAAACTTCGCGTTCGCATTTAATAGTGTCTACTGCAGACCTGCCAAGGCTCCGGCTTTTTTGATACCAGTAATTTAGTACAGAAAATGTTGCTTTATTTAATCGGAGCATTTTACGATTTCGTAGAACAACATTTCTCTAAAAAATTACTGGTGAGCAAAAATCCGGAGACTTGGCAACTTTGCTACTGTATTGCAATGTTAGGATATAAAATAACTATTATTTTATATTATTAAGAAAATAAACTAACATACCAGACCACATGAGGCTTACAAAAATGTACACATGCATGCATAATTTAACTATCTAATAAAAAAAGTAAAGTTACAACTAATTATTTAAACAGTCTCTCGTAATTCATATAGAGACCCGATTTTAATACAAACTTCTATACGATGTGCAGATAAGCAGCAGTTTAAGAAGCTTAAAAGCTGCCATTTATTAACAAATTATACGTAGTCGGAAATACACATAATATAAATATGGTAAATGGTTCATATAAATTTGGTAGCTGTATATGATGTTAAACTTCAAACTATTTTACTAAAAGCTTATGAAAGCATACACATGCACGCACCATATGTGTGTGTGACTGTTTATTTAAAAAAAAGTAAACTTTCTACTAATTATTTTAAAATATATCTCAAAATCCACATCGAGACCCGATGTAAATAGAAGCTTCTTACTAAGTGTTCTTTCATCCAAATAAGCATCAGTTTAGGAAGCTTGAAAGCTACTTTTATATATAATCTCCATTTATTTAACAAATTATAACGTAGTCGGAAATATACATATACATTTGGTTACTTTTTATGGCTCTAAACTTCAAACTATTTTACAAAAGGCTTATGAAAACATATACATACACGTATCATTTAACTGTTCATTTAAAACAAAATACACTTGCTACTAATTATTTTAACATATCACGATCAGATGTTAATAGAAGTGATACTTCATCCAGATAAGCATAAGTTTAGGGAGCCCAAAAGGTTATTTTATTTAGAATCTCTATTTGTTTCGCAAATTATACGTAATCGGAAATATACATATAAATTTGACAACTTTCTGTGGTGTTAACTATTTTCTAAACTTTAAACTATTTTCCAAAAAGCTTATTAAAACATATACATAAACGCATCATATGACTGTTTATTAAAAAAAAAAAGTAAACTTGCTAAATCTCTTGACCCGATATTAATAGAAGGTTCTACGAAGTGTTCCTTCATCCAGGTATAAGCATCAGTTTATTACGCTTAAAAGTTGCTCTTATGTATAAATCTCTATTTATCTCTATTTAATTTCTCCATTAATCTCTATTAAAACCTCTCTATTTATTTAGCAAATTATACGTAGTCGGAAATACACATATAAATTTGATAACATTCTATGGTGTTAAACTTCAAACTATTTTACAAAAAGCTTTTTAAAACATATACATCCACGCATAATTCACAGGTGCCAACCTCTCATTAATATTCCGTAATATGCGAGTTAATCTAACCCAGCTTAACAAAGTTGCAAACCAGAAAAAATATTGGATGAATCTTTATTTATTTAATTTCCGGTTTCTACGTGGCATTTATTTAATTTCATTTCTTAAAAAAATTTCCGGTGCGAAACGTGTTAAACCTGGGTTAAATTAACCTGCATATTACGGAATATTAATGAGAGGTTGGCACCTCTGATAATTTGACTGTTTATTAAAAAAAAGTAAACTTGCTACTAATTATTTAAAAATATATTTCAAAATCCATATCTAGACCCGATGTTAATAGAAGCTTCTACGAGGTGTTCTTTCATCCAGATAAACATCAGTTTAGGAAGCTTAAAAGCTACTGTTATATATAAATCACTATTTCTGTAGCAAATTATACGTAGTCGGAAATACACATATAAATTTGATAACTTTCTATGGTGTTAAACTTCAAACTATTTTACAAAAAGCTTTTTAAAACATATACATACACGCATCATTTGACTCTTTATTGAAAAAAAAAGTAGACTTGCTACTAATTATTTAAAAATATCTCTCAAAATCCATATCGAGACCCGATGTTAATAGAAGCGTCTACGAAGTGTTCTTTCATCCAGATAAGTATCAGTTTAGGAAGCTTAAAAGCCGTTGTTATATATAAATCTCTATTTCTATAGCAAATTATACGTATTCGGAAATACACATATAAATTTGGTAGCTTCCTACGGCGTTAAACTTCAAACTATTTTACAAAAACCTTATGAAACTAATCATTTGACTGTTTATTTAAAAAAAAAAGTAAATTCGCTACTAATTATTTAAAAATATATCTCAAAATCCATATCGAGACCCGATGTTAATAGAAGCTTCTACGAAGTGTTCTTTCATCCAGATAAGCATCAGTTTAGGAAGCTTAAAAGCTGCTCTTATATATAATCTCCAATCAGCATCAATTTTTTAAAGCCATCTGGTCCGCTTTTTCTTTTCGTACAAGGAACAGTAAATCATTTTTATGGATGATTTAACGTTTATTCTTTTTTAATCGGAAAAAGCCAGTCAAACGATTCCCCCCCTTATTTCTTTCCCCTTCGCCTCACAAAAGAAAAACTTCGGGTGTCAATATGCTTAATGTAGCGTTAAACAATTCTACTTGAGTAATGAGGCAACCGATACTATTTCTTCAAAACATTGTTAACACTCATTCGAACAATCATTCAACAATAAATTTGATTACACAATAATAACAATCAGGGCAAGTAGCGAGTGAGGAGAATAAAAAAAAAAAAAAAAAAAAAAAAAAATCCGTATATATATTCTTGCTTAAAGAGATAATTTTTTATCCTGTTTAAAAATTTTTCACTTAATTTTATTTCTTCATCTTCTTTTTTTTTTTTTTTAACTCCCCCTTGCAGTTCATTTTAATTTTTTTCTTTTTTTACTTCTTCGGCGCAATATATTTATCGACGCTTGGAAGAAATATATTTAATTCCAAAAACATACAACATCCTTTTTTTTTTATTTTATTTTTTTTGCAATTTTGCGCCTTGCAGTAACATTAAGCAAGGTTAATGATAAAAGGCCATATCTCTCTCACACACCCACACTTTAAAAAAATAAAAAAATAACTGTCCCATTTTTTGTCCCATTTTTTATTTCGAAAGGGATGGAAGAAGAGGGGTGTCGCAGGCGTTCTAAATAAATGCTCCTACCCCCTTTTCTTTCCGGGGGGGGGGAGGCATTTTTTATCGAGTTACTCCCACTTCAAAGTATAATCATTAGATTGTACAGTTTTTGAACGAGCTCTTTTTTTTTTCTCCCACCTCTCTTAATACTGCGCTTTACTTTTTATCGTTCATCTAAATTCAAATTTAGATAAGCTTATTAAATGAGTCTCGAAATTTTTTTTTCTCACATAGTAAAAAGCCTCGCGATAAAAACTATAGAGTGCTGGGGTAAGAGAAAAGAAAGAGGAAAAAAAAAATATGTAGATTTAAAATGAAGGACCAAAATGGACCTAATCAAAATAAAGAAAGAAAGATTGCCTGGCCGTTTATTCCCTCGCACGATCTTTTGAAAAAGAGTAAAGAATGTCTCGAGGAAAAAAATAAAATAATAATAACATTAGATTCCTGTCTTTTTTATTTTCCTGTTTTAAGTCAATTTTATGCCCAACGATGTTTAAATGACCTATTCCCCCATTCCAGTAAGTGATTTTTTGATTGAAATAATGCTTTTATTTCAGATTTTCTGCGCTAGAGTATTAGAAAAAGATAGGAAGTTGTAAATTTTAACCTTAAATGATTTTGTACATTAATTTAGTGTAAGGTTGTATGTATATATTTTTATGCTTGGTGAGTTTTTTTTTTTTTTTTTTTTTTTAAGTTTTTCTTTTTTTGTTGAATTTTTATTAATTTAATGGTTTTCTTATTATATTTCAATCATTTCTGGCGTTTTTATGTATGTTATAAAGAGCTTAATAGTATCATCTTTAGACCTTGTTCCGACGATGAAATAACATACCTTTGTGCATACGTAGCGTGTCTGAAGATTCCCTACTACATTTATAGTTTTTTTTTTTTTTTTTTTTTGTATTTTCCTTCTCCATTTTTTAATATATATTTTCATTTACTTTCACACATGTGGTTACATTTTAATTATATATATATATATATATATATAATCAGATATAAATATTCACACCAAACCATATCACACAAACAAAAATCAAATAACAATAATTCGCCTAAATTTTAAAACAAAACCTACTTAAACTATACTTCCAATATAGCCAAACTCAAAATTACTTATAGAAAAACAAAACCAGGAAAAAACAAACCAGAAGGCAGGAGGCATGGCTAACGACATGCGCAGGCAGGGTTAAAGCTCATATTTATGCATGCGACGTCTCCTCTAAATAAATAAATATATATATATATATTTATATTGGATTTATTTTAATTTCTTTAGTGTTGATTTTGAAGTTTAAAATTAAAATTGAAATTCTAAAATTAAGATTAAAATTCCCACTTTTTCCGCCTAACTTTTATATCCATTATTCAAAACGTTTCTGCCCCTGTTAAGTTTCTTTCTCGGCCCAACATTTATTACATCCAATCTTTAAATTCGAAGTAACTTTAAGATAGAAATTACTGACATTACTGACAAGGGAGAGTGCAACTCTCCCTTGTCTGCTGTCAAATTTAGTTTTGCTAGAGCTACTCTTGGATCTGCAGCAGCCTGGACAAGATATTAATGGAAGCGTAATTATATAATCAAATTGAAGATTCCTCCCATTCCGACACTTTTTCCCCTACTGGGAAAAATGAGAACTACAATAATAAATCCCTCATACGCGAAGAAATCGGGCGCTTCTTGGAAAGAATGGGTTACTAACGATCACCATGTCACCCGGAATTTTGGGCCCGACTTACAAAGATTACAACGTAACCAAAGGATTAATAAAGTCAGGTTCCAAAACGAGCTTGGTGTAATGCTTGACTATAGCCTATACTCTCTTACATTTAAAACCCAAACTGACCGTGTAAAATAAAGTAACTGCCAGCGATATTTCACAACGAGATAATTCCAAAGCATGATGTCTAAGAAAAAGTAATGAGACTTACACATTACATATATATATACTGATTTTTATAAATAATGTAAACACGATTTTTGATATCATCATTGAAATGAATATGTCGAGTTGTGTTTGTAATTATGAACATTATATGTTTGCATTGGGCTACTTTCCACGGTCATTTTTTTCCCATTAAGTATAAACTGACCTGGATATACAGCTAAAGATGAATTTTGAATGCATTACCAATTTCCATGCGAAAACAGAGAGGTTGTGTCTGGCGACTGACTTGTGTATAAGAGGCGCTATGTTTTTATTCGTTTTTACACATGCACTTTTATATATGGTGTGATATCCTAACCTGACTAATGTTTATTAAGTTGTTTTGTATTTTAATAAAACTTTTTATAGTCTGTCTCTATAGAGGTAAGTAAAATAGGAACAAAAATTTTCATTTTCCAGCACTTTAAAAAGCCTTGCGATAAAAACTATAGAGTGGTAGGGCAAAAGGAAAGCAAGAGAAAAAAAAAATATGTAGATTTAAAATGAAGGGTCAAAATGGGCCTAATCAAAAATAGAAGGAAAGATTGAATGGCCGTTTACTCCATCGCACGATCGTTTTAAGAAGAATAATAAAAAAAAAGACCAGAGGAAAAAATATTATAATAACATTAGATTCCTGTCTTTTATGAATTCGGTATGTCTGTCCGTCTGGCTATGATCTAACTCGCGTAAATGTTCGCGGATTGCCATGTCATTGATATATGAGAGGATTAGAATGACAGTGGAGTAAGTCAATATTTAGTAATTTGAGAATTGAAAGGGTTTTGTGAAACTTGTCGTATTGCCGTTGCATTAAGTGCTCCAACTTGTTTTGTCCTCTAGTAACTGCTTAAGTGAACTATGACTTATTTGACTGTCACACTGAACAGAAATTAATATACTTTCAATAAAAATATGATTATCTATATTTTTAAAATTTTTGACTTACTCCACTGTCATTCTAACCCCTTCATATGTTATCGAGGATTACTATGGGAGGATCGGTATTCAAAAGGAAGTTTTTAGGATTTATAGTTTATTTACAGGAACACTCAAAATAATTCTGTTACTTTATGCTCTGTGGAGAAAAGTAGTTTGCAATGAATTTTAATGACGTTACACTATTTATATTAAATATATGCATTCGTTAATAGATGACAGCACTAAGTTTTTAACGTAATTTTCTTTCATAATATCTGCAACTAGTGAATTGTCTTAAAACTTTAAAATATTATATTATTTTTCCAATAGGTTAATAATCTTAATATCAAATATACATAATTATAGCTAGCTTTTCGTTTTGTATTTTATATAGTTTTAATTAGTGATAATTTATTGAAAATTAATTTTAGTTTCATAAACAACTTAACTGTTTGTATCAAATTTTAATTGTAACCGTAGTAATTAAACAGCTTGATTGTTCATTTTGTCTCTTATCTGTAATTGTAAATATAACTGTTGGATGCACATATCAGTGCTTTTCAAATTGTATGAAATCTGCGAGTACTATCATCCTTATATATTATTTCTCCTGTCAACATCCCTTTTATTCAGAAAATATGAAACGCAGAACAACGAATGAGATACCATATGAAAGGTTTTAGAACAGGCTTCTGACATAGCCCACTTAACAAATCGTTAAAACATGTTTTTGATTAAAATTTGCTGAAATTGAAAAATTAAATCGGCATTGTTTTCATGAAAGAAATGAAAGGTTTTCCTGAAATTATTGTTGCCAAAAAAATAAAATACCACATTATATGATGCTCATAGCAATTATTATAAAAAACACCGCACGGGTTTATTTTATACTTATGATTAAAAAGCGAAATTGAAATTGAAATGTTTAGATTGATATTTCTAAGTCCCATGGTTTTCCCGAAGCGGATGACGTCATCCTCTAATGCAGTCAAAATACGATTGTTAATTTTTTTTTCTCGCGCGTGCCTTTAGCAATCTTGGATCAGTTTTTAGTCTAACTTTGATGGAATAAATTAGATGATATTCTGGCTTGACTAACAACTAAATGTTGTTTGCAGATATTTTTATCCTTGCTTTTTCTTTAGAAGTTTAAACATGCATCTAATAAATATTACATATTGATAAAAAAGTATACTTCTCTATTATCCCGTCGACCACTTTTCATAACAAAAAACTATCGCCAAATAAACGGGAGAACGTTGCCATTGGAATATCAAAAAATAAATAAAATATAAGAATTTAAGGACACAATTGTTATTTTAATTAATAAAATAACTACTAAATCAGTAAAACATAATGAAAAATACACGCAAATGTCGAATGTAATACCACTAGATGACGTAACAAACACGCATAATGATTCTGACATCAAGTAAATGGGACTGCATTTTTGGCGTTTAATCTTACAGTTTGTCGGTAGTTTTTTGTTATGAAAAGCGGTCGACAGGTTAATAGAGAAGTACCTAAAATTATTAGATTTCAGTGCGAAATCTTCGCACGGGCCCTCTGGTATATATTATTTCTCCTGTCAACATCTCTTTTTCTCAGAAAATACGAAACGCAGAACGACGAATGAGATGCCATATGAAAGGATTTTGCACAGGCTTCTGACATAGCACACTTAACATTTCGTTAAAACATGTTTTTGATTAAAATTGCTGAAAATTAAAAATTAAATCGGCATTGTTTTCATGAAAGAAATGAAAGGTTTTCCTCAAATTATTGTTGCCACAAAAAAATAATACCACATTATATGATGCTCAGCAATTATAAACAAGAACGAAAAATCATGCGTCAAGCATAGATTATATAGCACTTTCCAACGCTTCCAAAATAATTTTACAAATCATACCGTTTAATAAGCTAAAAGCTAACATCTAAGTAAACAATTTAGAAAACGCATAACATATTTAAAAACATAATTTCAGGAATTTCCAACATATACAATATTCGGAAAAATATCCGAATACTTTTATACTACATAGGATGATAATTTTAGTTCAGTTAGGAAACGCGTAGCACAGTTTAAAATTCTCCGTCTGGAGTTTGTCAATAAACAGAAATGTGTTCGCGAACTTTTGTGCTGCCCTGTATAGGATCTACAGAATTTATACACACCACGTAATAGACAAAAAGCCAGTTAAAATTAAAATCGCGTTCAATAACTTAAAACGCACTTTCAGGAATTATTGTTAACAGACAGTAGATAATTCTTTTGCGTGTCCCTGTAAATGAACGATGACTGGTATACACACAATATTCCGTAGTAAGTCTCTTGTAATGCACCTTAGTGATCTATATAAATTTCAATGCGTTTAAAATAGTGAAACATTATTTAAATAAACCGCAGACGATTTTTCTCCATAGACGTAATGTAACGGAATTATTTTTACTGTCCCTGTAAAGTAACTATAAGTGCTATGCACACCCTGTTCCATATTAAGCTTCTTATAATGCACCTTAGTAATATATATAAATTACAATGCGTTTAAAATAGTGAAACATTATTTAAATAAACCGCAAATGATTTTTCCCCATAGACCGCAATGTAACGGAATTCTTTTGAGTGTCCCTGTAAAAAAACTATACGTGCTACACACTTTCGTTGAAATAGGGAACATGCTATAGATAACGACAATAACATATAAAAATTGCAGAGCAATCCGAGCATATTTACGGGAGTTAGAGCACGGCCAGACGGCAGACGGCCAGACAAACCGAAGTCATAAGCACTTTTCAACTAGGTTGGAAAGTGCTAAAAACCGAAGTCATAAGCACTTTTCAACTAGGTTGGAAAGTGCTAAAAACACCGCACGGGTTTATTTTAAATTTATGATTAAAAAGCGAAATTGAAATTGAAATGTTTAATTTATATTTCTATGTCCTATGTTTTTCCCGAAGCGGATGACGTCATCCTCTAACGCAGTTACCATACGATTGTAATTTTTTTTTTCTCGCGCGTGTATTTTGCAATCTTGGATCAGTTTTTACTATAACATTGATGGAATAAATTAGATGATATTCTGGCTTGACTAAAAACTAAATGTTCTTTGCAGATATTTTCATCCTCACTTTTTCTTTAGAAGTTTAAATCTGCATCTAAGACATATTACATACTAGCTGTTACCCGTGACTTCGTTCACGTAACATTAAAAGAAGAATAAATGCATTAATCAAGCAAAATATTTCACCCCCGATAATTAAAAACGTAAATAATTAACTAACTCTTTATCATATTTCATAGGAGAAAATACGGTATTTCTTTGTTATAGGGGCCTTTATCAGTTTTATAAAAGTACAATTTGTCAAAAAACGAATATCAGTTTTACCTGATAAACCATTTTACTTTTAACGATTTTGAAAAACGCTTTTACAGCCATCATTTAAAAATAATTCATTGGAAATAGTATATGCTTTTTGTTTAAATTCAATTCTTGTGAATATGGAGGAATAATTCTACACCTAAATGCAAGGAACTTCAATTGCAAAGCTTTTTGCAACCCAAAATTACATCCAAACGTAACATTTACATGTGTTACGTTTGCATGTAACAGTAACAGTTACATACAAACGTAACACTTGCAATTGCAAAGCTTTTTGCAACCTAAAATTATATGTAAACATTACTTTTGCATGTAATTTTCAGTGCAAATTAACATTTATAAGGGTTCAAATTAAAATTAATTTGGGTGCAAATTACATGTAAATGTTACGTTTGCATGTAATTTGGGGTTGCGAAAAGCTTTGCAATTGCAAGTGTTACGTTTGCATGTAACAGCAAATTTGCCGCCTTGGTTTAATCTATAGCTGAAACAACTCTTGATTTCTTGACAATATGCTGAAAGACGATTTTTGTTCTGCAGAATAAATTAATTCATAAAGTTTGAATATGTGGAAATATGTTTTTAATTTTCGGAAATTCTACTGTAATCAAGATTTTTTTTTCACCAACTATTCAAATTGAAAATAAATTCTTTTTTCAGTTTTAATGAGAAAATGGCATAAAAATGTATTAATCCGTTTTATTACTTTTTTTCATCCACAAAAATGGAGTAATTTAATTGCCGTTTTTAGAGAAATTTCGTTAAAATTTACAAAAAAATAAAATAATAATAATAATAAAATAATAATAATAATAATAATAATATCTCGGAATTTCATTCAAAATTTTAAATTCTCAGAGTTTATATGACATCCTTAGATCAATGATGGTGTTAAGTAAATCGCATTGCATTAAGAGTAGTAGTTGCGAAATACAAAAAGACAGTCAGCTTTTAAAATAATAGACTTGTGTTCAATTTTCTTTTCCTAATAATCTTAAATAAATATATATGAAATGTTTATGTTTGGCGTAATGCTGAAAATGCAACCCTACAGTTGGCCTAAACAACTGGCGGCTTGCTTTGAAAACCTCTCCCCGTCCAATGAAGTACCCTGTAACGGCCCTTGGGCCTAACGATTTGAGCCATAACCGGCTTCATATTGCAAGCCGATTTCACGGTTCACTGCCTCTCTATTCTTTCACTGTACTCTGTAATTATTATGTATGAAATGAAATTGATTCACGCACCATTTGAAACATATTTGAAAAATCCCGTTTTATTTGAAATATGACGTCACTTTGATTCCAGAGAAATCTCTTTTCAATGATATAATTCTTGTTAATTTTCTTTTCCTGGCAATCATGACGGTAATTTTATCAGAAAACTCACATCTGATAACATCCGTAACTGATTTTCAAGCTTATTATTAATCAGTATCAAAAAACATATTTCAGTTATTCATCTTAAATCTGACATCCGTTATGTATATACTTTTATTATACACTGATATGATATTCATGCTCCTTGTAATGTTACGAATATTTGAAAATACATGTTTTACGAGGCTAACGAAAAAGATGCTTTTTTGCTAGCCTCGATGATTTATTTATGATGTCATATTTGTTCAAGCCAAGGAGGATCCTTTTCATAGTTCCATGGTCAAACGAAATCTTTTCGTAATAATATGATTATTGTTCAGTTTTCCTTCTAATTATAACGCATTTTTTGACAGAAAATATCTTCTTAACGTAACCAATATTCATACTTGATGTATAATAACAAATACTCCATATTTTTGTTTCAAATATCACGAAAATTCCTCTTATTTTGAATTCTTTTGAATTTTCATTTTTCACGTGAAAATCTTTCAATTGAAAATTAATTGTTTAGTAAAAATTATTATTTCGGGCTTTGATTTAGTTTTGGCAACGATAAAATATTAGCAACGGTAAAGTAAATTTAACCATTTTAAAATATTATACGAAAAAATGTCCATTTATTCTCTATGAAAATAACGAAATTTTGAATTATTAAGAAAAATATTTTAATAAAATAAACAAAACCCTGCCTATGTTCATACGAGGGTTATAATCAACGTATATGCAAAGATATAAGATCATTAAATGCTCCATTTTGACGCTGGCTTCAGCCTAACATTTGCACACAATCAGATTTATAATATTATTAGGATTGATAAAAAAATAGTACTTCTCTATTATCCCGTCGACCACTTTTCATAACAAAAAACTATCGCCAAATAAACGGGAGAACGTTGCCATTGGAATATCAAAATAAATAAATAAATAAAATATAAGAATTTAAGGACACAATTGTTATTTTAATTAATGAAATAACTAATAAATCAGTAAAACATAATGAAAAATACACGCAAATGTCGAGTTAATACTCACTTGATGACGTAACAAACACGTATAATGCTTCTGACATCAAGTAAATGGGACTGCATTTTTGGCGTTTAATCTTACAGTTTGGCGATAGTTTTTTGTTATGAAAAGTGGTCGACGGGATAATAGAGAAGTACCTAAAAAATATTAGATTTCAGTGCGAAATCCTCGCATGGGCCTTCTGGTCTTTTCTTTATTATTAATAGATTTTCTAATTCAATGTACCTTTAGTATTCAGTGTTCTTTGTATCTTTATTTTTTTCTTAATTCAATGCATTATTACTTCACTGATAGACTAGCTTGGCTATTTTGCCTGTATATTATATAAAATAATGCATTTTCGCGACACGTAGATATTTTTGCCACCCAAAGATTAAACACTCTCGTCTCTCCTTGTTTTTTCATTTTCCATCATCAAATGATTTCTGTATTACATTTCTATTTCATTTTATGATTAAATCCTTTAAATTTTATTTTATTTGTTTGGCACCAATTTTCTTTAAAATAAGCTTATGATTCTTAATATATTGAGATTTCCTGGTAGGTTTTATTTATTAAGGTGTTTTCTATACACTGAGTGAGTCTATACACTGAGTTTCATATACACTGAGTGGCTAAAAAATGAGAGACACCACTTATTTGAAAGGAAATCAGTCCGACAGTGACGAAGAATGACGTAGTAACAACGCAGAGTTGCTTATATAAGGAACTCTCGGCTTCATACGACGTAGTTAGCACGGAAGTTACTATAAAAATGGGTAAAATGAAAGATTTAAGTTACTTTGAGCGAGGGATGATCGTCGGTGCAAGAATAGCTGGTGCTAGCATCTCTGAAACGATGACTCTTTTAGGATTTTTTTCGCCTAATAATTTCTTGGGTATTTACAGAGTGCAGTTGAGAAAAAAAAACTTCAAGCGATAAGGAGTATTCAGGTCGAAAAACGCTGGTGAACGAGAGAGGTGAAAGGCGAGTAGCATGCATAGTCAGCAACAACATGACAAATTATAGCTGAAATCAATGCAGGTGCATCACAAAGCGTATCCCAATGCACAACAAGACAGTCTGTACAACGGATGGGCTTTAGCAGAAGGAAACCATAAAAAGTGCCTTTGGTATCGCAGAAAAATAAGAAAAGGCGCCTGTTGAGGGTGAAAGAACGACAAAATTGGTCACTTGAGGACTGAAAAAAAAGTAACCTGGATCTATGAATCTCGTTTTCTGCTCCATCATGCAGATGGCAGGATCAGAATACGGCGGAAACAGCACGAATTCATGGACCCTTCCTGCGAAATGACGCTGTCCAAGCTGGTGGCTGTGGAATTATGGTGTAGGAAATGTTTTCCTGGAGTACACTGTGTCCCTTGATATCTGTGAACACAACTCTGAACAGCACAGCTTAGCTCAACATCGTTGCCGATCACGTGAGTTCGTTTATGGCTATAATGTTTCCTTATGCAGATGGACAGTTTCAGCAAGACGATACACCTTGACACCGTGCTCGATCGGCCTTAAATTGGTTTGAGGAGCATCAATCAGAGTTTAATCTGCTTCCATGGCCAGCTCAGTCTCCTGACATCAATCTTATTGAACATTTGTGGGACGAAGTCGAAAGAGCATTTCAAAGCTTGGAAACGACATCATCCAATCTGACGAAACTCACAGCTGTTATTATATCAGCAAGTGCCAACATTTCTCAACAACGGTATCAGCAACTTGTTTAGTCCATGCTAGGAAGAATATCGGCTGTGATGAAAGCTAAAGGTGGACCAACTCGTTATTAGAGGGTGTCTCTAATTGTTTGGCCATTCAGTATATATATATATATATATATATATATATATATATATATAATTATAATATCTTTGAATTTCAAAAAACATATCAAGTTCTTGTAACATTCTAATTAAATCTCCTAAGAGATAATTAGTAATAAAGTGTAGACAGAATACCACATAGTTAATAAATTAACAAGTGCAATCATAATATTACCATAGCATTTGCTTCAATTATATATATATATATATATATATATATATATATATATATATATATATATATATATATATATATATATATATATATAACTTTAAGTAAAATTTAACCATTGAAACATAAGAAACTGACCACATACACTGAAATCCCGATACCAAAGAGCCCTGTCAATTTACAAATTAAAATTGTAGTCCTAATAAAAGTAACATTATTAATTCAAATTAAGAAGAAGAAAAAAAAATTAAATAAATAGAAAATAAGGAATGAAATATAAACCACACGAGTATATACACAAATAAAAGCTTATAAAGTAATTTACTTTTTCAAGGGCAAGAAAATCACATTTATAAGCAAAGAACGATTGTTTTCTGTATATGACACCAGCTTTTGCTAAATATAGTGCCATATCTTGCCCGAACAATCGCTGAAACAATATTGAATAACAAGACCTTTACAATGGAATATTATAAATTATACATACAATTTGAAAAGGAGTGTGAAAAAGAATTAAAAAAATTAAAAAATATATATATTACTTATATTGATAATATCCCAAGATATTTAGTATATTGTGAGCACATGTACAAAGTTGTATCCAAAAGAACAGGTTAAATTCACAGTTAAATAGAGAATCCTTCAGATCATAAATTGTAACCTACAGTTACAGTTATTTTTATTTAACTAAATAGATTACAACATTTAAAAAAATGTAGAAAAAAAATTATGATATACATATAAATAAAAACCATTAATTATTTTATTTTAATTTTAATTTAATAAATTAAAATATATAATATTACTTGATAATTTGAAAGTATTTCATAGATATTATTACCTCCATACTAAATTTCCAAGTTTTAATATTTTAAATAAGCTATACTACTGCTATCTATTGTAAAAATATTAGACTATTTTAGCATACTATCAAATACATTGCTGCTGACATCTGGTGTACAGATATACTACTAAAACTTTAATATTGTATGTATAATTACTTATATGCAGCTGTAATGTAGTGTAAATATATTAATTTTACTAGTTAATATTAATGATATATATAGAGAATAAGAGTTACTAGTATAATATAATTTATATTTTAACTAACCCATTTAAAATATATCTTAATTTAACCCAAACATTAATGTAGAATCCATATGATGCTTTCATTTTATAAATTAGTATTATACTTAGAAATAACATAGATTATTCAATATGGTAATGCACTTATTATAATTTAAATCCAGCTATTTAAATAATATCTACCATGAAAAAAAAATATATAAAAAACATAAATATTAATTAAATTAAATGATCTAATAATAAAATAAAATAAATAATATAAAACTAAGAGATATGTTTATTAGTGTACTATATTTAATAAATATTTAATATTTACTAAAATTAAATATGTTTAACATATTAATATTATATTGTATTGATTAACCCATTGTAACATCCTTGATAATTTTAACTTTTGTTACAACCCCAATAATATTAACTCCATATAATCATAACAACAATTATAGAATTTGCCCGCATGTAAATTTTAATTTATGAATGACTTTTAACTAAGATGATCCTATGCAGCACATGCTCTTAATATGAGTTATAATTTAGCGAAATATATCAACAGTCAAAAGTTGAAAATTAACGTTAAATTTTAAAATATGAATGACATTAAACTAGGATAATCCTATGCAGCAACGCACACAATAGGATTCATAGTTAAGCCAAATATATCAACAATCAAAAGTTGATTATCATTTTTATCAAGGAGATTTTAACAAAAAAAAAAAAAAAAAAAAAAATACATACATTTAACCCAAATTAAATCTATATTTATATGTGTAAAATTGATTTAACTAAATAGTAAGGATATCCATAAACATGTGCAATTTGAAGGATATGTTTTAAATTTTGATTTTTAAAGTTATTTGAACAAAGATTATTAATTCTATGTGCAAAATTTAGTAAAATATTTAAAATACTGATTTATGTATACATGACAAATAGTTAGTAAATAAGTTAACCTTAAAAGTAAAATCATTTCGCTTGTCATAAATGTCAAACAAAAGTTTATTATCTTTAAGAATTATCTTAAGATCAAGAAAATTAATTTCATTATTTGCCATAACATTGAAACTATAAGTTAAATTTTTATGATATTTTATAGGTAATAAATAATTTGAATTACTATTAAAATAGAAGACAATAATGTCATCTATATAACGGTATATTTTACAATTAGCAATATTAGAGTTACGTTCATAATAATATAAATACAATTCTGCAAGAATTGAAGAAACAATGCCACCTTGAGGGAGTCCACAGCTTTGTATATATATAGTATCATTAAAAACAATATAATTATAATGGAGAATAAATTTAGTTAATGTTTTAAAGTAATTTAACGAAATTTTATTTTTTAATTTAATAGAATCCTTGTATTCCTTATATAATAAATTTACTATCTTGAACATATCGTTAATATCAATGTTATTAAATAAGTCATTAAAATCAAACGTCTTCATGTATTTTATGTTATTTAAATTTTTAATATTATTGACAAGTTGAAAACTATTTTTTATGCTATACAAATTATCTTTTTGTTTTGTAAGTTCAAACAATTTAGTGAGAATACTTAATAAAAATTTGCTTGCATTATTGTTATAAGTATTACAACCGATTGTTACAGTTCTAAATTTTAAAGGAGTTTTGTGGAATTTAGGTATAACAACTATGTATGGATAATTAAAGTTATAGTTTTTAATTTTTAGTAATTTATAAAATTGAAATATATGTCGATTATTAATGATTTTATCTAGATTAGTTATTTTAAAGTTTAAATTTGTATTTATAGCTTTAGTTATTAACTGCGAATAATAATATTTGCAGATGAAAGCATAATTGTTTGGTGATTTATCAACATATGTAATAATAAATTTGTTTTGTAAATTCGTTATTTCACTATTTAGTTGTTTAAAATTAAAATTATATATGTCCAAATTCCTATGAAGTTCAGCATTTAAATTACTTAAAACATTTAATTTCCATTCATTAAAAAATTCAAGAGGTTTATTATAATCTATTGATATTTTATAAATAAAAAGGTCAAGATCCAGATTAAATTGTTTTAAAATAGAAAAAATTGTATAACATGAAGGTAATCGAAATTTAGTCCCATTAGTCATAAGATTACGCAAGTAATCATTCTCTACAATATTAATATCCCCTGTAATAATGTGACCATGTACCTTATCTACATAATTGCTATAGTTAGGATTATTACATAAGCAAGGAGGTTTATCATTTGATGTTAGAAATTTTGCAAATTTATTGTAATTGAAAATCCTACGTCCTAATGTAACGTTGTATTTGTACGATTTATGTATTGTAAAATTTTTTATGGGGAATTTGTTCTCAATGTTATTAATTACATTGTGTATATTTATTTTATTAAGTACAATATTGGAAAAAGTAATTATAAGTAGAGTGTTGTTAGTTTTTTTGTAAGTGTTTTTTGAAATTTTTACATTAAGTTGATTAATTCTAAATAATAAAAGATCAAAATAAACATCACTAAAATGTGGCGATAGATTTAATGATAAAAAAACTTTATAATACTTGTTAAGATTTTTCTTTTTGATCGAAAAAATATTTTTCCTAATGTCAAGCCAATTGTAAGAATTATTGAATTCATATTCCAAATTAGATAACTGCCGTTCAATATCATTACTAGAGATATACTGTGAACTATTACAATTTTTACCCCTTTTTGTACGTGTAGTTTTTGTATTTGCTGTATGATTTAATATAGCATAAGTGCTACTGTAATGTTCATGTTTAGTAGTATTAGTATAAACAAGGTTTGTACGATTAAATAATTTAGAATTAAGACCATAAGGATATAATGAGTTACGAGATTTGATAAAAATTGATTCATAAAGTAGTCTATCAGTGAAATTTTTGTGCATACTTAAGATTTTTATTGTAATATCTTTAAAGTCATGTTGTCTAAAGTGCATGTGCTCAACATTTATAGAATTATTTTTAATAATATCCTGTCTATGTTGATTGATTCTGTAGTGCAATGGATTACATGATTGACCAATATATTCCATCTTACAAATATTGCAGTTTATCGAATAAATAATGTTGTAAGCTTTACAGAAAAATACATTAATTTTAGCGTTAGAACTATTTACAATTTGTAATGGATCTGCATGTGGGCATGTTAAGCAACGTGGTGACGAACATTTTTTGAATTTGAGTTTCACTTTGGGACAATAAGACAGGTAACTGTTTGACGATCCAAAGAAATCCCTGTCAATTTCCAAGTACCGAGCATTAGACCTAATATAATTATTATCGCCTAAATTGCCAGTCGCTAAATCTTTTTTATTATTACTGACCATATTGAGATTTTTATATCATAAATAAATATACGTAATATAAAATTGTATAAAAATATGATTATGTAATACATAATGCTACAAATTTATTAGTTGATTTCTAGGTTAAATAGTACGAATATTCATTACAAATTTATCATTTTTCTTCTAGGATAATTAATACCAATAATTAAAAATTCAAAAAATAAAATTCTATGTTAATTACCAATAATCGTAAATTTAAAAAATAAAATAAAAATTATAATAATAATAATAAAAATACAAAACCTGGATTACAAAAATTATAATTTATGTACAATATTTACATAGAAGAAAAAATGTCCCACCATAACTAGTATAAAATACCTTAGTACATATTTAAAATTTTAACAATAGAAGCCCTTACAGAATATACAAACCAGATAGTTCAATATGCAAAATGACCAAACTCTTCTGACCCAAACATAATCAATGCAAACGGCCAAATCAACATGTTATTTCAATAGCAAAAATACAAAAAGTTAAGAATGCAGCAACTTAAAATGATGGTAATGAAATACAAGAAATACATCAAAATATGCGCATAGGCAGCATTAAAATAATGTATTTAATAATTATGAAAATATAAGATATGCCAAAATTTGGGCTGTAATTAGATGAAATCTAATTGATGGCTGCAATAGAACGATATTCAAATGAATATAAAAATTAAAATTAAAATAAAAATAAAAATAAAAATATAACTATCCACAAATGATTGCGCAAATGCAGCATGTCATTATGGAAGTTCAATATATAAAACTTTAAGTAAAATTTAACCATTGAAACATAAGAAACTGACCACATACACTGAAATCCCGATAACAAAGAGCCCTGTCAATTTACAAATTAAAATTGTAGTCCTAATAAAAGTAACATTATTAATTCAAATTAAGAAGAAGAAAAAAAAAAAAATTAAATAAATAGAAAATAAGGAATGAAATATAAACCACACGAGTATATACACAAATAAAAGCTTATAAAGTAATTTACTTTTTCAAGGGCAAGAAAATCACATTTATAAGCAAAGAACGATTGTTTTCTGTATATGACACCAGCTTTTGCTAAATATAGTGCCATATCTTGCCCGAACAATCGCTGAAACAATATTGAATAACAAGACCTTTACAATGGAATATTATAAATTATACATACAATTTGAAAAGGAGTGTGAAAAAGAATTAAAAAAATTAAAAAATATATATATTACTTATATTGATAATATCCCAAGATATTTAGTATATTGTGAGCACATGTACAAAGTTGTATCCAAAAGAACAGGTTAAATTCACAGTTAAATAGAGAATCCTTCAGATCATAAATTGTAACCTACAGTTACAGTTATTTTTATTTAACTAAATAGATTACAACATTTAAAAAAATGTAGAAAAAAAATTATGATATACATATAAATAAAAACCATTAATTATTTTATTTTAATTTTAATTTAATAAATTAAAATATATAATATTACTTGATAATTTGAAAGTATTTCATAGATATTATTACCTCCATACTAAATTTCCAAGTTTTAATATTTTAAATAAGCTATACTACTGCTATCTATTGTAAAAATATTAGACTATTTTAGCATACTATCAAATACATTGCTGCTGACATCTGGTGTACAGATATACTACTAAAACTTTAATATTGTATGTATAATTACTTATATGCAGCTGTAATGTAGTGTAAATATATTAATTTTACTAGTTAATATTAATGATATATATAGAGAATAAGAGTTACTAGTATAATATAATTTATATTTTAACTAACCCATTTAAAATATATCTTAATTTAACCCAAACATTAATGTAGAATCCATATGATGCTTTCATTTTATAAATTAGTATTATACTTAGAAATAACATAGATTATTCAATATGGTAATGCACTTATTATAATTTAAATCCAGCTATTTAAATAATATCTACCATGAAAAAAAAATATATAAAAAACATAAATATTAATTAAATTAAATGATCTAATAATAAAATAAAATAAATAATATAAAACTAAGAGATATGTTTATTAGTGTACTATATTTAATAAATATTTAATATTTACTAAAATTAAATATGTTTAACATATTAATATTATATTGTATTGATTAACCCATTGTAACATCCTTGATAATTTTAACTTTTGTTACAACCCCAATAATATTAACTCCATATAATCATAACAACAATTATAGAATTTGCCCGCATGTAAATTTTAATTTATGAATGACTTTTAACTAAGATGATCCTATGCAGCACATGCTCTTAATATGAGTTATAATTTAGCGAAATATATCAACAGTCAAAAGTTGAAAATTAACGTTAAATTTTAAAATATGAATGACATTAAACTAGGATAATCCTATGCAGCAACGCACACAATAGGATTCATAGTTAAGCCAAATATATCAACAATCAAAAGTTGATTATCATTTTTATCAAGGAGATTTTAACAAAAAAAAAAAAAAAAAAAAAAAAATACATACATTTAACCCAAATTAAATCTATATTTATATGTGTAAAATTGATTTAACTAAATAGTAAGGATATCCATAAACATGTGCAATTTGAAGGATATGTTTTAAATTTTGATTTTTAAAGTTATTTGAACAAAGATTATTAATTCTATGTGCAAAATTTAGTAAAATATTTACAAATACTGATTTATGTATACATGACAAATAGTTAGTAAATAAGTTAACCTTAAAAGTAAAATCATTTCGCTTGTCATAAATGTCAAACAAAAGTTTATTATCTTTAAGAATTATCTTAAGATCAAGAAAATTAATTTCATTATTTGCCATAACATTGAAACTATAAGTTAAATTTTTATGATATTTTATAGGTAATAAATAATTTGAATTACTATTAAAATAGAAGACAATAATGTCATCTATATAACGGTATATTTTACAATTAGCAATATTAGAGTTACGTTCATAATAATATAAATACAATTCTGCAAGAATTGAAGAAACAATGCCACCTTGAGGGAGTCCACAGCTTTGTATATATATAGTATCATTAAAAACAATATAATTATAATGGAGAATAAATTTAGTTAATGTTTTAAAGTAATTTAACGAAATTTTATTTTTTAATTTAATAGAATCCTTGTATTCCTTATATAATAAATTTACTATCTTGAACATATCGTTAATATCAATGTTATTAAATAAGTCATTAAAATCAAACGTCTTCATGTATTTTATGTTATTTAAATTTTTAATATTATTGACAAGTTGAAAACTATTTTTTATGCTATACAAATTATCTTTTTGTTTTGTAAGTTCAAACAATTTAGTGAGAATACTTAATAAAAATTTGCTTGCATTATTGTTATAAGTATTACAACCGATTGTTACAGTTCTAAATTTTAAAGGAGTTTTGTGGAATTTAGGTATAACAACTATGTATGGATAATTAAAGTTATAGTTTTTAATTTTTAGTAATTTATAAAATTGAAATATATGTCGATTATTAATGATTTTATCTAGATTAGTTATTTTAAAGTTTAAATTTGTATTTATAGCTTTAGTTATTAACTGCGAATAATAATATTTGCAGATGAAAGCATAATTGTTTGGTGATTTATCAACATATGTAATAATAAATTTGTTTTGTAAATTCGTTATTTCACTATTTAGTTGTTTAAAATTAAAATTATATATGTCCAAATTCCTATGAAGTTCAGCATTTAAATTACTTAAAACATTTAATTTCCATTCATTAAAAAATTCAAGAGGTTTATTATAATCTATTGATATTTTATAAATAAAAAGGTCAAGATCCAGATTAAATTGTTTTAAAATAGAAAAAATTGTATAACATGAAGGTAATCGAAATTTAGTCCCATTAGTCATAAGATTACGCAATATATATATATATATATATATATATATATACTATAACAATTATGTAAAATATTATTACATGCCATCTTTATATATATATATATGTGTGTGTGTGGGTATTTCTTCAGACAGCAACAGAAGCTTCTTATCTATAACAATGTCATTGTATTTAAACATAGAATAATAATAATGATATATATATATTTAAATCAAGATGATCAAAATTTTAAGGCACTGTAAACATTTATACTATTATCATTTGGAATGCCACAGGTGTTAAGTTTAAGGCTTCAAAGAATAAACATAAATCATAGATGGGGGTATCAGTTTCACCATCTGATAAAAGGACGACCAAGTCGTTTTATCAGAAGAAAGAGGTGAATTTTACTTACAGATTTCTAGGTATCATATGATAAGGATCCCGTGTGATAAGACGCCACGCCTTATATGGAAATTTCCTGTAGCTGAATGCATGATAAATTCGATAATCACGTGAGAACATCATGGTCGGATCAAAGTTTGATGCATGCATATGAAAGTGGCTGTTTGAATATTAGAAAATTAAAATTTCATTCTTAAATTAAAAGAACATATAATGATAATTGTACTGTCCTGGGAATAGAAGTTATCCATCTTTCTAATTTTGCTGCAAATATATAGTAATATATAAAATTAGTGTGTCTATCTGTAATTTTCGCAAAAACACCTATTTCTAAGTTCATTTGACTATTTAGACGACATAAAGTCAAAAATAACATTTAATTTTTTTTTTTTTTTGGTCTTTCTGTCTGTCTGAAATAGGATTAGAAACAGTTGAATAACAAATACTAAACTTATCAGAGGACGATATAGAATGTTTCTGGTTACAATATTTGTCGCATTCCAATGTCTAAAATAGTTTTAGAGAAAACAGGGAAAAACCGGGAGAATCAATCAATCAACCAATCTTTCAATGCTCAAAACCTCGGGAATGAATAGAAAATTTTAAGGAATTTCTCGGCGATTGAAATCTCTAACATCTATAAATGATAATTTTGGCTACAACCTGGAGTTTTGAGCATTCCGATGTCTAAAATTGTTTTGTGAAATCAGGGAAAAACCGGGAGAATCATCGATCAACCAATCTTTCAATGCCCAAAAACTCGAGAACCGCCGATTGAAATGTCTAATTAAGATTTATAAATGATAATTCCGATATCAAAAATAGAGTTTGAGAAATCAGGGGAAAACCTGGAGAATCAATCAATCAACCAATCTTTCAATGCCCCAAAACTCGAGAACTAATTGATCAATTTTACGGAATCTGACGACGATTGAAATGTCTAATTAAGATTTATAAATTATAATAATTATATTTTTTGCTTGTGACTTATACATTTTCATTTAAAACTGGATTGCTAAGTATTTTTCTCCCAAAACTCGAAAGATCGTATGATACACAAATGCAACACAGTGGGTTGCTACGCTTTTTTTAATACTATAAAAAAAGATATCGGCACTAATAGAGTAAAGTAATATCTATTATTAAATGCTATCCATAAATTATGCTTCGGGTGATATCTGAATATTAAAAAACGCACCAACATTCAGTTTTCAAATGATAATACCCACTTTGACACTTTATTTGAAATTCTTAAATTAAATTAAAAAAATTTCCACCTGATTGCTGAAAAATTTCTCAGAAATTCATTTGATCATCGGAATTTTTAATTTAACATTAATTTTCGACGGTAAATTTTTCCATTATGTATAAAATCAGTAACAACGCCGTGACGTCTCAATTACATCACAACGTTATTTCGTAATGTGATGTGGCGCTACTTGACATGTTTGTAACATCAGCAAATTATCATCAAGTAAAGTTTGAAAATCTAGTGAAATCTTAAAAATCTAGTTTAATTTATGCCAGTTGATATAAACTTTATTAGAAATCTTCGTGTAGTTTGAAATTTTAACTGGGTTTGATCCACAATGTAGTGTTTCTAAAGCAGTCTCTTATAGTAATATCACCATCGTCCAATCTAACACTTCCAAATATTACAACATTTTCGGACTATATATGAGGGGGTCGGGGCAAAGAGAGTGCCAAACCACATTTTTGAACTTCTGAGATATTTCAATTTGAAAATTGGATCCAATACTCAAATCAAGATATATAACGTAAAGTTTTTTCTCCATTGTGTTAGTAACATTTGAGCTATTCTGAGTAACAATATAGCATTACTTTAATGATATTACTATTACGTTTTCTGTAAATTAGCTATCTTCATTGGGGGCATAAACGTATGAGGCAAAAACGAAATATGGCACATATGCTGTCACCAAGTGACATTAGAAACAAATTATATGTTGGATATTATAATTTACAATATTAAGCAACATATTAAAGTGTTAGATTTATTTCACCAAAAATGTGACTTGGCACTTTCTTGCCCCCATCCCCTCATATCAGTTTAATCGTCTGGCCCGTGTTTTTCCGTTTCTAGAAATAATGTTAAAATGGCTTTAGACAAAATATTTTTAACATAATTCTGTTTTGAACCTTATATATAATGAGGAGATATAAAAGACATTATTAGCATCAAACTGCGATTAAAAAATACATATATCCTAAGATTTACAAACATACTTATGAAAGGTGCAGGATGTGCACTATGCAGGAATACCCTCAGACGGTGAAAGGGATATTAGTTTGAAATTTTGAGAAATATATAGATGTAAAGGAAATTCTGGCAGAAAAAAATCCAATTATTGCAATTGATATAAAACGACTTTTTTTTTTTTTTTTTTTTTTTTTTTTTTTTTTTTTTTTTTTTTTTAAACCTGCTTATTTGGTTTATTTAATTCCACTAGAATGTCACTGAATGAGAATTCCCATTTCATCCTGATTTATCTTATGAATTTATTGAATGCTGCTTAGAGTAAAATCGTAACTATATACTTCATATAAAAAGGCTTAATATTTAAGAGAATTAACGGAGAACCAATATTAAAAAATGCTAAGCTGAATTATTGTAATATTACCCTGTCGCATTGTATAAAGAGGAGGATAATACACTAGATTAATTTTGACATAATTATTCAAATTGGTAAAGAAATCATATGAGATGTAATCTTCCCAACTGTTCGAAAAAGTTCGGGACAGGATTCGAACCCGTTATCCCTTGACTGAAGCTGTCAATGTTCGTATCCTGGCCCGGACTTTTTCGCACATTTGGGAAGATTAAATCTTATATGATTTCTTTACCAATTTGAATAATTGTCTCAAAATTAATCTAGTGTAATCACGTTTCCAGCGTTTACTGGAGGTCTCATTACCTGTGATTTATTCTGTTGTGCTGATTCAGATGTCAGACCAGATGCTATAATCATTAAGGTTAACTGGGTGAATTAGTTCTACCGTATTCGTCCGGAATTGCTCAGTTAGTAGAGCATTGGCAGCTTCAGCCAAGGCATCCCGGATTCGAATCCTGGCCCTTACTTTTTCGCTCAGTTGGGAAAATTACATCTCATACTTGATATTTTACTTTTAGTAATTCTAATATGAATGAAATGAAACTGTTGCGTGAAAGTTTCAAGTATTGTAAGTAGTTTCAAGTATTGTCTTTTTCAAAAATTATGAAAAATGCACGCGAATGCACACATGCACGCACGCACACACAAAGAAAAAAAATCTAATAACTTCTAATAACTTTTTTGTTTTCTTTTCACTTTCAGTCTTTGGCAACATCTGAACTATAATTATGACCACGGTTCACGAGAGTGGTATGTCTTACACGCAAAAAAATTACGAAACCTGTCATTTCTGACAGCAAAGTTTATGCATAGAAATTATGATGGGTCTAGCAATAAATCAATCCCATTTTGCGATAAACGATTTCCTCGACATCTTATTGCGATCAGATTAAAAGAAACAAAAAAATAAACAAATAAATAAAATAAACGAATAAAAGTCAAAAAATCATCCGCCTCATCATGGAACAACCTGTTCAATTACTGCTGCCACCCCAAAAATTAAAATACCAATCGCATCTGAAAACTGTCCGTATCAAATAATAATAAGCGCGGATATAGACGAACAAGCTTGTAATTAAAAAGAAAAAAATGAATAAAATAAACGGGCAACTTATGTCTACACCGTCCAGATCCTGAGGGCGATAAGGGCGCTCCAAGATATCGAGTCCGAACCAGGTGTGTGTTTTTCCAGCGATCTTATCGTCTGCGCTAAGTGGCCCGGATGAAAGCTCGATCATATCAAAACGGCAACTAGTTGGGCGGGGCAGATTTTGTCTTGGGTCTTTATTTTTTGTTTGGTTTTGGCTGAAGATTTGCCTATTTTTTTTTTTCGTTCCGTTTGTTTGCTGGTGGTGTTTCAGATATTTGGAATTTTATTTTATTTATTTATTACTTTATTTTATATATCTTATCTGTTGGTTAGCTCTAAGTATAAAGAGCATTTTGGTGTCTCCGATGAAAGTGTTTGGGAGTAGAAAAATTATTTTAGGATATTCTGAAGATTACAAAGAATGTTGCATTATCCCGAGATAAGCTGAGGGCCTCCCTTCTATAATATCCTCCCTTCTATAATATATATATATATATATATATATATATACAGGGTGTCCCAAAAAGGAGCACCCATTTTTAAAAATGAATAAGAAACAAACGAATAGAGTTATTAAAAGAATTCTTGCAGGAAACGGATATGTGAACTCTGGAATTTTATTTAGAGTATTTTATTATGTTAGTTCAAATTCTTACCAACAGATGGCGCTGTGGCTACCGCATTCATCAGCAATAGTTGAAAATTAAATGACAATATTTTCAATATGTCCTCCATTCATCACAATAACATGTCGGAGTCTTAGAATGAAATTAGCACACACACCTTCTACAACGTCTGTACGGAAATGGCTGTACACTCTTGAGCGGTTAATCGCTGGAGCTCAGCTAGCGAAGTGGAATTTTGGCAGTAAACTACATCCTTCAGATGGCCCCAAAGAAAAAAATCACACGGATTTAAATCTGGTGAGTAAGGTGGCCAATTCATACCCTTGCCGGTTAATTTAAGGTAATTTTCGGTGCTGTAGCGCCATCTGTCGGTCAGATTTTGAACTATCATAATAAAGTGTTATAAACAAAATTCCAGACTTCACACATCTGTTTCCTGCAAGAATTTTTTAAATAACTCTATTCGTTTGTTAATTATTCATTTTTAAAAATAGGTACTCCTTTTTGGGACACCCTGTATATATATATATATATATATATATATATATAATTATAAAATCTATGAATTTCAAAAAACATATCAAGTTCTATACTACTTAAATCTCCAAAGAGATAATATATATATATATATATATATATATATTTAATTTAGAAAATTACAGTAACCATTGGGAAAATGTTCCGAAAGCTTAAAAAAAAAAAAAAAAAAAAAAAAATTACCGTACTTTTGTATTATCGGCCCTCACAATTATGATTATGTCAAAGTTGCAGTTATGATTTCGCCAAGATCATCGCAAAGCTTATATATATTCCAAACACTCCTATATATACGTCATTATACACATATTATTTACGTCTTATATGTCGTATATACATCACATACACACATCATATATATACATCATATATGCATCATATATGACTATAACTTGGCCACATACGTCAAGAAATGTTATATATATATATATATCATATATTATTATAATGTCATACATGCTTTATAATTTGGCGATAAATCTTGGTCGCTTGGCGATTCATCCTTGGGGGCCGCTATAACACGAAAGTACCAAATTTACATTAATGAAAACAGAAACAAAAATATTTATCGGGTCCTTCCTACAATAACTTTAACTCTTGTATTAACTTTCTCTTTAACTTTAATGTTTTTTGCTTTATAAGACGATTTCTCATTCGACGTCAATTTTTGAATTCGGCTTTTTTTCATATCTGATAATTTGCATCTATCCTTTTTGTAACTTTAAAATTTTTGTAACGATTTTATGCATTTCTATTGCCTATTCAAAGAAAAATTATTCTAAAGTTACAGAATTTCGTTGAAAACGCTTAAAAAAAAAAAAAAAAAAAAAAAAAGTGACGACGTCAATAAAGTGACGACGTCAATAAAATGACGACGTCAAGAGGTCCATTCTCGACCGAAAATAACAACCATTTTCCCAATGGTTAAAAAAAAAAAAAAAAAAAAAAATTAAATTTCGAGCATATTTTTATAGATCACTTGGTTTTATTCAGATAAAGTGGTTATGAAGTGCAAAATATTTATTTAGAAAATTCTTAAGGGGTCTTGTGCCATTTAACCCCTTAATCGTCGTGCCCGAGACATTCACGGGCAGCGTAGGTTACGCCTGTTTTATTCAGATTGTTTGATTCCCACCAGTTTCTTAAAATAGTGTTATTGGCTTTATTCTTGCATTATTTTATCTGTCTATTAAATAAGACGAACATTTCTACTTAAAAAACTGGTGGTAATCAAGCAATATGAATTTTTAAAAAGTAGCCTACACATAAAGGGCGCGACGATTAAAGGGTTAAACACGACGAAAATCAACATAAACATTGAAAGTTTGAATTGGTGTATCTCCAAAACCAATAAACATGAAATTTTCACTATTGATTAATCATATTGTGTTTTTTAATGTGCTACCAATAGAAAAGGACTATCCATTTACCGAATTTGTGCATTATTGAAATTAAAATAACTCATTTTATTACTCCGTAAGTCATTTCGCTCATGGTATCTTTCGAACGTACGTACGGATTGTTATGATATTTGATGTAGATAATAAGCACATAGGTGTGTTTAAAATGATCTACTTTTAAGTATGTGTAGTGATAAGATTTTTTGTTATGAGTATTTTCATTCATTAAAAAATGTAAAAATTTGATTATTTTTACATAAATATTTTTTTACATGGTTAATTAAATAAGTTTGACCTAAGAGTAGATCATTTTAAAAATACATATGTGCTTGTTATCTACATCAAATTTCATAACAATACATGCATACCTTCTCAAGATATCATGCGCGCAATGAGTTACGAAGCAAAAAAAAAAATAAATAAATAAATAAATAAAATAAAATAAAGAGCTATTTTAATTTCAACAACCCACAAATTCTGAAACAGACTAGTCAGTTTCTAATGATTGTATATTAGAATGCAAATTTGTTTAATGAGTAGTCCAAGTTTTAAGTTTATACATAAAAAGGTTTTGAAGATACACTAATTCAAACTTGGAAAGTTTTTTGTTGATTTTCAGTGAGTTTAAAAGGTACCAAACCCTTTAAGGCCTCGAAGAATTGTTTTACCTCAAGTGAATTTTTCGATTTTCATAAAAAAGAATAACTAAACAAGTATATGTGCGCCATAAATTCATTAAAAATTTAAAAATTCATTAAAAAAGAACAAATGTTGTTAAAAAATTGCGGTTTTCGTGAATGGGATTAGAGGAAGATCGGATTTTTTTTAAGTAACAAAAAGAGTTGTAGTTCAAAAAATTACCGATAGATGGCGCTGGCAATCATAATATGAAGCAGATTTGGTGAAATCAGATTACCAATAAAATACTTCGATGCACATAGATCTTTCATTCGATGCCAGCTGTATGCTATCGATACCAGATCAAGCGTTGATGGTTAAACTCTTTTAGAAGAACGGGGAATCAGCAATCGGTATATTGCAAAAACTCCGCATGGCAAAAAGACTCAAAACGGGAAAAGGGCCCGTTTCATGTGCTGGGATACCAAACCTTGTCAAACGCTTCGAAGAAACGGGTCTTTCACTATAAACTTAATTTTGTACATCTGCTTCATATTATGCATACCAGCGCCATCTATCGGTAATTTTCTGAACCAAAATACCGATCTTCCTCCAATTCCATTCCTTTTTTACCGCATTTATAATTGTAATTGTGGGGGCCGCTATAACCAGAAAGTACCAAAGCGTGTAAACTAATTTTTTGTAAACGTATATAAACCGTTTACTTGTAGGTTACCTTTTTAATTTTTAAGTCCCTCAGTGACATCGGGTTTTTTCACCTTTTTTCTGTTCTACAGAATATAAAAAATACCCACATGCTTGATTAGTGGTTACGCGCGGGCTACTAGACAAGAGTTGCTGGTATCGAATTAGGGTTGTCAGTTTCGCCTCCTTTTTTATTCAGAAATTCAGAGTTCATACAGGAAATTTCGAAAAAATAATTTTTACTTTAAGTGAAAACGAAATGTGATATTAAAATTTAGATATATTACATTACATATATATACATTAGATAAATTAAAATTTACTATTTGCAATTTCTGGTGTGAATTCGAAATTCCTGAATAAAAAAAGGAGGCCAAACTTGCAATCCTAGTTTAAATGCCATTCAGGCATGGATGTTTGTAATGTTTGTAGTGGGTCGCATTCCATTTTTAACGGAAGTCACGGTCTGTTTAGCTTTCGTTGAAAAAGATGACCGTAGCGCCCGTAACCAACCAATCAGTAAAAAAATGGTTACTGTATTAAAAGAGGGCCAGCAAATAAAATATTAAAACGTATCCTCTAAATAAAATACTAAATGTAATACCTATAATCACTTGTAATAAAATCTTGAAATAAGAACACATAAAAATCTTAAACAGAGGATGTGGCCTCACCAAATATAAAGAGTTTATTTCGTCTTCCTGTACAGTGACTTAGCCACGGGGGGGAGGGGGCAGCTGCTCTGGATACTACTAATTTCGTAAAGTTATTTTCGCCTTGTTTAATCGCTGAAAACTTTGCAATTAGATAAGGAGAAGAATATTTTTTTAAATAGTGGTATCCAGAGCCATTTGATCTCCACCCTGGTACGTCACTATCCATGTATGATCATACTGTCTGTGTTTAAAATTATCGACGCTATGTTTTTGTTAAATCTGGGTTTTAAAAAAGTAGAAGCTCCTCCCTCTTTTGAAATTCTTTCACCAATTTACTATCTAAAGAGGTTTTTTTTTTTTTTAAGTTTATGCATCAGTAAATATTTTTCCATGTACGGATTTAATATAAAATGTCTTACAAACTAAATAAAATATGGACAACATGATATATATGCATTTTCTATAAGGTAGAAGCCACGCCCTTTGTCAATGATTTTTTAAAAATAAAAACGAGATTTCTCGTTTTCTGATGCTAATGTGTTAAAGTACCCGCTTAAATTTGGCAATTCTGAAGTTTCACAAATTTTAGATACTATCTAATTCGAATTAACAATTTAAAAAAAAATCTGAGTTTAAGGTTTTAGTGCCGTATTCAGATATGAAACTAAAGCGAATTACCAAAAACTGCGTAGGCCGTACTATCCTGAAGCGATCCTTGAATAACGAAGCCCGCCAGTCTTTGTCCGATAAAAAATAATTCTAAAAAGCGGAGTCCAAAATATCCCCTGGAGACTCATCAGTTGATTAAAGAGCGCCAAAAATAGACAGCGCGTTGATTTTTTTGGGCCACGGCTTATCTGTTTGCATCTTGTACTCGCTTCGCCATTGCGTAATGAATACGAGCCAGTGAAAGATAAACGGTTTTGCTTTCAACTCTTTACACTCTTGAAGCCATTCAAATCAGATTTAAATGCTAAAACGAAAATATTAAATATAATCTGTAGCTCTCTTGCGTATTGTGAGGGTGGGGAGGGAGGTATCAACAACGTAGAGGTTCGCATCTTCGACTACCAATTGCAAGGCTGACATTGACGACTATTTTTTTTTTAAATTATATTCCTACCACTATTTCTAAACAAAAACAATCTATCTCGAACAATAATAGCAAGAACATAGAAATAGGTAAGGACTTATAACGAAATTACCTTTCAAAGAAAAAAATCATTCCTTGAAAAATGGTTCAAATAGGTGGCACCTGTGTAGGACAGTTGTGACAATTCGTCTGCTTCTTCAAATCGTCTGCATGACAGCCATCTTCTAGTAGGTATCCGATATACGAATTTTATTGCCATATTGTTATTTATTTCAATTAGATATTAATATATGTATATATTTTTTGACTAACAATGGGTGGAAAGCATTATTGTTGCATTCTGGGTGCCAGAACATTGTTGGTGACAGTTTCGGATTGTTATTTGTAGGTGGCGCTACCTTACCACAGTTGTACGCCAGCTGCCATTTAGTTCTAAAGTAGCGACTCGATTAACACTACTTCGTTAGAAGTCCTTATCTATTTCTGTGTTCATGTCTAGAAAAAATCACGGAACTATGAATAAAGATTTATTGGCATATTCTCAAAATGATGAAGCTTCAACTGTAACTGGTTCCGCAGGGGCTGATTATCGCCGGTGTAAACTTCCACCAGTAAATTTCACAAAGTTCTAAGATTAATAGAGATGAAATGTGCAGCTTTTGCTTAAAGCCGAAAATGCATCCCTAAAACTTGTTACAACATGTTACAATTAGGCCCAAGCACTTGTGGGTTGCCTTGAAACCCTTCTCCTCGTCCAATGAATTCAGCCCTTGTTTTTCGTGCTTGTTTGGGCCAAATGTTTTTACGATAACCGGCTTCATATTTCAAACCGTTTGGCGGTATACTGCATCTCTATTTATACTTAGAACTCTTTGAGTAGAGTTGCAAAACTTCGGTTTATTCCCACGTTCATTTCCAATAGATCCGGTTTATTCCTAGGTTTATTCCCAAAAGACCTGGTTTTTTTCCCAAAAAACCAAGTTTATTCACAAAAAACCCGGTTTATTCTCAGGTTTAAACCGGGTTTTTTCTAGCCTTTGCAACTCTATCTGTGAGTAAATTTAAATAGAAATTTTCTCCGTATTTAAACGATCTTATTCATGCAGAATTTCTGTCATAATTAAGGCAAAAATATTTATTTGTTTTTACCGGTGGAAGTTTTGCCCGGCGGTAGTCAAGCTCTACAGTTTCGCCATATTGCGACTACATAAACTATCCTCCTGTCAATGTCAGTGAAAGAGGTTATAATACCGCAGGACACAGCCAAACTTTCACCAGTAAAACCGAATAGAAAATTTTGCCATTTTTATGATAGAAATTTTGCTTGAATAAGACGTTTGAAAAAGGCGAACATTTCTATTCGAATTTACTGGTGGAAGTTTGCCCCGGTGGTAATCAGACCCCGTTGATTCGATGTAAACAAGCAACAGCCGCCATCTTGTGACTACATCCTCAGTTACTTCACTCGCAACTGGTAGGCGCTACAGTATATGTCTCCTCAATGTTCATAATTCTGTTGTAAATATGTACTACGAAGGTTATTGTTTGGAAATAATGGTAGAGAAAATAATAATAAAAATAATAATTGCCAGTAGCAGCCCTGCTATTGTATTATCTATCATGCTACAGCGCTGTCTTTCATTAGAATATGATAAAAAAAATGTTTAAAAAAATGTTTATATTTTATAGTGTTATTCCGTAAAAAAAAAAAAAAAAATTAAAGTAAAGTAAATTTTGTTCAAACATTACCAGTCTGTCCAACATGGTAGGATTTTAAACTGTAATTTTTTGGACAAAATTTAATGTACTAAAGGGGATGACTGAAATATTCAAATTATATTAAAAATTAGAGCTAGTAATTATAAAGAAATCTATAAAATTTTCTTCGAAAATATTTCCATAATCACACACCTTTCCTTTATGTAAGAAATGTCAATGAAAATAATAATAAAGATGATGAAGGGTGGAGTTAAAATGGGAGTATGCGGAATTACAAAGTGTGCACGTCATACTAACTATGGTATGTGCACGTCATACTAACTATGGTATGTGCACGTCGTCAACCTTGACATGAAACTGCTGTCTACAAATTTTGAGAAACCGAAGTTGATCGGTGAATAGGAGCCAAAATGTCTAGAAAGTAATGGAAATGCATAGATGACGTCGTCAGTTTTTCCCGCCAAGGAGAGTGTACAAAAGGCAGACTATGCGGAGTTCGGGAAGTTCAATGGCAATTGTTAAACAGTGCCAGTGCTTTTTGAGACTTACCGATATTTGGGTTCTACTGGTTATGTCCACGCTGTTTCCAAGTTTATAAGGATGCGAATTATTAATCTTGTAATTGTAATTACATTTGCGGAGTTATTGTGTAATTATGGCTTCGAACTGTTACGACACGAATTGTTTACATAATTACGTTTACGAACTGTTATCACGATGTGCTTCTAGAATATTCGCCGAATAGAGTATATTCATTGATAAGAACTTGCTATTTCGTTTACAAATCCTCTTCACTCATGATTTTGTAACAGTATTAAGTGTAACAGTTTATTAACAATAATAATAGCCCCAAGAATTTTTCAGAATCAAATCTTTTTGATGTAACAGTAGATTTCACTGCTTTTCCGATGCAAGCAAAAATGTTCTGCCTTGAGACATTTCGATTTTTATCTTGTCTGATCGAGTGGAAACGAGTAACAATGATCCTGTTGCGATAATTATCTAATACAAACCATGTGCTGTTCAAATGAAGCAGATCTTGATGGTTTCATTACTTATCAAATATAATTATCATCACATACGTCACTATTTTTATTGGCAATCTTACGTGTTTATTTGGAATTTCCTAAAATGATGGATCTTTATTTTTCGTCGAATTTTATTGAGCATGTATGTCTGTCTTCTGATGATTATTGCAATGGTTTTAGTTAAGTAAGGTGTTTTTTTCCCTTAACTGTCAAAATTTTTTAAAAATATATACTTTATTTTATGTGTTAAACTCTTATTCAGTTTCGCTAAGATTTTAATACATAGAATTAAAAATTTAGCACATGTTTTAAGAAATATTTTGATAACTAATGAAAAACAAAAAAGACATCATTTAAGAATAATACAAAGAAAACAGAAGTTAAAAATATTAATTTCCTGAGGAGATATTTTAAATATACGAATGCATCCTACGCCCGTAAGTGTAACATTAGCGAGGGGAATCGGGAAGTTTCCTGACGAGCAGCCTTAACTTACCAATGACAAATCTTTAAAGTGCCTAAACTATCCCTTTCGTCCCTCCCTTGGACATAATCGTCTTCACACTAGCGATGAAGCCCGAGAAATTATCAAATTATTTATTTTTAGCTGCTGATAAAAGCGACTGAAATGAAGCGATGATGACTGCAGTGAGGTTTATTTGCGCCAGTTATTTTCAAGAATAGAATGTTTAAATTTTATTTTGTAAATAAGATACATGTTTATTTATTTTTATTTCTTTGTTTTTCTGTATATTCATTAAAGTAGTTCTGATGAAAGTGAGCGCAAGAATTGATAGTAATCTTGACTCAAATAACGGTTACAGATCATTTAAAATATATATGAATTTAAGACAAATTATAGATAAATCATTTCAGTTTTAAGTAACATTTGAAAATGTATACAAAATTAAATACTTTTAATATATATAGATATATTTTTGCTTTTTAGACATTAATGATATGTAGAATTTTTAAAGTCATAAAATATACCTAAAGAATATCTAAAAGAATACCTAAAATTCCACACATACTATATAATGAGTTCTGGAGATGTCTCTGATTACCTCCACCGATGTGTTCGTTATTGCTGCTGTTAAAAAAAAAAAAAAAAAAAAAAAAAAAAAATGTGTACTTTAGCATTTTTTTGTTTATTAACGCAGCCACGTTGTTTATCAACAGCATTCTGAATACTAGACATACGAGTTGACACTAAAATGGCGGCTTTTGTCGGCAAAGTCTTTTTCAGCGTTTGTACGGTCTCTTGAATGTTAACACCAGTATTTTCTAAAGGCATTCTTCGCCTTATTTAATCAAATAAAAAGAAGGTGAAGAATACTTTTAGAAAATACAGGTATTCAAATTCAAGGAATTGTACAAACGCTGAAAAATATCAGCCTACTACAGCCGCCATTTTTGTGTCATTGCGTAGGTCCAAGTATTCAGGGAGCTATGAGTTTACTGTGGAAATTTTGTGTTATTCTAACCTATTAATTCCACGCTGGGAGAAAAAGTCGTGGCAATATCGTAAATTTCGCAAACGAAAATCCACATCCTGATATATTTTTGAGCGGCCTGTTCGAAGGGGTGATCATATATTGTTTAAATTATTATCTAACATCAAAGTAGTACTTTTGCTATCACTTTTTAAATTTTTTGAGTTACTCTTTTCTAATTTTCCATTTATCTTATTTTGTTATCTACAGATATCCAGTTCGCAGCGAAATATGCATTGAATTACATTAAAATCATCGCAAACTAAAACTAAACAAAGCATACACTTCAGCATTTCTTTGTTTACCAACATCCACGTAGTTTACTATGTACTTAAAAAAATTTGGAACTCTAATCTAACCAATTAATTCCTCGCAGGGAAAAGAGGCGTGGCAAAATGGCAAAAATTCACTAACAAAAATAAAAGTCGATCTGATTTCGAAGAGTGGGTTATTACCATTATTATTACCACTTTTTAATCAGCCATCGTAATAATACGTTTTGCAACCGCTTTTGCTTTATTTTCAAATCAATCATCTTTAACTTTTAAATTATGTTCCTAGTCTACCATATACAGATAATATATATTCAGTCCTAACGTCCCTATTTCATAAAGTGCATTCATAGTCTAAAAATAATCGAAAACAAAGAAAACAAAAGGAGACAATTAAACAAAAACATACATTTTAGCATCTTTTTGTCTATCAATAGCCACGTTCTTAAACCTAACCCAGTAATTCCAAGAGGAGAAGAGGCGTGGTAAAATGTCGAAATTTACAAACGAATATATAAATCTTGAGCTATTTTTGAACTGTTCGTGTTCTTGATCTATTCTAAGTATGAATTAACACTGCATTATTACTATTTAATAATGTACCATCATAATAGTACTTTAGCTAGTATTTTTGTTTTATTTTCATGTTAATCTTCTTTAATTTTTAATTCATCTTATTCTGGCATGTAGCGATATTTACTTCTGAAGACTCTAGCTCATGAAGTGCATTCATATTTAAAATAATAACCAACAGAAAAACAAAACAAAAGAATCAAACAAAAAAAATTACACTTTAACATCTTTTTGTATAGCAACAGCCAATTACTTTGCCATGCACTCTAGATTTTAAAGAATTCTAACCTAACCCATTAAATTCCATGCTAAGAAAAGAGGCGTGGCAAAATGGCGAAATTCACAAAGAAAAATAGAAGTCGATCTATTTTCAAAGAGTGGATTATTACCACTTTTTAATCAGCAATCGTACTAATAGCTTTCCAATCACTTTTGCTTTATTTTCAAGTTAATCATCTTTAATTTTAAATTTATCTTAGTCTGGCATATGCAGATATCTACTTCTAAAGTCTGTAGTTCATAAATTACATTCATATTTAAAATAATCACAAACAGAAACACAAAACAAAATGATACATTTTAACTTCTTTTTGTTTAACAACAGCTACGTAGTTTGCAATGCAATTCTAACATAACCCATTAAATTCCACGCTGGGAAAGAGTCGTGGAAAAATGGCAAAATTCACAAACGAAAATATTAGTCAATCTAATTTCAAAGAGTGGATTATTACCATTATTATTATCACTTTTTAATCAGCCATCGTAATAATAGCTTTGCAAGCACTTTTGCTGTATTTTCAATTTATCTTTGTCTGGGATGTACAGATATCTACTTCTAAAGTATCTAGTTCATGAATTACATTCATATTTAAAGTAATCAAAAGCAGAAACACAAAACAAAAACAATCAAACAAAATGATACACTTTAGCATATTTTTATTTACCAACAGCTACGTAGTTTACCATGCACTTCACATTTTACGCAATTCTAACTTAACCCATTAAATTCCACGCTGGGAAAAGAGGCGTGGCAAAATGGCGAAATTCACAAACAAAAATAGAAGTCGGCATATTTTCCATGAGTGGATTATTACCATTATTATTACCACTTTTTAATCAGCCATCGTACTAATAGCTTTGCAACCATTTTTGCTTTAATTTCAAGTTAATCGTCTTTAATTTTTAATTTATCTTAGTCTGACATGTACAAATATCTACTTCTAAAGTCTCTAGTTCATGAATTCATATTTAAAATAATCACAAGCAGAAACACAAAACAAAAACAATCAAACAAAATGATACACTTTAGCATCTTTTTGTTTACCAACAGCTACGTAGTTTACCATGCACTTCGCATTTTACGCAATTCTAACTTAACCCATTAAATTCCACGCTGGGAAAAGAAGCGTGGCAAAATAGCGAAATTCACACACACAAAAAAAAAAATAGAAGTCGACATATTTCCCATGAGTGGATTATTACCATTATTATTACCGCTTTTTAATCAGCCATCGTACTAATAGCTTTGCAGCCACTTTTGCTTTATTTCCAAGTTAATCGTCTTTAATTTATCTTAGTCTGACATGTACAAATATCAACTTCTAAAGTCTCTAGTTCATGAATTACATTCATATTTAAAATAACCACAAGCAGAAACACAAAACAAAAACAATCAAACAAAACGATACACTTTAGCATCTTTTTGTTTACCAACAGCTACGTAGTTTATCATGCACTTCACATTTTACGCAATTCTAACTTAACCCATTAAATTCCACGCTGGGAAAAAAGGCGTGGCAAAATGGCGAAATTCATAAACAAAAATAGAAGTCGATCTATTTACCAAGAGTGGATTATTACTACTTTTTAATCAGCCATTGTACTAATAGCTTTGCAACCATTTTTGCTTTATTTTCAAGTTAATCGTCTTTCATTTTTAATTTATCTTAGTCTGACATGTACAAATAACTACTTCTAAAGTCTCTAGTTCATGAATTACATTCATATTTACAATAATCACAAGGAGAAATACAAAACAAAAACAATCAAACAAAATGAAACACTTTAGCATATTTTTGTTTACCAACAGCTACGTAGTTTACCATGCACTTCACATTTTACGCAATTCTAACTTAACCCATTAAATTCCACGCTGGGAAAGAGTCGTGGCAAAATGGCAAAATTCACAAACGAAAATATTAGTCAATTTAATTTCAAAGAGTGGATTATTACCATTATTATTATCACTTTTTAATCAGTCATCGTAATAATAGCTTTGCAAGCAATTTTGCTGTATTTTCAATTTATCTTTGTCTGGGATGTACAGATATCTACTTCTAAGGTATCTAGTTCATGAATTACATTCATATTTAAAGTAATCACAAGCAGAAACACAAAACAAAAACAATCAAACAAAATGATACACTTTAGCATATTTTTGTTTACCAACAGCTACGTAGTTTACCATGCACTTCACATTTTACGCAATTCTAACTTAACCCATTAAATTCCACGCTGGGAAAAGAGGCGTGGCAAAATGGCGAAATTCACAAACAAAAATAGAAGTCGGCATATTTTCCATGAGTGGATTATTACCATTATTATTACCACTTTTTAATCAGCCATCGTACTAATAGCTTTGCAACCATTTTTGCTTTAATTTCAAGTTAATCGTCTTTAATTTTTAATTTATCTTAGTCTGACATGTACAAATATCTACTTCTAAAGTCTCTAGTTCATGAATTCATATTTAAAATAATCACAAGCAGAAACACAAAACAAAAACAATCAAACAAAATGATACACTTTAGCATCTTTTTGTTTACCAACAGCTACGTAGTTTACCATGCACTTCGCATTTTACGCAATTCTAACTTAACCCATTAAATTCCACGCTGGGAAAAGAAGCGTGGCAAAATAGCCAAATTCACACACACACAAAAAAAAATAGAAGTCGACATATTTCCCATGAGTGGATTATTACCATTATTATTACCGCTTTTTAATCAGCCATCGTACTAATAGCTTTGCAGCCACTTTTGCTTTATTTCCAAGTTAATCGTCTTTAATTTATCTTAGTCTGACATGTACAAATATCAACTTCTAAAGTCTCTAGTTCATGAATTACATTCATATTTAAAATAACCACAAGCAGAAACACAAAACAAAAACAATCAAACAAAACGATACACTTTAGCATCTTTTTGTTTACCAACAGCTACGTAGTTTATCATGCACTTCACATTTTACGCAATTCTAACTTAACCCATTAAATTCCACGCTGGGAAAAAAGGCGTGGCAAAATGGCGAAATTCATAAACAAAAATAGAAGTCGATCTATTTACCAAGAGTGGATTATTACTACTTTTTAATCAGCCATTGTACTAATAGCTTTGCAACCATTTTTGCTTTATTTTCAAGTTAATCGTCTTTCATTTTTAATTTATCTTAGTCTGACATGTACAAATAACTACTTCTAAAGTCTCTAGTTCATGAATTACATTCATATTTACAATAATCACAAGGAGAAACACAAAACAAAAACAATCAAACAAAATGAAACACTTTAGCATATTTTTGTTTACCAACAGCTACGTAGTTTACCATGCACTTCACATTTTACGCAATTCTAACTTAACCCATTAAATTCCACGCTGGGAAAGAGTCGTGGCAAAATGGCAAAATTCACAAACGAAAATATTAGTCAATTTAATTTCAAAGAGTGGATTATTACCATTATTATTATCACTTTTTAATCAGTCATCGTAATAATAGCTTTGCATGCAATTTTGCTGTATTTTCAATTTATCTTTGTCTGGGATGTACAGATATCTACTTCTAAGGTATCAAGTTCATGAATTACATTCATATTTAAAGTAATCACAAGCAGAAACACAAAACAAAAACAATCAAACAAAATGATACACTTTAGCATATTTTTGTTTACCAACAGCTACGTAGTTTACCATGCACTTCACATTTTACGCAATCCTAACTTAACCCATTAAATTCCACGCTGGGAAAAGAGGCGTGGCAAAATGGCGAAATTCACAAACAAAAATAGAAGTCGACATATTTTCCATGAGTGGATTATTACCATTATTATTAACACTTTTTAATCAGCCTTCGTACTAATAGCTTTGCAACCATTTTTGCTTTAATTTCAAGTTAATCGTCTTTAATTTTTAATTTATCTTAGTCTGACATGTACAAATATCTACTTCTAAAGTCTCTAGTTGCTGGGAAAAGAAGCGTGGCAAAATAGCGAAATTCACAAAAAAAAAAAAAAAAAAAGTCGACATATTTTCCATGAGTGGATTATTACCATTATTATTACCGCTTTTTAATCAGCCATCGTACTAATAGCTTTGCAACCACTTTTGCTTTATTTCCAAGTTAATCGTCTTTAATTTATCTTAGTCTGACATGTACAAATATCTACTTCTAAAGTCTCTAGTTCATGAATTACATTCATATTTAAAATAACCACAAGCAGAAACATAAAACAAAAACAACCAAACAAAACGATACACTTTAGCATCTTTTTGTTTACCAACAGCTACGTAGTTTACCATGCACTTCACATTTTATGCAATTCTAACTTAACCCATTAAATTCCACGCTGGGAAAAAAGGCGTGGCAAAATGGCGAAATTCACAAACAAAAATAGAAGTCGATCTATTTACCAAGAGTGGAATATTACTACTTTTTAGTCAGCCATCGTACTAATAGCTTTGCAACCATTTTTGCTTTATTTTCAAGTTAATCGTCTTTCATTTTTAATTTATCTTAGTCTGACATGTACAAATATCTACTTCTAAAGTCTCTAGTTCATGAATTACATTCATATTTAAAATAATCACAAGGAGAAACATAAAACAAAAACAATCAAACAAAATGATACACTTTAGCATCCTTTTGTTTACCAACAGCTACGTAGTTTACCATGCACTTCACATTTTACGCAATTCTAACTTAACCCATTAAATTCCACGCTGGGAAAAAAGGCGTGGCAAAATGGCGAAATTCACAAACAAAAATAGAAATCTCGATCTATTTTTGATCGTTCTGTTCGAACTCCTTATCGCCCAATGGCATCTCGTCCTTGCATCTTCCATGAACTTTGTTCGATGTCGAAGATCACTCACTTGTAAATGTTGACATATAATAATAATCATTGATTTGAATTGATTGAGCGATTTCTTTTTATGAAAGAAATTTGTTTATTTATTTTTTTCTTTTATGAATCAGCTAATTTCGAATTTATGCGTTTTTTAGAAGATAATGCCAATAATTTATCTCGAATTAATGCGCAATTACCTCATGAATTTCGTTATTTAATTTTGTACGTATTATTGCAAATGAGTAATTTCTATCTTTAAAATAGCAACAGACAACGATTATGCTATTTAAACGTTTGAAAAAGAAATGAAAATCATGCTTCTTAGAGGGATTATGATATGGGTTTCAGTATTATGTGCATAAAACAATGTTTTATCGTTTACATTTATTTTTATTTAGTTTCGCTCATCTGAAAAAAATTGACATATAATAATAAAAATCGATTTGTCTTAATTAAACAATTTTTCTATGACAGATTTTTTTTTTTTTTTTTTTAAATCAGCTAGTTTTAAATTTATGCGCCCAGATTTTTTTAGGTGATAATGCCAATAATGTAATCGAATTAATGTGTAATTACCTAATGAATTTGTCTGCTTAGTTTTGTACGTATTATTGCAAATGAGTAGCTTCGAACTTTAAGATAGCAATGGACAATGCAATGATTGCTATTTCAAAGTTTGAAAAAGAGATGAAAATCATGCATTTTTGTCTAGATCATAAGCCATACTCTGCGATTAAATTCGGTGAAGATCAGTATCGCTCGGAAATAAGGGTATTAAAAATTCACAATCCTTGGCACCTATGTAATGATATACGAGGGTTATTTTAAAAGTAAGTACCGCTTTGAAAATCCGGCGTGGCAGCGCTGCGGTCAGCATTCCGCGCGTGTGCGCTGTTTACCCACATCTGTTGGCAAGCCACAGATGGGTGTTGCCCAGATCTGTTGGCAAGCCACATTCGACCGTGTTAACGTTTTTTAGTATTTAAAATGACTTCGCCGATTGAGAATCCCGCCGCTTGTGAAATACGATCGATGATTCGTTTTCTTAGTGCTAAACACGTGAAACATGCTGAAATTCATAGTCAGATTAGTGAAGTTTACGGACAACACATTATGACCGGTGAATGGTGCGGAGTTCGGTTAGAAAGCTTTAAAAGATGGCCGCACGAATGTTCATGATGAAGAACGAAGTGGGCGAGCTTCAGTCATTACTGAAGATTTAGTGTAAAAAGTTGACGAATGAGTGAAAGAGGACAGGCGCTTTACGATTTCGTCATTATGGATGATGAGGTCAAAACGACCATGTTGCAGTGGGTGTCAAATCAGGCGGCAGACTTCTATGAAGAGGGAATTCAAAAACTGGTTGTACTTTACGATAAGTGCCTTAATATTGGCGGAAATTATGTAAAAAAATAGATTGAGGTACAGACTTTCATATAAAAATAAAATTGGTAAGGAAATTATACTTGGTTTTTTTTTTTCAAAACGGTACTTACTTTAAAAATAGCCCTCGTACTTTGTAGTATTACGCACATAAAATATTGTTATGTCGGTTACATTTATTTTTATTTAGTTTTACTTATTTGTAAATGTTGACATTTTAAAATAATTTTTGATTTGAACTATCTGAGTGATTTCTTCATTCTTTTGTGAAAGAAATATTTTTATTATTTATTTTTATTTTTGTTTGTTCATTTTTCTTATTTACTTTTATTTTCATCTTCCTCTTTTCCCCTTCTTCTTCTTCTTTTCTCCTTCTTCTTCTTCTTCTTCTTCTTTTCTCCTCTTCCTTCTTCTTCTTTTCTCCTTCTTCTTCTTTTCTCCTTCTTCTTTTTATTTAAACTCTTCTTTGCTTCTTTTATTTTTATCTTCTTCTTTTCTCCTTCTTCTTCTTTTCTTCTTCGTCTTCTTTTTATTTAAACTCTTCTTCGCTTCTTTTATTTTTTCTATCTTATTATTTATTTTTCTTTTTGTTTTCTTTTTCTTTCTTTCACTTATTTGTAAATGTTGACATTTTAAAATAATTTTTTATTTGAACTAACTGAGTGATTTCTTTATTCTTTTGTGAAAGAAATATTTTTATTATTTATTTTTCTTCTTGTTTGTTCATTTTTCTTATTTACTTTTATTTTTATCTTATTCTTTTCTGTTATTTTATCTTCTTCTTTTCTCCTTCTTCTTCTTTTTACTTAAACTCTTTTTTGCTTCTTTTATTTTTCCTATCTTATTTATTTTATTTTCTTATTATTTATTTTTCTTTTTGTTTAATTTTTCATATGTTATGAATTCTGAGATTTTTCGGAGAAAGAGTGCAATAAATTATCTACCCTATATATATAAAATCCTAATGAAACGAATTTGTGAAACGATTTTATGAAACGAATTTATGAAACGATTTTATGAAACGACTGATTAAACGACTGACTATGTTTCAAGGCTATTTTTAATAAAATATTAAACGCTTGATGGTGAAATTAATACCAATTGTTCATAAAAATCCGCGAATGTCAAAACTGGTAATATAATTTTGAAATTGGAATTAGTTTTCGAGATATTAATTTTTTTCTAATTTTAATGACATTTCTGTAATGATGGCAACTAATTACTCAGTTTTTTTTTGACAAAAAAGGGAAAAAAATTGAAAAGGATCCCGATAGGGATTATTGATTTCTTTTTATTCGTCATTTTCAAATTGAAATTGAATTTATCTTTTATTTCAATCGATAATGAAGACAAGATTATGATTAAATTATGTTTTTCAGGAAAATTTGAAAAAAAAATCACATTTCTATCGTCAGGATTCAATCGTCTGTCAGCATTTAATTTAATTTATAAACTGAAAATATTTTGAATAAATTCGTCCAAATGACGTCATTTAGGTAAACGCAAAAGAAAGTAGGGAAAAGGAATTAATTGTAATTATTATTTATTGATATCATTTTGTTATTTTTTTTGTAAAATTTAACTAAACGAATTTATAAAATCATTAATTCGGATATTTGAAACTAATATATAAAATAATAATTGCCCAACTGAACGGAAGAATAAAATATCCTGCTTGGTTTTCTATCCTGTTTGGTTTTTTCCGCCAAGCTTTTTAAAAAAGCGTCAAGACCCCTATAATAGAAAAGCACCAAAAGTTCATTGGATTTATTTTCATAACTTTTGGCAACAAATCTATGTATATTAACGAATCTATCCCTTTTTGAAGCTCGAATAAACTCCCAAACCTAAAAGCAAAGGATCCTATAATGGAAAAGTACCCGATTTTCTTATGGACAATATTCAAGTGACAGAACATGGTGTAAAATTACCGCGGATAGCAAATTTGTTTAAATATCTCATCAATTGATGCCGAATAAATGCAGGCATGCATGCACAAAATATTTAATTAATTTTGTATGATAAATAATTATTAGAAAATTCGTATATACATATTAATTAAAAAAATAATTTACATATTTAAAATAACATGAAAATATGCATGATGGTGCACTAAAATAGAGAGAAAATTAAAACCTGTGACTGAAAATGTTTATAACATAGTACTTTTCAATACCGTGGTTCTTAATGTTATTCACAAGCAGATGGAATTTTTCTCATCCTTAAACGCAAAGGAAGAATAGAATAGAGATTGTTGTTATAAAAGTCCGAGAGGTAGTCACAATTTAAACCTAACCATTTTATACAAGCTGGTTTTCAAGTAGTAATTGATTTTACTTATCAATCCCGAAAACAGTCGTCAGTTGTCGCAACAGCTGTGTATGAGGCCATGATAATCGAAAAATGTCCCATTAAAATGTTAAAAGCATAGCAACCCAATTACAGATTTACCAATATTTTTAAAATAAAGCACGCTGTCATGTTCTTACAGGCCTCGAAGTCTGAGCGGGGGTTGGAGAGCGTAGCTCGCAGGGGGTAGGCCCCCTAGTATCTATATAAATTTATATCCAGAGTCAGGATCATCTAAGGCTAGAGCTAAGGGTGCTGCAGACTCGATTCTTCCAAAGAGAAAATTTGTTTTAGAAGAAAACAACACATCAAGAGCACTTAAAGACGCTTAGATATTTTCTTCACAAAAATCTGATTTTATGTAATTTTTTAACATTAAATTAATTTTAATTAAAAATGTAATGAAAACCCGCACTCGACATGAAATCGTTTCCGAAATATCTCGACTTAACAAACAGTTTTATTATCTAGGTACTTTGATGTTGTCTTATTTGATAAAATTTTTCCCTGTTAATTTTTATCTTTTCTGCTAGACCACTTTAATCTTTAATTAAACTAGTTTTAATATTTACTAAATTGCTTTAATCGTAATTAAAAATTAAAAATTTTACTTAATCATATGGAATCGATTCGAAATCTTCTAGTCACTCAACTAACAGTTTTACTATCTCAGTTTTAAATGATGTTACTTTTATGATATATATATATTTAATTTAGATGTTTTATTTATTTATTTATTATTTCTTTACTTCTTTTTTATACTCCTTTAACTGTTACTTTCCACATATTGAAACCTTTACTCGATATGGTATAGGGTTTATGTATCAGAACGCAAATTTTTCCCCATTCACTTTCCATTCCTCCGAATGATTTGAAAAGTCAATGCCGAAAACCGTATCTTAAGTATTTTCCCCTATTTTCCCCATTTATATCTCCCTCTTAGTTGTGTTACATACCAGTCACCATGGTATAGATTCTACAACAATTCAAAGATTTTTCCCCAGGAGGAACTTTTGGAGTTACGGGAGAAGGGGTTTTTAAAGAGGATACTTTGATGTTTCACGAAAGTAGGCGAATCCCTGAATTACTCACTATTCCAAAATGATTATCCAAAAAGCAACTTTACCGATAGTGTCTTTCTTAGGAATATATTGCATACTACTTTTTATCTCAAAATTTCCCAATTTAATTATTTATTGAAACATACTAATGTTTACAGAACTTCAATGTAGAATTCTGAGAAAACATATGTGGAAATGTGTGAAATGCCGTGTTTATAGTGCACCCTCACACACAATCTCTGTAATAATCTTCTCCAACCTCCAATCCTCTGAGCACCCTAAAAAATGTTTAAAAGACGCTTTCTTTGCAATCTACAGTACTAATGAGTGCCAGGTAATATTTTTTTTTTCTTTCTTAACAAATTACGTGTGTCAAAATTACACTGAGAATACAACACTAAAAATCATTCAAGTATTTTAAGGATACAAAATTAACAGAATTTAAATATATTAATTTCAATATTTCAGTTATACGGAGTATTTTATTCCAATACTAAATTGAAGTAATTTTGACATAATTCAGTAAGTTCATAGAATTAAGCAAACTTATTCTTTCCTTTTTTTCTCATGATTTTTCTTTTCTTATTTATTCATATTTTTTAAAGGAATCCTGAGTGAGTTTCGTTCTGATTTAAAAAGAAGTTTGAATTGAGCGAATTCGTTTTGTAAATTCTGAATTAGTTCGCGAAGTTAAGTGATTTTTCTGAAGGTGAAATTGAGTTTGAGTTAGCTCTCTTTTCTAGGCGAGTTTGCACAACATTAGAAACATTTTTATCAATTAATAAGCAATTTTTATTTCTTTGTTTATCCTTTAAATCATCGTTTCCAACTAAACTGTCATTTCAGTTAAACAAATTATAAAGGATTCGAAATCATTAAATGCATATTATTCATCGTCAAAAATTTCTTTCTTTTTAGGTGCGTTCGTAATTATATAAATACGTAGCACCTATAGTCGTCGTTTGGTCTGTCCGTCTGTCCGTCCGTCTGTCTGTCTGTCTGTCCGTCCGTCTGTCTGTCCGTCCGTCTGTCTGTCTGTCCGCATATAACAACGCAAAAACTACCCAACCAAATGGTTTGCAATTTAAGATATATTATCTTTGCAGAATTTTGTCGAGACATTTCAAATTTTATTAAAATCGAATCAAAACTTTAGGAGATATTAATAAAAATATTTATTAAGAAATTTGATTTTTTTTTTTAATCGGTGCTTTTTTGTTATAGGAGCTTCCGATGGATGTTAAATCGTCAAGCGACCGAGATACTTATTTTATTACAGAAATTAATCTGCAGACGATAGAATTCATTTCACAGAATTAAAAATCATCAAGATCTGAATATTTATATAACTAGCTGATACATATATATCTGAATATTTATATAACTCGTTAAGATATTTGTATGAACAGTGTCATAAAATATATACTTAACTAGCTGTTTAACCCGTTCTACGCACGGGATATCATGAATTTAATTCTAAAACAACGTGCGTACGAACGCACCTCGTTTGTAACGTTTGACGTACAATTTCCAACTTGTTTCGATTAACATGAAGCCGTTGCTTTATGACTTCAGAAATATAAAAAGAGGACGTAATCATAAGTAAATGAAAGAAACACAGAAGCTAGGCCACAAGCTATGTTTCTTGGCACAAAATGTACTGAATGACACCCTTACCACACAAAAGACACGAGAGTGAGTTGGGGGGAGGGGGGGAGCACAATGATGTAACCGCATTCAGCAACCTTTTAGTGCTATTTTTCTTTCTGTGAATTAGTTTGTATATACCGTATATACTCGTGTGTAAGTCGAAGAATTTTAGACGAAATTTGGGAGTTGAAAATGAGGGGTCGACTTATATACGAGTAAGTAAAAAAAAAATGTTGTTCATCATGAAATCCAAAAATTTTAACGAAAATTTTAACGAAAGATAGAGTTTACTGGAACACGTGCTATGCAACAATGCATTTAAAGGGAGAACGTTAGAGTGTTTGTTCTGCTATTTACTCTTTGCATGTGACGTCACATTCCAGTAGAAATGTGAAATAGCGGAGTGAAATTTGTCAAAGAATTTTTTTCTTTTTAGGTATCTTTAAACTGATATGAATAGTTCAAAATAGTTTAAGCTTCTTCAGTTTTACATAATTATACAGTTTTAAAACGTTGAATTAAGAAAAAAAAGTCTGATTAGAAACGTTTACTAATTTAATGAAAATTTATTAATTTTTTTTTATCCTTGATTACAAGTCATTTTTCAACATACTACCAGAAATGTGGTTCGACTTAAACACAAAAATTCAATTTTTTTTTCAAAATTTTGCGTAAGAATTGGGGGGGGGGGGGGTCGACTTATACACGAGTATATGAGGTACATTATTTTACTTAAATTGATTTTAATCTTTAAAGTTTGGTAATTTAATCATGAAACACATATTCGATATAACATCGGTGTTTGCAAAATCTTGTTCACTTAATAAGAATTCTTGGCATCTCAGAACTGCTTGTCCTTCTCAAAAGTAGTTTTTATAAAGTCTTTTAAAATAAACTGTTAGATCATTTTAACTTTTAATAGTTCAATTATTTAATCATAAAAATCATATCCGATATAAGTTTGGTTTCGCGACATCTTGACCAATTTATAAGCAATCTTGTTCTTGTTAGTGTATGTTTTTCTCAGAAATAGATTGTACGTCTTTTTTTATTCTAATTATTAGACATTTGTAATCTTTAATAATTCGATAATTTAATCATAAAAATCATATCCGATACAAATTTGATTTCGCGACATCTTGATTGCTTAATAAGAAGTTTTGCCATCTTGTTCGTAGTACTGTTTGTTTTTCTTAGAAATAGATCAAATGTATTTTTATTCTAATTGTTAGACTATTTTAATATTTTATAGTTCGATAGTTTAATAATAAAAATTATATTCGATATAAATTTAGTTTCGCAACGTCAAGATCACGTAATAAGAAAGTTTCGAGACAAGAAATTTTGCCATTTTTTTCTTACTACTGTTTGTTTTTCTCAAAAATAGATTGCGTCTTTTTTATTCAAACTATTTTAATTTTTAATAGCTCGATAATTTAATCACAAAAATCGTATTCGATGTGGGATCGGTTTCGAGTCATCTTGATCAATTAATAAGAATTTTTACTTCTTTGTTCGTCCTTTAAATCATTGCTTCGAACTAAACTAACATTTCAATTAAGCAAATTACAAAGGATTCGAGTCTGCGAAAATCATTAAATACATATTATTCACCGTCGAAATTTTCTTTTTTCCCGATTAACACGGAGCCTTTGCTTCATGACTTCAGAAATATAAAAAGAGGACGTAATGATAAATAAATGAAAGGAGCACAGAAGCTAGACCACAAGCTATGTCGCTTGACACAAAATGTACCGAATGACACCCTTATCACACAAAAGACCCCAGAGTGAGTTTGGGGGGTGGGCACAATGATGTAACCGCATTCAGCAACACATCCCTCCCCCCCTTTTAGCAACTGCGCTTTCAATTCTTATCTGGATGCCAGTTCCCTCGATTTACAAAGGCACTCATCTGACTCCCAGGCGCCATCTTGATGAAGATAAAAGTAGCCTATCGTGCCAAGGGATCTAGACCGGACCCACTTGGCGATACGGCAGGGAGAGTTTGGCGGCATTTTTGGCTCTAGGTCAGCATTTCCTCAATACTTCATTACAAAGACAGATATTTTTATCTATGTGTTTCGAAATAAGAATATTTCAGGGGGATTAAGTTAAAAGATAAATTGTCACATTTATTGCTTACTTTCTCGTAGGCGTTGCCAGATCAAGAATGGGAAGGGAGAGGGATCTTGTTTGAATAATCAATATTTTTGATAACTTAAACCTATTAAAATTTACACTTGTTTTCCTATTTGAAAAGTCTTACTAAAGACTTTTCTTATTCGATATTTTTGATAATAACCTACCAAAATTTATACTTGTTTTTCAAAAATATAGCTATTACAAAAGTCTTAATAAGGACTCCTAGACTATTGTACAAACTCACCAAGAAAAAAAAAATTAACTAATTCAAACTCAAATTCACCTTTAGAAAATGAGCGGCTCAAATTAAAAAAATTATAAAGTGAATCCGCTCAGTTCAAACTCATTTTTAAAAAAACAGCGAAACTCACTAAGGATTCCTTAAAGAAAGAAAGAAAAATTAAAGAAAATCACGAGTAAAAATAAAAATATTTTGCTTAATTTTATGAACTTGCTATTGTGATGCGAAGATATATTTAATTAATTTAGCATTGGAACAAGACTTAAAATATTCTGGTGTAACGCAAAATGCTAAATAAAGCAGTTTAAATATTATTGATTTTTAAATATTATTAATCAAATTTGAAAATGAAATAATTTGGAAATGGGTATTCTAAAAATATTTATTAATTCACATTCATATTGTTTGATGAAAGGTAGGAATAGGGATTAGAGATCTTGACCGTCGGTCAGTGATAGAACATTGTGATCACGCCTGTTCTTGCATTTATCCGAATAGAAATAATATATTAGAAATTACATAATTTGTTAAAACAAACGTGAAGAAAAGCGAGAATGACCAGATTTTTCCTTTTCTTTACGTTTGTTTTAACTCCATTTTATGTGCAAAATCTAGTTTTACCGCGGCTTTGCAACCATAAAACATGTTTTGCCGCCTTTGTTTGTCTATATAACCCTTTCAGGGGCAAGCAATTTTGTTCCTGTAACGTCGAACTGACACCTGTATTTACGAAAGAATTTAGTTTAAAATAAGGAAAAGCAATTTTTTAACTTTTTCCGTCAAAGTTAAAAAAGTAAAATTTAATTAAAAGTTTCTGATTCGAATCGGATTAAAATTAGGTGGGATATAATATATTCCACCGCCCCTCAAAGGGTTAACTCTTAGCAAATTTGGATAACGCGGTGGTCAACCTGTTAAGAAAAATTTATTTTCAAGAAAAATTCAAAAGCTCAAATAAAAATTAGGAACTCACAAGCATTTTGTAAAAAGAAAAAATATGATGCCTGTCTTTCATTTGTACTAATCGATTGCAAAGAAGGCATCTTGTAATTTTTTTTAAGGTGCTCACAAAGGGGAGGTAGGGGGGGGGGTTGCTACAGAGACTGACTGTGAGATACTATAAACTTATCACCGCACTAGTGTTGCCAATTTAACAGATTTTTTTAATTCTGAAATTACGAATTCATACCACAAATTCCCAATAGTAATTTTTGATTTACCTAATGACAGACATTTCGTGATTAAATAAAGCAAAAATTACCATTCGGAATTTCTTAATATAAAAATCAGCTAAATTGGCAACACTGCACCAAATTTTTACCACACATATTTCCTTAGCATTTTACACTAGTTTTACTAGTTTGTGGGAATTGGCATTTACAGGTAAAAAAAAGTGTTTTTACAGTTGAGAAAAATTTTCAATAAATTGTGAAAATAATTGAATGAGTTTGAGTTGTAATTTTGATTTAAACTCACGAATTTTTTTAGTCTAACTCATTTTGCACTCGCTTTTCAAAAAGTGAATCAAACTAAACTCAAAATTCACTGATAACGAGTCAAACTCACAAGTTTCAACTTACTAAGTTTTTACACTTGTGGCGAATGAAATCTTTATCTTACCTAAGTTCTGAAAAGGAGCAAAACAAAATTATTTAAATTTTTAACCGTGATAAACAATCTGCAATATAATCAGAGTACAATCAAGAACAAATATTAAATTATTACAAAAAATATTTAGACCCAATGAACGAATTTTCAGTGTGATATTTCAAGATATTTCGATATAAAAGCTCCTAATATTTTGGTTGAATATCCAAATTATTACTTTCCAAATATTCTTCCAAACCAGAAATGGTCAGCATAATCATTAACTGTATGCCCAAAATTATGAATTGAAAAAAAAAAAAATCTTCAAAATATAACATTAAAAAACAATTACTTTATTAGCTCTGATAAACTGAATCCGTGCTTTTAATATCGTCAGTTTAATAAAGTTTAAAATATTTCTGAACTTTGAAAATAAGGAAACTATGCAACATTTCATTGCACTTTTGAACACTTATAAGTGCATCTATTCTCAATGAAAATTGTAAAAACAATTTTTCTTTTCATTTAAGGCTGTTCTCAAATTTGACAATTTTTTTAAATTCATTTTTTTCTCAATCAGAAACGCATGAAATTATCATGTGCTTTTATCCAGAAACTTTATATTCGAACTGTTTATTTCCATTTTTCGGTAAAAGCAATAGATCTTTCAGAAATTGCTGTCAAAGTTAAGATTTTAAACCGAATTTCTGGACGTGACAGTACTTGAAAGAAAAAAAAACGGAAGTCGCAAGACAATAAATGGTCATAACTCAAGATGTAATTCATTTATCAAAAAATGAAAAAAATTGTCGATTACAAATCACTTCAATCACTGCCTGCAAGTACAATGCTTTTGCGTCAAGAAATGAATAAGAAAATATCGTCGCTACCATATCAAACTATCGAATGTGAAAAAATGAATTTTTCATTACTTTTAACCCCTTGGGGACGAGCGACACGTATACGTGACGCATAAGATGCTCAGAATCGTCGATTATTCCCTCCAGTTATTTTTTACTGTAAGCTTTGCCTTATTAAATGTCAGCATTTTTGCGATTCAATTAGACGAAAATTTAACGTTTTAAAAAACCGGTGGTAAAAGATTAAAAATTCTGTAAAGGACGCTCGTCACGAAGGGGTTAAAAATGCGCCTGTTGTCACCACTAAATTTTAATTGTATTCTTCAGCAAGGATGCCAGTTGGGAATCCTTTCTTATTCAGAAATTTAGAATACTTACCAGAAATTTAAAATATAAATTTTTGCTTTATTTAATGACATACATTTCGTGATTACTTAAAGTTTAAAAAAAAAAAAAAAAAAAAAAAAATCGCAAAATTTTTGGTATGAATACGGCATTTGTGAATATACAAGAAGGCCAAACAGGCAATCCTGTTCTTCACGTAAATTTTATTAGTATTTTTACTAGCCGAAGAATTCTACTAAAATTTAGTGGTGACAATTAGCCTATTTTTAAGAGTAATGAAAAATGTATTTTTTCATATTCGATAGTTTGACATGGTAGCAAAGATATCGTCGCCTAATAAAAATACTAATAAAATTTCTGTAAAGAACACGGTTACTAGTTTGGCCTCGTTTATTCTTCAGAGATACCGAATTCATACCGGAAATTTTGAGAGAAAAATTTGTACTTTAAGTAATCACGAAATATGCTGTCATTATATAAAGCAAAAATTTCTATTTTAAATTTCTGGTATCGATTCAAAATTTCTGATTGGAAAAGGAGGTCAAACTGGCAACTCTGGTGATGTTACAACCCTCAACCCTATTAAAATTTAGTGGTGACAATCGGTCTATTTTTAAAAGTAATGAAATTTGCATTTTTTCTCATTCGATAGTTTGACATGGTATGTCGGAAAGTTTCACGTTGCTGAGTGGGGGGAAATATATTTTTGAGAACCGCCTTAAACGTAAAAGCACATTTCACAAAAAATATATTTTGTTTCATTATAAATAATCAACAAATACACGGCTCTGCAAAATAGTTTTTTTTTTTTCAGCTCCCTTTCAAGTTTTTCCAATATTTTTGCGGTGCGCTGGGTTAAAATATGACAAGCTTTTCCACTATCACTTAAGATTTTTTGACAAAGTGGGGATGAATATCCAGACAGAATATATAGCAGAGTAAAAAAAAAAAAAAAAAAAAAGAAGCCTAAAAAAAGCGGTATCTAACATGAAATAGTTGCGTTTGGCATAGTTCCCACTAAGCTAAATATTTTTTTAATGTACTTTCTTTCTCTCGAAAAAAAATGTCGCCCCCCCCCCACTTCTTTTTTGTCTTGTGCACTGCTTGCTTACATTTTCCTTGTCTGCTATCATATTTGATAGTGTCTGCTGTCTTTATAACTAAATTTATAACTTATCAATTCGAAATTCTGATGTTTTTGTGATTAAATTTATTACTTATCATTTCGAAATTCCGATGTTTTAATGACTAAATTTATAATTTACCAATTAGACATAAAATCTCGATTTATGTCAAGCCTGTACGTGATAGAAAATCTTGAGTATTTACCTTGAAAAAAAAAAAAATCTAAAAATGCATAAGAAACACTGTTCATTTTAAAGAGAAAAAAATGGTTACAGCCTGTGTTATTATTCTTCTATTCCACAGGCTAAAGCTTCTGTTCCATAAACTAAAAATAAATGCATAGCAATCGCTTTCTAGTCCTGACGATACATAAGGGTACCACTTAAAAAAATTAAATTGGCTAATATATTTTTTAATTTGACAAATATTACTTCTCAGACTTAAAAAAAAGTATACATACAATGGATTCACGTATTACTGCTGATGTCTTCCACGGTAAAAACTTACTATCGCATATTACACAACAAGATGAAAGCTAAAATGAAACACATAGGCGTGAAAAAATATTTTTTGCGTCACAGAGCTATTAATGCTATTTATCGATGACAGAGTGGAATTTTTAACATTTATTATATTTGATTCCTCCATCACCAACGGCACGCTTAAGGGGACTCTTCACTCACTTGAAATTCAACTTGAACTCAACAAACTCAAAACTCAACTTGACTCACTCCGATCACTAATGTTAAACCTATGGGCAGGTTGTTTGCAAATTTCTGGTTTAAATTTCAATGTTTTAAACGATTTTTTTTGCATAGGATAGCTGAGGTCAATCTCTAGTATGGCTATTTTTTACTTTTTCGATTTCGATTGCAGATTATTTTTATACAGTTACTTTCACTTTCGAAACTAGTTCCGAAAGTGAAAGTATCTTTATCTTTGTAACAATATGAATCAACTGGTACTTTGGTCGCCTCGTGGATAAGCACCATGTTGGTACTTGTCTACGAGGGTCCACTGGGGCTTGTCCACTATGGGTTTATCCCAACTGGATTAATAGAGACAAAGCCGCCTTCGGCGTAGCATAAGTCTCCAGCTATTGCGAACAAACAAACAAACTAACTGGCACTTTAAAGCATCTTTGGAACATAAAGTGTTAAATTTATGAAGAATAAATTTTTACTTTACTTAACTTCTAAAGTTTAGAAGTAAAAAATATAATTGTTGGTTAATTTAATAAAAAAAAATTAATCATGATACAACAATCTAAAAATTGATTAAAGTACAAACTAGTACAATAAATGTAGATTTTTAAAATCTGAGAAACAAATTTCAGAGCGAGATTATTGTGTTACATATTCATTGTTAAAGGGCCGAATTAAATTTTGCTCGAATTTTTTGTTCGAGAATCAAATTGTGGACATCTGGGGCGTTAGAGAACCAAATTTTTTGACATCTAAAACTTTCAAGGATTGAGGTTCTACCGTTTTCGGTCTTTCTTTGTCAAAGTTATGGACATAACTGACTATGGACCAAGAAAAGTTGACGGTGAGCTGACCTTGGTTGGTGGACTAGTAGGCCACGAAAAACCGATTCTTCCGAAATGCGCTGATGTAACCTATTTCAGAAGAATATAAAGTAATGTAATTGTATGTATTGTCTCATGCAATGTTGAAATGACCTCTACCACTATCTAAAGAGACTCGGACACGGTTTAACAAGTTTAGAAATATATGTGTCCATTCCACCTGGGTAAGTCCATCGATTCACTCTTGAAGTTGTCCTCAAATTACGCGATAGTTCGTGGTTTTTGCACGGACACTCATCTTTTGAGTATTCTCCATAAATTAAAATCATAGTTCGATATGTCCAGGGAAAACGGCTGCCATAAGCCTGTGCTCGCTGCCACCGACGCGTATGATAGACACATGACTTACGGGAGAGGTCTCTTTTTCAAGGTCCTTACACTCCTTAGAATTTCTAAGGGGTATGGCATCAATATTTCTGATTAGAAACTTTCTATTTAATATTTCAATTACAGAATTTGTATCAGCCTTATTTAATCGCAGCATTAGTAGTATTTGTCGGCTATCAAATAAAGCGAAAAATTGCATTCAAAAATTGTAATGGAACTGTGCGCAATTTTTTTTTTTTTTTTTCGTCACCGATCGTTGTACAAGGCTCCATACCAATGCCAATTTTTCGCACTTACCATGTTTCTATTCGCTTCCCCCTTTATATTCTGTATCCAGGGGTCAATATTTCGTGGCCAACCCTTATTTATATGAATAAACTCACCGGCGGGATGAGGAAGCAAAAAGGAGAGTTAGTGGGCGCAATTGCACCAACTGATTCTTAGTTAACTGTCCTGTTCCAGACCATTGGCATAATTTGGTATCATAACATGTTTTTTTTCCTCTGTGGACCATGATGTAGACAGAATGACGATAACAATTTCCAAGCTTTTATTTTAAAAAAAGTAATAATAATGTAATATATATATTTTTTTTAAAGTTTACAATAGAATTTTTTTAAGTTGAAGATTACTTATTCAGCATATATTAATGTTTTCCCTGTGAACAAATATTTTTAATTTTTTAAGCTGAAAAGAAATCCCTCTCCTATAAAAATGGAAAAAATAAGCATGAAAGGGTTAAATAATCTTTAAAAATAATCTTTGTTGGCAACTAAAAAAAAACGATTGCGATAAAATTTTGTCCTTTGTTTTTAGAGGTTTAAATATCAGTATCTTCCCCTGGCATAATCTTTTCATCAAGAAGTAAAAATGTGTTTTGTTCTCATCCGGTGTTTTGTGTACATGCACATGAATGAGTGTGTGCTTTTTTGAGGATAGTTACATAATACAGATGCACGATAAAGGCGATAAGTTATACCTTAGAAATCCGAGCCTGTGTCTTGAATCTATCTCGCTGATGTTTTATCAGATATATATCTTAGGTTTGTCTTTATCTGATGCTAAAGTATCAAGTGGAGTTATTTTTGTCAGTTGGGAGATAAGAAAATCAAATATTTGTTCGTGTCTAAGTGAAAGAGGGCGTCATAGTTCAATTTGCAGTTCAGGTAAAGTTGTGTTGCTCTACGCTTAAGGAATTTGGATTCGTATCATAATAATAATACTAGTCCCACCAGAATTATTTTAAAGAAAATAAATAATAAATATACTTGTAACTAAATTTAGTAATCTATATTTGTCAGTAGTTCTGTCCAACGCGGCCTTCGTATTTACTCCTGTTTTTAGCATTTTTAAATCTTATTACGTGCCGAGAAGAACGAGCTATGCTCGGTCAAACTTAGCTTTGAGTTCAAATGTCATAACTCATGACCAAAATGACCCACTAATAAAATTTTCTCGAACATGTGACCAAGCCCAATTGTCTTCTCATGCCCGAAACCCGTAGGATATAAAATTTAGTCAAAATAGTCTGAGCCGTTTTTTAGATACAATTAGCTTGACCCACAGTAACTCAAAAATGACCCACTAATCGGATTTTCTTGAGCATGTGACCTAGCCGAATGATTTTCTCGTGCCTCAAAACCGTAGGATACAAAATTTAGTTCAAATCGTCTGAGCCGTTTTTAAGATAAAAATAGCTTGACCCATAATGACCCATGACCAAAATAACCCACTAATCGAATTTTTTCGAACATGTGACATAGCTCAACAGTCTTCTCGTGCCCGAAAACCGTAGGATGCGAAATTTAGTCTAAATAATCTGAGCCGTTTTTTAAATAAAATTAGCTTGACCCACAGTGACCCAAAAATGACCCACTAATCAAATTTTCTCGGATATGCGACCTAGCCCAATGATTTTCTCGTGTCCGAAACTCGTAGGATACAAAATGTAATCAAAATCGTTAGAATCGTTTTTAAGATAATATTTCCATATATATATATATATATATATATATATATATATATATATAACCACACACACACACACACAAGTTTTGCTCGTACTAGAATATATGATATGATAACCATGTATATGTTTTTTTCTCTGCAAAATTTCGGTCGAATGAAAATAAATTTTCGAAAAAATCGACCGAAAACGTTTTACAAACAGCATGTTTCAAATATGTTCTTTCTTTCACTCTTTTTTTTTTTTTCATCGTAAGAAACCCATTATAAAAATTCTTATAAGCAAATAACAATAAAAATCCATTTTAAAGGATACTTTGCAAAAATCCTGAATGTTTGCATGCTTCTTTATTATAGTCGTACAAAAGATTTCTGGATCATTGTTATGCAAAACTTTTAATGGGTCCTCTCAAAAAAATGTAATTCTAAATTTACTATGGTTTGTGTTTTTCGTGAAATTTACTTTAGCATGGCGCGCGCGCCTGAATCGCAGGAACCTTGGTGAGAACGTATGTGGATCATGTAGACGTGTTTATATCGCTACTACTATTACACAGAAAAAAAAAAAGGGAGAATTGTTTTTTGATCTAGAAAGTATAATAAAATCTTAAAATATAGTCTCTTCCGAGTTACCTACCATTCTGAAAAGCGTTCCTTTATTTTTGGAAACCTCAAAACCAATACATTTCCGAGATTTAAAGAATCACTTCTGGCACAAAAAGTATTTTTTGCTACCCGTAATTTTCGAAAATGTTTCCGAGTAGTATTAATGAGTTTTTTTTCAATCCGGTAATATTAACAGGACATATCAGTTTTTCCGTTGCTATTAATTCTCAAATAATCATTTTCAATTCTCAAATAATCATTTTCAATTCTCAAATAATCATTTAAGCACCTGCTTGCCTTGGACATGCGATCTCGTGGTTTATGTTGACCATTATCAAAAAAAAAAAAAAAAAACTATGCGAGAATATTTTATTTATCATCTAGATCTGAAGATGTTGCCGGTAGAGCGAATGAAATATATGTAATCTATATTAAAAGGTATTTTTAAACATTTCGTGTTATGTTTTATCACTTTAAGCATTAATTAGACTTTAATTTAAAATCATTTTCATGTTCGACAAATATGTTCAACAGGCAAACATGCTAAATTAAGAGAGAAAAAAATAATATTATATATCACCTTTATATCTTTTCTTTAAAAATGAACACATATACACTCATTAAAATTCAAATATATGTTTGTTTGTTTTTTTGAAAAATATTTAGAGTTTTCTTTTGAAAAATCGCGTCAAACCCTACCCGAAGCCTAAAAAAGAAAAAGAAAATCATCAACCTGAAAGCCAGACCCTACCCGATACACTTTAACCTGAATCCGATCCAAATCCGAATTATTCAAACCCGAACCGACTCGAACCTGCAGGAAAAAAAAAATATATATATATATATTTGTTACAGTTATGAAAAAATAACCTACAATTATATCTCTAATATCAATTTTATCTTTTTGTTTAAAAATGAACACATATACACTTATTAATATTTAAATGTATGTTGTTTTCTTTTTCCATCTGAAAAATATTCAGAGCTCTCTTTTGAAAAATCGCGTCCACTCAAACCCAACCTGAAATCTACAACTAAAAAAAAAAAAAACATCAACCCCGAAACCCTGCCTATACCCGATAAACTTCAACCCGAATCCGACCCAAATCCGAAATATTCAAACCCGAACCTGAAGTGAAAAAAATATACATTTGTTACAGTTATGAAAAAATAGTCTACTATTATATCTCTAATATCAATTTTATATTTTTGTTTAAAAATGAACACATATACACCAAATAATAGTCACATATCTAGTTTTTTTTTTCCTTTCTTTCCATTTGAAAAATATTTAAAGCTCTCTTTTGAAAAATCAGGTCAACCTGAACCCGATCCGAAAGAGTCAAAACTTAACCTGAAACATTTAAAGTCAATCCGACCCGAACTCGACCTGCAACGAAAAAATAAGAACGTCAACCCGACCTGGGTTCGGGTAAACTGGGTTAAATGACCTGATGCAGGATTCTACTACCTTTCATTGGACTTCGCTTAGTAGAATAAACATAAAGTCCCTTTTTATAGTTGTTCTTTTAATTTTAGGTAGCTTTCAATACAAAAAGTATAAAGCTACCTATTGCCGCCGTTCGGAGGAAAGCAGTTCCGGAAAATTTCGATATATTTTCACCGATCATGACCCCCAGACCCCAAAACCACCCTCCGTTCAAATGTTGATTTATATATATATATATATATATAAAACTTTAAGTAAAATTTAACCATTGAAACATAAGAAACTGACCACATACACTGAAATCCCGATACCAAGGAGCCCTGTCAATTTACAAATTAAAATTGTAGTCCTAATAAAAGTAACATTATTAATTCAAATTAAGAAGAAGAAGAAAAAAAAAAATTAAATAAATAGAAAATAAGGAATGAAATATAAACCACACGAGTATATACACAAATAAAAGCTTATAAAGTAATTTACTTTTTCAAGGGCAAGAAAATCACATTTATAAGCAAAGAACGATTGTTTTCTGTATATGACACCAGCTTTTGCTAAATATAGTGCCATATCTTGCCCGAACAATCGCTGAAACAATATTGAATAACAAGACCTTTACAATGGAATATTATAAATTATACATACAATTTGAAAAGGAGTGTGAAAAAGAATTAAAAAAATTAAAAAATATATATATTACTTATATTGATAATATCCCAAGATATTTAGTATATTGTGAGCACATGTACAAAGTTGTATTAACAAAAGAAGAGGTTAAATTCACAGTTAAATAGAGAATCCTTCAGATCATAAATTGTAACCTACAGTTACAGTTATTTTTATTTAACTAAATAGATTACAACATTTAAAAAAATGTAGAAAAAAAATTATGATATACATATAAATAAAAACCATTAATTATTTTATTTTAATTTTAATTTAATAAATTAAAATATATAATATTACTTGATAATTTGAAAGTATTTCATAGATATTATTACCTCCATACTAAATTTCCAAGTTTTAATATTTTAAATAAGCTATACTACTGCTATCTATTGTAAAAATATTAGACTATTTTAGCATACTATCAAATACATTGCTGCTGACATCTGGTGTACAGATATTCTACTAAAACTTTAATATTGTATGTATAATTACTTATGCAGCTGTAATGTAGTGTAAATATATTAATTTTACTAGTTAATATTAATGATATATATAGAGAATAAGAGTTACTAGTATAATATAATTTATATTTTAACTAACCCATTTAAAATATATCTTAATTTAACCCAAACATTAATGTAGAATCCATATGATGCTTTCATTTTATAAATTAGTATTATACTTAGAAATAACATAGATTATTCAATATGGTAATGCACTTATTATAATTTAAATCCAGCTATTTAAATAATATCTACCATGAAAAAAAAATATATAAAAAACATAAATATTAATTAAATTAAATGATCTAATAATAAAATAAAATAAATAATATAAAACTAAGAGATATGTTTATTAGTGTACTATATTTAATAAATATTTAATATTTACTAAAATTAAATATGTTTAACATATTAATATTATATTGTATTGATTAACCCATTGTAACATCCTTGATAATTTTAACTTTTGTTACAACCCCAATAATATTAACTCCATATAATCATAACAACAATTATGGAATTTGCCCGCATGTAAATTTTAATTTATGAATGACTTTTAACTAAGATGATCCTATGCAGCACATGCTCTTAATATGAGTTATAATTTAGCGAAATATATCAACAGTCAAAAGTTGAAAATTAACGTTAAATTTTAAAATATGAATGACATTAAACTAGGATAATCCTATGCAGCAACGCACACAATAGGATTCATAGTTTAGCCAAATATATCAACAATCAAAAGTTGATTATCATTTTTATCAAGGAGATTTAAAAAAAAAAAAAAAAAAAAAAAAAAAATACAGACATTTAACCCAAATTAAATCTATATTTATATGTGTAAAATTGATTTAACTAAATAGTAAGGATATCCATAAACTTGTGCAATTTGAAGGATATGTTTTAAATTTTGATTTTTAAAGTTATTTGAACAAAGATTATTAATTCTATGTGCAAAATTTAGTAAAATATTTACAAATACTGATTTATGTATACAAGACAAATAGTTAGTAAATAAGTTAACCTTAAAAGTAAAATCATTTCGCTTGTCATAAATGTCAAACAAAAGTTTATTATCTTTAAGAATTATCTTAAGATCAAGAAAATTAATTTCATTATATGCCATAACATTGAAACTATAAGTTAAATTTTTATGATATTTTATAGGTAATAAATAATTTGAATTACTATTAAAATAGAAGACAATAATGTCATCTATATAACGGTATATTTTACAATTAGCAATATTAGAGTTACGTTCATAATAATATAAATACAATTCTGCAAGAATTGAAGAAACAATGCCACCTTGAGGGAGTCCACAGCTTTGTATATATATAGTATCATTAAAAACAATATAATTATAATGGAGAATAAATTTAGTTAATGTTTTAAAGTAATTTAACGAAATTTTATTTTTTAATTTAATAGAATCCTTGTATTCCTTATATAATAAATTTACTATCTTGAACATATCGTTAATATCAATGTTATTAAATAAGTCATTAAAATCAAACGTCTTCATGTATTTTATGTTATTTAAATTTTTAATATTATTGACAAGTTGAAAACTATTTTTTATGCTATACAAATTATCTTTTTGTTTTGTAAGTTCAAACAATTTAGTGAGAATACTTAATAAAAATTTGCTTGCATTATTGTTATAAGTATTACAACCGATTGTTACAGTTCTAAATTTTAAAGGAGTTTTGTGGAATTTAGGTATAACAACTATGTATGGATAATTAAAGTTATAGTTTTTAATTTTTAGTAATTTATAAAATTGAAATATATGTCGATTATTAATGATTTTATCTAGATTAGTTATTTTAAAGTTTAAATTTGTATTTATAGCTTTAGTTATTAACTGCGAATAATAATATTTGCAGATGAAAGCATAATTGTTTGGTGATTTATCAACATATGTAATAATAAATTTGTTTTGTAAATTCGTTATTTCACTATTTAGTTGTTTAAAATTAAAATTATATATGTCCAAATTCCTATGAAGTTCAGCATTTAAATTACTTAAAACATTTAATTTCCATTCATTAAAAAATTCAAGAGGTTTATTATAATCTATTGATATTTTATAAATAAAAAGGTCAAGATCCAGATTAAATTGTTTTAAAATAGAAAAAATTGTATAACATGAAGGTAATCGAAATTTAGTCGCATTAGTCATAAGATTACGCAAGTAATCATTCTCTACAATATTAATATTATATACCATTGAAGCACAAGCTATGGTAATATTATGTTTGCACATGTTAATTATTAGCTATGTGGTATTCTGTATACACAATATCATTAATTATCTCTTTGGAGATTTAAGTAGAATGATAATAGAACTTGATTTGTTTTTTGAAATTCATAGATATTATAATTATATATATATATATATATACTAGCTTACCCGCCCGGCGTTACCCGTGCCAACAACCTTAAATGTACCTGAAATCAGTGTTGAACATTTTTTTTATTTTTAAACAAATCTAATGTTGGGGGCCCCACTACCTTAGACAGCAAACACTGGGCGTGCCATACACACTCCCATATATTACCGTAAGTCGAGTCGAAAGAGCCATACCCCTTCATAATCCAGCCCATAGAACCAGAGATAGAAAAACACCCCTGGTGGTGAAAATCGAAAAGCTCTATCTATGTAGAGTCGAATGAGCCATACCCCGTCGTGATCCAGCCTATAGAACCAGATATAGGAAAGCACCCCTTGTGGTGAAAATCCGAACTAAAATCAGTCAGCTCTACCGATGTCAAGTGGAAAGAGCCATACCCCATTGTGATCCAGCCCATAGAAACAGAGATAGGAAAGCACCCCTTGGTGGTGAAATTCAGAACTAAAATAGGTAAGCTCTATTGATGTTGTGTCGAATGAGCCAAACCGTGTCGTGATGTGACCCATAGAACCCGAGTTAGCTGCAAAATCCTTTAGTTACACCTTCCACCACCAGGGAGCACAATATGTTCTATACGAACATAACTGAATTCATTAAGGTTATCGATGCCGAGTCGAATGAGGCATACCCCGTCATGATCCAGTCCATAGAACCAAAGATACAAAAGCGTCCCCTATAGTGAAAATCCGAACTAAAAACAGTAAGCTCTATTAATGTCGGGTGGAAAGAGCCAAACTGTAATGACTTAACGAACTCCACTGATCCAAGGTGATGATTAACATCCAGCACTTTTTATTAGGCATCGTTGATACACAAGTTAAAATAACATGAACAATTAAAAAACATTACACTCTGCCATCAAAACCCCAGCGTACACAACCATCATATACTGTTCACGCGCACACATCATTTTCCGATCACCATCGTCTGTTCAACTCTCTCTGCATCTCTATTAGCTTAGCTCGGTTCACTTCTTTTTAACCTGCCAACTAACATCTCTTGCAGTCTCTTTGCATATCGAAAACTGTCCTTTCGATTCGATTACACGGCTTACACGGCAGTCAACCTCCGAAGCTAGGCGACAAAACCATGGACAAAAACTGGACAACTCTAGGCCAGCAACTCACGAGTCAGGCTAGGCCATAGATTTCTTCGGTCGTTACACTGCTCTCATTGGCTGGCTGCTTCGTTGCCGAGGCTATTTCATGGGAGGAGCTTGAAATAGCCTCGAACCCAAAATTCCATATACACGTTTTAATTTTTTTTTAATCTAAATTAAAATTTAAAAATCCGGCCGCGAGGTATCCGGTGACAACATCTACACATGACAAAAATTTCTCAGTCCTAGGTGTTATAATTACGCAGAAATCCGCGGGCAGGCAGGCAGACAGACACTTACTCTTTTATAGAGATAGAGATATATCTGACCTATGTCATACTATAACGCTCGTATTTATAAATCAATTTTGATGAAACTAATTGTGTGTATTAAGCTCACCAATGTCTCGACCGAGTTCGTTGGCCAGCTTGGTCCGCCATTTTGTTTCAAGATGGCGGCCATTTAAAAATTTAAAACTAAAATAAATATACAAAAAAGTTAAAAATTCAAATTTATTTTTTAATTACGTGTTAGGCCTTGATACAAGGATTCCAGAGCATTTTTTGGTTTACCTCTATCTTAAAAAATGCCTGAGATAGAGCAGTTTGAAATTCTAGGGTGACTGACATTTTGAAACAAAACAGCACATTAATACGATTACTCGCAAATTATTTTCTTTCATTGTTGTAATAATTTTCCCAATCATACGCATAAAACTATATATTCATATCCGTTAGCGCCAAAATTGGCGACATTGGCGACAAAATTGACAAAATTAGCGACATTTGGTGAAATATCGCCAAATTTGGCGACCAAAATAAGTCTTCATAAATGAAGCCAATTTGGCTATTGCTGAATAATTTGGCGAATTTCTTATTCAAATTCAGTATTAACGAATCTTTTATAAACGTTTTCTTTGCATTTTAACTTGCTGTTTTCGTGTAACATTAGCTAAAATTTTAAAACGAAGATATAGGAAAGCTACCTTTTCCTCCCGGTACAGGCCGGAAGGACTTTTTTTTTTCGCCAGTGTAAATGTAGTTTTCATTATAAGATTTATCTTTATTTCTTATTGCATATCTTTTCTTCAGGAATTAAGATACTTCTTCAGTTTTCTTAAATAACGGAAACACATGAGTGAGCAACGGAACACTGGCCCAACAGGATGTTTCAAAAAATGTTTTTGACAACCACGACAAACATTTTTTAACTTCTTTTCTTCCAAAAAACGTATAATGCATTTTTTATTAAAAAAAAAAAAAAAAAAAAAAAAAAAAAAAACTTCCTTTTTTAGCGTTTTTATTGCGATATAAAAAGAGAATTTGTTAAGAATCTAGTCCTCTGTGATTTTTTATTCTACCTCTTTGAATACATTTTTTTTTCATTATCAAACTTCAAAATTTCGACAAAAATGTAGTTTTTTTTTCTTCTCCCACCTTTTAACTTGTCAGTCCCTATGTAAAATTATTGTTGAAAGGCTTTAAGAGCAACTTAAGTTTTTACTCTTTTTTTAATAATTAAGTGATGTAAAAAATGTGTTATTTTTTTTATTCACTACAATTAATCGGGCAGAAAAGTTGAGTGGTGGTAGAAATTACTTAATTCAAGTTTTCGGTAATTTTTAAACTTTAGTAATGGAAAATGCCTAAGAACTGAGTAGGTACATTCCGTATGTCCATCAATTACAATTTTTTTTTTTTTTTTTTTTTTTTTTTTTTTTTTTTTAGAAAATATGCATAAAATAATAGAGTTTTTTAAAAGTACATTGTAGAAGGAGAATCTGAATACCAGCAATATTTTAGTATTAAATAATGGAAGAAAAATGTGAAAGAAAAAGAAAAAAAGAAAAAAATAATTTTATATGGGAGTTTATAAATACATATATTTAAACCCCGTTAAACCGTCATCCCTTAAGAGGCTACCTCACTCAGACGAAAACACCCGCTCGCCAATGTTAATCCTATGGAGGAAATATTTTAAGATATCTCATTCGCATTTCGATACTTTTAAATGATATTTTTTTTTTTTTTTTTTTTTTTTTTGCATTAGATAGCTGAGGTCAATCTCTATGCACGATCCTCTGTACTTTTTCGATTTTGATTACAAGTTTTTTTTTTTTTTTTTTATTAAGATACTTTCAGAACCGGTTTCGAAAGTGAAAGTATCCTCAATAAAAAAAAAATTGCAACAAAAATCGAAAAAGTACGAAGGAGCGTGCATAGAGACTAACCTCAGCTATCCAATGAAAAAAAAAATCATTTAAAAATATGGAAATGCGAATGAGATATCTTAAAATATTTCCTCCAGAGGATTAACATTAGCGAGCGGGTGTTTTCGTCTGAGTGAAGTAGCCTCTTAAGACACAAGTATTGTGACGCTTTATGCGAAGTGATGGTACAAGCTAATTACTTTACTTATTGTAATTAACCCTTTGAGGTGTGTCGTATGTTATTTATGCCACTTAATTTTTATCACCAAATACCACAATTGTTTTCGGTAATTTTTAAACTTTGGTAATGGAAAATGTCTAAGAACTGAGTATGTACATTCCGTATGTCCATCAATTGCAATTTCCTTTTTAAATATGCATAAAATAATAGAGATTTTTAAAAGTACATTTTAGAAGGAGAATCTGAACACCAGCAATATTTTAGTATTAAATAATGGAAGAAAAATCTGAAAGAAAAGAAAAAGATAGAAAAATATTTTCATATGGGGAGTTTATAAATGCATATAGTTAAACCCCATTAAACTGTCATCCCTTAAGACACAAGTATTGTGACGCTTTAAGCGAAGTGATGGTACAAACGAATTACTTTACTTATTGTAATTAACCCTTTGAGGTGCGTGGTATATTATTTGTGCCACTTAATTTTTATCACCAAATACCATAATTGCATTGCAATTTTGGAATAAAATTTTCTTTCATAATGTACGTGAAGAAAAGCTATTAATTATTTTTAAATAATTTTTTTCCTAAATTCTGGTGCCATTCAATCATTTGAAAATTTTAGCAATAGAAGTACTCTGCCCTTGAAAGAGTTAAATTAATTACAATTTTTTTTCTTACTGACCATGATATTGAAACTTAATTATGATCTATAAATCAGATTACTTTATAATATAAGTATTTTTAGTACAATACCTTTAATGAGAAAAGAATAATAAAAAGAAAAAAGATATATATAGAAATCACCACGGCAATATATTGATTTTAGAACTGCTATTAAATGTAAAGTTGTATGATTATTAAAATATGTTACAAATATATAGCTGTCAACCTTCCGGTTTTTAGGGCTCCATACTTAAACAGTGAAAACGGAACCATTATAAGATCACTGCTGTGTCTGTCTATCCATCTGTCAGAGCTTTTTTTCTCGTAAACTATGGGACTTAGAAATCTCAAACTTGGGAAAGTTATAAAGTCTTTTTACCCACATATTTTACAGATTATTAGCCATTCACAAATATGTTTAGGAAAAATTTAGGGGCTAATTAAGTTACTCGAAAAAAAAAGTTTTCCTTTTGTATGTCATGTGGGGTATCGTGTGAAAGATCTCGTAATATCGAACTCAAAAATATATTGATTTTAATTTTGGGTAGTATATTTTCAGAGATATCGTCGAAAATGCCTTACAAAAATATGTCCCCCCTCCCCCTCCTGTCTATTTCCGAATCTACTGAAACTAAAATTATGCAAAAATTAGGGGTAATAGAACTTTATTTAAACCTTGCGGGAAAACTGTGGAGATTTTTCTAGGTAATATAGTTTTTTTAGAAAAACGCATTTTTCTGTTACACACAAACTTTACTTTTCTGGCGGTCAGCGGGGGATTTGACGGGCACTCGAGGTATCTATCGACGCAGAATCATCCAAGAATATTTGATAATGATTATCGAAAAAAATTATCGGTAATTAGCAGAGATATTAATTAAGTTATTTAAAAAAATAATTTCCTTTTTATATATGGTGTAGAGGGTATCGTTCGAAAGATCTCGTAGCATCAAACTCAAAAATATATTTGTTTTAATTTTTTGTATTATATTTTCAAAGATATCATTGAAAGTATACTGGAAAAATATGTCCCCCCCCCTCTCTTGGTTCCGTATCTACTGAAACTGAAATTATGAAAAAATTAGAGGTAGTAGGAATTTATTTATTAATAAATAGTAATTAATAAATTTAATGTACGGAACCCTTTGAGCGCGAGCTATACTCGTACGTGACCGACTTTTTCAAATTAAAATACTTGATAATACAATTTAATAATGTATCATGTTTCTATGTGCTACTTAATTGATTTTATTTGATAAGTAAAAATTCTGTTTCAAAATATGTTTATTTGATTTTTAAAAATGTAAGGTTGGCAATTTTGCAATAAATAAGAATTTAGAAAATGCAAGAAACATTATTAAAAACAGTCTGTCAAAGGCGTCTCTTTTCTCTTTAGTTTTGCTGATTCCATTTTATATTCTAATTTCATTGGCACTGCAAAATAGTGTTCTCCGGTTTTTCAGAGGGTAAAAATTATGTAAGATATAACAATATACATAATGATGTATATATACATTACATAATGCATCTACAGAATCTTGAAATTTATGTGTTTTAGACGCAGCTTCAACAAATTCAATATCTCTCTCATTTAATTCCTTACCAAAAATTTGTGTTCATTCTTTCATTTTGTAGGTATCGTTTGTCGAAAAAAAGAGAAATCGTAAGTCGAAAGTGAGAGTTTAACAGCGTCTCATATTTTATGAGTGATGGTTTATTAAGATTTTATAACATTATTTCCTTATTTCTTTGGCCAGGACTTTAAAAAACTAACATTAGATGAGGGGTGACGGTTTAATCGAATGACGGTTTAACAAGATCTTATTTTAGCTTCCATGCATATTTATAATAATCAAACAATGAGTAACATGCTATTTCAACTACAATTTGAAATAGCTAATTATAAAGTTTGTTGACATATGTTATAAAAATATTAATTTTCTTTCTTTTATACGCTGAATTTATATGTGCAATAAAGCAAAGGTAATAATCAATAATAATAAATAAAAAAAAATACTGAAACATGAAATCTATCAAAATTTCTATGAAAAAAGTAGCTTTTAAAGTTATTGCTCGCAATAGAAACAACTATGTAAAGTTTGAATTTTATACAAAAACTTGCCTTTTTAAATGAGATTTTGCACTCCTTTGATTATATTAAATTTAAAAACGATGTCTTTGCAACTCAAAAATAGATAGATGTTTTGTTCTTTCGAATATCGTCCAAAACCAAGAGAAAACATCCTTTTATTAACCTATATTTAGATAAAAACTCGGAGAGAAAAAAATACCCTATTAATGTCATCCTTTATTTATCAAGCTATCGACATAAAAGACTTATAAAATAGCCTTGATTTTTTTTATTATTTTGATTAGCACTTCCATTGTATCTTTATAAATTATTGAAAAGAAAAGTCGTATTAAAATCAGGTACAATAAAATTCGATTTTTTACCAGATTGTCAACAAGTTTTCTATAGATGACTTCTTTTAATTCAATAAACGACGCAACAATGAGGGGAAAATGTCACAAAGGCGACCTGATGATCCTTTTACTTTGTACCGGGGAAGAACAAAGCATGACAATAGATGCCAGAACCTCTCCTGTAATCTTCTTCTGGTCGGAACTATAACTAGAATTTAATATTCTCTCATCAGGTCGTTGGTGTTATTTCCCATTTTTATTTGTTATATTTATTTTATGTATATGGCATTAAAAGGAAAAGACACTTCTCTAAAGTGTTAGAATATTTCGATTATTACTCTGAAAGAAAAAAAAATGAACTAAAATTGTCTCATATCTTTAGAAGGAATGTAATTTATCCGTGAATGAAATGTGAATCGATTTAAACTGTACTAAGTAGACAAGTCACATGAAAAAAAGGAACATCGAATATTTGACTAATAACGGGACATTTTCGCCCCACTAGCAACTCAAAATTTATTTTTATACTTCATTAAGAATGGCAAATCTTATTTGTATATGCAAATTTCAAAACATTCCTTTGCATTATTCACGGGAAGGACCAAAAGCTGACAATAGATGCTAGAACTTCTCTTGTAATCTTCCCTTTATGGTAGAAACCATAACTAAAATTTAATATGTCATCAGGTCGTAGTTGTAACGATATTTTTGTATTTGTTATATTACATTTATTTATTTATATGACATAAAATGATAATAATTCTTTTGTGAAGTTTTACAATAGTTCGATTAATGCGTTGAGAGAAAAAAAGTTGCTCTAAAATTTTCTCATGTAATTATCTACCAAAAAAGTATAATTAATCGATGAAAGAAATGCGAACCGATTGAAACTGTACTCAACGGATAAGTCACTTAAAGGGGAAGGACCAAAGGCTGACAATAGATGCTAGATCTTCTCTTGTAATATTCCCTTATGGTCGGAACCATACCTAAAATTTAATATTCTGTCATCAGGTCGTTGCTGTTATTATCTATTTTTATTTGATATATTTGTTTTATTTACATGACACAAAGGATGTGAATCCTTTTTTTGGAGATTTAAAATAGTTCGATTACTGAGTTGATAAGGAAAATGTTGCACAAAAATTTCTCAGATAATTATCTTCATAAAAAGAATAATTCATCGATGAATGAACAGATGCTAGAATTTCTCTTGTAATCTTCTTATGGTCGAAATCATAATTAAAATAATTTAATATTCTGTCATCAGGTTGTGATTGTTAACGATATTTTTGTATTTTTTATATTATATTTATTTATTTATTTATATGACATAAAATGATAAGAATCCTTTTCTGAAGTTTTAGAATAGTTCGTTTGCTGCGTTGAGAGAAAAAAAGTTGTACTAAAATTTTCTCATTTAATTAACTTCCAAAAAAAGTATAATTCATCGATGAATGAAATGCGAACCGATTGAAACTGTACTGAACGGATAAGTCACTTAAAGGAGAAGTACCAAAGGCTGACAATAGATGTTAGATCTTCTCTTGTAATATTCTTCTGGTCAAAATCATAACTAAAATTAAACTTTCTGTCATCAGGTTGTTGCTGTTATTATCTATTTTTATTTGATATATTTGTTTTATTTACATACACAAAAGGATAAGAATCCCCCCCCTTTTTTTAGCTTTAAAATAGTTCTAATACTGAGTTGATAAGGAAAATGTTGAACAAAAATTTCTCAGATAATTATCTTCATAAAAAGAATAATTCATCGATGAATGAAATGCGAACCGATTTAAACAAATTAAACCTCGAAAATTTGTCTAATAATAGAACATTTTAGCCTCACTAGCAACTTAAAATTTGTTATTATACCTACTTTATTAAGATTGGCAAATTCTATTCGCATATTATGTATGCAAATTCCAAAATATTCCTTTGCATTGCTCACGGGAAGGACCAAAGGCTGACAATAGATGCTAGAACTTTTGTAATCTTCTTATGGTCGGAACCATAATTAGAATTTAATATCTTGTGATCAGGTCGTTGTTATTATTATCTATTTTTGTTTGTTATAATTTTTTTTTTATTTATATGACACAAATGGATAAGAATACTCTTCTGAAGTTTTAGAATAATTCGATTACTGAGTTGAGAATTAAAATGTTGCACTAAATTTTTCTCATATAATTATCTTTGTAAAAAGTATAATTCACCGATGGATGAAATGCAAACCGATTAAAACAGTACTAAACAGACAAGTCACTTAAAAAAAAGAACTTGGAATATTTGTCTAATAACGGGACATTTTCATCCCACTAACTTATCAAAATTTACTAGTATTTTTTATTAAGATTAACAAATCTCATTTGTATTTTACATTTGTAAAACCCTTTGTGTACGGGAAATGACAAAAATGGCAATAGATTCCAAAACTTCTTCTGTAATATGCTTCTGCGCAGAACTATAACTAAAATTCAATATTCTGTCATTCGGTCATTGCTATTATTATACCTTTTTGTTTGTTATGTTTATTTGTTAAGGGAATAATTTTATTATCGCCCAAAGTAGAGCTGTTAATTTTTTTCTTAGTACAAAGATTGATCCATAAATATTAATATGTTGGTAATAATAATTTTCTTTTGAACAGCTGTTTTCACATCTTATCTCATACAGGATTATGGCGTCGCAGGAATTTGACGGCACAATATTTGTTTGTTATATGATCTGTGACATTAATAAAAAACAGATACTACTGGCGGACGTGCATTGTATATTGAATGACCCTTTAACAATTTATTTATTTATTTTTGTGACACAATAAACAAAAATATGGGCAGATCATTATATTTTCGAACTAAAATATATTTGCCTTATTTAATAAAAAAAAAAAAAAAAATATGTCACTAAATAAAGCGAAGATTACAATTAAAAAATAGTGGTATAAAACTAACAAGAAGTTAAACAAACACCTATGGAAAATAATATTTTGTATGAATATATAATCCCATATATTGCGAATTAAATTAAATGTAATATTAAAGGGGATATATGCATACATGCTTGCACACACACACACACATATATATATATTTATTTATAAATACAAGGTGCCCCAAAAAGATTAAAATGTGCTTTTTTTTACCTGTTGGAGATATGTAGGTAATGTAAATTGCAAGTGTTCAAAATAAGGTAATAATTAAGATTCCGTCCATGAAATTTTTCCTTCCTTTATTTAAAAAAAAAAAAAGTTTTAAATTTTTATACGATTCCTGGGTTCTATAAGTTATATTTAGAAACATATTTTCATGCTCTGAAGGATACAACAGTAAAAAGTCCGTTCTTCTATGACAAAAACTATCCAAGTTATGATACTTTGAATTTTATGAAATTTTGGAGCTTTGAAAATGGACAAACAATTGTTTAGTGACAGAAATCTCCGAAATTTCCTAAAATTCAAAGGATCATAACGCGGAGAGTTTTGCTCGTAAAAGAATGCATTTTTTTTCTGTACTTGTCAGAGCTTAGAGAAAATTTTTCTAAATATAACTTATAGCACCCAAGGACCGTATAAAAATTAAAAGTATATTTTTTAAAACATATATTAATAGTAGGACTAGAAGGCAATGTAAACTTCCAAAGTGTTTTAAAAATATATATGAAATCAGATTATACTAATGAAATAATTCTGCCATTAATTTTCAAACAGTTATAATTTATAAATTTTTATATAACCCCTCTAGACAAAGTTGTTCAGCTAGAAAAAAATTTCTTTTGCTGCAACAAGATTATTACAAAAAGCTGCATATCTGTTTGGAAATAATGGTACAGTAAAAGCAGGAAGCTCCGACCACAGAAAAATTAATTTAAATGATCATATATTAATAAACAAGGCGCAATTCGATGAGCCCAATCCTCTCAAGGAAAAAAAAACTCAACTTTAAGAAAATTTTTACTTTCGTACGAAATGTTAAATTTGTTTCTCACCACAGTTATTAATAACGTCAATCGTGCTTCATTGCCTTTTCACTAGAATTTCGTGATTATGTCACTATTACTGTTGAATATATTCATTTAAATATTTTTAGGCCAATTGGCAAAAATAACTACTGTAGAAAAATAATTGCTGTAGAAAACAACGACTGAATAATTAGCTTAATATGACTCTATAAGCAGATTGTGTTAATCTATATTATAAAGAAAAAAAAATGGCCGTGAGTAATGCTGACGTCATATTCACGGTGGCAATACTAACCAATAAATTTTGCTTTTACTGCAATTTTTTTTAACTTTTAAATATCGCGCAATTTCAATTTTCACACCGTCGAATAGGGAAAAAAAAAAATGTTTCTACAAATTCAATTTGTCTCAAAAATCTGTATCTCAATTTACTGATTTTTTATGGTTTTTAAAATAATTTTCAAGAGTGATTTAAAAAAATATATCTATCTATCGTGTGTAGTCGGATTACGAAAAATGAACCAGTTTGCACTTAAAACAATATGAATACTTCAACGTTTATTTCCGGCTAATATTCCATAACGTCAATACAATGAATAAAATATAATAAAAGACACAAATTTAACGGGCATGTAATAGATCTACACGCTTAAACCACTGAATTTATCAGAATAAAAAAGGCAGATCTAAGTATCCGGTCTCTAGGCCGGAAATTTCGGTACTTACATCGTCGCTATCATGTCAAACTATCGAATATGAGAAAATGCATTTTTCATTACTTTTAAAATTTGGCCGATTTTCACCACTAAATTTTGTTAGAATTCTTCGTGTAATAATTATATTAATAAACTTCCTGTAAAGGACAGGATTGCCAGTTTGGCCTTCCTTTTTTAGTCAGAAATGCCGAATTCATACCGGAAATCTTGAGAATTTTTTTTTTTTTTTTTTTTTTTACTTTAAGTAATCGCGAAATGTCTGTCATCAAATAAAGCAAAACATTTCTATCTTAACTTTCTGGTATGGATTCAGAATTTCTTTATAAAAGAGAGAAGGCCAAACTGGCAATGCGCTGGTATAGAATACTATTAAAATTTAGTGGTGACAATCGGCTCATTTTTAAAAGTAATGTAAAATGCATTTTTCACATTCCATAGTTTGACATGGTAGCGACGACATCCACGGATCAAACAATTATGTTTCGACGCTGAAATTTTATTTTATACTCCATAATGTAACTTACTCGATCGCTGTAAATATTTGACGTCAATTATTAAATAAAATTTCTGGGTCAAAACATAGTTGTTTGATCCGCGGATTATAAGGCCAGAAATTACAGTGCCTAAATCTTTGGCGATTTCTCCGGCTATTAACTCCTCAGATGAGGTAATATGAAAATATCGCTTTTAATGAATTTCAAAACTTCATTTTAATACCAATTCGGTATTTTTCATATAGAAATGCTTTTTAGCGTTGTTAGCGGACAATCTAAAATATATATTACGTGTGAAAAATTTATTTGAGTTTTCAGTTAAAGTTGTCTTTTATCTATATTCTGTAACCTGGGAATACCGGGTTGGATCCCCTGGTATAGTTTTAGGAAGATTTCGTAAGAAATACTATCTATTACAGTCTCCCCTAAGTTGGAATTTTTGAAAAATTTTTGCAGATGTACGCCGATCATGACTCTCAGAACCCAAATCCACCCCCCCCCCCTTCAAAACTTTATCTATCTATCTATCTATCTATGTCACTTTTTTATAGACACGATAACTCCAATAATTCTGCACAAATTTCTTCCAAATTGATACATAAAATCAAGGGGCATAAAATCTGGGCCAAGTTCGTTAATGGGCAAAATAGAACCAGGGGGGAGGGGGGGGGGGGTTGTGAAAACAGAAAAAAAAAACCCATAACGTCTTAATTATGATACGTATCGAATCCGTTTACAGTTATTATTATTTCTAGGAAAAGGGCCGAAAATTTATGTGTAACAGATTTTTGATATCATTAAAAATGCCCCCAAGAGGGGGGGGTGTAAAAAAATCATAACTTCGTCAATTTACAAGATATTAAATCCGCTTAGATTTATTATAAATCCTCTTAATAATATCTAAAACTTTTATATTGACAAGTTTTTTATAGGACCAACCCTTTTAGCAATAATAATAATAATAATAATAATAATAATAAAATAAAAAATAAAAACAAAAAATTCCTGTTGGCTTTGCCTGCAAACAAGTTAGATTTCGAAGTGGGCGGTCCCAACTGAGGCATCATGGCAAAAAGGTCATTTCTTCGTTAATTCTCAATAAACAGGCACCCTACGGTCTGTGTTTTCGAAATCCACCTGTGTCTGTAGGCCGAGCCGTCATGGATTTTTTTCCGTTGTATGCCTTTTTCAGCTTAGAGCCCGTTATAATTGTATTCCTTGCCCCACCCCCCTTTGTGTAAAAAAACCCACGAATTTAACATACATGTAATTGAACTACGTGCTTTAGCAACTTAAATTATCAGAATAAAAAAGGCTACTGTATATAGTTAAATTTTTGGTGACTCTTTCGGCTATTAACATCTGGCCTACGTCTAATACGAAAGTGTCGCTTTTGATAAATTTCAAAACTTTATTTGTATCAATAATTAGTATTTTTCATACAAAAATACTTTTTGGTATTATTAGTGAGCAATCTAAAAAAAAAAAAAAAATATGTTAAATGTAAAAAATCTATTAGAGATTCCAAAATAAAATAAATAAATAAATAAATAAATAAATAAAAGATTTTCACCTATATCTAGTTTTAGATTTTTTATTCAAATTTTCACCCATTTACATTATTTTACGGAAGATTCAGCATTTTAATTATTGGATTTCGAAAATATATTTTGAACTGTTTATTTCTATAATTTCAATATTTTTTCTTCAATGTCTTACGCAATAATTTTGAAATAGAGGAAATTTTTTTATAAAGCAAAATAAATTTTCTGAAGCGTTAAAAAAAAAAATCTAAATTTCACTGCAAGATAGTTTCCAAGACTCGTTACAATTCAGAGATATATAAACTGTCGATACATTTTATTAGTTTACTCTAAAAATATATAATAATTATTTATTTGAATTTCAGATTTTCTGTTCAAATTTTCTCCATTCACATTATTGTACGAAATATTCAGTATTTGAAATTATTGAATTTCCATAATACATTTTGAACTGTTTTCTTTTATAATTTCAATTCATTTCTTACGCAATAACTTTCAAATAGAGGAAAGTTTTGGGGAAATCAACATTAATTTTCTGAAGCATAAAAAAAAATCTAAATTCAACTGCAAGATAGTTTCCAAGACTCGTTACAATTCAGAGATATATAAACTGTCGATACTTTTTATTAGTTTACTCTAAAAATATATAATAATTATTTATTTGAATTTCAGATTTTCTGTTCAATTTTTCTCCATTCACATTATTGTACGAAATATTCAGTATTTGAAATTATTGAATTTCCATAATACATTTTGAACTGTTTTCTTTTATAATTTCAATTCATTTCTTACGCAATAACTTTCAAATAGAGGACAGTTTTGGGGAAATCAACATTAATTTTCTGAAGCATAAAAAAAATCTAAATTCAACTGCAAGATAGTTTCCAAGACTCGTTACAATTCAGAGATATATAAACTGTCGATACTTTTTATTAGTTTACTCTAAAAATATATAATAATTATTTATTTGAATTTCAGATTTTCTGTTCAATTTTTCTCCATTCACATTATTGTACGAAATATTCAGTATTTGAAATTATTGAATTTCCATAATACATTTTGAACTGTTTTCTTTTATAATTCCAATTCATTTCTTACGCAATAACTTTCAAATAGAGGAAAGTTTTGGGGAAATCAACATGAATTTTTTGAAGCATAAGAAATATCTAAATTCAACTGTACCAAAGTTTCCAAGAGTCATTACAATTCAGAAAAACAAACTGCCGATACATTTTATTGGTTTACACTACAACTGGAAAATATTTACAACATCCTATAGTTTTAAAGAACTACAAGTCGCGCAAAAGTTTTTTCCAATATTGCATACGTGACTGTATTTTAATGGTAGTTCTAATCCGGAACCTAAGCATACGATACTCAGAAATTTCTAAAAATAAGGAAATATGAAACAGTCTTTGAAGAACTCGAAGTCTACGTCATTATAGACACAAGCTGCAACAAAATCAACTTTAGGCAAAAGTTTATTTTCTGAAGTTCAGGGTAAAAGCTGTTGTGTTGTTGGGCAATTAGAATTGGATGAGCTGAGGATGGGTGGTAGAGGGTTGTACAGCTGAAAGAATCTCTTATCTCCGATCAATCGATTGGCGTCTTTAATTAAGCAAGTGCGCCAAAATTTGCGCCAAAATGAAAGAAGTCGAGGGGGCAAAAGAAAGGGATAAAAAAAAAACCACCCACTTCCTAACGACTAGCAGCTTTCGATAACTCATTATATGCTGAGAAATTTTCCGCACGGTGTGCAAAAGAAACTAAGGAAGAAAAAAAAAACACGTGAAAAATAGCAAAAGAAACCTGAGAAAGAAAACAGAAAAAAGTAACAGTAATAATAAAAAAAAAAGGGCCTCTGATGAAGTGAAGAAAGATGTGGAGGTAAATAATGTAGGAGTATATTATTTAAAAAAATAACAGTAAAAAAAAAACATTGCCTTGTGATAGCATCTTCTACTTGCCTTGTGTGCGACATCACTGCAAATTAGAAGGGAAGCACAGGATGAAAAGGATGAAGCAGGAGGTTGGTGAGAAGCGGGAGGGGATGAATGCAACATCCAATGACGCAAAAGATAAGTGTCAAACTCACTTCACGTGAGATTTTTTTTATCCGCTTCCCCACCAGAAAAAAAAAAAAAATAAGCAAAACAAACAAAAATTTCCTGTTGTTTCGCATTCGCCTAGATCACGTGATTAATGATAGCAAACTGGAGAGCCCTCTTTACTTTTTTTTTTATTCTTTTAACTTTTTACCCTTTTTTGGTGTTTTTAGTGTATTTTAATTTTTTTTCACAGCTTTCTTTCTTTTCTCTCTCTCTCTCTCCTGTGTTGATATTATTCCAAGATAGCGGAAGAGAAAGGCAAAAGCACTATATGTTGAATGAGCTCTGACGCCAAAAACTAACAAAAAAAAAAAAGGGAGGGCTGCGACACAAGTAGGAAAAAAAGAGAAAAGAAAAGGTGGAAATAAATAAACTCCCTTGAAAAAAAACCTCGAAGAAATAAATTTGCATTAGAGATTGACGCGGAATTGAATTTTTAATCTGATTAATAGACGTATGTTAGAAAGCGATAGAATTGCCCAATGCATTTTTGATTCAGTCTATACCGAAAGGGAAAAAAACACAAATGGGGGGGGGGGGGGGGAGAGGGGATAGTGTCTTTTATTTTTATGCGCATTTATATATTTCAATGTGTTTTTTTATTTATTTGCTCCTTTTTCCCTTATCTGACTTACGTTGTTCAAGATGGGCAACTCCAGCATACCATCTTATCAGAATAGCAGATTTTTTTTCCCCTCTCTTTTTCGTTGTCTGATAAAGGACTTTCTCTTAATTTAGTACACTGATAAAGAAAGACCAACGTTTTTTTTCCCTTTTTCCACAAAACGCTGCAATATCAAAGAGATTTCTTTGATTCTAATGTCTTTGAAGTCATCTTATTAATTTAAATTTGATGATCACTTGCAGTTGAGTTATTGGTGGGATTTGGAAGACAGGGGAAAAAAATTGATATTCCCTATTTAGTATGCATATAAGGAAAAACGCAATTCATAGATTGACTAATTGAAAAAAATATTTGTCTTTCTTATGTAATATGTTTTATTCATTTTTTAAAGCTCTAGTTATCGTGAATGTCGGAAATAGTAATTTCTAAAAGAAATATGTTTATTTTCACCATTAAGTACGGCATAAGAAATGCTGTTTTAACTCTAATTATTTTTTAACGGCGTATTGCAGTTAATCTGATAATAAAAATAACTTGCAGCATTAATTCGTAGAAAAAAATAATTTCCCAAGTTTAAAAATAAATGAATGCAATTATGAAAAACTAGTGCATATACGAAACATGTAGCATGCATTCACAAAATACTGAAAAGAAAAATAATGAAATATATTAAAAGAATGAAAATAACAATAATAAAAAGAAGGAAAATAAAAAAATGCCTTAGCAGATTTTATTTCATAGTGAAGACCTTTTTATTTTTGTCCTTTTTATATCAATAAAATCTGTAAATGAGAGAGGTTTTTAATATCTTCAATTGACGATTGTAAAAATTAAATTTAGCTATACTTTCTTCATTCACGGGTGAAAAATATTGCAAAAAATTACTATTACCGTCTGTACAATTCCTGGTGGAAATGGAATTTCCATGTATAGAATTATTGAATCAGACATTTGAAAGAAGTTTACTGTATGGAAAACTACTTGTTTCTTTATTTCTAAAATAGTTCAATAAATAATACCATGAAATTTATTCAACGAGTGTTTACTTAGTAGCTATGGATAAGTAGATTCGTAGGACCTAATTACTGTCCATCACAGTTGATAATTTTTTTTCACTTATAAAAACCAAAAGAGTTGTAAAGCATTTACTTTTAGTCTTTTGCTTAAGGGCTAGGACTGTCGACAATTTTTATATTAACTCGTATCACAATTTACAAAAAAAATTCTTTGTTGTAGATATCTGTGGAAAGTAGCCTATTATAAGTGTATCTCAGAGTTTATTTTTTCGTAAAGTGGTGGAAGTAGAATAAAGAAAGGGTTACTGTGATTACATATGTCCCATACACTTAATCAAAGGGTTAAACAAAATATTAAATTTTTCTTTCATAAGATATAATTTAATTTTCCTGCAACTTTTCTGGTACCAGTTTGCTTTTAAAATTTTTATGCAATGAAAAATGAGTGAAAGATTAATGTAACCGTTTTAATCACATAAAAGACCTGGCTCAGTTTTTTTTGGCAATTTGAACACTATGTCATTCCTCAAGTCTAATCGCCACTTCCCCTTGGTCCCGATGTTGCCTTTGGGATTCTTTCTCAGCCCAAGGTGTTGGATTCGCTATTGGGCTCTTCAGAGGAAATTAACCCTGCACTGCTCAGTGATGCATATATAAATCACTTAAAATGCAACTTTTAATAACATTTTAACAACCAGTATATTTAAATAAAATATAATTATTGAAGTCTCCTATCAAATAATGTAAAAAATTTCTCTTTAAAATTTCTGGTATATGAGGGGGTTAGAATGACAGGGGTGTAAGTCAATATTTAGTCATTTGAGAAATGAAGGACTTTGTGAAAATTATTATCGTTGCATTAAGTGGTCCAACTTGAGCGAGTGCCTAAGTGAACTATGACTTATTTGTCTGTCACACTGAATAGAAATTAATATACATTCAGAGAAAATATGGTTATCTAGATTTTTCAAATTTTTGACTTACTCCACTGTCATTCTAACCCCCTTATATAACCTTAAATGTTGGGATAAAAATCATACTTCCAAAATAAAAATTCGTGCAGTGTAGAGATAATGCATTGCCCAATGTTTCTGCTATATTAGTAAACACGGGCAGAGAAGACCGAGCTATGCTCGGTCAAAATTAGCTTTGAGTTCAAATATCATGACCCGTGGCCAAAATGACCCACTAATCAAATTTTCTCGAACTTGTGATCAAGCCCAAATGTCTTTTCGTGCCCGAAACCTGTAGGATATAAAATTTAGTCAAAATAGTCTGAGCCGTTTTTTAGATAAAATTAGCTTTACCCACAGTGACCCAAAAATTATCCACTAATCGGATTTTCTCGAGCAAGTGACCTAGCCCTGTGATGTTCTCGTGCCCAAAAACCATAGGATACAAAATTTAGTTCGAATCGTCTGAGCCGTTTTCAAGATAAAAGTATCTTGACCCATAATGATCAATGACCGAAATGACCCACTAATCAAAATTTCTAAAACATGTGACCTTACCCAATAGTCTTCTCGTTCCCTAAAACTGTAGAATACTAAATTTATTTCGAATCCTCTGAGCCGTTATTAAGATAAAAATAGCTTGACCCATAATGGCACATGACCAAAATGACCCACTAATCGAATTTCCTCGAACATGTGACCTAGCCCAACAGTCTTCTTGTGCCCAAAAATGAAAAAAAAAACGGAGAATAGACGGCAACTTTTCTGCCAGTACATTTTCCGTTTTTTGACGGAATTATTTTTACATTGCAAGGGGTGGACGATAGGACTTGGGAGAAGATAAAATATTTAAAAGCCTATATATGTGAGCCTGTTTTAATGTATTTTTAATTATTAAAACGGAATCTTTCACTTATTCTTCGTTGCATAAAAATTCTAAAATCCAATTAGTAGAAAAATTATTAACTGAAGATTCTGCCTCAAATATTTCATTAATTCACCATTTTCCATTTTCATTTGTCTTTTCTTCGTCAAATATTTTATTATTTCTTCTTCTTTTTCTGGATATTAATATGCGTTCACATTTCAGTTTATGATTTTTATTCTCCCATATGGGCATGATGCTTCTATGTTGTCTTGCAACGGATATATATGTGTGTGTGTGTGTGTGTGTGAAAAGTTTTTAACCAATGTGTTTTGCCTGCACTAACTTATGGAGCAGAAACATGGACGCTAACAAAACGGATGGTACAAAGATTACAAACAACACAGCGAAGTATGGAAAGATGTATGCTAGGCATAACCAGAAGAGACAGAAAGAGAATATCTTGGATAAGAAGTCAGACGAAAATATTTGAAATCATTCAGAGAATTAAACGGCTAAAATGGAAATGGGCTGGGCATATTGCAAGAAGACAAGAGAATAGATGGAGCACAAACACCCTACAGTGGTATCCCAGAGATGTGAAACTACCAAGAAAACGACCTCAAGTAAGATAGAGTGGCGAAATCAGAAAAGTGGCCGGTGTTAATTGAATGACTAAAGCACTAGACAAGCAACAATGGAAAAAGCTGGGGGAGACCTACATCCAGCAGTGGATTGAAAACGGTTGTTGTTGTTGTTGTTGATGATATATATATATATATATATATATATATATATATATATATAATCATTAATGAAACATTACCGAAACACCAACAAAAACTATGAAATTATGAATTAGAATGTAATAATTAATTGACAACAATAGTGTTCCCCCAACACTCTGAATATAAATTCCATATACATAGTAAAAAAAAAAAAAAAAAAAAAAAAAGAAGAAGAAGAAAAGAAGAAGAAATTAAAAATTGAAAAAAAAATGAAATTTGCGGAATTTAGACAGAACCTTCAGGTCCCAAATGCCTAAATTACCACAAACAAAATGTGTGGTTTCATCATCATATTAGCCATAACATTGCTAAAGAATATGATTTTGGGACTACCACACCAAAATAGAGAAATAAACTGAGAAAAAATCATAAAGTTAAAAAAATAACAACAACATTAAAAAGGAAAGAAACACACACACACACACACACACACACACACACACACACACACACACACACACACACACACACACACACACACACACACACACACACACACACACACACATACACATATATATATATATATATATATATTCTAAAACTTAATTTAAAGTTTTGTTTTAAACTTTTTTGGTTACTAAATGAAAAAAAAATTAGCAACTGTTACTGACAGTAATTAAAACGAAGGCGCTCGTAAACTAATGTTAAAGCAATGGCAGCGTTCTCTTCACACATCTCATCAGAATTTTGATATATTTTTAAATGATTATCTTTTTTCATAAGATACCTGAAGGCAATGTCTAACCGGGTACATTTTTTATTTTCTAAGTAATTCATCCAATATATCGAAAAGATCAATATATACTATAATATATCCTCCATGTTTTCTTTGGTTTTTGATCTACAGTAGAGCTTTGTTTGAAAATTTTCCCTTTTATTTTTCTCTCTTTCAAGCTCAGATAAATTTAACTGTGAAAAGAAACCTACATGTTAGGGAAAGATAAAAGGGGAAAATCTCTTTTAAAAATTGAAAATATCCTCTTTGAGCGCCATTTATAAGTACGGTGCTTATCATATTAATGGATCCTATCAAAGTTTCACAGTGGATTTCGGTAGATTTTTTCCCCATTTAAAGTGCGATAGTTTTGTTTCTTTTCTTTTAAAATTATGATATAAGTCTAATTTTGTCTCACAGAAAATCCGTGAGAAAGTACTTCATATAAAGAGAGTTTATATGGGTAATTTTGTGGAATTTTTGTAAAGCCACTAATTCAAAAAAGACAGTTGACGGTTCTTATAATAAGTTATTTTTAAATGATTATTATTACTTGTTTCATTAAATTTTTATTCTTTTAAATACCCGTTTCATTAAATTACAATTGTTTGTTTTATTAAATTGCATTACTTGTTGTATTACAATTTTAATATTTTAACTATAAAATTATAAGAATATATATATTTAAAAACTTATACGCTATTGAAAGTCAAAAATCTGTGAGAAAATTTCTTCATATAAAGATAATTCATACACTGTAAAAAATGACCAATGTTTCTTGTTTTATGAAAATATACTATAACCACGAACGAAAATATAATTTTTCTGAGTTATCCAAAATTCCGAATAGCGTGTTCCATTGGCTTTTGAATCCCCAGAAACCAATACATTTCCAAAATTTAAAGAATTATTTATAAAAACAAAGTATTTTTCGCTGCCCGTATTTTTCAGAAACGTTTCCGAAGGGTTTTTATAGTGTATTAATTAGTGTCCTCAGCTTGGAATAACTGTTTTTCGAATGCTATCAACTCTCAAGTAAACATTTTCATGCTCAAAAAATATGTTTAACAGACAAACATGCAAAATTAACAGCGTTAACAATAACATTAAAATTAAGATTATTTCTTTACTCTTTCGTGTATAAATTAACTTGTGCGGCTGAAAACGTTTACTTGAGAATGGATGACATTCGACAAACAGGTATTCCAGGTTGAGGACACTAATTAATACACTGTAAAAACCCTTCGGAAACGTTTCTGAAAAATACTTTGTTTTTATAAATAATTCTTTAAATTTTGGAAATGTATTGGTTTCCGGGGATTCAAAAGACAATGGAACACGCTATTTGGAATTTCGAATAACTCAGAAGATTATATTATATTTTCATTCGTGGTTATAGTATATTTCATAAAATAAGAAACATTGGTCATTTTTTACAGTGATACGGACAATTTTATGGAGCTTATATAAGTCTCTTAATGCATAGAGGACAATTGAAGATCGTTAAAACATATTTTTTAGATATTAGCATCACTTGTTCTATTAAATTTCAATTAATTTAACTGTTTAGTTCTTTTAAAGGCTAAAAGGGGTAAATTAACAACATAATATACAGCAAAATAACTTTTATTAGATTGTTGACATGTTTCGGCTCACTCCGAGCCTTTTTCAAAAACAAATGAGAATATTCTATAATTGCATGGTCTTTGAAGTTTATGACAAACAACTTAATCAACAAACTTCAAAGATCTTGCAATTATAGAATATTCTCATTTGTTTTTGAAAAAGGCTCGGAGTGAGCCGAAACATGTCAACAATCTAATAAAAGTTATTTTGCTGTATATTATGTTGTTAATTTACCCCTTTTAGCATTTAAAAGAAATATATTATTACAAGGTGTTATAACTTACTATATTTTTAACTTCTGTTTGTTCTGTTAAATTATTATTATACGACAACTTTATGGAATATTAAAAAAAAATCCACTTAAGACTGTTGGTCAGTCAGATCTGAAATTTTCCTCACTAAGTTACTCCTATAAGCTTGAAATGCATTCACATCTTCTTTTTTTTTCTTTCTTTTAGGAAGTTTTCATTACAAAAAGTAACCTATTGCAGCTGTTCGGATGAAAACAGTTTCAGAAAATTTTAGTATATTTTCACTGATCATGACCCCCAGACCCCAAAACCACCCTCCGTTCAAATTTTGATTTATATATATATATATATATGTGTGTGTGTGTGTGTGTGTGTGTGTGTGTGTGTGTGTGTGTGTGTGTGTGTGTGTGTATCTGACATTTGTCATGCTTTAACTCTCTTATTTATGAACCGATTTGGATGTGACTGAGTAGGTGCATAGGACATACGAAGCTCTCGACCGAGTTTATTGGCCAGCTTCTTGTTTAAAAATGGTGGCCAGTTAAAATTTTAAAATCTTTTAAAAATACAAAAAAAATGTACAAAAAATTTATAAATTGAAACAGTTGTTTCTGTTAAGTGTTAGATCGTGAAACAAGGATTCCAGAGCATTTTTTTGTTTTGGCTTTATCTTAAAAAATGGCTGATAAATTACAGTTTGAAATTCTAGGGTGGCTGACATTTTGAAAGAATCTGAGTTTTGTTATGCTATATCTCTCATGCTGAAATTCGCATTCAAATTTAGTATTAGCGAAAACCGGGATTGAATCTTCTATACTCGGGTTCCAAGCATTTTAGGTTCGGGTCTTTGAGTGTAATGAGTTTAATTTTTTAAAACTTGGAATATGGAAGCTACCCTTTTCCTCCCGATACAGACCGGAAGGATTTGTAAAATGTAGATTTCACTGGAATTTCCCACTCCAACTTAATTCCGTGATATATATATATATATATATATATCGACTAAAATAATTACTATTTTACACTTTTTTTTACTGTATACACTGCTTAAAGAATGTCTGTTTATTTTTTAGTTGACAAAATACTTCTGAAATATATGCTTAATTTTTTTGGGGGAGTGTTAAAATCTTACTTACAACTGGTCAGCTTCGCTAAGATTTTAACACATGAAATATAAAATTAGTATATATTTTAGAAGTATTTTGTCAACTAAAAAAGAGAAAGCGGCTTCCTTTAAGAACAGTACATAGTAAAAAGAAGTTAAAAATATTAATTTCCAGGGGAAATCTCTTAAAAATAAGAATGCCTTCCATGGCCATATTTTTAACATTGGAGAAGGGAATTTGAGATCTAACTGACCAACAGTTTTTAAAGAATAACATCTTACATACTTTTAAAATTGCTTATTATTGATTGTTTCTTTAAATTTCTACTATATTTCCATTCCATTAAATTACAGTATCTGTTCCATAAAATCGTTGCTATTTGTTCTATTGAATTTCGTATTTTAAAACATAAAATAATGAGAATATATTTATTTTTTAATTTGCAGGCTCTTGAAAGTAAAAGATTAGTTAGGCACGGGAGTCACCTTTTTATTTTACAATTTTAAGAGCATAAAACATTAAAAATATTTCATTACATCTATTTATTGAATGCTTTTTTTTTTCCTTTGCCTTTAAATTTATGAAAGCCATAGTGATAAATTCACCGTGGCAGAAAGAAAGAAATAATTAATTTTTGCGAAAAAATAATGTTTATTTAAATCTAGAGATATTTCTGGATTTCGTAAATTTATTATTATTATTATTATTTTAAAATAATGCATATTATTTTATACTTGGCAGAGAATCGTTATAAATAAATTTAGTCTTTTCTTTCTCTCTGTCTCTCTCTCCCACTGGCTTTCATATAAAAGAAAAGAAAAGAAAGCCTCAGCTTCCAATATATTTGACATTGAACTTCGGGCAATATCAATGATGAGATCTCAACCATACAATAAACACAAATAGGTCTGTCAGTTGGGGAAATGAAATTAAAGGAGATATCACCTACGATTTCAGAACACTTAGATTGTAATTTGATCTTCGAAAAAAAAAAACAGATTGGTTGATCTGATTTATTTATTTATTTATTTATATTTTATTGCTTGTTTAAAGATAAAAGATTTCCATTCTATTTATTTATTTTACTTTTAATTACAGAAAAAGTTTTGAAACCTTTTTATTGTAGATAAAAGTACCATTATAAATGCACTATCAGAGGTAAATAAAAGATCAATTAAAGATAATTGAAATAAAATAAAAAATAAGAGTAAATTATAGGTAAATTATAAGATTACAATATATGTGGAACTACAGATTATTTGGAATCGGAATGTTTAAAACACTTAAATTAAACTTTTGACAGGTAAACAAACTAACAGACGATCAAATCATCGAATTCGTATGAAGAACCGGTAAATCAAACTTGCTTCAAATACAATTGGCATTGAACTTCATTCAATATCGATGATTAAATCTCAACCATACAAAATAATACATATATCTATGAGATGAGGAAATGAAATTAAGGAGACATCACCTACGATTTCAGAACACTTAGATTGTAATTTGATCTTTGGAAATAACTGGATAGTTGATATGATTTATTTATTTATTTATATTATATTGTTTGTTTAAAGATAGAATATTTCCATTTTATTTATCCTAATAATATTATAAATCTGATTGTGTGCAAATGTTAGGCTGAAGCCAGCGTCAAAATGAAGCATTTAATTATCCTGTATCTTTGCATATAAGTTTATTATAACCCTCAAATGAATATAGGCTGGTTTTCGTTTATTTTATTTCAATATTTTTCTTAAAAATTAAAATTTTCATTATTTTTATACAGAATAAATGGACATTTTTTCGTATATTTTACAATGGTTGGTTGGTTTGGCCCAAAGGGCCCGGTTTTGCAGCTTTTTTTTTTAAATGGTTAAATTTATTTTACCGTTGCGAATACTTTATCGTTGCCAATATAAAATCAAACCCCTGAGTAATAATTTTTAATCAACAATTTATTTTCAAGTGAAAATTTTCCACGTGAAAAATGAAAAGGAAATGAATTATTTGAGAATTAAGCAGAATATGAAATGATGTCATATTAGAAATAAAACGTGCGTTTTCAAATATTTGATAATAATACAAAGTGCATAAATACGAGTAAGTATGGAAAGCAAGCGAATATGATGTCATATATCGAAAAATAAAACAGATTTGTTTTGATGGTGAAATAAAATGATCTTGGGTTATCAAATTATTTGTGATTAATTTCTTTTTTTTTTTCTTTTTCTTTTTCACATGAAAGGAATTATTTTAAATGTACGTAATATATGTATTTTAAATGTATGTGTTGTAAATTAAAGCTCTGTGTTTTAAATGAAATGAGTGAAAGATTTATATTTTTAATGAATTCAATACGAATGATGGGATAGGTTGGCGATTTATCGTCTGCACACAGCTAACATAAAGATACCATATTTTTAATTTAAATTATATATTAAAAAAAAAAAAAAAAAAAAAAAAGAAAAAAAAATGGATGGCAAATGTCAATGATACGCATCGCAAAATTATCCGTATCGAAAATCAGAAAATCTTAATAAAAATAACTATATTTTTTAAAAGAAAGTTGCTTTTCTCATAAAAGCTAAAGAAGTGTGAGAGAATTGTGTCGAAGTAACAGCATTTTTCCTCTATCATTTTCCCGCAATCGAAAACACATTTGTAAATCGTCGTTTCGAACCGGAATTTAATTTTACATTTCTTTTAGTTTTAAAATAGGAAAAACTTTTTTTTTTTTTTTTTTTTTTTTTTAATATAGCTTTTTTTAAAGTTGTTTCATAATAGATTTTTGTAAAGTCTTGCAGGATAAGAAAAATTGCATAGATTTTAAAGCAATGTTTAAGTAAAATTACAATATTTTTTAAACTTAAAAAACAACAATGTTATCGAAAAGAAAATAGATTTTACCAACAAATTCGCGTAATGCAAAAGCAAAGAAGAAATCAAAAAGTAATGAATCTTTTCTTCCAGCCGAATTGTGTAAACTTGAACAAGCCGATCGTGCCAATTCATAACATTATAAACGTGAAAGCGCGTTCTATACAGTAGAATTTTTTTTACATATAGGTAGAACATTTGTGAGAATAAGAAGGGTCTGTAATTAGGTCCATAGTCAATTTGATTTTTTTTTTTTTTTTTTTTTTTTTTTTTTTTTTTATCAAGTGAAATTTGGCGCAAAATTAAATACATTGTTGTAACCAGATTTGTTTTTTGCTTGGTAAACACTTAATGATATTTTAGATGATCATTTCCCCGCTCACCTTTGATGCCAACTATAACTGTAAAACATATTAAAAAATATTAGCCGATAATTTTCTAATTTTCTTATTGCTTCATGATGTAAATAGACTTCCTGGTTCATACTTTAAACCTGAATCGGTCATGCCATTGTCGTTCAATTTTTATTCCTAATCCTAACCCTAATCGTATCCTATCCTAATCCTGATAATAACTTTAAAGAATATGACACGAATATGTAAATGAAATCAATATCCATAAATGGAATTAATGGAAAATAGAATAAATAGAAATGGCAAAATAAAATAACAAGAAAGCACATTTATTCGACACCTAACCCTAGAGAAAGTGTAAAAAATTTCAAGCGCATGAAATAAATCAAAATAATCCTATATATACTAACAAAAATATGTAAATTTAGATTATCAGATTTGTGTCGTCGGTATTTATTTGCTTATAGTGTTCTTGACGCGATAGAGAAAATATCGAGGTTAAATTGGGCAGAATTTAAAGTACTTTCTAGCAACCTTTATTTACATTTTAGAATCGCATCAGATTGTTATATCTTTGTGAAATATCTATCAATTTATAAAATCCACAAGCAGTTTGTTCACTATTTACACCACTTAGCGTGAAGCACTTAATTTAATATATACATAAACAAGATAATGTAGTAAGAAATATATAACATATGTCTATGCAAATAAACAATCTAATAATGCCCATTTAGCAATGCACACATATACAAATTGTACACCAAATACCACCTAAAATGCACTGTTGTATAGAAGAATTCTGCCAGTGTTGTTTTTCGTTTTACGAAGAGGAATTCCTCGATTTTCACGATTTTACTTAGTCCTCCTTTTTGCATTAGTTGCAGTTTCATTTTCGCGATTGTATATATTATTGGGCATGAAATTTCACTTTTTTAAGATTGGGTTATGTCAAGGCCCCTATAGCAAAGAAATACCGTATGGTCTCCTATAAAATGTGATAAAGCTTTGGTTAATTATATATGTTGTTAATTATCAAGTGAAATGTTTTACTAAGTTAATGCATTTATTCTTTTTTTAATGTTACGTGAACGAAGTCACGGGTAACAGCTAGTTTATTATATTTTTAATTGTGAGAAAAGTTTTGAAACGTTTTTATTGTCGATAAAAGTACCATTATAAATGCATTATCAGAGGTAAATAAAGTATCAATTAAATATATTTGAAATTATTTAAAAAGAAAAATAAATTACAGATAAGAGTGTAATATATGTGGAACTACTGATTATTCGGAATCGGAATGTTTCCAACACTTTAAATTAAACTTTTGACAGGAAAAGAAAATCGGCAGACGATCAAATCAAATCACAGAATTTGTACGAAAAACCAGCAAATCCACCCGACTTCCAATGCATCTGCCATTGAACTTCAGGAAATATCGATGATGAGATCTCAGCCATAAAAAATAAATAAATAAATATCTTGAGTTAGGGAAATTAAATATAAGGAGATATCACCTACGATTTCAGAGCACTTAGACTGTAATTTGATCTTTGGAAAAAACAGGATGGTTAATCTGATTTATTTATTTATTTATATATTATATTGCTTGTTTAAAGATAGAACATTTTCATTTTATTTATTTATTATATTTTTAATTATGAAAAGAGTTTTGAAACGTTTTTTTATTATAGATAAAAATATCATTAGAAATGCATTATCAGAGGTAAATAAAATATCAATTAAAGATAATTGCAATAAAATAAGAAATAAAAATTAATTATAGGTAAATTATAAGAATATAATATATGTGGAACTACTGATTTTTCGGAATCGGCATGTTTACAACACTTTAATTTAAACTTTTGAAAAGAAAAAATAATGGTAGACAATCAAATCATCGAATTCGTACGAAGAATCAGCAAATCAACCCGGCTTCCAATCCATCTGGCATTGAACTTCAGGCAATATCGATGATGAGATCTCAACCATATAGAAAACAAATATGTCTTCAGTTGGGGAAAAAAAATTAAAGGAGATATTACCTACGATTTCAGAACACTTAGATAGTAATTTGATCTTTCGAAAAAAACTGGTTTGTCGATGTGACACTTAAGACAAACGTGTGAAAAACTCTGTGGGCGATAATGGATTGCGGCGGGCTTGGCATTGGTTGCCTGAAGCTAAAATACCCGGAAAATAAGGAAATTTTGATTGTCATATTTAATAACTATCTTTGAATGATTAAATTTAGCATATTCTTAACATTCTGTCATAAAACACCATCGTAACATAATTGATAATTATAAAACGAAAATAAATTATTATATAGAACTTTTCATACGACATAAACTGACTTCACTATTATTTGATCAATTTAGAATACTATGGGATCCAACCCGGTCTTCCAGGGTTTAGATGAAAACCATGTTTTTAAAATTCAAAACTCTAATAGATTTTTTACAATTAATATGTTTTTTAAATTGTCCACTAATAAAACCAAAAAGCATTTTTATATAAAAAACACATTAATGTATTAAAATAAAGACAGAAATTCATTAAAAGCAATACTTTCGTATTAGCCACATGCCAAGAGTTAACAGACGAGGATGTGAAAAATTTCTCTACTTATTGTAGCCTTTTTGATTCTGATAATTTCAGTGGCTTAAGCCCGTAGTTCGATTACATGTCTGTTAAATTTGGTGTTTTAATTATTTATTTATTTATAGATGAAGTTTTAATTTCATTATAGACAATTAGCTGGGAAAAAAAATGCTGAAGTATTTACATTATTTTAAGTGCAAACGGGCTAATTTACCATAACCGGGCTGTACGCGATAGATATATGTTTTTTTCCTTTTTTTTAATAATGCTTGAAAATTATTTTTAAAATCATAAAAAGTCAATAAATTGAGATACAGCTTTCAAACAAATGGCATTTGAAGGATTTTTTTTTTTTTTTTTTTTTTTTTCATATTCGACGACGTACACTGAGAAAAAAAATCTGACCTTCTCAACTAGAATGTAAATTGTGGCTCTAGAAAAAAAAAGTTCCATGTCATCCCTATAAATTCTAGTTCCTTTTGCCAGAGAGTTTTTAGAGTCTCCTATTAGAATTCAAGAGTGTTTTCCTATATTCTCGTGGTCAAACTTATTTAAAAATGTCTGCAAATAGATGCGAACACAAGACGCTAGTTTTAGTAACTATAATGCTAGTTTATAAATCCATTCCAAAAATGAAATGATAATTTTTCGCAACTTACACGATTCATTATCGTTTCGTCACTTAGAAAACGAGAGACTAGAAATTCTCGATCATTTCGTCTATTCAGTTTAGTTGCTTACCTTATTCGCATAACTCGGACTTCTATATTTCTAGTTTAGGGATTTAGAAAAAGTCTGACTATTCATTCTAGTTGAAGGAGGTATTTTTTTTTTCTCAGTGTAAAAATTTAAATTGTGCGATTTTTGGAAGTTAATAAAAATTGCAGTGTTAGCAAAATTCATTTCTCAGGTTGTTGTCATCGTCAATATGACGTCAGCGTTACTCACAGACATGTTTTAGCTTTATAATATAGAATTTCGGTTTCCAGAGTTCTTCTCGTCTACCTTCATCATCGAAAAGTTATGTTCAAATAATGATTTTCTTCGGGTTTTTTAAAATTATTATTCTGAAGAAAAATTATTGTCAGAATGATCGTCATTAATGATTGCCGTTAATAATAGTCAGATGATCGTCGAAAAAAAAATCACATTCGTCAACGCTGTGTCATTAACCAGTGATTATCTTCTAAGTGTAAAAAAAAAAAAAACAAGTTTCGCTGTTAGTTGATCACTTTCTGCGATAAGTTAATTAAACGTGATACGAAGTTGATAATACCTCTCAAGTAGTGTATTAAGTACTACGAAGTTTTACTTAATAAACCACCTGGACTGGATGAAGCTGTAAGAGGAATATGTAAAATACTTTATTAGATAGGATACGCTATTAATTGATCAACTACTCGAGTCAACGACTAGTGTAATAATATATAAACGATCTTCCGGAGTGTACGAGCATGCCCGGTATACAGTGCCGAAGCAACCGGAGACCAAGGCCAGAGTTTCGTTTTTTAAGAGATTTAAGTGTATTACAGGGCCCGGGCAACGCCGGGCGGATCCGCTAGTGTATAATATAGAAAAATAAATAAATGTACTAAATGCATAAAACACACTTAAAAAAAAGAACTTATAAACTTTTATAGCAAACCCACCTCAGCCCTCCGTAATGGTATAATTTTGATTAAAATTTTTGGGGGCAACTTTTATTATTATTATTATTATTATTATTATTATTATTATTATTATTATTATTATTATTATTATTATTTTAATTATGTTTTTATAATTTTTTCAGCAATCCACGCCTACAATCCATAGAATTGTTTTCTGATTTTATACTTGTTATACATATTTAATGCCTGTACTTTTAAAATTAGATAAATGTTTATTGTTTGATCCAAAAAGAAATAAAAGCAGGGAGATATTTATACGACAAAGCTGTGTGTTTTAATTTTAATAAATTAGGCCTTATAAAATGGGAGGAATATAAACGTTTAATACGATTGCAGTGATTTAGAGGAATATTTCTGTAAACTGAAATATGTAAACAGGAAATAAATTAGTAAAATTGATAACATTAAATGAGAAAACATTACGTTTATCATAAATATTAAAAGTCAGAGTATGATCAGAAAGAGTAGTAATATTAACGTCCATAAAATTAATTGTAGAGTTATTTAAAAAGGTGGTACTAAGCTTTAGATTAGAAGGATACGCTGCAGGAAGAGATAGAATGATTATCATTAAGCGAAAAGATAATTATATCATCCTTATATCTATATAGCAAATTGTTAATAAATTTTATATAGATAATTCTACATAGGAATTGTGTAGATTACAATTAAATTAAATTTATTTAGATATAGAAATAACAATTTTAAATCAATTTTGAAATTATTTATTTGTTATGCACATAATTTTTGCAGGTATTTAATATAATTAAAGTTAAATAATGACTTAGTTGATTAACTTGTAAAATGAATGTATTAATCTATATTATCTTAAATTTTATAATTATTATATTTAGATGTAATAAAATAAATTGAATTAATATATTTTCTACATTTAAAATTAATATTTTTTTATTTATATATATATTTATTTTAAATAATGGATATAGATGACAGTACTATGGTTAACAAAACCTATTCTACGAGTAATTTCATTACTCTAACAATTCTTACATATATTGTTCTATTTACTGAAGGATAATAATCATATAACTTCTCCAAATAATTCTGTGTCTCAAAATTATATATGGTTTTATTAATAATTACTAGTTTGTACTTGTTATTATTACTGTTTAATATATTTTAAGGATTTTCTATAATCTTTTAGTGTTTCAATTTTAAATTACCGTAATCGTGGTTATTTATGCATCTTGCGATGTTACTCACGTGCCTGTTACAAATGCTGTTAGGTCCATGTTTTTGTATCTGTGTTTTTATTTCGTCTTTTGGTAGAAAATACTGCTTTTGGCAAATATGCCAGTAAATTTGAATAAATATTGCATTTTTCTTTTATTAAATATTGCATGTGAAATGTACTACCAACTGATGATTATACATGGTCATATGTCGTTTTTCGAATTCCATTTTATTGTTATTGGATAATAAATTGCATTTTTTATTCAAATATATTATTAAGTTATATTTATTTTAGTTATCTGGCATTTTTTGTCATTTTATATATATATATTTTTTCTGCTTTTTTTTCTTTAAAACTATTATGTATGTATTACCTCATGCCATCTCTAAGGTGGAGTTTCGGTAATTCATTGTTTATACTTGTTTAATGTGTTAATTATTTATTAACTGAAAAGTATACACACTAAATACTTGCTGTCTTTAAATTGGAGATTTAGTCAGATTTTGATGATAGAACTTGTTTGATGTATTTTTATTTCAAAGGTAAATATATATCTATATATATACTCTCTCTCTCTCTCTCTCTCTCTCTCTCTCTATATATATATATATATATATATATATATATATATATATATATATATATATATATCAAATATATATTTCTTATATATATATATATATATAAGAAAATAGTATATATAACACTTTATATAATACTTTATATATATATAACACTTTTGTAAATAATAACCATTAACCCTTAATCCACATAACTAATTGACAGTTGATAAACCGATAATTGCAATATAATACGTAAATATATCCAAAAATTTAAGATTCTCAAAATTAAAATGAGTGGAACATCCAAATATCAAGAAACTCAGATGCAGAAAAAACATATGATATTGTAAAGCAATGGCCAAAATTGCGATAATCAATGTAGGAATTAACAGTAAGCATCACAAAAGCAAGTAATTAAGCAGCATTTGTACACAAATATTTATTGAAAATAAAAATTTTAAATATATAAATACACAACTAAATGCGAAATTGCAGCTATGGAATTATATATTTTAAATTATGATTAACTTATTTTTATTTGCCAAAACTAGGCAGTGTATAGATGATAAAACAGTGTAACTAATGCAAAATGCTTTTATAAATGAAACAGCTGAAGAACTATCTAATATATATATATATATATATATATATATAATTGATAAAATGCTGAATAATACTTCAAAAAACTCTTCCTCTGATCATTGCAAATTCCTCTCTAGAACTGATCTTTCCTCACCCTCAACCTAACGGATGATAAGAGACTGAACGTGGACATATCCACGTCCAATCAGAAAAAAATAGAAGAGATCTCTTTAAAATGGGAGAAGTATGATCTAGGGCTATTAAATACCAACATCTTTAGAACCATCTCGGCCCCTTCTGTCAGTTCAGATATGGGATTTAAAAGATGTTCTTCAATCTTCAAGAAAAATAGAACTGATTCCAAAATTTTAAAAAGATGAGAGAAACTAAATAAAGTGTAGTGGGAGTATTGGACCTAAGCTCTTTCTGTGGAGGGGATATTTTGTTACGACGTAGGGAAGCATTGATGTTTAGAAGAAGGATTGGCCTAAATCCTCGGATTCTTAAAGGTGTCGTCATAGTGATTGTATGATATTAAAAATGAATGCCAATTTATGATTACAGTTTGTATATTTTCCAATGATTTTGAAGAACTTAACTTTGATAGTAATTTTTTCGGTGACTGTTTTGTAGTATATTTGATAAAAGAACATTAGCGCTCCGAATTTCACAAAATCTATGCTGACTTCATATTATTTTTTATAATAATAATAATAATAATAATAATCATAATAGTAATAATAATAATAATAATAATAATAATAATTATTATTATTATTATTATTATTATTATTATTATTATTATTACCTCATTCACTTAACCCACAATCTTTTAAATATTCTTTTTTGGCAAATTTTACATATAGTAGAAAATTTTATTTTACTGAAATACACAAAAATTATGGATTACAATTTCATAATTTATAGTATATATTTTTTTAAATATCAGCATATCCACTACATGTAGTATTCGGATACATTTATTTTTATTTATTTATATTTTATTTTTATAGAATTCATGTACAAACGTGTAACTTTCTTCTAAACGTTTATTGCGAATGTTAATAAAAACAATTTTTGCAGAGTTATAACAATAAACATACTGTTATTCTTTGTAGCTTGTTTGCTTATTCTTCATAGCTTGTTCATATGCACTATGTGCTTTTCCAACTACCGATTTAGATGATTATTTTGTCATCATAATGAATATGAATGTATTTTGTATGAAATCGATGGCAGATAATGACAATCATGTACGATTTATCGATGTCGTGTTAGTTAATATAAAATACCCTTATAGATTCAAATACGGCCAAATCTTCACAAAAAAACTTTTTATGTAGTATATAGGAAGATAAATTTAGGATATACATTTATACATGTACTGCATCTTATTCGTATGCACGTTAATGCAAATTACTTAAAGAGAGCTTTTTCTATATAACCGACACAGCACTGATAAATTGTATACTACTGTCATTATTTGGCGTTGATTGCTACCAAAATGCTTTTATATACACTATAAGGACAAATAATTATTGAATCAGTAGGTGGAAAAGCAAGCAGTGTATATGAATGCATTTTGTGCACACCAATGTTGGATAATGACAATCGTATACAATTTATCGTTGTTGTGCCGGTTAATAGAAAAGTGTCAGATTAGAGAAATGACAGAAATCCTGTAAGTGTAACTCTGCTAATTGCGAGTTCCCAGCCTGAAGTTAACAAGAAGAGGTTTTTTATTTATTTAAATTATTACTACAGATTATTCTGTAAAAAAGAAATTAACATTCTAAAGCAGTAATGAACTATTTTTCTATGGTACACTGTAAAAAATGACCAATGTTTCTTATTTTATGAAAATATGCTATAACCACGAGAGCCTTCTGAGTTATCCGAAATTTCAAATAGCATGTTACATTGTCTTTTGAATCCCCAGAAACCAATACATTTTCAAAAGTTAAAGAATAATTTATAAAAACAAATTATTTTTAGCTGCCCGAATTTTTCAGAAACGTTTCCGAAGGGTTTTTATAGTGTATTAATTAGAGTTCTCAGCCTGGAATACCTGTTTTTCGAATGTTATCCATTCTCAAGTACACGTTTTCAGCCGCATAAGTTAATTTATACAAGAAAGAGTAAAGAAATAATCTTAATATAAATGTTATTGTTAACGCTGTTAATTTTGCATGTTTGTCTGTTAAACATTTTTTTTTAGCATGAAAATGTTTACTTCAGAATTGATAGCATTCGAAAAACAGGTATTCCAGGCTGAGGCCACTAATTAATACACTATAAAAACCCTTCAGAAACGCTTCTGAAAAATTCGGGCAGCTAAAAATAATTTGTTTTTATAAATTATTCTTTAAATTTTGAAAATGTATTCGTTTCTGGGGATTCAAAAGACAATGTAACATCTATTTGAAATTTCGGATAACTCAGAATATTATATTATATTTTCGTTCGTGGTTATAGCATATTTTCATAAAATAAGAAACATTGGTCATTTTTTACAGTGTACCTTAAGTTTTTTTCCGTCAAGTCTTGACGTGTTCCATCTAGTATGATTTAAAATATCTTAATACAATCTTCATATAAACATCAGAAATAAAAGAAACTGAAGCTAAAAACTCGTCACAATCATTTAAATATTTTTCTTTTTCATAACCGTCGCTGATAATAATAATAAAAAAAAAAACGTGAACTTCCCGCCATTGAAGGTGAAATGCGAAATGACAATTCGGACCAAAGTATTCGATGAAAGAATATTTCAGGAGAAAATCATTTCGCGGAATGATTCGGAAGATGACACAAAGTCATGGCACAGTCAGGCTATCTCTCAAATGATAGATTCATATAAGTTCTCCCAACTGTATGAAGTTACCTTTCTTTTTATTCCTTTTTTTTTTTCTCTCGCATCAAATCTTCTTGAAGTCATTTGTATCAAATTTAAAATATATATTTCAAAATAAAATTTAATCTATTATTCAAATTGTATGAAATTATATATTTAAAAATATTCATAATTTCAAAAATTAGTGCTATTAAGCTGCCACAAACAGTTCGCCTTACAAAATATAGAAATAAATAAGCATATCTTAAAAAATATATATAAATATTTAAAACGTTCCTATAAACATCAGAATAAAAAGAAATTAAAATTAAAAATTCATCGAAATCATTTAAATATTCTACTTTTCAGGCCAACTCTGGTTAATAAATAAATAATAAATAAGTAAATTCCCGCCATTGAAGGCAAAATGTGGAAATGTGGCCGAATATTCAGACCAAATCATTCAATGAAGGAATGTTTCAGGCGAAGATCATTTCGCGGAATGATTCGAAAGATGACACAAATTGATGACACTGTCAGATTATCTTTGAAATGATACATTCATAAAAGTTCATCAAAAAGTATAAAGTTACCCTTTTTTTAAAAAACTTTTTTTTTTCACATCAAATCTTCTTGAAGTCATTTGTGTCAAATTAATTTTTTTCTATTTTAAAATAAAAATTTAATCTATTATTCAAATTGTAAAAAATTATTTATTTAAAAAAAATCAAAAACTCAAAAATCAATTAAGCTATCTCAAGTAATTCGCCATACAAAATACAGAAATAAGTAAGCATATCTTATATACAGAAATAAGTAAGCTTATATATAAAAAAAAAATTATAAAATATTTAAAACGTTCATGTAAACACTAGAAAGGAAATAAATTAAAGTTGCAAATAAATCACAATCGTTTAAATATATTACTTTCCATAATTTCCGTGACCAACTCGTGTTAAAATAATAATAATAAATAATTAAATAAATAAATAAATAAATAAATAAATAAATTTTCGCCATTGAAGGCGAAATATGGAAAGACATGCAACAATTCCGATTAAATCATTAATGATGGAATATTTCAGGAGAAGATCGTTTGGAGAAATGATTTGTAAGATGACACAAAGTGATGACACACAGTCACGTTATCCCTCAAATTATACATTCATAAAAGTTCTCTAAAATGTATAAAGTTACCTTTCTTCTTTCAACTTTTTTTTTCACATCAATCTTCTTGAAGTCAACTGTCTCAAATTAATTATTTTTATTTTAAAATAAAAATTTAATCCATTATTCAAATTCTATAAAATGATTTATTAAAAAAATCAAAAATCAATGCAATTAACCTCTCACAAACAATTCGCCTTACAAAATACAGAAATAAATATGCATATCTTAAAAAAACTATAAAATATTTAAAACGTTCATGTAAACACCAGAAAGAAAATAAATTAAAATTGAAAATTCACCAGAATCGTTTAAATATATTACTTTCTATACTTTCCGGAACCAACTCTTGTTAAATAATAAATAAATAAATAAAGTTTCACCATCGAAGGCGAAATATGGAATGACAGACGATAATTCAGATTAAATCATTCAATAAAGAAATATTTCAGGAGAAGATTGTTTCAAGAAATGATTTGTAAGATGACACAAAGTGATGACACAGTCAGGTTATCTCTCAAATGATACATTCATAAAAGTTCTCCAAAATGTATAAAGTTTTCTTTCTACTTTCAACTTTTTTCACACCAAATCTGCTTGAAGTCATTTCTGTCAAATTAAAAGTTTTATTTTAAAATAAAAATTTAATCTATTATTCAAATTGTAAAAAAATATTTATTTAGAAAATATTCAAAACCGCAAAAATCAATGCAATTAAACTCTCACAAACAATTCGCCTTACAAAATACAGAAATAAATAATAATAATAATAATAATAATAATAATAAATGCATATAAACATCAGAAAGAAAACAAATTAAAGTTATAAATTCAACACAATCGTTTAAATATTATACTTTTCTGTAACTAACTCTGGTTAAAATAAATAGATTCCCGCCATTGAAGGTGAAATGTGGATGACAGACGATAATTCAAACAAATAATTCAATGAAGGAATGTTTCAGGAGAAGATCATTTTGTGGAATGATTCGAAATCAGGCATAAAGTCATAGCACAGTCAGTTTATATCTCAAATGATACATTCTTAAAAATTCTCCGAAATGTACAAAGTTACCCACCTTATAACTTTTTTTTTCGCAAATCAAATCTCATTTGTATGAAATAAAATACTTTATTTAAAAATAAAAATTCACGCTGTTGTTCAAATTGCATGAAATTGTTAATTTTAAAATAAAAATTGAAAAATTGAAAACTCAATAATCAGTACAATTAAGCTCTCACAAACAACTCATCACATAAAATACAGAAATAAATTAGCATATCTAAAATATTATATGTTTTATATATAAATATCCTATATATAAAATATTTAAAACCTAAATATATTAAAATATATAATTAGAATATATTTTTAATTTCATATAAACATCACAAAGAAAAGAAATCGAAGTTAAAAATTCATCACAATCGTTTAAATATTTTACTTTTCCGTAACCGTCGTTGATAAAAGTCAAGGGGGAGAAAATGAACTTCCCGCCATTGAAAGTGAAATTGAAATGACAAATAATTCAAATCAAATTATTTGATGAAGGAATGTTTTGGGCGAAGATTGTTTCAGAGAATGATTCGAATGATGGCACAAAGTGATGGCACAGCCAAGTAATTTCTCAAATTATGTATCTTTTAAAATTCTCCAAAACGTATAACGCTTCACCAATTTTTTTTAATATAATATTCTAGAATATAGCATACAATTTAATTAAAAAAAAAATTAAAAGTATGGAAAATGATCATATAACCAATGTAGAAAACAATGATGTAGCCAATAATTTTGATTATGAATGAAAATTGATAAAACAAAATCATTAAAAAAAATGCTAGTACAACGGGTATTTCCAAAAATGCTAAAGTCAAAATTCCGTGCAATTGAGATCACACAAGTAATTAATCATAAACGAAAGAAATGAATATATCATTAAATAATATAGGAAAAATATTAAAAATCTTCTTATAACATCAGAAAATATCAAAGTTTAAAATTCTCAACAATAATTTAAATATTTTACTTTTCCGTAACGGTCGCTGATAAAAGTCAATGAAAAAAAAAAAAAAGAGCTTCCCGCCATTGAAGGCGAACTACGGAATGACAGACGATAATTCAAATCAAAGTATATGATGAAAGAATGTTTCACGAAGAGATCGTTTCAGGGAATGATTCGGAAGATGACACAAAATGATGGCACACATAGGTTATCTCTAAAATGATATTTCTTAAAAGTTTTTAAATGGTATAATAAATATACTCTTTTTTTTTTCCTCATACCAAATGTTCTGAAAGTTATAGCGTGATATTTTTCAAATTGTTATTTAAAAATAAAATTCTCAAAATGATTTTTTTATGATGTTTCTGTGTGTAGTAAAATAAAAAAATATATATATCTACCATTTTTACAATAGTCAATATAGTTTTTTTTTCTTCACAAAACACATAAAGACTAAGAAATGTAAAATATAAATTTTCTATCTTCCTAAATCTCTGTTATGCATGTTATTTTTACATAATTTGTATTCCATTTATTGTATATGTATATTGGTTGTCATTGTGAGATCTGCCTCTTGAAAAAAAAATCTCACAATGTAACCTTACCAATATTGTCAATATAGTTTATATTTTGTCGATTGTTTTTAATTTTCTCTTTCCATATCGTTTTGTATCGAAATAACATATCGAGTTCATATCAAGTTGCATATCGAATGCAACGTCAGTGTATGAAGTAACGCGCACACATCTGTGCAGACAGATTCAAAATATTAATGTTTATACGAAAAATATGTCAAGTATGCAAATGCATGAATAAGAATAATTACTATTCGTATAAGTTTGCAATTTTGAATAAGCCAGTATGTGCAACCTGTTGTGTACCTTTCTTCTTTCATGGTACCTTACCGCATAGTGATGTTCGTTCCTTTTTTTCGTTTTTCTTTTCTTCTTTTTTATTTTATTTCCCACACTATTTATTTATTTATTTATTTTGTCATAAGAAATTATCTTTTTTATTTTGTTTAATACGTTTTTACTACAATACTGTTTTTTACCCCAATAAGTGTATTATTTATATGTGTGTGTGTAAAGCTCTCGTTTTAAGAAAATTATTTGAAATATATATATATATATATATATATATTCTGTTTCAATGGTTAATTTTTGCAATAAGTTTATATATATATATATATATATATATTATACCGTAGTTTATCTAATTACTTTTTTTTAAATTTCCATCACTAAAATGCCTTATAATGTACAATATATGATTTTTTTCTATTTTATATAACATTTTAAAGTTTTAAACAGAAGTCGTTTGCTTTATCGTTATTTTTGAATTTTGAGAGTAAAAATGAAAAAAATAATACATTTGTAGCTCCAATAATAAAATAAAATAAAATAATGATTCATATAAAATACAGTACAGATATCCTTAATTGATAGTCCGTAAAAATACAGGATAATTTTTTAATCACCTACAAACATACTAGAAACTTTGCATAATTTACAAATATTACGCTATTGATGACATTACACCATAGATTTTCTTTTTTTCTTTTTCAGTTGGATTTTCCTCTGCTTCTTCTTTTTCATCATTTATTTATTTTAAATGCAGTAAATAGCAGAACTCTGATGTTAACCCTTAATTGCATAGTGATGTAAATTTCCATCACTTTTTATTTAACTTTTAATAAATAAATTAATTTCTTCACCACCACTATATTTATATAGAAATATTAATCCAGTAAATTTCTCGTGAACTATGTTGCTGAACAAAGTTAAAAATTTACCTTAAAATTTCTGGTGTCTAATATTTAATATATGTATAAAAAAAACACAATTGTAAAAGAAAAACTCATGCAAAGAAGGGTTAAATGTACACATCAAACACGCACACAAGCTTAAATGGTATTATTAAAATGTGTGTCTGGAATCAACCTCATAATGACAAAATTCCGTTATTATTAATAGGTTTTGAAAAGAAAAATGTATTTTAAATAACACGAAAAAAATATTAATTTCACAAATCTATTCTATAACGACATATGAAGTTTTACAGCTTCTTAAAAACAAAGTAAATTACAAATAAGAAGGCTGAGAAATAATTTAACCTTGACAATACATTATAATAGATAACTTACAACACACTTAAAATATCATAATTGATTTATTTTCCATTAACATACGGCAACCTTCAATAATAACACCAGGGTTAAAAATACTTTAAGAAGAGACCGAAAGAATCTATCACCAAGAAAAATCATAAAAGGACATAAAGACTCCTTCGCGGTGTTTAAGAATAGATTTCCTAACATATCTCGAGTCTTTATAGATATGTAGAAAGTGAATTTGTTGCACGAATCGGAATTGACAGCGGAAAAATTCGCATTGGAAAATAGTATCACAGAGGGAAAAATAAAATCATAAGAACCAAATGTAAGATAGCGTAAAAGCCTCGCTTGCTCTGTTAATAACCGGTGATTCAAGTTGGGAATGATTGGTGATTGACTATATATTTCACAGATAATTTACAATGCATTAACCCTTTAACAGTTTTTTTTCTCTCTCTTTTTTTCTGGACTTAATAAACTAAAAATATGGAAAAAATACGACTTTTTCGAACTAAAATATTCTCCTTATTTCATTGAAAAATTTCTGCGAATATTATAATTAAAAATTAGTGGTATCCAAAAGCTTTGAGTACCGGAGCAAGGAAACTCTTCTTGCATGTACAGTGTATGAGCAAAACTGTTACGGGGCAGTAGCGGCTCATTAGGGGGTGCTGTATCAATTTACTACCAGTATTTTCGTGAACTAAATTTCGCCTTATTTAATCCTATAAAATTTTATGATTAAATAAGACGTCTACGAAAATACTGGTAGTAAAGTGGTGCAGCACCCTGGTGAGCCGCTACTGTTAAAGGGCCAAATATGATAAATCAATAATAATTGATCTATCCCCATTGACATACGACAAGCTTCTAGCATTCTTCTATGTTAAAATATTCACATACAATGCGTCTCATAAATATAAAGACACAGATGTTTTTGAAATTACATTTTATTAATTCAATATAAGAAATTAAATTTTAAACCTCATATTAAAAACAACGAAATGAATCTGTTATCGGGGTTTAATTTCAAATAAAATAATTTCGACTCGAATAATAAAAAAAAGTAATAAATTACGCTGTCTCATAAATATAAAGACAAATTTGAAATTTCTTCATATGCATTTTTTTTTTTTCGAATGCGCCCGTACAGAAATAATGCGCACGCGCAGAAATACGCTTTAGATTACCCAAACGAGCAAAGTTGTTTGACTTGTGACAAAGATGCCGCGAAACATTGAAATTTCTAAAGATCAGTTTTGGAAAATACATGGATTTAAAGCTAATGGCTTAACAGTTTCTCAAATATGTAAAAAAAATGGGAGACGCACAGCTGCAGTTTATAAAGTTTTACAAAAAGCTTACAATTTAAATTCGAGAAAACGATCTGGCAGACCGAGAAAGACTAGTGAAAGACTCGATCGCAAGATCTTGCGACTTGTTTCGTCGCAAAAAATGTCAGTCCGACATGTTTCTCAAAGAGTTGATGGTATGGTCTCACAGGACACAGTTCATGGTCGTATAAAAGAAAGCAAAAACATTGTGTGCCGGCATATGTGCAGATTTCCTTTACTGAAAAAAGAACACAAAGAACGGAGGCTACTCTGGGCTAAAGATCATATGCATTGGAAGGACGGATGGATGCAAGTCATTTTTTCAGATGAAAGTAGATTTATCTTGGATGGCCCAGATGGTTCGAATTACTACTGGCAGGATTTAGGACGTGGACCTCGAACCCTCTTCAGTAGGCAGAAAGGGGGACGTTCTGTGATGGTTTGCGGTGCCTTCAATTTTAATGGAGCTACAGACATTGCTTTTCTGGAGGGTAAACAGACATCTAAGGTGTATATAGAAATGCTCGATAGTCAGTTGTTATCAATTGCTGAAACACTTGGTGGTCAAAGTTATTTGTACCAACGAGATAATGCATCGATACACACTTCAATACTCATAAAAAAATGGTTTGCTGATAACAATGTTCACGTCATGGTGTGGCCCGCACGTAGCCCTGATTTAAATCCAGTTGATAATATTTAGGGCATTCTCGTTCGCAGTGTATATGCATCTGGAAGACAATTTTCAAACGTCTTTGAGTTGTAATAAGAAATCGAACGAAGTTAGTTTGATATAAAGCCAGAATACTTACACAACTTAATAAACAGCATGCCAGCTAGAATATTTGCTGTCATTAATAAAAATGGATCTATTATTGGACGGTAATTCAAAAGTATGTGAAATATCTTTATATTTATGAGACAGCAAATTTCTTTCCATTTATAAATTTTTGAGTTGAAATTATTTAATTCTAGTTTAATTTACTGTAAAATGTTTTTTTGGTACATGTTTTTTATTATATGCATAGACATATTTCTGAATACTGAATTATTAAAATATTATTTCGAAAATATCAGTGTCTTTATATTTATGAGACGCACTGTATTTTCAGTATACACATTTTTGATTTATACATTAAAATATTTTCAGAGTAGACAGAAAAATTCAAAAATCAAGAAAATCATAAAAACTCCTTAACTATGTTTAAGAATAGATTTTCGAACGTTTCTTGGGTTTTTATGTACATTCAGCAGTTGAATGTCCTGCAGGAGTCGGAACTGGCTGTGTAGACATTCAAATTGACAAACTATATCATACGAGAAAATTATCATAGGTACCTCACGTAAGACGTGATAGTTACCACGTTTTCTTTTGGTAATTGATGGTCCAGATTGAAAATCATTTAAAGTTGACCATACATTAAATAGACAATTTGTATTGAAAGAAAGAGAAAATATATGTGTCTGTTTCCAATGACATACGACAACCTCTTAGCATAATAAAATGGGTTTGAAAATACTTTCCTAGAAGACAGAAATAATCTAAAATCAAGAAAATCACTAAAGTTCGTAAAGACTCCTTCACGATGTTTAAGAGTAGATTGTTAAATGTTTCTTGGGTTTTTATGTATATGCAGTAGCTGAATGTCTTGCAGGAGTCGGAGCTGGCAGCGTAGACATTCAAATAAAATACTTATATCACAGGAGAAACATATCATAGGTACTGAACGTAAGATGTAATAGTTAACAATTTTTTTTATGTTGTTAATTTATGGTTCAAATTGAAAAACATTTAAATTTGACGACATATTAAGTAGTTAATTTGTAGCGAAATAAAATGAAAATATTTGTCATGTTTCCAATGACATAATACGAAAACCTTTTAGCATAATAAAATGAGTTTGAAAATATTTTCCTGGAAGATAGAAATAATATAAAATCAAGAAAATCATAGAAGGACAAAGATTTTTTGTTTAACCCCTTAACCCATTTTAGGCCAAGCATAGAAATTTTATAAAATGTGGTATTATTTGCATTGAAATTTGCTTAAATTACATTCATTAAGACACCAAAAAAGTTTTGTGCATGAAAAATAATATTTTATTTAATTTGACGTTACCATTATTAATTTACCATAAATAATTTACCATTAAATTTAAATAAAAAAATTTAAGTTTTCTTATGGCATTTATTTTATTTTTATTTTATTTACAGAACTTGCAAATTTACTCCATTATAAAAACATATGATTAATCTCAAGTGGAATAATTATACATTTTCAAAAAGTCGAATTTGTCAATAACCGTTTCAAGTAAAAGACCAGCGTATTTTAAAAATTTCTCAACAGAAAGTGATTACTTCAATTGAATTACTAATATTTTATAGATGTCTCCAGAACCCTTAAAAATAGTAGAAAAATAAAATTAGTGAAAAGTATACGTCACAGTGTTAATAAAAATACATTTATTGAAATGGTGCGTTTACGCCCCTTTGGCGGAAAATGGGTTAAGCACCACGACGTACCTGCGTACGTCATGAGCAACTCTATCTGAAATACCAGGACGTACGTTAGTACGTCCAGGTTGCCAGTTTGGCCTTTTTTTAAATTCAAAATTTTGAATTTATACCAGAAAGTTATAGTAGTAATATTTATTTTATATAATTACAAACTTTTCGTGATTGTATAAATTAAAATTATTCTTTTAGAATGTATTTTTGAATATTTTTGTATTTTTGACAAAATTTAACATAGCTGGTATCATATCATACTATCACTAAATTGAATCTGGGGTTAAGGTTAGATTTTGAAACGTACAATCATCCAAAAAATAAAAGAGAACATCCCATACACTTTAAACACCAAAATACTGCAGAAAAAAAAAAATAAATAAATAAAAAATAACGGGAATTAGCAGTTTGATTGGGAATTGTGTGTTCGTTCAATTTATGTTAAAAAAAAACTTGAGGGGGGTGGGGGCGTCTTCATGAAGAAATTGTACCAAACTCTGAAATTTTCAATACGACCACCCAATTACATCAACATATTTGGATTTATTAGCAATTTTTGCTCTAGGATACCAAACGGGAAGTCATTCGGGGAATTAGTTTAGAAATTCTGCAGATTTAAAGCTTTAGAGCTCCTAATGTTAAATTATTTTCTAAAAGTTGTAAAACAAACTGCAAAAAGTGTAGCTTTTTAAGTATGACTCAAAAACTAGTTGGTGGAATGGGTTGTAATATTAGATTTACTTATTTGAGGCTTTTAGAAATCGATTTCTATTAAAAATTTTATAGGTTACATTGCATATTTTTTTTTCGAATATTAATTAAAGAATAGATGTAGGCTGTACACCAGGGCTCTTCAACTTGGCGCTCGCACAGTACCAGAAATTTCTTACAGAAATACTTTCCTTTTTTAATTGGCGTTATTTGGAGGTTAAAAAGGTCAAATATTTCTCTAAGAATTTTCCGGTGTTTGACGGGCTCCAGATTGGACAGCCCTGCTGTACACCTGATTGTATGTTGCAACAAGTGATTCTGTTTTAATAACACGTGAATTGCTGCATACGCAATGCAATCATACAATAATTCGTAAATTATACGAAGATTGTTTCAGTCATCACAAAAATACGAACATATTAAAATAAAAGTAAAGAATGCTTTATACAACAGAAGTTTTGCAGATTTTATGCAACATCTGTAAGATATCAATTCAAAATGAACCTGAAATATCTTTTAAGAAACATTACTTTTTATGTTGTTTTTTTCTTTAAGTAATTTAATTTACTTTTCAAACAAATTTTGACTGCATAATTGCTATGTTGGTAAAGAAAAACTATACGAAAAAGCTAAAAACAACGTTGAAGCACACAAATTACAAAACTTTAAAACACATACGACCGTTTCAAGGATACAAATATCCCCTTCATCAGTGTAAGGTGGGAAAAAACAAACGAAAAATTAAAAAAAAAAAAAAAAATTAAAAGGGTTCAAAAGAACCACGCTCGGCTATAGCTCCGAGTACTGGCTGTAATCTGATTTGATTACTACTGTTTTTAATTTTTTTGTTTGTTTTTTCCAACCTTACACTGATGAAGGGAAATTTGTATCCTTGAAACGGCCGTATGTGTTTTAAAGTTTTGTAATTTGTGTGCTTCACCGTTGTTTTTAGCTTTTTCGTATTAATAATCACACAAAGTGTACCTTTTATACCTAAGAAAAACTATAGTTTTACTATTTATACAATTAAATGTTTTGATTTATTTTCACCATGACCTCAGGTGAAAAAATCCTTCACTTTGACTATCTTCTAACCTTTTAGCTTTTTAAAAAACTAGCTGGTTGTTTAAAATCTGTTTCTTTGAGCTTTAATGGTTGGGAAACTTACATACCCCTTTGCGAAGAGCATCACGTATACGTGTCGTATAAACTCTCAGAATCTTTCATTATTTCTAACAGTAATTTTTTTATTGTAAATTTTACTTTATTTAATTACAAAATATTTATGATTAAATTAGCCAAAAATTTACGTATGAAAATACTGGTGATAAAATATAAAAAATTCCGTAATGTACGCTCGTTACGCAGGGGTTAAAATACTCACACAAAGTTAAAACAAAAATAAAACGTAGTACAAAAATTCTTCACAAAAATTTTCCCTTCAATTTTCTAATTTCATAGCTGCCAGTCCTACTGATTTTTAAGTACCACTATTCCCAACGGGTAATCTTAATCTTATTTTATCGCAAATTTCTGTACAAAAAAAATTTAAAATTAAATAAATTTAATATTTCTATTCGAAAATAAAGGTAATCGAACATCAGAAGGATTGGCAGCAGTGGCGGCTCATCGTCAGGTGCTGAATCACTTTTCTACCAGAACTTTCATAAAATAAATTTGGCCTTATTCAATCACCGAACATTACACGATTAAATAAAGTCAAATTTAATGTACGGAAAAAAAAGTAAAGCAGCACTCTCTGACGAGCCACTACTAATTGACTGTAATGTAATTTATAAAGAAATACAGGGTGTCCATAAATGATTGTCCGGGTTTGCTTACCTCATAACTTTTGGTGTAAGAACATGACGAAAAATATCATCGAAAATTCGTAAAGTACAGCTTAAAAAGTTTTTGTTAATAGTACAAACAAAGTTACATAATACATATGCGTAAAGTTGGAACTTAAAACGTTATTAATCTAATAATAATTAATATTAAAATTTTATCAAATTTATCAAAAAGCTGTTAATGAATTATGAGCACAAAGTTAGATAGATAAATATTATATAATTCATTAATAAATTTTTGATAAATTTGATAAAATTTTAATATTAATTATTATTTGGTTATAATCGTTATTTTATCAATAACGTTTTGAGTTGAAACTTCACGCATATGTAACTTTGTTTGTGTATTAAAAAAACTTCTTGAGCTGTACTTTACGAATTTGTAATAGTATTTTTCGTCATGTTCTTAAACCAAAAGTTATGAGGTAAGCAAACCCGGATATGGACACTCTGTATAATTGTATCACAGCTATAGTGGCAAATTAAAGAAACGAATTAAAATATTTAAATCTTCAGGGAAATGCTTTGACCTACATTTAAACGTGACCTGGAGCATCTTTTGAAAAATCCTTTCTTTCAACATATTCATAAACTCTTTACTACTTTAAAATATTTAATTGACCGTTTAGGAATTTCAAAGCTTTTATCCTTTGAATGGACACCGACTCTCCAAATTTCAAGATACCTTCTCAATAAATCCGCACTTGGGAGTAGAGCTATCTCGAGTAGATCGGCCATCTGGTGGTTCGTTCTTTTCGTTCGCCCACCCCCACCTTGGAGTGTTCTCACTGACTCTGGAGATAGAATCCCGCCAAGTGCCCAGGGGGGTATTTTTGGCCGCATCGCACATACGGTGTTTATAGGCATCTTTTGGAGTGCTATCTGTAGATAGTGTGAGAGTATTGCAAAAGCTGCTTGGCAACGAAGATTCTTGTGGAGATATTTTTAAAAACAGAGCAACCGACGAGAAGCAGCTTCAGAGGTCGTCTTTTTAAAATCCTTTTTTTGAATTTAACAATTTTTGAAGAAAAAAAAATGATAAAAGAATATGTGGGTGTATACAAGTGGCTTAAAGATGCTATTGAAGATTGCTTGTATGCCAAAATAGTTCGTCTCCATGGGAATGTATTTCTGCGAAAGAATGATTTTAATAACATGTAAAAAATACTCGATTCGACGTATCGACATGGGTTATTTTTTATCATATATTGTATATAATACGAATAAATCTTGTGTCTTTGTCTGTGTAATTAATTTAAATTCGGAATTAAATATTTATATATCTAAATTTTGTATCCAACCATTTTGGGGTATGAGAAAGCCACTGGGCTAGGTCACCTATTCGAGAAAATTTGGTTAGTGGATAATTTCGGGGTCACTACGGGTCAAGCTAATTTTATCCTATCTAAAAAACGGCTCTAACGATTTTGACTAAATTTTGTATCCTACCATTTTGGGATACAAAAAGACCATTGGGCTCGGTCACATGTTCGAGGAAATTCGATTACTGGTCATTTTGGGGTCACTATAGTCAATCTAAATTTATCTAATAAACGACTCTAGCGATTTTGATTAAATTTTGTGTACTGCCGTTTTGGGGTACATGAAGGCCATTGGGATAGGTCACATGTTCGAGAAAATTCGATTACTGGTCATTTTGGGGTCACTATGGTCAAGCTAATTTTATCTAAAAAACGACTCTAACGATTTTGACTAAATTTTGTATCCTACCGTTTTGGGGTAAACGAAGATCATTGGACTAGGTCACTTGTTCGTAAAAATTCGATTAGTGGGTCATTTGGGGGTCATTTGGGGGTCATTACGGGTCAATGCATTTCAATGGGAATGAAGGTTGCAACAGTTGTTGAACAGTTGGCAGTAAACACAGTCACAAAGTTGGCAGCATTTCGACAAATTTGGCAATATTTGCGGGGTTTGGCGGGAAAGTCGATTTTCATCAATGCTAAAACAGATGCTTGGCACCAAATGAAAGAATTTCACCAAGTTTGCATCTTTTTGCCAAATTTTAGCTACATCTGGCGAAAAAATGGCTTTCAGAATCTGAAGGAATTTTCTAGAAATTCCGAATAGGAGCCGAGATACATGATTCAACCAATCAGAATTCATAGTCCTTTATGCATGGAATGCTGTACATTGCTTTCTCATGTGTAAAAAGGCGTCCTGTTACCAAATGCACCAATGCACCAAATGCACCAAACTAAAAATGTAGTTTGGAAGGATGTCTTGTCGTTGTAAATATGTAAGTAATGTAAAATTTAGAAATATGTACATGGTTTTAATTTTGATTTTTTTCTGTAAATAATACTGTTATAAAATAAATGCTTTATAGCAGTAATACAGCGAGAAGTTATTGTTATATCAAGTTGAACATAAAGCTAATTTTTACCGAGCATAGGTTGTTACTCTACTGGTGTTATAATATAATCACAGGGATCCACTAATTGACTGTCTGACGCTTCATTTATGGACCAGTGATGTAACATTATTCATTGTTGTTATGATTGTTCTAACAGTTGTTCCAACCTTTGTTGTAATCATTGTTGTAAGTATTGTGGATATATTTTTTTAAAGCAGGGCAAATTACGAGAAGCAGCTTCAGAGGTAATCTTTTTAAAATCCTTTTTTTGGATTTAACAATTTTTGAAGAAAACAAAATTGATAAAATAAAAAATATCGTGCGTGCATATAAGTTGCTTAAAGATGCCGTTGAAGATTATTTGTTCGCCAGAATTGTTTATCCTAATTAGAATGTATTCCTGTGATTAAATGATTTTCATAATAGGTATAAGACACTTTATTCTTCGTTATCGATATGGATCTACTTTTTATGTTGTAACACGGTGATCCACTTACTGACTCTCAATGCTCCATTTTTGGATCATTGCTATAACGTTCATCTTTGTTGTAACCATTTTTGTAAGCATTGTGGAGATATTTTTTTAAAACAGGACACCAACGATAAGAAACTTTAGGGGTTGTCTTTTTTAACTCTTTTTTGAACGTAACATGTTTGAAGGAAAAATAAATGATAAAGTAATACGCGGGTCTGTGCAAATAGCTAAAATATGCGATTGAAGAGTGATTACATTCCAGAATAGTTCTTATTCTTGTGTGTGAAGTCTTATGAATAAATGATTTTCATAATATGTAAAAAACACCCTGTAAATATGTAAAAAAAAAACTGTTAAAAATCCTGTGAAAGGAAAGGAACACATACTTACTAAGTAAATTTAAATCATTTCACCTTCTAAACGTCATATCAAACGAATTTCTTTGACTTGCTTCATCTGCTTTGGAAGAGCCTAACTTTGCAGATGCATGTAGACCCGCCCCTCTACGTTCTCTCCGCCATGTCGGCGAGAATCGGTTGCTAGAAGCATTTTTGAGATCACATATATCCGCGATATTTCAATTTATATATATAATCCGCGATATTTCAAAAAAAGGTCTTTAAAAAAATACTCTTTATGAAAAAAAAAAGAAAATAATGTCTTTTTGTTTTTCAAAAGACCCATTTTGTCTTTCTTTCTCCGTGAAAGAACAAATGTTTTTCTTCTTCTATCCGGACTCTTGCGTTCATAGATTCCGGAGTCTCTACGAAAAAGAGTGTAAGACAGGGTTAAACGTTTTTAGGGTTCTAATTTTAATTTTAAAAAGTTAAAAAAATAATTTTTAATTTTGCTGTAGACATCTAAAAACCTTGTTGCATTGCATCCACTTTACTCCAGCTATGTTTGTCTTTAAATAATTCTTAGTGTTATACATATATAAAAAAGTCAATATCTTTCAATTGAATGAATATTTGTTTGCTGCTATAGCTATAATAATTTTCAAAACACCTTCTCGGATCACCAACACTCTACTAATATCTGCTAGTGAGATTTTCTTAATTTAAACAAGTCTAAAACATAAAACAAAAAGCAAAGAAAACGCGATGTGAAATTAGAGTCCTTTACAAGATTAATTAGTCTCTCTCACAGTGCTAACTTAATTAGAGGTGATGAATTGCACCTGCCTGGGACGGTACCATGGAAAATTTCGTAAAGACTGCTTAGAGAAAATAACATTTCTTGTGACTCTAAGGAAAAAAATGAAGGGGGAGGGGGAGAGAAATAACACACAAGTTGGGGTGGTCTTAGGGGGAGAGCGAAGAAATCAGCTGATGAACGCTGATCCAAGTAGTGGATGACTGTTGCAAATTATCGATCTATTTGCCACATTAATGACACCTTTATTACAACAAGCGACGCTCTATTAGTGAATTTTTCAGTCCGTATCGGTTATTGGACTACGCCCCTCCCCCCTCTATCATCTTTGAATTCCCCTTTATAGATTGCTAAAGGTGTGTGTTTATACATAAGGTTCCGATAATCGAGATTTTGCTAATTTTGAGTACTAATGAGGCAAAAGAGGGAGCGCGCGCTTTTTTTTTTCGCTCCAATCATCGGTGATGAGAGAGGAAAAAATTTCGCGGGAAAACAAGAAAAATATCTTAGCGTTATTATTGGTTTGTTTTATTTGATAAGGGTTGTATAGGAGAGGCTTCCCTGTTTTTTTTTTTTTTTTTTTTTTTTTTTTTTTTAACTCAGCACTTTAGAAAGGGGGAATAAATATCATTTTTCATTTATATCAAGAGTGATCGAATTTTTCTATGCATGTTAATTACTAATAAGAGAAAAAAATATATAAAGAGAACAAATTGTGTTTATACACTCTTTCCAGGAAACGCTGAGTAGAAAAAAAAAAAAAAAAAAAAAAAAACACTTTTTTTCCCAGTTCATTTTCAGATACGCTTTTAAATCGTAATTTGAAATTGCGACCTTTTCCCAATTGGGAAAAGTCCATTAATTAAAAGTAACCGATAAACAGAAATCTGTTCTTAAACAAATTATTTCAAATACGATATTTTTTCTCAAAAGGCTGAAAAAAAAAGAAACCTTTTTTTTTCAAGGAAATATTTCAGTTTCACTCGCTTTTTACAGATAAAAATGTATACTGTACTAAAAAGTGAGCTTTTTTTCTCTCTCTGTAGAAGAAAAAAATCATTTAATGATCTAAATAGTTTTGCACTGCAATTGATTTAAAAGTTGCTCCATCAATAAACAGTTCTTTTCTCTCTCTCTCTTTTTTTTTTTTATACATTATCAGCTAAAACATAAAACTATTTTTTAAATGCTGTATCTGTAAATGAACATGTTGCGCAGATTTTGGGTATATTTCTAAAGGATATTTGAAATTGATTATATATAACATTCCGAAGTTATCAGACACAAATAAATTTCATTCAAATAAAAAAAAATATAGCATTTGAAATTATTCAAATGAAATCAACTAAAAACATAAAACTATTATTTAAATGCTATATCTCTAAATGAATATTCTACGTAGATTTTGATTGTATTTTTAAAGGAAATTTGATCGATTATTCAAATAAAATCAACTAAAAACATAAAACTATTATTTAAATGCTATATCTCTAAATGAATATTCTACGTAGATTTTGATTGTATTTTTAAAGGAAATTTGATCGATTATTCAAATAAAATCAACTAAAAACATAAAACTATTATTTAAATGCTATATCTCTAAATGAATATTCTACGTAGATTTTGATTATATTTTTAAAGGAAATTTGATCGATTATTCAAATAAAATCAACTAAAAACATAAAACTATTATTTAAATGCTATATCTCTAAATGAATATGCTGCGGAGATTTTGATTGTATTTTTAAAGGCAATTTGATCGATTATAAAACATTCTGAAATTATCTAACACAAATATTTTTTCATAAATTGTTGCTGCACAATGTGCAACACTGTGCACAATGCTGTGCAATGCCCACAATGTTGCTGCACAAATTGCACAAATAAATTTCATGCAAATAAAAAAATATCGCATTTGAAATTATTCAAATAAATCAACTAAAAACATAAAACTGTTATTTAGATACTATATCTCTAAATGAACACGCTGCGTAGATTTTGATTGTACTTTTAAAGGAAATTTGATCGATTATAAAACATTCTTAAATTATCTAATACAAACATTTTTACATCAATTGTTGGTGGACAAATAAAAAACTTTGAACCTTTTCCAATAAAGTTTTTTTTTCTTTTAAATAAATGGAATGATATAATATCTACTATTATTTAATGGAATTAAATTGATAGAAAACGATGTAAAACTTCATCCGAATAAAAAATGCCGCATTTGAAATAATTAAAATAAATCAATTAAAAGCATAAAAGTATTATTTAAATACCGTATCTGTAAGTGAAAATGTTGCACAATTTTTTGTTGATTTTCTAAAAGATATTTGATATTGATAATAAAACATTTCGAAGGTATCTTACACAAATAAATTTCATGGAAATAAAAAAAATGACGCGTTTGAAATAATTCAAATAAATCAACTAAATCATAAAACTGTTGTTTAGATGCTATATCTATATCTCTAAATGAACATGCCGCGTAGATTTTGATTGTACTTTTAAAGGAAATTTGATTGATTATAAAACATTCTTAAATTGTCTAACACAAACATTTTTTCATCAATCGTTGCTACATAAATTAGAAAAAACTTTGAACCTTTTCCAATAAAGTTTATTTTTTATTTTTTTTTAAAATAAATGAAATGATACAATATCTACTATTATTTAATGGAATTAAATTGATATAAAACAATATAAAACTGCATTCGAATAAAAAATGTCTCATTTGAAATAATTAAAATAAATCAATTAAAAACAAAAAAGTATTATTTAAATACCGTATGTGTAAGTGAACATGTTGCTCAGATTTTTGCTGTTTTTCTAAAATACATTTGATATTGACAATAAAACACTTCGAAGTTATCTTACACAAATGAATTTCACATAAATAAAAAATGATGCGTTTGAAATAATTCAAATAAATCAATTAAAAACATAAAAGTATTATTGAAATACTGTATTTGTAAGTGAACATGTTGCTCAGATTTTTGCTGTTTTTCTAAAATACATTTGATATTGACAATAAAACACTTCGAAGTTATCTTACACAAATGAATTTCATATAAATAAAAAATGATGCGTTTGAAATAATTCAAATAAATCAATTAAAAACATAAAAGTATTATTGAAATACTGTATTTGTAAGTGAACATGTTGCTCAGATTTTTGCTGTTTTTCTAAAATACATTTGATATTGACAATAAAACACTTCGAAGTTATCTTACACAAATGAATTTCATATAAATAAAAAAATGATGCGTTTGAAATAATTCAAATAAATCAATTAAAAACATAAAAGTATTATTGAAATACTGTATTTGTAAGTGAACATGTTGCTCAGATTTTTGCTGTTTTTCTAAAATACATTTGATATTGACAATAAAACACTTCGAAGTTATCTTACACAAATGAATTTCATATAAATAAAAAATGATGCGTTTGAAATAATTCAAATAAATCAATTAAAAACATAAAAGTATTATTGAAATACTGTATTTGTAAGTGAACATGTTGCTCAGATTTTTGCTGTTTTTCTAAAATACATTTGATATTGACAATAAAACACTTCGAAGTTATCTTACACAAATGAATTTCATATAAATAAAAAATGATGCGTTTGAAATAATTCAAATAAATCAATTAAAAACATAAAAGTATTATTGAAATACTGTATTTGTAAGTGAACATGTTGCTCAGATTTTTGCTGTTTTTCTAAAATACATTTGATATTGACAATAAAACACTTCGAAGTTATCTTACACAAATGAATTTCATATAAATAAAAAATGATGCGTTTGAAATAATTCAAATAAATCAATTAAAAACATAAAAGTATTATTGAAATACTGTATTTGTAAGTGAACATGTTGCTCAGATTTTTGCTGTTTTTCTAAAATACATTTGATATTGACAATAAAACACTTCGAAGTTATCTTACACAAATGAATTTCATATAAATAAAAAATGATGCGTTTGAAATAATTCAAATAAATCAATTAAAAACATAAAAGTATTATTGAAATACTGTATTTGTAAGTGAACATGTTGCTCAGATTTTTGCTGTTTTTCTAAAAGATATTAGATAGTGATAATAAAGCATTTCGAAGTTATCTTACACAAATAAATTTCATACAACTAAACAATGGAACGTTTGAAATTATTCAAATAAAATCAACTAAAAACATAAAACTATTATTTAAATGCTATATCTCTAAATGAATATGCTGCGTATATTTTGATTGTACTTTTAAAGGAGATATGATCGATTATAAAACGCTTGGAAATTATCTAACACAAATAATTTTTCATCAGTTGATGCTGCACAAATGAAAATGTATTGAACCTTTTCCAATAAAATGTTATTAAAGAAACGAAATAATGCAATTTCTAATATTTTTTAATCGAATTAATTTTTTTTAAAACAGCGTAAAACTTCATTCAAATAAAAAATATCACATTTGAAATAATTCAAATAAATGAACTAAAAACATAAAACTTTTATTTAAATGCTATATCTCTAAATGAATATGCCACGAAGATTTTGATTTTTTTTTTTTTTTTTTTTTTTTTTTTTTTTTTTTTTTTTTTTTTTAAGGAGATGTGATCGATTATAAAACATTCTGAAATTATCTAACACATTTAATTTTTCATCAGCTGTTGCTGCTCAAATGAAATACATTGAACCTTTTCCAATTAAGTGTTATTAAGGAAATGTAATGATGCAATTCCTAATATTTTTTAATAGAATTAAAATTAATATAACACAGTATCAAACTAATCATTAGCATAGCTATTAATAAGAATGTTCCGTAGATTTTGGTAATCTTAATTGAATTCCTAAAGAATATGTAATATCATTTATACGAAATTCTGAAATTATGTAACACAAATATTTTTCATCAGTTGTTGCTGCATAAATAAAAATATATTGAACCTTTTCAAATAAAGTATATTAAAGAAATGAAATGATGCAATTTCTAATATTATTTAATCAAAATTGATGTAAAACAGCATCAAAATAATCAGTATTATAACTATAAATGAGCATGTGCTGTAGATTTTGACTATCATATTCGTACTTCAAAATAATACGTGATATCAATAAAATATTCTGAAATTATCTAAGACAAATAGTTTTCATCACTTATTACTGCAACAATAAAAAAAAAATTGGAATAATTTACAATAAAATAATATTAAAGAGATGAAATAAAGCAATTCTTAGAGTTATTTAATTGAATTCAAATTAATATTTTCAGTATCAAACTAATTAGTATCATAAGTATAAATTAGCATGTTGCACAGGTTTTAGAAGTATTAATTTTATTCCTCTTAAGGTGTGTTTTACGAGGAAAATATTGACACATAATTAACATCTACTAACAAAAAAAAAAAAAAAAAAAAAAGTATAGGGTAACTTGGGGAGAGATGCCGTATTGTACGAGATGCCGTGTCACGAGGTTTTCCCTAAACGCAGATGCTGTAGGGAAACGCCACTCAGTCGTGTGGAAGAGGCTTCCCTACTGATATTTTAATTCCAGTTTGCGTTGTTTTATTTAAGTTTTAAATGATGCTTTTCGATTGCTATTTCGTCTTAACACCTTTGTTAAGTGTTCAAAATATTTTACTCTCTTTCTTTATGTAGTTTCAATGTAGTTGGCCATCTTACACCAAGATTGGGGTAAGTGTCCGAAATGCAAGAATTTACAAAAGCAAAATTTTTGACGCTTTCTATGACATTTGTAAAATTAAATACATTTTAAAATCATACATGAATGTATCAAGTTTAACAAGAAATTAATGAATAACAAATAAAAACAACAGGCGATTTTATAAAAAATTAAATAAAAAAACTACGGCATTTTCACCCAATTTACCCTATTTGATAAGCGATATCTTCTAAGTTAATTCTTATGAATATGTTAATAAACATGTACACACTGTTTGTTTTAGAATTATGCTGTTTATTCTATCTAAATTAAATTGCGATGTATCCTATATTTTACTATCCTCAAATATATGTAGAGCGAATATATAAAGCTTTAGTTTCGATTATATTTTATCCTGATAGGCATTCACGCAATCCTATCAAAAATGTCTATTTCATCGATTTTTCGATCCTTCCACGTTTTATTTCTTATACGGTATATTTTTCGAGGAAAAATCTAACACAAAATAAATATCTATGTATACAAACAGAAATATATCTCTCCTCTGATTTTTCGTACAAGTCGAAAGCGGCTAATCAGCCGTGATTATCAGCAGTTCCCTTGGATGCAATTTTTTTTTCGACACCCAAAATTCAAGAAAATATTTTTTTTCCCTCTTTGCTCACGTTGACTATCTGGTTTTCTCCAGCGATCTGAAATTTCCCTGGCTGGAAACAGGAATTAGATAAAAGAGCTGTTTCCTATATATTTATATTTCTCTTTTACTGTTTTGTTTACTTCGTTTGGTACGTTTATCTGCTTGATTTCATGTATCGCTCGTGATTGTCAAGCATTTCCTTTTCCTACTTCTCATTATTTATTTGTATGATTTAATCGAAAGCGGGTGGAATCTGTGACAAATTTTTCTATGAATTTTTTACGCCAAAGAGACTATATCTTTTTAGTACTGCTTGATTTCATGTATCGCTCGTGATTGTCAAACATTTCTTTTTCCTACTTCTAATTATTTATTTGTATGATTTAATCGAAAGCGGGTGGAATCTGTGACAAATCTTTCTATGATTTTTTTTACACGAAAGAGACTATATCTTAAACTTGTTAGGTATGAAGATTGGTCTACACAATCCACACTACACCGTTTACACAATCGTAATCTGTTGACAGTCAGAAGAATTGTAGGGCAATTATTTTCCTTTTAAAAACATTTAAAACAAGTAAAAAGAACTTTATTATTTTTAACTCATTCATACTGATTAGTAAAGATATTGTACGTATTGATATTTTCCCAACTGATAAACATTAGGAAAGGGAGAATAATTGCACACAACGAGTAATGATAAGCATATTAACATTTTGCTCTTTAGCACATGAATGGAAATGTCAATTAGCTTGGCCACGTGGATGAGGGTGGCAGAAAACTATTTTCCCTTATATTTCTTTTATTCCTTTTTTACTGTTTTGTTTACTTCGCAATTTGTATTTAGATTTTAATAATATAAATAAATAATTTTTTACTCTGTCGATTTGTTTCCAATTGCATACCAGTATTTTTGCAAGGAAAATTTCACCTTATCTAATCTCGAAATTTCAGCAATTAATTAATACACAAAAAAGTTTGTCATAAAAAGTTGTACCAAAACAATATTACAGTGGAACCTCGCAAACTCGGACCTCTTTAACTCGAATCTCTCGGATAACCCGGACTAAGTCTGCTTGAATTTCCAAAACAGCATTTATTCGCTCATTCACATTCTCTTTTGAGAAGATATATTTTTTAAGATTTTGTGGGCATGTTTCAAAAAATTGATGGCGACACCGACGTTGATGTCAATGACGTTAGCAATTGGTTGGAAGTTGACAATGACGGAGGTTACACCGCACTGACCTGGTGAAAGGATAATCGCCTCCTGCTCATCTAAAGAAACTGAAACTGGTTGTACAAATAAAATAGGGACTGGCGATGATAATAGTACTACTATGAGCTTTGTTGAGGCAGAGACACAGCTAGATCAATTGATGATCTATTTTGAGCGATAAACTGATACAATACCAAATGATCTTTTGGTACTCAAATCGCTGCGTGATCGTGCCGTCACAAGCAAGATATTCAAAACCACAAGAGCAGAAAATCACGACCTTTTTAAATTCAGACTAGACGTTTTCCAGTTCTGTAAAACAATGTTTGGATTTGCCAATATCCAATGATTTATGCAATAAAATGTTGATTTTCTGTATGTTTTATTTTATTTCTTTTTAACACGATCTCCGGTTACCTCGGATTTTCGATAACCCGGACTGGCTCCTGTCCCAATTAATCCGAGTTAACAAGGTTTTACTGTAATTGGAAACAACACATTTAGACAATAAAAATTGGTTGTCGCGAATATGGCGGCATTCTTTTTACTAAACTATTACATTGTAAAAAAGAAAATGTATATTTAAAAGTAAAGCGATAATTAAATAGTAATAATTAAAAAAAACAATTAAATCTTGTTCAAACATACAAAAATATTTCTGTAAACATCTGCAATAATTTGCACAATCGTAGCCTATTGCCAGAGGGCAAAATAAAAACTTATAAAAGTCTCTCCTTTTTAAAAACATTAAAATATTGATGAACTTAAATGACCACTTAAGATCTCATACTGTTATTAGCTCAATTTAAATACATTAATCAAATATTTCATTAGAGGAATGAATTTACATTAACAATAAAACTATTTTTAAAAAGTAATTAAAAAGAAAAAATACACCAAGAGACAGTTCAACCTCCCTAAACATCTACAACCATTTACACAATCGAAGCAGAAATAGTAGCGTAAAAGTCTCCCTTTAAAAAAATTTAAATATTGACGAATCGAGTAGACTGTGTCATCACGTGAAAACCTAAAATATCAAACTATAATTAATTTTTCTTTAAAAAAAAATTAGACACTTATCATCACTTATTATTAGACACATATCATCATTAGAATGAATTTACATTAAGAAAAAAAAAACGATTATTAAAGAGCAGTAAAGGAAAATAAAGAACAATCCAGCCTTCCAGAATCATGCAAAAATATTTTCCTAAACATCTACAACCATAGTCTATTAATCATAGTCTATTGCCAGAAAGAAGAGTAGCGCCTCTCAAAAGTCACCCTTTTCAAAACATTTAAATATTGATAAATCAAGTAGACTTTACAGTTACAAAGATCTTAAACTTTAATTAGCTCATTTTTTAAAGTTAATCACATATTTCAATATAGGGATAAATTTAAATTAAAAATTAAACAATGAGTAATGAGTAATTAAAAAATATACTCCAAGAAAAATTAAACCTTTTTGAAACATAAAAAAAAATATTTTCTAAACACCTGCAACCTTTTACACAATCGTAATCTGTTGCCAAAAGGAAGAGCAGCGCATAATGAAAGTCTCTCTTTTTAATGACATTTAAATATATTGATGAATTAAGTAGTCAGAAGATTTCAAACTTTTATTAGCTCTTCTTTTTTAAAATGTGAATCATGTATGTAATTAGAGGAATACATTTGCATTAATAATAAAACAATGAATATGAAGAGTAATAATTAAAAAATGTACTTCAAGAAACATTTTAATGTTATTGAATCATGCAAACATATTTCCCTAAATATCAACAATCATTTACCCAATTGTAGCCTGTTGCCAGCGGGAAGAATAGTACATCATAAAAATCTCTCTTTTTTTTAATATCATTTACATATTGATGAATTAAGTAGTCAAATTATCTCTTAAGATTTCAAACTTTAGCTAGTTCTTCTTCTTCTTCTTTTAAATATGAATACTATATGCATACATTAGAGGGATAAATTTACATTAATTATAAAACAATAAATAAAGAGTAATAATTAAAAAAGTTCTCCAAAAAATATTTCAATGTTACTCAATCATGCAAACATATTTCCGTAAACATCTATAATCATGTACACAATTGTAGCCTGTTGCCAGCAGGAAAGAGTAGTGCATCATAAAAGTCTCTCCCTTTTACAAACATTTACATATTGATGAATCGAATAGACTTAACAGTAAACTCTTATTAGTTCTTAAAAATAAATAAATAAATATAAAAAACAACAACAAATATTTCATTGTAGGATCGAATTTACATTAAGAATAAAACAATGACAAAGAGAAATAATAATAATAATAATAATAATAATAATGCTTCAAGAAATGAATTAATCTTTCTGAATCATACAAAAACATTTCCCTAAACATCTACAGCCATTTACACAATCGTAGCCTGTTGCCAGCAGGAAGAGTGGCGCATCATAAAAGTCTCCCTTTTAAAAACATTTAAATATTGATGAATCAAGTAGACTTTACAGTCACGTGACCACTTAAGATCTCACACTCCATCTTTAACTACCTTATAAACCTTCCAACAGTCCCTTCTTTTCTCCTGTAACTCACCTGCGAGCTTTCGCAAAGTTTTTGGCAACTCCACAAAACTTCTCCCTCTCTAATCCAGAGAGAGTGCGCATGGAATTTTCTCACCTCCCTGAGGTCCACACCCTCCACCTCTCCGCGAGGAGAATCACAGAGTGAAATTAATTCCGGAATCGCTCCTCCGAATCAGCGACCAGGAAAGTCAGATCCAGGATATCAGTCTGAAATCGCATGGCGTTACTTTCTCTACGGCTTGATATTGCTTACTCTTCTCTTTTATTCTCTTTCCCTAATAGATATGGGTGATGGATGGACCATCACGTAGAGGGAGAAATAAGCACCCTCCTCATCTTATAATTTTGAAAACCCCCATCATTGTCTTTGGAGATATCAAAGAGGACGCTGTTTTCAAGAGTCATCTTATTAGTGATGGAAATGAGAAGGAAAAACTGCGCATTCTTCATTGATCACATACGAGTTAGATATTGATATTTTTTCACTGAAGCTGACCATATAGCTACTTCAGGTGGAAATGTTTTTATTTTATTTTTTGTTTCTCAGCCGTTTAAATCACTAATGAAATACTTCAAATTTCATGCTATAATAATTAGAAGGAAAATGTGCATTTTCCGTCCCGGTTAGAAGAAACATTCTATGAACACTGACGATAAAAGGAGAAATATTTATTTTAAAATATTACATTCGAGTTAGATATTGATATTTTTTTACTGAAGCTGACCATATAGCCACTTCAGGTGGAAATGTTTTTTTTTTTTTTTTAGTTTTTGTTTCGCAGCCGTTTAAATCACTAATGAAATACTTCAAATTTCATGCTATAAAAATTAGAAGGAAAATGTGCATTTCCCCTCCCGGTTAGAAGTAACGTTTTACTAAGATGGTCCATTAAAAGGAGAAACATTTATTTTAATATATTACATTAAAGTTAGATATTAATATTTTTTACTGAAGCTGACCATATAGCCACTTCAGGTGGAAATGTTTTTTTTAATTTTTTGTTTCTCAGCCGTTGAAATCACTAATGAAATACTTCAAATTTCATGCTATAAAAATTAGAAGGCAAATGTGCTCTTTCCATCCTGGTTAGAAGTAACGTTTTACTAAGATGGACCATTAAAAGGAGAAAAAATTATTTTAATATATTACATTAAGGTTAGATATTGATATTTTTTAATGAAGCTTTCCATATAGACACTTGTGGTGGATCTTTTCCTTTATTGTTTGTTTCTCAGCCGTTGAAATCACTAATGAAATACTTCAAATTTCATGCTATAAAAATTAGAAGGAACATGTGCACTTTCCATCCTGGTTAGAAGTAACGTTTTACTAAGATGGACCATTAAAAGGAGAAAAATTTATTTTAATATATTACATTAAAGTTAGATATTGATATTTTTTAATGAAGCTTTCCATATAGACACTTGTGGTGGATCTTTTCCTTTATTGTTTGTTTCTCAGCCGTTGAAATCACTAATGAAATACTTCAAATTTCATGCTATAAAAATTAGAAGGAAAATGTGCACTTTCCATCCTGGTTAGAAGTAACGTTTTACTAAGATGGACCATTAAAAGGAGAAAAATTTATTTTAATATATTACATTAAAGTTAGATATTGATATTTTTTAATGAAGCTTTCCATATAGACACTTGTGGTGGATCTTTTCCTTTATTATTTGTTTCTCAGCCGTTGAAATCACTAATGAAATACTTCAAATTTCATGCTATAAAAATTAGAAGGAAAATGTGCACTTTCCATCCTGGTTAGAAGTAACGTTTTACTAAGATGGACCATTAGAAGGAGAAACATTTAGTTTAATATATTACATTAAAGTTAGGTATTGATATTTTTCAGTGAAGCTGACCATATAGACACATCATGTGGATATTTTTCTTTATTTTTTATTTTTCAGCCGTTTAAATCACTAATAAAATGCTTCAAATTTCTTGCTATTATTGATAAAAATTAGATGGAAAGTTGCATTTTACGTGTCAGTTAGAAGTAACATTTTACTAAGACGGACCATAAAAAGAGAAACATTTATTTTAAAATATTATGTTCGAGTGTTGATATTTTTTACTGAAGCTGACCATATAGAAACTTATGATGCATATTTTCCTTTATTGTTTGTTTCTCAGCCGTTGAAATCACTAATGAAATGCTTCAAATTTCATGCTATTAGTGATAAAAATTAGAAAAAAAATGGGCATTTTTCATGCCGGTTAGAAGTAACAATTTACCAAGACTGACCATTAAAAGAAGAAATATTTGTTTTATTTTTTTTATAGCTTCATTCCATTAGTGATGGAAATGAGAAAGAAAAACTTCACTTTCATCATTGATTACATTCGAGTTAGATATTGATATTTTTTACTGAAGCTGACGATATAGCCACTTCAGGAGGATATTTTCCTTTATTTTTTGTTTTTCAGCAGTTGAAATCTCTAATGGAATGCTTCAAATTTCATGCTATTAATGATAAAAATTAGAAGGAAAATCCACATTTTTTTTTTCATTTTCGTTAGAGGTAAAATTTTACTAAGACTGTCCATAAAAGGAGAAATAGTTATTTTAAAATATTACATTGGATTTAGATCTTGTTATTTTTTACAAAAGCTGACCATATCATCGCTACCATGTCAAACTATCGAATAGGAAAAAATGTATTTTTAAAACTTATTGTGGAAAAATTTATTTTTAAAATCCATTTTTATTTTAAAAATAGGCCGATTGTCATCACTAAGTTTTAATAGTATTCCTCACCAAGGTTGCCATTTTGATCTCCTTTTGCATTCAGAAATTCCGAATTCATACCAGAAATTTCAAACAGAAATTTTTGCTCTATTTAATGACCGACATTTCGCCGATTACTCCAAAGTAAAAATTTTTCTCTCAAAATTTCCGGTACGAAATCCGGTCTCTAAATAAATAAGAAGCCCAAACTAACAACCCTGTTCTTCCTTAAAAAATTTATTAGCATTTTTACTAGATGAAGAATTCTAATAAAATTTAGTGTTGACAATCGGCCTATTTTTAAAAGTAATGAAAAATACATTTTTTCACATTCGATAGTTTGACATGGTAGCGACGATATAGTCCCTTCATATGAATATTTTTTTATTTTTAGTTTCATGCCAGCCATTGAAATTACTAATGAAATACATTTAAATACCAATTAGTGATAAAAATTAGAATGAAAGTGCGCATTTATAATTTTTTTAGGTAAAAGATTTTACTAAAAGTAACCATGATAGGAGAAATATTTATTTTATTTTTATTATTGTTTCATTTTATTAGTGATGAAAATGAGAAAGAAAAACTGTGCATTCTTCATACATTACATTCGAGTTAGATATTGGTAATTTTTTTTACTGAAGCTGACCATATAGCCACTTTAGGTGGAGATTATTTTTATTTTTTGTTTCTCATCCGTTGAAATCAGTAATAAAATACTTGGCATTTCATGTTATTAGTGATAAAAATTTAAAGGGAAATGCACATTTTTCAGTCCACTTAGGTGTAACATTGTACCGAGACTGACCTTAAAAGGATAAATATTTATTATTTTATTTTATTTTATTTTATTAGTGATGTATATGAGTGGAAAAAAACCTCCGCATTCTTTATTGATTGCATTCGAATTAGATATTGTTATTTTTTTTACTTAAGCTTACCATATAGCCGCTTCAGATATTTTACCCGAATAACAGCAGAGTAAGATTTTTATTTTTTATTTTTCATCCGTTGAAATTATTCATAAAATGACTTGTTTCAAAATTCGTGATACAAATTAGAGACAAAATTTGCATTTTTCATTCCAATTCAATATATTTTTTTTTTACTAATTATAAAATAATTAATACTTATATTGTTATTATTATTATTTACGATCGTTTCATCTCATTAATAATGAAAATGAGAAAGAAAGAATGCGCATTCTTCATTGATTACATTCGAATTAGATATTATTTTTTATGTAAGTTGACCTTACAGTTACTGCACGCACGTGTACTAACTGAAGAAGAAAAGAGATAGCTTTTATATTTTGTTTTTCAGCCATTGAAACTACTAATAAAATGAGTTTCAAAATTCATGGCAAAATTTCATGATAAAAATCAGAGGAAAATGTGCATGTCTCATTAAATTTTGATGTTATTTTTTACTGTTCATAAAATAATATTTATTTATATTTATGATCGTTTCATGTTATTAGCGATGGAAATGAGATGGAAAAACTGCGCATTCTTCATTGATAACATTTAAAGTTAGATATTGTTATTTTAAGTTGACCATACAGCCCTTTCAAGAATTCTACCTGGTGAGGGGGGGGGGGGGGTTATACTTTTTTTGTCGTTAAAATCATTAACAAAATAGGTGTTTCAATTATTAGTGATCGTCATTATAAATACGTCATTTTGGCGCTAAACTTCAATCTTTCAAAAGAAAAAAAAAAGATTTTAAATTTCTAGTAATTTCATCTTCTACCTCCTTGAAAAATTGCTTTAAAAAAAATGACTTTTTTTTAAAGCCTTTTGTAACTCAAAATCAGCTGTTGAAATCGTTAATAAAATGAGTTGATATGTTATGGTTCATGATAAAAATTAAGAATGGAAAACGTTCATTTTAAATTCCATTTTGATGTTAATTTTTACTAAGATATAGAAGAAATATTTATTTATTTATTTTATTTTGGGAATTTTTGCATGTTAGTCTAAAAATTTTTAAACTATTAATTGATTACCGAGTACTAAAATTTATGTCGTACTAATAATTTTCCCCTTCTTTGTCTGAATGTTAAACTTTATGTAACCATCTTTTAAATTTATTAAATGACACATAAAAGTTTTATTTAATTCTTATATTTTAATTGTAGCTTTTCTTAAAACAAATGTTTTTTAAATAATATTATCAATTACTCGAGACAATAATTTTGCTACTGGCAACAATAAGAAAACATTTTACACTGTACTGAACATTTTACACTGAATTGCCTTTTTTAATCCAACAATACCTTGCATGTGCAAAACTCTAAACATCAATTAATTACAAATTAATAATTTTTTGTTACACCTGCAATCTTTATTTTCTTTGCAAAAAGAGGGAATTCTAGTAATAGGGTGGTGCAAAATTTTAATTAGATTAACTATTGAAAACTAACTATTAAAAGTTTAATCATGACTAAAGATTGACGATTGAACTTTATCGTCAATCTTTAGTCATGATTAAACTTTTAATCGTTAGTTTTCAATAGTTAATCTAATTAAAATTTTGCTCCACCCTGTCTAGTAATGTTCTTTGAAGGTTTTAACTGTGAGACAAACTTCTTTTCAAGGTTTTAAGTGAAAGATTTTATTTAATGTTTAAAGAACATTATTTTAAACTTATATGTTTCGTATCGATATTCTTTAAAAAATAATTTTATATAGTACTTCTAAAAATCTGGAAAAAACTTCTTCTGTGGTACATTTATTTTATTTTATTTTATTTTATTTTGTTTTGTTTTGTTTTATTTTACGCTGTGCAATGAAAGAGTTTTTTTCCCCTTGTAATGCATAAAACACCTTTTTTCAATTCAAATAAGGATTAAATCTGTCGGCTCTAAACATTTAATAAATACAAATACTTAAATGTAAGTAATATTTGCCTATAACTGCTATACAATTTTGGTAAAGTATAACAAGCTTTCAAGCAGTACAATTAAAATCTAAATCTATAAGTTCTAAACAACTATTAATTACGAGTAATTAAATTTATATTTGATCCGACAATACACTTTCTGTAATCAGTTTTAAAAGTTTTTAAGTGCATATACAATCTTCTTAAACTAGTATAATCTCTGTTATAAATTTTTAACCCATATTTCAACTGTAATAGTTAGTTACTTAAAGATAATTTTTCAGAAGTATTTGACCTTGCGTGGCAAAAAACTTTTTTCTTGTACTATATAATATCGGAAGGAAAGTTTTAAATGATAATTAATTACAAATTGTTAAATTTTCTGTCATAGCAGCAATCTTTATCTTCTTTGTTCGAACAATAGTATTGTAGCCATCATCTTTAAAGTTTTTAAGTGGCAGATAAACGGTTTCTTTAATTCTTACGGTTTATGTCAGTATTCTTTAAGCAGAGGTATCTTATATACTGTCGTCAATTACCTGAAGATGATTATTCAGCTTAAGAGCTACTTTAAAAAAGTAAAAGTATTATCATTCAATGCAACTTCAAGACAAGTATTCCCTTGATGATCGAACTACCTTAAATACTTTTAAAACACTATTTGATGTTTTGCGATCATAAAGTTTTTTCTTTGCATTTTAGATTGTCAATGGGAATACTTTAAATGATTATTAATTACAAATTTGTGATTATTCTGTCTTACCAGCAATCTTTATCGTCTTTGTTCGAACAATAGTATTGTAGCCATCATCTCTAAAGTTTTTAAGTGGCAGATAAACGGTTTCTTTAATTCTTACGGTTCATGTCAGTATTCTTTAAGCAGGTATCTTATATACTGTCGTCAATTACCTGAAGATGATTATTCAGCTTAAGAGCTACTTTAAAATAAGTAAAAGTATTATCATTCAATGCAACTTTAAGACAAGTATTCACTTGATGATCGAACTACCTTAAATACTTTTAAAACGCAAAGTTTTTTCTTTGCACTTTAGATTGTCAATGGGAAGACTTTAAATGATTATTAATTACAAATTTCTGATTTTTCTGTCTTACCAACAATCTTTATTTTCTTTGTTCGAACAATAGTATTGTAGCCATCATCTTTAAAGTTTTTAAGGGGCAGATAAACGGTTTCTTTAATTCTTACGGATAATGTCAGTATTCTTTAAGCAGAGGTATCTTATATACTGTCGTCAATTACCTGAAGATGATTATTCAGCTTAAGAGCTACTTTTAAAAAGTAAAAGTATTATCATTCAATGCAACTTTAAGACAAGTATTCACTTGATGATCAAACTACTTTAATACTTTTAAAACACTGATGTTTTGCGATCATAAAGTTTTTTCTTTGCATTTTAGATTGTCAATGGGAAAACTTTAAATGATTATTAATTATAAATTTCTGATTATTCTGTCTTACCAGCAATCTTTATTTTCTTTGTCCTGAACAATAGTATTCCTGCAATTATCTTTAAAGTTTTTAAGTAGCAGATAAAAGTTTTCTTTAATTCTTATAGTTCATGGCAGTATTCATTAAACAGGTATCTTATATACTGTCGTCAATTACCTGAAGATAATTATTCAGCGTAAGAGCTACTTTAAAAAAGTATCCTCATTCAATGCAACTGTAAGACAAATAATCACTTGATGATTGTGTAATGATGATGACTTAAATGTTTTTAAAATACCATTTGATGTTCTGTGATCATATTTTTTTTTCTTGCAATTCATAATATCAATCGAAAAGCTCGAAATCAGCCATAATCAATTTGCATGTCCGCTGGTAGCATGTGGCCTGGTGACCTTTCATCTACGGCCCAGGACATATAATCATTAGTCCATATTTATAAAATTAATTAAGATGTGTATAAAAGGTATTTAAGACCTTCACTGCTGTTTTCTATACTTTCATGGAAGACAAAATCTGTCATGGTATATGTAATAAATTTAAAATTATGATAAAATATTTTAAATGCCGTTCGCTTTGTCAAACGTTCTTTTTACATGTGCTACAATTTTTACGTGTCCTATTTGTGCTACAATGGCGTATATATTTTTTAATCTTCAACACATATCAAACATTATTCCAAATTAATTAAATATTCACTATATATATTTATAGATTAAAAAAATAAAAAGTTTTTGCATTGAGAAAAAGACTGTTTAGAACTTAGAAATTCAGCATTGATACAGGTACTTTTATGTTACCTGAGCGCCAGTGATAACTCGCCAAATCTTGTTTCAATTGGCATCATTTGAATTGCAGCCTCATACGTGAGACTTTGTTATTTGTATTGATATGTTTGTGTTTACATATTTTATTATGATTATATTTTAGCTAATTTTAAATAAGTTTTTTAAGATATTATATTGCAATGTTAAAATATTGGCTAGTTGATAATAGCTAATATTAAAATATTGGCGAAATAAGAAGTGTGGGTGAGATTAAAAAATAATTTGGCGATTACTGGCGCCCAGATAACATAAAAGTACCTTGATAAGTTCTTATGTTTAATACTTATTATGTAGCTACTACTGCTTATTAGGATTGTATGATTGTTGAAGAAAAAACTGGCACTAAAATATTTTTATACCACTATTTCCAAACAACATTCTTTGTGACATATTTGTACAACATTCGCAAAAGAAATCTACAGAAAAGTTATATCGTTTGGTACTAGTGGTGTTAAAATATTTTGATAACCTTTCTTCCACGACAAACATTCAACCCTACTGATAATATTAACTGTGTTATATTGTTTTGTTATACTACTTTTGTTATCTTACTATTTCAATTAACCTCTTTTTTATATCATTATATAAGTGTGTTACGGCCGGCCTAACGTCACAAACACAATGTTTGTGTTCCACGAGAAAAAAAGGTTGGATATAGCTGCTCTAAATTATTATTAATTACAAATTTCGGATTTTTTTGTCTTACCAGCAATCTTTATTTTCTTTGTCCGAATAATAGCATTTCTGCAATTATCTTTAAATTGTTTTAAGTAGCAAATAAAAGATTTCATTAATTGTTACTGTTCATGTTAGTGTTCTTTAAAATGGTTTCTGATATATTATCGTTGTTACTTTCAGATTATTATTCAACCGAAGGGTATATATTTTAAATATGTAGTATAAATCAAAAATAGTACATTCATTTTAATAAAAGTATTTGCCTGATGACTGAAATATCTTAAATGCTTAAAAAACCCATTTGATGTTGCGCGATGATATAATATTTTTTCTTGTAATACATGACATCTGTAAAAAGATCAAAGCAATAGTTAAAAGTAAATTTCTAAAATTTCTGCTACATCAGAAAATTTTATTCACGCAATCAATTTTGTTCTTCTTTATCCGACCTATAGAATTCCAGAAAATATATTTTTGATTTCTTGGATATCAGGATAACGACTTATTTCATTAAAGAATTTGTATATTCTGTAACACGTATCTTAACATTAAGCATTGAACAATAGGGAAATTGAAAAGTATTTTGATTTCACATTTAAGATTTTTAAAACGGGAAACGAGATATCTCGTCACTGGAAGTTTTGGGAGAACTTATAGCAAAAAATACACATATCTCTATTTCACATTTAAGAGGTTTAAAAGGAAACGATATATCTCGTTCTTAGAGGTTTTGGGTGAACTGAAAGCAAGCGAGATATCTATTTTTCAAATTTAAGATTTTTAAACAGGAAATGATATTTCTCGTTTTTGAATGTTTTAGGACAGCTGGAAGCAAACGAGATATCTCGTTTTTACATTTAATGCTTAAACAGGAAACGAGATATCTCGTCCTTGGCAGTTTTGGAGGAACTGAAAACAAACGAGATTTCTCTTTTTTACATTTAAGATTTTTAAACGTGAAATGAGATTTCTTGTCCTTAACCCTTAATTGCATAGTGATGTAAATTTCCATCACTGTTTATTTAACTTTTAATAAATAAATCATCTTCTTCGCCACCACTTTATTTATATAGAAATATTAATCCAATAAATTTCCCGTGAACTATGTTGCTGAACAAAGTTAAAAATTTACCTTAAAATTTCTGGTGTCTAATATTTAATATTATGTATAAAAAAAAACACAATTGTAAAAGAAAAACTCATGCAAAGAAGGGTTAAAGGTTTTGAGAGAATGGAAAGGAAACGAGGTATCTCGCCACTGTTGCTCAACGTGTTAAAAACTATCGCCAATTATTTGAAGACAAATATTCAACTGTCGGAAATTTTAAAAAGAAATAAGATGGGCGTGGGAAGACATTGTACAATGGAAAAATTATTCAAATTGGAATTTTTTTGTTACCCAATCAAGACTTTGTCAAAAATTTTAAAATTTAATAATCACCTTTTAAAATTTTAAAGAGACAGATTTTTTTTTTTTCAATAATTTTTGTAATACATATTATAATTTTTAAAATTCCAAGTAAGAATTAATTACATATTATTAAATTTTTTATAACTTTTAGCAACCTTTATCGTCTTTCTCACTGACAGAATTTCGGCATTCATCTTTAATATGTAACAAATTAGTAGAACTAAGTTCTTTAAAAATATTAATATACAAACAAATTACAGCTAAATTAAATATTCTGCCAATTACCTTTATCTCATTTATCCCACTGATAAAATTTCTACAATATTTTAAAAGTTTTAAAATGTTTAGTGGTTAAGACGATTGTATGTGTCTCCCTTTATTGTACACATAAAAAGCTGGATTCCATTGGCTACCAGAAAAGTTGTATCTAAAAATTTAATGTTTTTTAACTTTATAATTATTTAAAACTATTTCTTTTATATTTTTTATGAAAAAGTTTGCAAATAGTAAAGTGTTTTTTTTTATGAAAAAGCATTGGTGGAAAAAGTATTCAAAAAATTACATACCCCCCCCCCCTTTCTAAAACAATATATATATATTTTTTACAATTTTTCTGGTAAGTGTTTGAATATATGTAACCAATGATATGAGTGGGAGGTTCGACAGATGGCAATTATATAATAAATGAGGTTTCTAAAATAAATCTTTTATTTTTATTTTTTCATCTTTCAGTTCTTTAAACTATTGTCTTAAATATTGTCGTCATTTACCAAGAAATAATTATTTAACTAATTATTATTTTTTTTAATGCTTGACGTTAAGCAAAAAATGGAAATTTTCCAGCATTACACAATATCAAAATGCAAGCTCTAAACAATAATTAATTACAGATTATTTAAAATTTTCTGTCACGCCAGCAATCTTTGCCTCCTTTGTCCGACCGATAGAATTCCAGCAATCATCCTTCGAATTGACAAATGATATATATATATATATATATATATATATATTTTTTTTTTTTTTTTTACTTTATAAACTATTTCTTTTATAACTTTTATGAAAAGTTTGCAAATAGTAAATCTTTTTTATTAAAAAAAAAATTGCTGGAAAAAGTATACAAAATGTAAAGTATACGTATGAAAAAAATCCCCTCTTCTAAAACAATATTTTTTTTTTTTACAATTTTTCTGGTAAGTATGTTTGAATCTATGTAACCAATGATATGAGTGGGAGGTTCAACAGATGGCAATTATATGATAAATGAGGTTTTTAAAATAAATCTTTTATTTTTATTTTTTCATCTTTCAGTTCTTTAAACTATTGTCTTAAATATTGTCGTCATTTACCAAGAAATAATTATTTAACTAATTATTATTTTTTTTAATGCTTGACGTTAAGCAAAGAATGGAAATTTTCCAGCATTACACAATATCAAAATGCAAGCTCTAAACAATAATTAATTACAGATTATTTAAAATTTTCTGTCACGCCAGCAATCTTTGCCTCCTTTGTCCGACCGATAGAATTCCAGCAATCATCCTTCGAATTGACAAATGATATTTTTTTTTTTTTTTTTTTTTTTTTTTTTTTTACTTTATAAACTATTTATTTTATAACTTTTATGAAAAGTTTGCAAATAGTAAATCTTTTTTATTAAAAAAAAAATTGCTGGAAAAAGTATACAAAATGTAAAGTATACGTATGAAAAAAATCCCCTCTTCTAAAACAATATTTTTTTTTTTTACAATTTTTCTGGTAAGTATGTTTGAATCTATGTAACCAATGATATGAGTGGGAGGTTCAACAGATGGCAATTATATGATAAATGAGGTTTTTAAAATAAATCTTTTATTTTTATTTTTTCATCTTTCAGTTCTTTAAACTATTGTCTTAAATATTGTCGTCATTTACCAAGAAATAATTATTTAACTAATTATTATTTTTTTAATGCTTGACGTTAAGCAAAGAATGGAAATTTTCCAGCATTACACAATATCAAAATGCAAGCTCTAAACAATAATTAATTACAGATTATTTAAAATTTTCTGTCACGCCAGCAATCTTTGCCTTCTTTGTCCGACCGATAGAATTCCGGCAATCATCCTTCGAATTGACAATCATCGTCTGAAATCTTTTAATACGCCGATCTTCTCGCCTTACTTGTGATGGATGAATCCTCAAAAGGTGGGTCCTCCTCACTCACAGATAAACGCCCTCTCCTCCCCCCTCTCTTCCGCCCTGGTGCCCCCACAGATGGGGCCGATAATATGGGGGTAGAGGGCGCTATCTGATGGCGGGGGCTTCTAATGGCCCCTGAAGTTCTCTCTCTCTTCTGTCTGTTGTGTATATATATCGTTTGAGGTGATCTTGGTGAGTTCGTAAAGTTTTACAGCGAATTGAAGCGAAGTAAAGTATTTGTGATTTTTGTATAAATGGAGATTGGTTTAATTGATTTAAATTATTTCTTAGAAGAAGGAAGGATTGTGTTATTTATATCTTTTATGATACATGCAAAATTTTGCATTTATTTCTGATTTACAAATACGTTTGATTTATCATATTTATCGACTTTTCCTGTTAATCGTTTCATCTAAAAAGAAGTAATATCCATTTGTGGTTGTGTATTAGTGGTATTTTTTTTTAATTTCTTATATTTAAATACTCCGCAGTTTTATTGAAATCATGTAAGCACATACAGTAATTTAAATGAAATGCACCACATTTGTATAAATAAACAAAATAAAAAAAACACGACAAAGAAAATGTAGCACAAACCCCTTGGAAAAAACGTTTACAGACAATAAAATTGGGGTAGATTTGATGATGGAGGTTTCTAATGATCCCCAAAGTTATCTCTTTATTATTTTGTAAACTTGAAAGCATTTTCGAAATTTTGGAAATAATTTAAACAAAAAAAAAACTAATTAATTAATTAAAATAAATAATTGTTACGTAAAATTTAAAAAAAAAATCGTCAATAAAAAATCAACAAAGGAATTATATGCAAAATTGGGACGCAAATTGCAAACAAATTTAGTGAGGGACAGGTTGCGGGCAAATAGCAATTCACGATAACAACTCGATGGCAATAAACACGAAAATATATTTAGCATAGAATATAATATTGAAGAAGTATTTTTATTGAAAAAAACTTCAAAACAGAATATATGTAAAAATGGAGAAGCTCAATTAACATATTTCAACAATATTTTTAAAAGTGCAAAATCCAGAAGTATGGAGTACAACTTATAATTTACAACGAAAGTTACGCATTGTCTTATCTTTTGAATAATCATGCAAAAGAACTAAACAAAAATGTGAATTTACATATAATTTGAAATACAAAAATGTTTAGAATGTTAACTCTTTCAGGGGCGAAGTACTTCTATACGTAAAATGTTGAAATGATTGAATTGCACCAGATTTTACAAACAAGTTTATTTGAAAATAAGTAAAAGCTTTTCTTCACTTATTTTATAAAAGGGGAATTTTCATTCCAAAATTCGGGTGGCAATGTGGCATTCAGGGATTAAAGTTAAGTTTTTCAAAGTGAACCACCGCCCTTTAAGGGGTTAAACAATCAGTCTGCCTAAACGCAACTTGGTGGAAGTATCCGGTAAATGAACCTGCAGTTGATTTTTTTTTAAACCTAAATTCCGATTGCGAATATTACAAAATCTCACTGCTTATTGGATTATTAGGTGCCTTAAAATGTTGAGTGGTCAATATGCTTCATCGGTATCTTAAAGGAAATGTCTGATTTTTATGCGTAGTTTAGTAGAAAAATGTTTATTTATTTATTTATTTTTAAGTATTTATTAAAATATCCTACTATTATTTATTTATGTAGACAGATGCAGAGAGCATTTTATTTTCTATGTTTTTGCAGGCGACAATTTATTTTCCTTAATTGTTCTTCTCAAAATTTGTATTGATATACTTACTAAGCGAAGATTTCTAATAAAATTTAGTGGTGAAAATCGGCCTATTTTTAAAAGTAATGAAAAATGCATTTTTTTCACATTCGATAGTTTGAAATGGTAGCGACGATGTATAACCATCAAAATTTGAAACCTTGTGTTAATTTAATTTTTTTACATAAGGCCTTTTTTAAAATCTGCTATATCTCATGCTGTTAAAGTCAGGCCGCACACCGAGGCAACAAACGACAAATCGCACGACTTAAGAGGCAAAGCGATAACTTTGATTAACGATGATTTTCCAGGTACTCTTTGCGATCGTTATACTGAGGTTCGATCTTATTTCTAATTATATATTAATTTTGATTACGTTATATTACGTAGAATTTTCTTCGGTTGCCTTCTGGTCGATTTGAAACATCTTATGAGAGGATGCTGTTGATTCATCTTCCCATGATTCTTTGACTATGCATATCGACACCGCTGATTTCGTCGGCGCCGAGCTGGCATTCCGTTAGCGATGTCGGAAGAAGATAGAGTAGATACCTATACGTATATCATAGGAAGATAGGAGATGCGGTCGGAAAAACATCAGGACTGTGTTATCATCACCAGTGGAAGAGTTTATAATAATCTCCTAGAGACCCTTTTTTCAAGCAGATATACTGACGATAAAATAACTCCGCTGAGAAATGTCAAACAGGTGAAATGAACCAGCAGTTGAATTAGTTTGAAAAGCATCATTCCTCATTTTCGTGCGCTTATCCAGTAGATTACAAAAGTAGACGCACAGTCTATTTATTAAAAAAAAATCCAATTTTATATAAACTAGAGCAAACAACCCGAGCTTTCCGGGTTATATGCACAAAAAATAAGTGAAAACCATTTTTTCTTTCAAATCCTCCCTCATTGAGCATATAACTTTATAAATTTGGTTTTTACTCCCTGTCAGGGCCTGTTTATCTAATAGGCCCGTGAAGCCCGAGCTTACCCACTGAAATACAAAGGGGCCCCCAAATTTACTTCTTAAAACTAATTTTTAGGGAAAACATTTCAGTCAGGATAAAAAATGTATTTTTTTCGCTTAACTATCGCTACTAAATTTTCCCTCACACTAATACTGACACATTTACTTATACTCTATTTATTTCTGTTGATATAATAAATGGTATAAAAGCAGTGATTAAATGCAACTTACTTTCATTTCTCTTATGTTTTACATTTTAATTTCAAACTTGTTAAAAATAACAAAATTTAATCTGTATAATTATATTTTATTTATATTCATAAAGAGTGGAGAAATTATATAAAATATGGAGAATAAGTTATTTAAATAAAGGGGAAAGTAATTAGCATTCAGGTGATACCAAATTTCTGTTTATAAAATTGTGTTGCAGCCAAACGTAAATTTACGTCAAATATTTGTTGTCCCTGCATTGTTCTTAGCACTGGCAAATCCTGCAATTTGTAAAGCATAAAATATATTTTGAAATCCAGATATTCGCACCTGTTCCATATTTGTAAATTCATTTAAAGAATTAATTATGTATAATTATGTATAGAATAAAATATTTCTTATATGTATAAAGGTAGTTTTAGTTTAATATTAAAAGTGTTGTTTACTCGAAATTTTGATTGTAAAAATTCAAATTGTTGAAGCATAATTGGCAGATTAAAAGGGGGGCCCCCCTGTGTGACGTCGGGCTTCCCCTACTTCTAAGACTTAAGCGGGCCCTGCTCCCTGTATCAAATTTTTGATCATTTCATTATCATCGTTTATCGTCACATTTACATCTGGTGTTAAAAACCTGAACTTCTTCATCTTCTTTCATAATATTTTCCGCATAACTTGAACATCCACGCCTACAAATTTTTATCTGAATTTGTTTTTTAATCTCTTCATAGCTGAAGCTAAAATAATACTACAAATATTCATTCATTGTTTTTGCACAAACAAAATGACATCGTAGATGACAGAAAAAAGCCTTTTTCTGAAATTGGTACTTTAGGGGAATTGTAATTTAGATTCACAAATATCGATCCAAAATTACTAAGTTCGTTAAAATATTAATTTAATTATCAGCAACCTAAATCCACATAGTAACAAACTCAAGAACTTTAAACAAATGAATGATCTACAAATCCTCAAAATGTTTTATTATTAAGTATTTAAATAAATTAATTATACTACTTTCTTAGCCACACTGTCTTGAAGACATTTTGTAAATTCAGATGAAACGAAAATTAATTTTATGATGCCATTTATTGGTTTCCTTTTAAAACGGAAAACATTCCGAAAATGAAGTCAAAATGTTAAAAAAATCAAACAGTTTAATTTTTATGAGGTAAAGAATAGAGGTACACATTTTTGCGCTTTGGGTCTGAAAATGTCAAAACCGCCTCCAGAAGCTCATAAATACGGATAGCTTAGTTGAAAAGCTTAGTGGAAGCAGATGTCATGCAACAAAAATTAAATTTCGAGAAAATTGAAGTGAAAGCTTTTTGTTGTATCTTATTCAAGAAGCTACAAAATAGAAAAAATTATAAGTAAACAAGAAAAAAATTAAAGTTAAGCTTTTATTATAATGTACAAAAAAGGAAAAAAATGTTGAAGGCCAATTGATTGAAATAAATGCTACATAAGGAGAAATTTTTCTTGCTAAAACACTGGTTTACAAATTTAAATGTTTCGTGCTTCTTAACCTTCTCACTGCCGCGACCTGATATATCCGTTCACTATGCTGTAGGTTTCACAGCAATACAAGGTTTGTTTAAATTAATATAATTCTACAAATATTACTACATTTTTAAAACATCAAGTAATGATTGATACTCTCAAGGATTATACTTATATACGTAATTAAGTTTTTTATCTCAAGTTTGAAAATTCAGATTTTTTAAGCATTTAAAAAAAATTACAGAGAAAACAACATTACAAATTTGCCCTTTTGCTCGGCGGTCAGGGGGTTAAGTGGCAAGTTTTCTTGCCAATCGGCGTTAATGAGTTAAATTGCGAGTGATTTATTTATCATTTTTAAAAAAATAATAAAATGTATATACAATTTTAAATCCAGCTTCCTGGAAAGAAAAAAAAATTAATCAACGACGTCTTTGGAATCGAACCCACAGCCACCCATGTACTGCGCGGAACTGAAAGATTGCGCATTTACCAACCATGCTGCGGTTCAGTTGAAGAACATCAGCTTATTTCTACAGCGATCGGTGACATTTACGTTATCACATAACCGATGATATTTATGTATTCTTACAATACAAATGTTTTTACCACCTGAGGGGTAACAGAGGCAAATTTCAAATATATATATATATATATATATATATATATTTATTTATTACAGAATATTGCATTGCCACCGGAAATACGTCACACTTTTTTTTGTCAAAAATTAGGTCAATTGTTGCACATGAAGCCTGTTAAAATTGGATTGAAAAATTTAAGCCGAACGGACAGACAAAGCAAGTTAAATAAAAACTTCTAATAAGTAAGAAATTTCATGATGGTCTGTATACCGTATTAAAGTAATTATAGTCATTAGTCAATAATTAAAAGTTTTAAAACGCGCTCTATTATAAACTCCACATTACTGTGTCTATTTTTAAAGACAAAATATGTTGATCCCCATCTTAAAGTCACAAACTAACTTTTTGTTGCAAATGTTAAAACGCAATCTTCAGTAGCATGCTTCAACGTCATTTATTTAAGATTTAAAGAAAGGGTTTAACTTTTGGCAATATTGCTGAAATTTTTATTCTTGTTAAACAATAATAATACATCTTATTTAAATCATATTTCTGAAACTGTACTTGGAAAAAAATACAAAGCCAGTTTTTCAAACTTAGTACAAGTTTAAAATATTAACAGGAACAACTTTCTTTGACTTTGTCACAACTGAGTTTTGATTATCTTATATATATTTTTTTTAAATCTAAGAATTGAGAGATAAGTTCGTCTACTTTTTTTTTCTTTTTTCATCTGTGAACTCGTAACCGAAAAATTTTCAGATCAGTAGAATGCCTGATACAGAAGGAAATAAAAATGTAAGAAAGAAAAGATAGACGATGGACTATTTTTTTATTTCTTGCAAGAAAAATATTCCTCTGATATGCGACAAAAAACGCATCCTTCTGTGATACCGATAATCACGCTTGATTAACTTCAGATGCTACGTGATTCATCACGTTCAGAATCAGAAATTTCAGGACTTGTCTCCCAAAACATCTGATGGATTACGCTAAACGCATGACTAAAGATATATTTTCTTTATAGAGGCATTGATTACCATCCACGCTTCCGTAGGCTCCCATATTTTTTAAGGCACCTTAATTCGTCAAAAGGCAGTTGACATAGTATTTTTGGACATTGAATATGGATGTAATTGGACCCTTTATGTTAGATAAGAAATAGGCTTAGCCAAAAATGTGCTTTGGATGAAAAAGCTGCATTTCATTTCCTTCATTTCGAAACGTAGACACATATATAAACCATTAGTGTAAGTACATTATATGCATAGAACTACATATGCATATGCATTTTTATGCATACATAAACGTAACAAATATTTGTATGTAAGTACGGTAATCGTATTTCATTAGATGGTATATAATTAAGAATCATATTTTCAATAAAAAATTTCAGGATTTGTCTCGCAAAACATCTGATGGATTACGCTAAACGCATGACAAAATAATATTTTATTTATAGAAGCATTGATTACCATACACGCCTGTGTGAGGCCTCATCTTTTTTACGGCACCTTATATCACCAAAAGGCAGTTGACATAGTAGTTTTAGACATTGAAGATGGAAATAATTGGACCTTTTATGTTAGATAAGAGATAGATTTAAATAAAGTTTAAATTAAGTGTGCTTTGTACTAAGTATTTATTTAATATCATTCATTATATTTACAAATCACTCATGTAAATACGTAATATAAGAATCTATATATGTATGTATACATACGTATATAACGTAGTGTTAATATGCGTACATAAATGTAACACATGTACACATATACAGAATAATTACACTTGATTTGATGTAGTGAAAAGAAGTATTGTTTTTAAAATTAAACATTTCATGACTTGTCTCTCAAAACATCTGATGGGTTATGATAAACGTATGACTAAAGATATATTTTCTTCATAGAAGCATTGATTACCATCCACGCTTCTGTAAATTCTCATATTTCTTAGAGGACCTTAAATAGTCAAAAGACAGTTGGTACTGTATTTTTAAACATTGAATATGGTAGTAATTGGACTATTCATGTTAGATAAACGATAGACTTAGCTAAAAATATGCTTTGTATGGAACAATTTCATTTCATTTCATTGATTTCGAAACACAGACACACATGCAAAGTGTAAGTTCATAGATGCAATGTAGATAAATGTAAGTACATTAGATGCATAAAAATACATATGTATAAATACATATGATAAGTACACTTTCATGTAATTAATATATGCATACAGATACGATAATCATGCTTTATTTTGTAGCTTATAATTAACCATTACGTTCAGAATCAGAACTGGAATTGCACTAAATGCATGACTAAAGGTATAATTTCTGTACAGGGATAGTGATTGACATCCACATTTGCAGTATATTGAACAGTGACATTCACTAAAATTTCAATAGAACCAAAATATGGTAGTGAAGGGAATTAGATTGCGGCACTTTACATTTTTTTCAGCCAACTTGTCTCTATATACTAAAATACATTACTAGTATATTTTAATCACATACATAAGTATAATACATAATATACATAATATAATACATACATAATTATAATACATAATATACATAATATAATACATACATAATTATAATACATAATATACATAATATAATACATACATAATTATAATACATAATATACATAATATAATACATACATAATTATAATACATAATATACATAATATAATACATACATAATTATAATACATAATTATTAATTTTATTTGAATCTTATTTTTTTCCATAATTTTATCAATTTCTGCAGGTTTCCTGTTTCAAAATTTGCAGAATTTTTTTTAAAGATTTCGTGAATCTCGCAAGTCAGACGTTAGGTTTCAGGTCATCAATTTTTAAACACACAAGTGCTTAGAAGAAAGTCCTTTGAAAATAATCTTTCTATACATACACGATTTCTCAGAAAAGAATATCTGAACTTTAAATCCGAAAAATCTACTGAAAAGGATCAGGGTCCATAAGCCGTGTTTTTGGCCCATGAAATAAGACTAAAATTCGATTTTGTTATACTGACGTAATTATTTCCCTTTTTAATATTAGAAGATTTATCCTGTATGATTTAAACAATATTTTTTGCATTTTGTTTGGATTTATGTAACTTACACAAGCTCAAAGTTCGTATAATTCGTAGTTTTTGATGAAAAATACGCAATTTCGCCTAATTTTACGTCAATTTTTAATATATTTTTAAATTTTTTACTATGAGCGCAGCTTTACAACACTTTTATTTTTACATATATTGTACATTTTGATGTATTTTATAATATATGTAAAGAAGAAAGTGTTGCATGATTGCGCTCATATAAATAATTGAGGTAAAATTAGGAGAAATTGCGTATTTTTCGTCAAAACTACGAATAATACGAATAATACGAACTTTGAGCTTGTGTAAGGCATATAAATCCGGACAAAATGCAAAAAATATTGTTGAAATCGCGTATAAGATAAACCATCTGATATTAAAAAGTGAAATAATTAAGTCAGTATAGCAAAATCGAGTTTTAGTCTTATTTCATGGGCCAAAAACACGGCTTATCGACCCTGATCCTTTATCAATTCATTAATTATAATACATATGACGATGAAATAAGTGACGTTTTAAGTTTTGCTTATAAATATTGTCTACAGTAATTTTTTTTAAAAAAAAGTTGAAATTTTTATTAATAAATGGCGCTGCTACATCTAAACTAAATCGTAATTTTAATTTCATGCAAAATTTTGAAACAGGACATGTAATTGAATTGAAAAACAAATTTTAAACATTTCGGTCAAACCTATAATTGTTCAAAGAACTCTTAATAAATATTTAATGAAGAAAGCTTTAAACATCGCATTGTAATTTTCACCTTATTAAATCTTAATTAGGAAATTCTTAATTAGTGTTTGTAATTAACACAATTAATTAAATCTTTAAGTTGTAATGCCTCATTTGCTTCAGTAAATTTTCTCTTTTAACGAATCCCAATTACTTTGCTTTATTTCATTTGAATTAAATATCGTAGGGTTTTATTTTTTTCTTTAAAGCGCTAAAGTATCATATACAGATTGCTACACAGATAAAAGCTTCTCGTATCATTTTGAAACTTTTAAATACTTTTGGATATACACAAAACAAATAGTTAAGGGATTAATTCTGATTTTCCCATGCTTAAAATAATTCCCTGTCATTACAATAAATTTATTCACTGTATAGCAAGATGAAAATTTTTTTTAAAAATTATTATTTTAATATTTGTTTCAATGAATAACGCATTTTTTTAGTAAATTTAAATAGTAAGTCTTTTTTTCCAATTATATTTACTGAAAAAAATAAAATATAAAGTGTCAAGTGCATATAATAAATAGGAAAATATTATTGTTTTATTTATAATCATACAGTATTCTATGTAAAAGAAAAAAAAAATGAGTCATTTACGTTTCTGCTTAGATTTTTCATGCTTAGCAACCAATATTCACAAATAAAATTAAAGTATCAGGAATGGAAACATACTTGAATTTCTTGTTAGATTTGCTGCCATCATGCTTGTAAAAGTTTCAAGATGTGTGTATTTCTGTCACATATTTACAGAAAAAAAAGAAAATTTAAAGTGTCAAGTGTAAATAATAAATAGAAAAAATATTATTGTTTTACTTGTTATCATATAGTATTCTATGTAAAATAAAAATTATGAGTTATTTTCGTTTCAATTTAGATATTTCATCCTTAGCAATCAATATTTACAAATAAAATTAAAACATCAAAAATGGAAAGCTACTTGCATTTCGTTTTAGATTTGTCGTCATCATGCTTGTAAAAGTTTCAGGATGTGTGTGTTTGTGTCACAATCACACAAATTTTATTCTCATTTTTCCGAGAGAAAAACAAAACATGAAACTCATTACCTGAATATCAAGAGGAAGAAAAATAAGGAATTATAATTCTATTACAAATTTTATAGCTTTTGAAGTAAACTTAATATTATATATACTCATTCATACTGAAATGCGGTTATATACTATTTATTTTCTTGTGAAACATAATTTTGTAAATATAACAACAACATATTCCAAACTGGACACACAGTAAAAAATTAACGTAAAACCGATCCACAGATAGTACCGGTTAAAATCAGGTTTTCCGATCCTAACACATGATGATCACCTTATTCAGGACCCATAAAACATTGTTCGACACAATTTATATTATTTTGCCATTTGTGGTCTTCTGGCAAAATCTCCATTTTATTTCCTTTGCGAAGAGTTACACATGCCAGAAATTAAAAATCCTCTAAGTGCCGAGCAAAAGGGCAAAATTGTAATGTTGTTTTCTCTGATTTTTTTAATGCTAAAAAAAGATGATTTTTCCAGCATGATATAAAAAAATTAATTACGTATATGAATATAATCCTTAAGAGTATTAATCATTACTTATTTTTTTTAACTACATTATACCTGTATTTTTTTAAGAGAGATAAAATCAAAAGTTACTTTGTTGAGAAAACGAACAGAGATTAATTTTAAGACATTTGGTACTTGGTTCAGTTTAAGCTACATCAATGAAGTATCTTATGGATGGAGCATCATCGGCTCAGATTGCTGGTCACTTTCTTTTTAAAAAATTTCCTTTAAAAGCCTACGCTAGTCACGGGAAGAAACGTTCAAGCTAATGTTAAGTCTATGGGAAGGCTCTTGCGCGATTTCTCGCTCGCATTTTAATATTTTTAAATGATTTTTTTTGCATAGGATAGCTGAGGTCAATCTCTAACGTTGTTAGTTTTTACTTTTTTGATTTTCGTAACAGTTTTTTTTTATAAGCGGACATTTTCAATTTTGGAACCGGTTGGAATCGGTTCTGAAAGTGAAAGTGCCCTTATATAAAAAAAACTGGAACCAAAATCGAAAAAGTAAAAACTAACAACGTTAGAGATCAACCTCAGCTATCCTATGAAAAAAAAAATTAAAAAATTTAAATTCGAGCGAGAAATCGCTCAAGAACCTTCCCATAGACTTAACATTACCTTGAGCGTTTCTTCGCGTGACTAGTGTAGGTTCTTAAGGGTGTACTCAAACCCGAACTGCTTATTTTGTGACTCATTTTTAAATACATTTTTGCTCTAAAATGCATCTAATTGGCAGGTATTCATATTCAGAAACTTTATAATGTCCGTATTGGTCTATTTTTTGATAAAGGTAGAATATATTTCAAAAAATGCTGTCAAAGTAGACATTTTGAATCGAATTTCCCGAAGCGACAGCGCTGGAAAAAAAAATATCGTACTGTGAAAATAATTGTTTGTAAATCAATTTTTAATTAATTAAACGAAAAATAAAAACACAGGTAACTTATAAATCTCTTCATAAATCAAGCTGCCAAGTTTCATGTTTTTAATTTTAAAAATGAGTCTGAAAATGTGTCAGAAAATTTTGAGTTGTTGAGCGTGGAAAAATATTTTTTTTTAATACCGCCTTAAAGGAAACATATATCTATTTTATGACTCAAATTGTTCTACAAACGTTTCAAATTGCAAACGCTGAAATTTCTACCATTTACAAGAAAAGAAAGGATAATTTCCTACGTCAGGATTCATTTCTCTACCTTCCCGATTCTAGATAATAATTCCACGTGCACAAATGTCGCGTGCACATGTTGGCCATAATAAGAGAGCGATGACTGATCCCAAAATTGTGAAATCGAGACGATAAATGATCGTTAACCATAACCAGTTGATATATTAAAAATCCAAACAATTTTCTCATGTTAGCTACTCTTCTTCTGCTAACAGGAACAGGTGTAGCAAAGTGTGTAAAGGAGTAGTAGCAAAGGTGTAGCAAAGTTGATGTATTCCGTAAAGTTTCGAGAGATACAAAATATGTTAAAAAGTATCCATTATTTTAAAAACTATGCAACTTTTTTAGATTTAAGTACGTATCATCAGATAAATCAAAAAAGATAGATCAAAATACGCTTCCCTTTTATTACTGCTGTAAAAATGTAAAACAGAATGTTTTTAAGAAATTTAAAAATGTTGAATAAATAAATAAATAAATATATATATATTATAAATTATGTTAATGTATGTATATGTAATTATGTAAATTATATATATATAAATTATGATTTAGTAAGTAATAATTTATTGACAACGAAATTGTAACCCCAACACACTGAATATAGATATCAAATACTTATTTAAAAGAAGAAGAAATTAAATTAAAAATTAAAAATTGAATGAATATATATATATATATATATAGAGAGAGAGAGAGAGAGAGAGAGAGAGAGAAGTTTTCAGTAATTACAAAATATTAAATAAATAGGACAGTTTCTTTTCTACAAGTGGAAAAAAATATGAGATAAGTCAGCTTTTTGGGGGGAAAAAAATTAAAGCTAAATCTTATTGCCAGAATATCATAAACTTTATGCTTTTAATCAATCCCCCCCCCCCAAATATCTTTTAATATCAGTATAAATTTGTTATTAGTCATTTATTGGGCCAACGCTATTTCTAATGAGTTGATTTTGAAAGTGATGCGAGGTCCTCTTTGAATAGAATTATTTTTTATGTTGCTTAATATTGACAAGCACAATCATAATTTAGCAGTTCTACTACAACTGTGGGGAATTGGAAACATTGGTAAAACATTGTGCTTATTAATCTCATTAATGATTTTTTCATCTTTTAAGTAATAAAACACATTAATTGCAATTTAAATTTTTGATATATGTTTAGTTTTCACTTTAATTTTTAGCATATGAGTCGTTGATTTTGAAAGTGAAGCAAGTCCATTTTTGTCATTGCTAGATACTAAATGATTTGCATTTATTTGAATGGGTTTTAAATATTCGTAGGATGTTTTTACGAATATTTTAAAACCCACCAGACTTATTTTATATTTTTTGTGGTGTTAGTTTATGTAAATTTAATATGCAATAATAGTTATCCGTGTTACTTAAAAAAAAAAAAATCATGTCTTTGGTATGCGCTAATGGACTTGCCTCACTTTGAAAAGCAATGATTTGTTGAAAATGTTGATTTTATTTGATTGGGATATAATTATAATAACAAAAAATTGAATATTTTATTTTATTTACTTATTTATTTTAATTCAATATTTCAATTATATTAATTCAATATATCTTCTTTAGAAAATTACAATAAAACAAAAATTTAATTTAAATTTACAGAAAAAAAGTGGTAAAAACAAGTAAAAATATTTAGCAATAAGTTGTATTCATATAGTTAAAAATGATGATAAAATGTGACTAGTAATATGTTTTAGTAGATATGTTTAGTAGATATGTTTAATCATCATTTTTAACTATATGAATACAACTTATTGCTAAATATTTTTACTTGTTTTTACCACTTTTTCCTGTAAATTTAAATTAAATTTTTGTTTTATTGTAATTTTTCTAAAGAAGAATGAAATATTGAATTAAAATAAATAAGTAAATAAAATAAAATATTACATTTTTTGTTATATAATAATTTTATTCCATTCAAATAAAATCAACATTTTCAACAAATCATTGCTTTTCAAAGTGAGGCAAGTCCATTAGCGCATACCAAAGATGTGATTTTTTATTTCAACTAACACGGATAACTATTATTACATATTAAATTTACATAAACTAACACCACAAAAAATATAAAATAAGTCTGGTGGGTTTTAAAATATTCGTAAAAACATCTTATGAATATTTTAAAACCCATTCAAATGCAAATCATTCAGTATCTAGCAATGACAAAAATGGACTTGCTTCACTTTTAAAATCAACAACTCATATGCTAAAAATTAAAGTGAAAACTAAACATATCCCAAAAATTTAAATTGCAATTAATGTGTTTTATTACTTACAAGATGAAAAAAATATAAAAAAGGTGTTAAGCAACATTAATATTATTCAATGTCAATTACTCTAAGCACTTTCAGTTATACACATAACCATCATCAGGGATAAAATACAAATTTGTATTTTAAGCAAAATACAAATTGATGTTTTCAAAATCAGTGCATTTGAAATATCGTTGATCCAATAAATTACTAGTGACAAATTTACCCTGATATTAAAATATATTTATTATGAATAGATTAAAACAATATATTTTATGATAATTTGAAATAAGATTTAATTGTAATTTTAATTTTTAAACATATCTCTTCAGTAAAAAAAAGTTTAATAAAAACTTTGGCATTCTGGTATGCTTTAATTTTTTTTTTAATTTCAGAAAAGGTAAAAATCCGTTGTTTAAAACGGGTACCAAACTTTTAACATTCAATATTATCAATAATGTACTACCATTCGAAAATGTTCAAGACTTCTGCCTACGTATTTTATTTTATCATTAATAGAGAACTAATGTACTACAAAACTATCAAATTATTTTAATAATAAAATTATTTTATTGATCTGATAAATAATATTCTATGTTCATAAACTACTCAATTAGTGATTCACACAACAAATATTTTTTTTTTTTAAACGAAAAATTTCTTGGATGTATGCTGACATCTGTTGTTATACCTGTAAGATTTTTTTTTTTAATTATTAATTGTGTTTAATATAGGCTAGCTTTAAACAGGATTTTTAAAAATATTTAATGTTATCAGTATTATACTATCATTGATAAAAGTTAATACTTGTAATTAAGCATGCTACCTGATCGTTAATGACTATTTTACAATCGGTAAAACTGAAGATTAATCAAATTATTCAACTGTTTTGGTAACTAAGAATCTACATTCATTAGCTACTAACCTTCAAGTAAAATCAAATATCTTTTAAAAAGAGAAAACGTTGCTTGAAATATGCGAAAATGTTTTATGATATTTGTAAAAGAAATTTCTTAGTTTAATATCGTTACCTTTGGATGTAAAATTTAATTTTTATTATTTTATCAGTATTATACTAGTATCAATAAATTTTCATACTTATGACTATGTATGCTATTTGATCAGTTACATAGATTAAACCATTAAACGATCTGTAAAAGTGAAGGATAAACAAATTATTTAATTTTATTAGTAATTAAGCAACTGTATTCATTAGCTACTAACATTATTAATTATATGTATCAAGTAATTTTTAAAAAGAGAAAACGTTGCTTGAAATATGCGAAATTTTTTTGATATTTGTAAGAGAAATTTCTTAGTTTAATATCGTTACTTTTGGATGCAAAATTTAATTTTTATTATTTTATCAGTATTATACTAGTATCAATAAATTTTCATACTTATGATTATGCATGCTATTTGATCAATTATATAGATTAAACGATCTGTAAAAGTGAAGGATAAACAAATTATTTAATTTTATGTGTAATTAAGCAACTGTATTCATTAGCTACTAACATTATTAATTATATGTATCAAGTAATTTTTAAAAAGAGAAAACGTTTCTTGAAATATGCGAAATTTTTTTATGATATTTGTAAGAGAAATTTCTTAGTTTAATATCGTTACCTTTGGATGCAAAATTTAATTTTTATTATTTTATCAGTATTATACTACGTTAACTGTTTTTAAATTACCAAAAATTTAAAAACTCAAAAACTTCACCTTTTCAAAATAAATACACAACTTAAAAAACTTCTTTTACTTAAGTAAGGTGTCATACATATAAAACACAAATATCAAAACTTGACATGTTTCGGTTTAAATTCTAAAACCATACTCATAAGTAGATACCTCGTCAACAAAAAATCAAACCCGAATGACATTGAAATTTATTTACGAAGGGGTTTAATCTGTAATGATACTTTCTCTTTTATTATTCCACCTTTGTGGTTAGAGCTTTTAAATAAATATTGTGGGGCGAATTTGAATAGAGGGAAACTATTGTGTATACAAGCTTGATTTGAGGATTAATGTTTTTAGGTGTTTTTAATTTGTTTTGTATTATAGATGGCGTTGTTTGTTATACTGTATCTTGTATATATGGTGGTGTCCAGTGTCATTCGGGTTTGATTTTTTGTTGACGAGGTATCTACTTATGAGTATGGTTTTAGATTTTAAACCGAAACATGTCAAGTTTTGATATTTGTGTTTTATATGTATGACACCTTACTTAAGTAAAAGAAGTTTTTTTAAGTTGTGTATTTAGTATTATACTAGTATCAATAAATTTTCATACTTGTAACTATGTATGCTATTTGATCAGTAATATAGATTAAACGATCTGTAAAAGTGAAGAATAATCAAATTATTTAATTTTATTAGTAATTAAGCAACTGTATTTATTAGCTAATAACATTATTAATTATATGTATCAAGTAACTTTTAAAAATCAAAAACATTATTTGATGTTGCGAACGTTTTTCATGATATTTGTAAGAGAAATTTCTAAGTTTAATATGGTCTAGCTTTAAATATAAAATTTAGTTTTTAATATTTAATGTTATCAATATTACACTATCATCGATAACTTTTAATGCTTGTGTCTACGTATGCTATTTGATCATTAACATAGATAATGCGGATCTACAAAACTGAAGAATAATCAAATTATTCCATTGTTCTGGTAACTAAGAATCTATATTCATTAGCTATTAACCTTATTAAAACTAATAATTATTACTAACTGTTAATTGGAAGCAGATTTGCCAGCACATCAAAAAAAGCAAACCTGGATGGAATTTTTTTTCTCACCAAGCGTTTTATCGATGCACATATATAAAAGTCATATCTGCGATTTTTTTTTATTTCAGAATTTCTTTTTTTCTCTCTCTCTCTCTCGCTCTACACATAGAATATCCGATATCCACGGTAGAGAAAAGTGCAAGGAAACGTGATTTGTTCCAAAACCGAAGATAGAAAGAATTAAAAGAAGTAAAAATAACAATAATAAAAAAGAAGTAACAGTGTTAAGATAGGAGGCCTGTGCTAGGTTATGATAATCACGCCCGATTAGTTCGCTCGCTACATGATTCATCGCGTTCACATTTATTGGCGCTGTATGGGGCAGGAAAACTTTATCTGCTATAACCGAAATTTTGCACTCTTTTCTTCGGAACAACTTTTTAAAATTGTACATGAATGTTACATATTGTGGTATGTAGTTTACAGCTATTACAATAATAATTTATAATAATAATAATAATAATAATAATAATAAACATTGTAATGATAATACTAATAAAACTAAAACAAATAAATCTTCAATTTTCACGTTTTACAGCCAATGAAACTAGTCGTTGGGGGCCACCCATCATGGATATGCATAATATAAAATATGAAAATAAAACATGTGTAAACTACTTATAAAATGCATTGCAATTCGAATAAAATCCTAGCTTGATGACGTCATAAACATTAAAAGTTCTATTACTGAATTGCGTAAAAGAAACATCCTTATAACTCCAAAAATGTTAATCCCATTAACTAACGGTTTATTGCGTCGGATTAAGCGTCTCATTGCCAATCAAAATATATCTTTGAATTGAAATTTGGATGAAATACAGGGTCATGAAAAATCGAAGAGTGTTGAAAATAGGATTAAAAATATTTCGGCAAATAATTATCCGATCGACTTTATACTTTATGCAAAATTTATGTTTTTTTATTGTCTTTTATATTCACTCCTTAAAATAAACAATTTCGAAAATTTTTATATAGCCTTTATCAGAACGAATATTTCGAGAGTCCGAAAAAAATAGTTCGGATAATCGAGGTTACTGAAATTCAATAAGCTTCTTCCCATTATTACATACTAAGTACATACCAAATTTTAAGTCACTATCTCAATTTATTCGGGAGATAGAGCGTTTACAGACACACAGTTATACAGACACACAGACAGACGGACGGCAAAATTTTTTTTTCTAAAAATATGTTTTTCGGAATCTCCAGTGTCTGAAACGTGTAAATCCGTCAACATTTTTTTTTTTCGATTTTCAAAACGATTACAAGACTTACCCTATACTACGTATGATGGGTAAGTAAAATTATAATAACCAAGTACATGTAATCCATATTTTTTTTGTAAGTTGCAGATTTTGCAGATTTTCAGTTGCAGACAGTTTTGAAAAAACATAAATAGGGCACTCGTGTTACTACTGTTATATTTTCTTCTAATGATGATAATGATGATAATGATGATAATAATTGGTAATAATAAATTTTGAAATATAATAGGTGCGGAGATGATGTAATGGTAATGATAACGAGTGTTTTAATCCAGCGTTGGATTCATGTTTCTTTTTCAGCCCCTGCTAGGGGGGGGTGTGATTATGATGTTACAGGAGGAATTTGCCCTTTTACACTAATAATAAGCGCAATTTTGCATTTCAGATATTTTAAGAATAAAATTGTATCATAAAAGTATCTGCCTACAGTTCAATCTTTCAATGCTGGATCTAATCATGCAAAGTCCTGGAGACATTGGAAACAAGATTTTGAAGATTATTTAGAGGCTATGAAATATAGCAGTAAACATGAAAAGACTAAAACTGCTATTTTGAAACATGTATGTGGAGAATACCTCTAGAAAAAGTTGAGAGCGCTTGATCATAAGCCTAATGAAGATAATGAGTAAATCACTCTAAAATAAGTTTTGAATGAATTTGAAAAGCATTTTCTAGATTATCAGAATGTACCTTTTCACATAAAGAATGGCTAAGCTGCGAAAAAAAAAGCATGAATAACTGCACAAGCCTATTGGCACTATAATGAAGAGCTATATGTTATAAATGAAGGTAGTATCTGAAGAGAACAGCAGCTAATTGTGCCAAAAGTGTCAAGAAAAGAAATTTTGAATATATTATATGTGTCCCATACAACTGTAGTTTCTACCAAAACTAAAGCCAGAGAATATTTTTATTGGCCCAACTTAAATGGAGAAATTGAAGAATTAGTGCCAAGATGCAAAATTTGTCAAAAATACCTAATTAAAAACAAAAAGAAATTCCAATGGATCCAAACATTATTAATAGAATATGGAAAGAAGTTTCATGTGATTTCTTCTATTTAAAGAACAACAGCATCTATTAAAGATATATTATTTATCTAAATATGTTAAACTGAAGCCACTTAACAGTATAGTTGTCATCACAGTAATTGAAATCTATTTACGCAACACATGGAATATCAGAAGAGCTTGTAAGTGACGCAGGATCACCTTTTAACTCTGAATTAATGCGGAAATTTTAATTTTGTATTAAAAATCATATTACATCACCTCACTTTCTCAGAAAAAATGGACAAATTGAGAGAACGATGCAGATAATAGAATTTTCTGTCTAAAGCTGCAAAAGAAAGTAAAGATCTATGTGTCGTGTTGTTGGACCACACAATCCAACCAGCAAAGGAAATGGCACCAACATTTGTATTGCTAATGAGTTGGGAGTTCAGAATCCTTCTTGTCATCCCATCCAGAGCAATTGAAACCTAAATTTAATGGTGAAAATGTACGCGTAACTTTGAAGATGAAACAAATCTCTCAAAATAAATATTGTAATAAGCGTGCAACTGTCTTACCAAAATTGCGTAATAATACAAAAGTATGGTTTAAAGAGAAGATGAAAGAGACTTCGAAACAAGGTATCATTATTAAAGTGGGTCCCCAACATCGTACGCATGTAATGAAACGAGAAGAAGGAGGTGTGTACAGAAGCAATTATATTAGACAAGAGAAATCTGAAGATTGAGGACCTAAGTGGTTAAAAGCAGTTGAAGGACTTACACGAGTGATAGCTGTGATTCTACAGAAATTGACAAAGAACTGAGAGATTCTAATCAATTGTCACAAGTTCCAATAAATGTTACATTCAGTCAGCACAGTGTACCTGAAACAAGAAACACTGACAAACCTAATCGCGATGGCAACAATTAAAAGAAATTTGTTATGTTCGGTCACAGTTGAAAAACTTACTCTTTTACTCGAAAATTTCTCACTTGTAAATTCTTGAAGCTAACATTTCAATAGTGATAGTTTTTTTTTTTCAATCTTGTAAAGGGGCATGTTAGATATTATTTGTAAAGGAAACCACTCGTAACTCGTAACCTCGTGGGTTTAGTTACTGCTTAGTTATGAGTATGGGAATAAAAATCAACGTCAAAATCAAATAGCATAAAGTGAATAATCTGGGAGAAAACATGAATAATGTCGTTTCCAATCATTGCATTATAGATCGTGCAACTGTAGAAATTTTTTATCTGAGTTGAAAAAGGGCTTCGGTGAAGTCGAAACATGGAGAATTTTTATCTGTTTTTATGGTTTTTATTTAATATCTTTTAGCAATTAATGAAGTATACTTTCTAATTATTTTAATTATTGCGCAAATCTTCTAACTTATTTTCACAAATTCAGGTAAAATGTTTTGTAAGGTAAAATTTTCATTAATTTTTAGTTTGGGACGTAAAGGGTTAAGTAGAAGTCTCTTGGGAAGAATGTACCCTTTTCTGGTGCATTATGACTGTGTCAGTGTTACTGATTTTCTTCTTTTTTTTTCGCCTTATGTGGGAAGAAAATCGGTCCTGTGAAACCATCTACGCGGATCTTATTTTCAGTATCGACATAATATAAGAGTTAGAAAACATTAGATCAAAACGATTAGAGCGGTAATTCTAAAAGTCCAAGAACGATATATCGAGGGTTGTTTCGTATTAAATTTCAAAAGGCTCAAAATATCGCTATTTAGAGCATTCTTGACGTCACCCACATAAATAAGGTCCATTAAATCCATGAATCCTTTACTCTAATGGTGTTTTCCCAAACGATAAAACGCATTAAAATACACAAGGAAATGATAACAAGAATTACTTCGTAACCTCTCCCAAATTAGAAAAAAAAAGCAATATGTTTCTCCTTACAAAAAGCTGCACTGACAAAAAGAAACGTTCTTGTTTATGCACTTCTTGTGTGGTGATAATCACTACGGGATGATGAAGAAGCGTATGACTACGCTCGCGTTATCGGTTGGATCGGGAAGCATTGCCAACTTTTATTTTAATCTTGACTGCACTTAATCAAGGGATCACATCTGAGAACGAAAGTGTATATAGCCGCTCACCAGCTCTCTTAAACGGTCGTAATGAGTTTGTTAATTGTGTAGAGCGGGGTGAGCATGCAACCGTGGTAAGATCGGCTGGATAACGTAGGCGCTGTAGCTTTTCGTTCTAACGTAGGCATTCTATGCTCTTGAAATAGACGATAGAAAGATCTGGCTCTTTTTTCTTTGCTAAGTATTCATTCTAAAACTGTTTGAAATACGGGAAAGGATTCGTTGAGTTCTGGTTCTTACATTTAATTAAGAAATATCATAAGTCGAAACGAAGGCCAAGTGATCTCATGTTTGATTATCGACAATATCCACCGGCGCTGTAGCTTTTCGTTCTAACGTAGGCATTCTATGCTCTTGAAATAGACGATAGAAAGATCTGGCTCTTTTTTCTTTGCTAAGTATTCATTCTAAAACTGTTTGAAATACGGGAAAAGATTCGTTGAGTTCTGATTCTTACATTTAATTAAGAAATATCATAAATCGAAACGAAGTCCAAGTGATCTCATATTTGATTATCGACAATATCCACCGGCGCTGTAGCTTTTCGTTCTAACGTAGACATTCTATGCTCTTGAAATAGACGATAGTAAGATCTGGCTCTTTTTTCTTTGCTAAGTATTCATTCTAAAACTGTTTGAAATACGGGAAAGGATTCGTTGAGTTCTGGTTCTTACATTTAATTAAGAAATATCATAAGTCGAAACGATGGCCAAGTGATCTCATATTTGATTATCGACAATATCCACCGGCGCTGTAGCTTTTCGTTCTAACGTAGGCATTCTATGCTCTTGAAATAGACGATAGAAAGATCTGGCTCTTTTTTCTTTGCTAAGTATTCAGTAAGTAAAACTGTTTGAAATACGGGAAAGTATTCGTTGAGTTCTGGTTTTTACATTTCATTAAGAAATATCATAAGTCGAAACGAAGGTCAAGTGATCTCATATTTGATTATCAACAATATCCACCGGTGCTGTCTTTTGTTTTAATATAGAGAATCTACTCTCTTGAAATAGAAGTAAAAAGATCTGCCCTTCCTTTTTCTTCGCTAAGTACCATTTCTAAACCTGTTTCAAACAGGGGCGTACACGAAGGACGGGAAGAAGGTGGACAACGAATAACGCCACCTAAGCTGAAAAGGATACACTAAATGGAAAAGTATACCAGAGGTTCTAACATATTTGGAGAATATGTTAGATATCACTGTCGTAAGAACTGTATAAATTTTCGTAAAAATAGGCCGACTGATTTAGGTATTTAATCCATTTTAAAAATCCTTCTAAAAACCATTATGCGACGGACTCTCAAGCAATTGAAGTAAATCTGACAAAGTATAAGTGAAGAATATTGAGGTGACGTAGTGAAGCATTAGTGGCGTGGAATTACCGTCTCCAGTTACAAAACAGGAGGGCCAAAGTTCGAATCCATTCGATTTCATTGTGTCGGAAATTTATAATCATACCTTTTTTCCCTAACTTTTTTACTTTCTGGATGTACTGATCATCAGTACATCCAGACATCAGTATTCGGAAATTCGAGTGGAGTCACTCCAGATTTTTTTTCTACTGTAAGTTTCATTTTAAAATTGTTCTGTAATACTCAGAAATAGTCTTTGGTTAAGCTTCTTAAATTTAATTAAGGAATATCATATCAGAAGTCGGGACGAATGATCACTAATTAATTGTTATATGATTACCGACAATATTGAGAGGTTTTGTGGCCTTTTTGTTCTAACGTAAGTATTCTACACTCTTGAAATAGAAGATGTGAGAATTTGGCTGTTTTTCTTTGCAAGATATCATTCTAAGATTGAAATACTAAGAAACAATCGATGAATTCAGCTTCTTACATTCAAATAAGAAATATCATAATTTGTAACTGATGACTAGTAAACTACTAAGTATTTATTCTAAAACCATTCGAAAAGTGAGAAATATCCATTGAGTTTAGTTTCTTTCATTTAGTTAAGAAAAACAAGGAGTCGGGAAGAATCACTAGTGAACTATGTAGATGATTCAAAAAGAAAGTTAAACTTGGCACTAAGTTGGCGATCTATTGTAATGAGAACAAATTCGTTCATCGAGGATTAAGAATACGTTATAGAGCCTCGGAAGTAGATGTAATTATTTGTGTTGTTCTTTTGTAGGGGTTCAAGTGATAAACAAGATGTCAGAACTCACCTCCAGAATGCTAAAAACCTAGCATTTCGCAGTATTCCGTGAAATGTCATTAATAACTTCCTTTCGTATCAATCCTTTTCATCTTCTCGGATTTCATTTATATTATTAGAATTTATCAGAATTCGAACTTATGGTGGATATGTGCGTTGTTTCAATTCAACCACAATTCGTGTGGTCGGCTGATTCAACTGTGTATTAAGATGTCAGAATATGACACCAGAATTCAAAAAAGAAAAACTTCGTGTTTCGCAACATAGCAGAAACCGTCTTTCATAACTCCCTCTCAAGTTTCTTGATGTTATTCATATCGTTTTTTTCGAACTGATTCATTTTTTAGTTACAGCCTGGTATAAGGCAGACGGAAATGTTGGATCCGACAAACATTACCAATAGGTTCCTAAAGAGTCAAATATTTTTCATCTTCTTGGACCTTATTTATATTACCAGGACATCAGATTTCGAATTCATGACAGACCCGGATTGCTACTATGGTTTTGCTCTATATGTGTGTTGCAACTCAATTCCAGTCTATGTAAGACTAATGACGCCATTGGTGCTCATCCAATACCATGACTGGCGATTTAGAATTCTGAAATCCGGACGCTGCGATAGGGCATCTTCCGAATGATCAAGCGGGACCGCACAGAAAAAAATAAAACCCAATTTGGGTCGAAAGATTCTTAGGTATGTGCCCAAATTGGCTCATGCCTGTTTTAGTTACCACTGTGTATTCATTTTGGGCACTGTTAAATATCCATTTTCAAAAAAAAAAAAAAAAAAAAAAAAAAAAAAAACTTTTTTTTAATGTTTTAACTTTTTTTAAAAAAATTTTAACTGTTAAATACCCATTAAAAAAAAAAAAAAAAAAAAAAAAAAAAAAAAAAAAAAAAAAAAAAAAAACTTTTTTTTTTTTTTTAAAATGGGTATTTAACAGTGCCCAAAATGGATACACAGTGGTAACCAAAACAAGCATGGCCCAATTTGGGCACATACCTAAGAATCTTTCGAACCAAATTGGGTTTTATTTTTTACTGTGCAGATCAGGTCCGGTCCTCAGATAAAAGCTAGTAACATCATAGCTCCCAAGTTTTTACTGGCAGTCGGCAAGAGCGAACCAGAGTCCCCATGACTAGCCACGGGCTCTCTCCCGAAAATTGTTCTACCGCCAGCTTGGATCGTGGAAAATCTTCAGAGGTAAACACTAGCTTTTTACCCGCGGACGAAACAACACAAAATGCAAAAAATTACCATAATTTAAAAACCCCCTCACACAAAAAGAGTGAGTAGCTTCTGCACGATGCTGCATTCGGATTGGAATCCCCGGGTGATCATCTTAGATTTTATTCATTTTATCGGAACTTATCAGAATTCAAATTTATGGCTGTCTCGCGCCTACGTTAAAGCTATGTCTCCTTTCTGGAGGAAAAACCCGTCCTACCCATGTGTTTTGCAACTCAAACACAGTTCGTGTCACTGGCTCAAATGGCAAATACGATGTCAGAATAATAAGACATATGACTAATAATTATAATTTTTTAAAATCGTGTTTCGCAATATTTCATCAATTGTTCTGTGTAACTATTTTCAAGTTAATCATTTTCCACCTACTTGGATTTTATTCATTCTATCAGAATTTATCGAAATCCAAACTTAGCCAAGCCCGGTCCTTTGTTAAGACTATAGTTTTTCTTCTTTGGTGGAGTCCGTCTTATCTATGTGGGTAGAATCTTAACCACGGTCCATGGGCTTGTTTACGTAGAAAACAAAACGTCGGAATAAGACACCAGAATGAAAAAAAAAAAAACTTCGTATTTCACGATATTTCGGCAAGCATCATTCCTATATTCTTTTTCGTTATTCATTTTACATCTTCTCGGACTATATTCTCAGATGCTAAATTATGATGGGTCCAAGCCTGAGCTAAGACTATGGCTCTTCTTCTCGGACATAGTCCGTCTTACCTATGTGTGTTGCAACTCAGCCACAGTTCGTGTGGTCTGCTGGTTCAAATAGGAAACAAGATGTCAGAATGCGGCACCAGAATGCAAAAAAACCTCGTGTTTCGCATCATTCCGGCAATCCTCATTTCTCCTGAGTCATTTGCTCCTCGTCGTCTTCACGAACCAATCCATCCTTCAGTTGCACCTCTGGATAAGGCAGAGACAGAAATGGCGGGTCTCTCAATTGTTATCCGGAAGATCTAGTCACGGATCTGTAACCACCCCGCACAATTAACGGAGCTCATTAAGGTCGTTTAGGAGAAATCAGATAGCCGCTCACTTTCAGGAGATTCTATCGCCGCCCAAATCGGGAGCGCGTTAAAATAAAACCAGCGGCGTCGAATAAATCTCGAAGTTTTATCTTGGTACTCCGTGACGGATAGTCTCCAGGTACCTATACAATATAAGGAAAAGAAACGAGTGTTTAGCATATTTTGAACTGTCTGAATGCTTTCTTTGGATGGAGAGAATATTTAAAAAAATACGGTATGTTTGTTCTGTTTTAACAGTTATCTCACTTGTTTAACTCATGTTGTTAGTGTTTTAAAATGGAAGATTGTTAACAGTTTGGGAAAAAATATCCAGCGATTGTATACGAATAAGGAGTGAAAAGTAAGAACAATTATGAGAAAGTTTTTTAAATATTAACAGATAGAGGTAATTACAAGATATTTGTAATTTTCTGATAATAATTATTGAACTGTTTGCTTTTAAAATGGAGTATTTGGACTACGATTTACCTTGAGATGCGGAAATATTGTTAAACATTACTGTTTTTCTTTGCTGTTTTGAAAACGGTTTGTTTGTTAAATTTTTCAAAATATCTAAATTGTGTGACTTACGATAGAGGTGGTTTAAAATGAAAGTTTTGAATAGCTCGAGAGAAATATTCAGCTTCTAACTAAACCCAGATAATTCAATAAAGTGTTTATTGTTTCAAAATGTGCTTTTTACCATACTGTTATCTATTTCTCTTCTTGGGCTATAATATTTTTTCAAAACTGGCATTTTGACCAAGATTTTAGCAGTTTTTAATGACTCAATTTAAAAAAGTGTTAAATCCACAACGTCTACATGCCCTTTTAGAGAAAAATGTGTAGATTTCAGTTCTTTTTTTTTTTTTTTTTTTTTTTTATTCTTATTAGCCAAAAAATACGCAATAAATTATGCAATACATTATAATTACAAAATAAAAAAATATGCAAAATTATACAAAACGTACAAAATCGTATTCTTCGAACCCCTCTAATCAAAAAGATTTTTAAGATGGATTTTTTTCACATATCGATGTTAGTTTCTTTTCTCTATAGATTTCCACCCACAAAGTATAGGGAAAATCTTAAACGGTGCAGCAACCAAAATAAACAAATAAATAAATAAAATAAATAAATTTTGGCGAAATTCTGTGAAATGACCCCTAAAAACTTTGCTTCTTCAGTTTGTGATAATTTTTCCTCGTTATCGAGTATTAGTAAAGCTGTGTATTTTCCTAAAACGGAGAGAGAGGAAGCAACTCTTGCTAGATGCAAGATCTACAACTATTTCTATAACATGTTTTCCTCTTGTCGTTTTTTTTTTTTTTTTATCACTTCTTTTAACTTCGATTGATATAAACTGATGTCCTTTTAATTCCTAAAAACTCTTTCTTTAAATTTTTCTGGTAACAGTGTATTATTAAAACCGTTACTATAAGAAAAAAAAAATCCAAAACAGAAACACAAGAAACAACTCTTGCTAGATGCAAGATCTAATTCCATAGCATCTTTTTTTTTTTTTTTTTTTTTTTAAATCCGATTTTGATGTCTGATGTTTTCCTCTCGCCGCTCTGTTTTCTTACCCCTTCTTTAACACTCCGGTTGATACAAATAGATGTTGACCAGTTAATCCTTAAAAAAATTTCTTTAAATTGTCATAAATTTTTGTGGTTGTTTCATATTCTTAAAACCATGTACTAAAAAAGAAAAAAAAATCCAAAACGGAAAGAGAAGAAACAACTCTTGCTAGATGCAAGATCTAATTCTATAACATTTTTTTTTTCCGATTTTGATATCTGATGTTCTACCACTTCTTTAAAACTCCGGTTGATACAAATAGATGTTGACAAGCTAATCCTTATTTCTTTTTTCATAAATTTTTCTGGTTACTCCATATTATTAAAACCATTACTAAAAAGAAAAAAAAATCCGAAACGGAAACAGAAGAAACAACTCTTGCTAGATGCAAGATCTATTTCTATAGCATTTTTTCCGATTTTGATCTCTGATGTTTTCCTCTCGTCGCTTCTTTTTCTACCGCTTCTTTAAAACTCCGGTTGACACAAATGGATGTTGCCCAATTAATCACCACAGATGTCGTTGCCGATAGTTGAACGCGAAAGAAGCGGCACAGAGGATAGCGGACGTGCCATCAGAGGGGGAACGTCGAGGAAGAAATGTTTTTTTTTTAATATATAATCTCTACATATTTATAGCAGCATTTTCGAAAGCGCAATGTTGCATCAACATAATCCTTCCGAAATTCGTTCCCCATTAACTAGGATTAAATGAGGAGGTTCTTGCTCATTTTTAAAGACGCTGATAAGAATATCTTTTAAAATTTGAAACATCAAAACTTGTTGATGGAAAGGTTTTCATTTGTAGCCATTATTAATACAGGGTTGGCCAAAAGTCCTCGAAACATTTTTAATTTCAAGAAAAAAATAATTTATAGTACGGTTTGGATAAAAATGGTTTTTATAATAGAAAAGTTTTTTTTTAAGGCGATTTTTCAAGGTGACAGTGGACTTTGAAAACTGAAATTTTAATGGATTCATTTGAAATTTGGTAGAGTTGTGAAGAATAGGCTAAAATACTTATTCACAAAAGTTGAAATTAAAATACTATTAAAAATATTTTTAATTATTTGCATTTTAAATATTTTAATATGACAAAAATTGACATATTTCAAAATGTTCCATGCGTATTTCTTTTTCATAAAATAGGACAATATTTATTTACGAGATATGTTGGGTTATCCGGAAAGTTCGTGCCGGTTCTGAAAATCAATTCGTACCGGAGAATTCTATCATTTAATTATTAGACGTTGATTCCTATATCTAATGTTTAATAATTATCGGGCAGAATTTTCCGGTACGAATTGATTTTTTCCAACCGGGACGAACTTTCCGGGCAACCCAATACTTATATTTAGATATACGTATTTGAGATTTTTATATATTACAATGGAAGTTGGCATGAATTCATTATGCAAGAATGTATAAGAAGTAAAAATTATTTTATAATTATGCTTTGTTTTTTTTTCTAAAAAAGCAGCTATATATTTCCATATATGTTCATAAATATCAACCCTGAAATGCAACTTTTTATGCTAACATTTATTTATTATTGTATTGAGGATATACAGTATACATTTCAAAAGAATATGATTAGAATGCGCATAGAATGCTCCAAAATTTAGAATTGCGCGAATTTTTAAATTTTTAGAAAACAACATTTTAAGTATGAACAACTGTTTAAATATATAATTTTTTTACAATTATAAAAGCTTATATCTCGGCGAAGAAGCGTCAGAATTGAAAAAAAAATCTTTCTGTATCAGATGAATTTGAGCATTTAGTTACATAATTCACCAAATAATAATAATAATAAAATCGATTTTTTAGTCGAATTTCGTAATTTTGAAATTCCACTGTTCCCTTAAACAATCAAAAAAAAAAAAAAAAAAAAAAAAAAAAAAAAAGCTGCTAAATTTCCCATTGATGGCGCTGTATCTTCAAAGCTAAAATAAAATAAAATAAAATAAAATTCAAAATAAGTAGTTAAGACTATTTATTTTCTTAAATCAACAAGCTATAAAGGACACGCGCATTGATATGATCATATCAATGCGCGTGTCCTTTATAGCTTGAACCATATCCAAACTTTACTGGATTTTATTCCACACGTTCAAATATGGTAGAGATTGTATAAAATAAATTGCCTGCTGCATTTCTTGAGTTTTCGGGGCTTTTTGCTGCTTTGAATGCACATAGAATGCTCCACAATGTAAAAATGTGTAAAATTTTAAATTTTTAGAAAACAGCATTTTAAGTATAAACAACTGTTTAAATATATACTTTTTTTACAGTTATAAAAGCTTATATCTCAGCGAAGGAGCGTCAAAATTGAAAAAAAAAAATCTGCATCAGATGAATTTGAGCATTTAGTTACATAATTCACCAAATAATAATAATAATAATACATCGAATTTTTTGTCGAATTTCGTGATTCTGAACCCTTAAACAATCTAAAAATAGCTAGTACTACATTTCCCATTGATGGCACTGTACCTTCAAAGCTGCAAAAAATCATGAAAAATTCAAAATAAGCAATTACAGACTATTTTTTTTTTTTTTTTTTTTTAATCTACTACCTTCTTTCAATGCGCGTGTGCTTTATAGCTTTAACCATATTCAAATTTTACTCGATTTTATTCCACGCGTTCAAATATGGTAGTAGATTGTTTAAAATAAATTGCCTGCTGAATTTCTTGAGTTTACGAGGCTTTTTGCTGTTTTGAAGGTATACCACCATCTACGTACAACTATTTTTTTTTTTTTAGATTACTTTAAAAAATGTTTTCGATCATGAGATGATTTCTGTACTCCAATCCAACTACCGTAATTTCCGGCGTATAATCCGCGGATCAAACAATCATGTTTAGACTCGGAAATTTCATTTTATAAAAATTTAACTTACTAGATCGGTTAAATATTTCACTTAAATTTTTGAATAAAATTTCTGGGTTGAAACAGAATTGTTTGATTCGCGGATTATACGCTGGAAATTACGGCATGTGATTTTGTAATTCAAATTTTAACATATCAAAAACTGGTCATTTGAACTGTACCAAATGAAAATGTTTCGATTCGAACCAAAAATTTCTTCATAAAATAAATAAAATGTAAGTGATACAGAAATCAATTAAATTAACACAATTAATTAAAAATTCTGGTATAAAATATTTTTATAAAACTTGAGTAAAATTCCTGGTATGTTTCGTATTAAATGTGCCGAAGTCTTTTACCGTCTTTATTTTAAAATATTCTACGATCAACCATTTCAGGCATGCCCTCTTTCACTTTCATTTTTCTTTACTTTATTTTATTTTTTCTTACAAACAAACAAAAAATAATGACATAAAAACCATACTTTAGTTCAAAAAATGTTTTATAATGCATTTTAATTTATGTGGAATACATCGACAATGTTATATATTCTCGATATACACATATATTTACAATACAATATTATGTGAAATATAGTTATGCGGAATGCACTGCCAATCTAATACATTCTCAGTAGACACATACATTAATAATATAATGTTATGTGAAATATAGTTACGTGGAAAATGGGTAGTAAATGGGAGTGTTTATGCCCTGTTTGTATCATAGTTATTTAAGAATAAAAATTAAAAGTACATAGTTTATACAGGCTTTTCATTTCTCTACTTATTCTTAATATATTTTTTTTAATTTTGTTTTCAACAAGTATTTAAATTATTGACATAAAGTATTTAAATCATTGAAATATTTAAACATTGACATAAAAAAATAAGTTCAACAACTTATTTCACTTTAATCATAGATTAAAAAAAATAATAAATAAATAAATAAATAAATAAATCACACACACCCCTTTTTTTCACACATACTACTTCATCATAAGATCAGAAATAAATAAGATCAGAAAGAATTTTTTGTCTTTATTTTTCTATTTTTTCTTATTTTTAAAGTGGATTCTTAATATGAAAATAAATATAAAGTCATTCACTGATTATATTTTTGTACAAAATACCTGCACTTACATACACATACACACACTAAGTTAATAAAGTTGACAAATACGACATTGTTCTGGATATGGAAATACTTTCTTCTTTTCCACATATTATTTTGTAATAAAATTATCAAACGTGCAATCCAATACTGCTTCATTTTAATGAATAACATATTTATTTTAATTAATTATTTCACTCCATTTCTCTTACACATTTGCAGTTTTAAGTAAAAAGATGTTTTATATGTCATCCGTGAGTCATTCTTATACCGATATAAAAAAAATTAAAAACATATTAATATTGTTAAGTATTTTTTAATTACTCTTACGACATACTGTACATTATACTTTTTATTGTCGTATATTTTTCCAATTTAATTTCTTTTTTCAAAAGTGATTAAAAATCATCAGCATTCCAACATTAATTACATTAAATTTAATAATTTCCTCCACGTTAATCACACGTTTAAAAGTTTCCAGGCCTTTCCTTTTACATATGTATCATCATCGTAACACGTTGGTGATCGGCAATTTATTATGAAATTTGGGTTTTAAAAAGAAGCTCCTCCCATTTCTGAAAATTTTTCATAAATTGGTTTTTTAGGTAGGTTTCTTAAGTTATATTTTTTTGTGCAAATACTTGAACTTACACACGCACTAAGTTAATAAATTTGACAAATACAACATTGTTCTGGATATGGAAATAGTTTCTTGTTTTCAAATGTTTTCTACATATTATTTTCTAATGAAATTATCATACGTGCGAATCCAATACTGCTTCATTTATATGAATAAGATATTTATTTTAATTAATTATTTCACTTCATTTCTCTTACACATTTGCAGTTTTAAGTAAAAATATATTTTATATGTCATCCATGCGTCATTCTTATACCGATATAAAAAATAAAAAACATAATATATTTAAGAATTTTTTAATTATTCTTACAACATATTGGACATTATACTTTTTATTGTCGTATATTTTTTCAATTCAACTTCTTTTTTCAAATGTGCTTAAGAATCAGCAGCATTCTAACATTAATTACAATAAATTTAATAATTTTCTCCACTTTAATCACACGTTTAAAAGTTTGCATGCTTTTCCGACAATTTATTATGAAATCTGGGTTTTAAAAAGAAGCTCCTCCCTCTTTTGAAAACTTTTCGTAAATTGGTTTCTCAAGTTTATACATCAGTAAATATCTTAAAATGTACGGATTTAATATAAAATTTCATACACTCTAAAAATGTATGGAACAAATGATACAAATGCATTTCTGTAATATAAAAGCCACGCCTTCTTCTGATAACATTTGGCTAAATAAAAACTGGAATTCCCGTGTCTGATCACCAATGTGATAAAATCAAAAATGTATACGGTTTTAAGTAAACAGGAGTTATCCATATCACCATCGTGTTATTATTTAGAGTTTTTAAATTAAAAACATACAAATATCTTCATATATTTTTCATTACTCTCACTCTCATGTATTTTTTTTATTTTTTTATTCAATTTCATTTTGTAAAAAAAGAAACTTAGTGGCATTAATAACGATACAAAACAATTTTCCCCACTTTAATTACATATTAAAAAAAAAAAAAATGCTTTCATGCCTTTCTTTTCACCATGTGTATCCCCATCATAAGATCAAAAATGTATACGGTTTTAATTAAACAGGGGTTATCGATGTCGCAAATCTGTTGTTATTGTTCAGATTTTAAAATTAAAAACATGTTAATATTTTCATAGATTTTTCAAAACACTATATTGGTCATGTGTTTTTTTAATTATTATTATTCAATTTATTTTTGTAAAAAACAGAAACTTAGTGGCATTAATAACAATACAAAATAATTCTCCCCCTTTAATTAACACGTTAAAAAAAATGCTTTCATATCTTTCTTTTCATCATATGAATCACCATTATAAGATCAAAAATGTGTACGGTTTTAATTAAACAGGAGTTATCTATGTCGTCATTGTGTTGTTATTGTTTAGAGTTTTAACATTAAAAACATATTAATATTTCATAGATTTTTCATTATTCTCACACTATATTGGTCATGTATATATATATTTTTAAATCGAACTTATTTTTATTTATTTATTTATTTATTTACTATTATTATTATTGTTGTTGTTGTAAAAACAGCAACATACTGGTATTAATAAAAATGAAAAACAATTTTGCCCGCTTTAATTGCACGTTAAAGTTTCCATGTCTTTCTTTTCACATATGTAAAATCCTCATAAGATCAAGAATGCAAACGGTTTTAAATAAACAGGACTTATCTATATCGTCATTGTGTTATTATTATTTAGAGTTTAAAAATTGAAAACACATTAATATTTTCATAGGTTTTCCATTACTCTCACGCATATTGGTGATGTATTTTTTTTTAATTCAACTTATTTTTAAAAAACAACAATGTTCTTGTTTTAATAACAATCGAAAACAATTTTCTCCACTTTAATCACACATTAAAGAAACGTTTTCACGCCTTCTTCATACATACATCATCATAAGATCAAGAATGTATAAACCAAGAATTTTTTTTTTGTCTTTATTTTTGTAGTCTTTCTCATTCTTTAGGGCCGCATTGGAAAGATAAAAGCTGTGAGCCCATTCACCTATACACCGATAAGACCGGCCCCAAAAATATTAATCCTGCTTTATAGGTGATAAGGCTCAGAAGTATTTACATGCGAAATCCATTTGGGCTCTGATAAGCTTTGGGTTTTGTACCTGATAGAGCTTTTTTGTCAGAAGTGTGAAAGGCCCAACGATGGAATGATAGTAAAGGAGACGTTTTATCATTTGCACGTATTAGAGGACCTGTTTTTGGATCAGCGCTTGTGACATTTGGATTCGTGCATCAGAAATTCTTATGCAGTTACTTTTTAATGCGTCTTAAAAGTTTTAATTAATTTATGCAATTTAAATATGTTTATCTACACTAAAAAAAAAAAAAAAAAAAAAAAAAAAACATGTTTCTAAATTTAGGAAAATAGTAGATTATAACCACAAAACAAATATTTAAAATAACCTCTTCCGAGTTACCAACTATTCCAAAAAGCGTTTTTTATCGTTAGAAACCTCAAAAACTAATATACTTTCGAGATTTAAAGAAGCATTTATAAAGACAAAGTTTCATTTACTGCCGCTGATTTTCAGAGAAGTTTCCAAGCACTAGTTTTTATAATTTATTAATAAATTTTCTCAACATGGAATTTAGGTTTTTCCAATGCTATCACTTCTCAAGTAAACATTTTCATGTTCGACAAATATGTTTTACACACAAACATGAAAATTTAATAACATTAACATTAACATTATTTTGTTATTCTTGCATGTATAAATTCAGTTACGCAACTGAAAATGTTTAATTGAGAATTGATTGCAGGCTAAAAACAGATATTTCGTTTTGAAAAAGCGGATAAATACACTGAAAAAACTTCTCGGAAACGTTTTCGAAAATCGGTGGCAGTAAATAATTGTTCGTTGCTTCGTTTTATAAATGCTTCTTTAAATCTCAAAAAGATATTGGTTTCGGATTTTTGTGAAGATAAAGAGTGTAGCATTAATAGTTCATTTACAGGGACACACAAAAATAATTGCATTGCATTATGGTGTATAGGGGAAAAATCGCTTGCGGTGCATTTTATGGATGTTACGATATTTCAAACATTATGAAATTAATGTGTATTACCGAGTTGAACTACAGCATGATTTTACCGGAGTATACTAGTAGCATTTATAGTTCAATTACAGGGACGTACGAAATAATTCCTTTACATTGTGATCTATGGGGAAATCCTTTTGCGGTGCAATCAACACACGTGATAATTGAAATATAATAAAATGTATAAGGGTCACTGAGGTTCAATACAACTTATTTTCTTGTATTATTGAGTGCGTAGGATTTTTCGTTCATGTACAGAGACGATACAAGAAAATTCAGTTAACGGGCTGACTAGGATCGGTCATTGCTAGAAGTGCTCTTTCCGTTGTGATATGCAATTTTATGTAATTGTTAGTGTATTACGCATGTTGTTTATAAATTCTGTAGATCATATACAGGGCTGCACGAAAATTTCTAATATGGGCAGCAATTGCTGAAAATAGATTTTTACTGAGTTAAGTATTTTTTAGGTGCGTTCGTATTTATATAAATATGTAGCACATATTGTCGTCATCTGGTCCGTCCGTCCGTCTGTCTGTCCATCTGTAGGCATATATCAACGCAAAAACTACCCAACCGAATGGTTTGAAATTTAAGATATACTATCTTTGCAGAATTCTGTCGAGACGTTTCAAATTTTATGAAAATCGAATCAAAACTTTAGAAGATATTAATAAAAATATTTATTAAGAAATTCGAATTAAAAAAAAAATCGGTGCTTTCTTGTTATTCCGAGATTTAATCGTCAAGCGACCGAGATACTTGTTTTATCACAGAAATTAATCTGCAGACGATATAATTCATTTTACAGAATTAAAAATCATCAAGATCTGAATATTTATATAATTAGCTATAGTACGAACGCACCTCATTTGTCGCGTTTGACGTACAATTTCCAGCTTGTTAAATTGCTTATTTAGATATTTCATAATAATCAAATTTTAATTGCTTAATAGGCGTATAGCCAACATATTGAAAAAGTACCCAAGCCGGGACATGCTTTATTTCATTTCATCGTAAGAAAAAAATTTAATTTCTTAATAGTAATCTGTAAGTGTTGGAAAGTGTTTTATGATCTATGCCGGATGCATAATTTTTCGTTCTTGTTAGACCAGAAGCTGATGTTTCAGAAAATTAAAGCTGCTATATTACGATAGATAAATGTTGGGTAAACATAAAAATACTTAATAATTGTAAACATAAAAATTTAGGTTACATATCCTTTAAGTATAAAACTAATTTATGTGCAAAAGTATGAGAAACGCCCCCATGGATTTGGCCAACTAGCATTCAGAAGCCACATCTTATACGAATCACTGATTTTTCGAATCAGTGAATTTCATAAATCAACTTATTGTGAGCATGAGAGAAGTGATACTGTTGTTTTTATCATATGCTGAAATCAGTCATTTAAATGTCAAATACTAGTTCACAAACAAGGTGATTTATTTGTACAACCGTTACTATACTTTAAGATCATTTTAATGTATATATATTTGTATAACAGTTTTAATGTATAGGTTGATAATACATTCTATTATTGAAAAATGGAGAAGAAGAAAGCATTAAACGTTATAGGGTAATCCAAAATCTCCTTATCAAGAATAAATGTCAATATCTCAACTAATATTAAATGTAATTGTTTGAAAATTCTGCTATACATTTGTAACATTAAGCAATTTTATTTAACATGCTTTTTTTGCATCATTTCGCAAAATTGAAAAAAATATTCAATTACATAAGTATGCAGAGCGATTTTATTATCGCAAAAATGCATTCGATAGTTGAAAATCCGGAACAAATGAGACGAGTCATTTTGGAATTAAATTTGGCCCAGATAAACATAGCAAAGCAATTTTATAACTGCCAGCTATAGCAGATACTTTCTATAAAATTACAGCGATATCTTCTACAGTAAATAAACACGTTTCGAACCAGTAAAATTATTTAATAAAATGTATTTTTTTTCTTTGTAGTTCTAATTAAACTTCATTTATTTATTTATTTTTTCTCTTAATAATTTATATTATTATTTTTTAAGTTTTTGCGCTACGATTTTTTATTATTTAAAATTATTCCTTTGATATCATTAAATTCTTTTTAAGTAGCTTCATAACTAACTATTAACTATTACGTTCAACTATTTCCCTATGGCGCCATCTATTAGCAATACTCTCACCTATACTGGCATAAAGTATAGGACTACTCGGAAGCCCCTCAAAGCTGCTTACACTATTCAGCACTTGAACTTCATTTATTAAGGAAAATTTACAGGCCTAAAACATACTTTTATGAACTGAGTCAAATTGACACAGTTTTATGGAAATTTCGATAAGTTGCCAGCTATGCAATTCTCGAATGTTTGTGAGACTTCGACAATAAGAAAAGGGCAGCTGACGTCACTGTTGGTTAAATTACTGTTGAATAGCCAGAAAAACCTGTCCATTCTTTATGACTCCTACTGTACACATGAGATGGGACGATTTGATTAGTCTACTTTAAACAAGTTTATGATATGATTGGCGTACGTCACCCTGACGTTTCCTGCAATGATCACTACGACAAAAATGTAGTGGTAGTTTGGTTGATAGCCGTGTTCGTTTGTAAATAGGCCTTCTCCTTATATCCTTTTAGCATATTCAGGTGGATGATCCTCCTCGATGATAGGCATCATCCAGAACACAGCCTATCGTCTTGAATGTGTTCACTAGGTATATTGTGTGTCTGTTTGGGCGAACTTCGAGTGTATACTTTACTTGGAATGCTCGTGAGTGATGAAAATCCTCACAGTTTGTTTTTGTAGGTGATCACATTTTCAATCCTGTAAAATGATACAAAAATCCTGTTAAACAAAATGTCTTGATTAAGGTTTGAGAACTTTGTAAAATAACAACAACAAAAAATGATAAAATGAACACTACAGATCCGTTTCAGGCACAAAACAAATTCTTCATCAGGTATATACCAATACGTAATGCCACCCCACAATGTATTGCTTATGAATTGCATTATTAAGTAGTTTTCACTACAAAAAGTAAAAAGTTATCTATTGCAACCGTTCAGAGGAAAACAATTCCGGAAAATTTCATGTCTATCTTCACCGATCATGACATCCCCAGACTCCAAAACCACCTCCCGTTCAAATGTTGATATGTATATATATCTGATATTTGTCGTGCTGCAACTCTCTTACTTATGAACAGATTTGAATATGATTAAGTAATGTGTACATACCAAGGTCTCGACCGAGTTTGCTGGCTAGCTCGGTCCACCATCTTGTTTCAAAATGGCAGCCACTAAAAGATTTAAAACTAAAAAAATATATACAAAAAAAATTTCGAAATTCAAATTTATTTTTTGCGTAAGCATTAGGCTTCGATACGAGGATTCCGGATCATTTTTAGATTTGTCTCTATCTTAAAAGTCTCTATTTTGTCTCTATCACTTTGGAATTCTAGGGTGGCTGATATTTTGAAACGAGACAGCGTATTACAAAAAATCAGGGATTGATTTATGAGTTTTAGTGAGCGTGATTTCTCGCAAATTATTATATTTCATTGTTGTAGTAATCATTTTCCCAATCATATGTATAAAACTGTATATTCATATCTGTTAGCATCAAATTCTCGCCAAATATGGCGACACTTGGTGAAATATCGCCAAATTTGGCGACCAAAAATAAGTCTCCATAAATGAAGCCAACTTGGCTATAGCTGACTAATTTAACGAATTTCTTATTCAAGTTCCGTATTAACGAAGTTTCTCTAATCGGGTTCTTTGCATTTTAGCTTGGTGTTTTCAAGTAACATTAGTTAGATTTTAAAACGAAGATATAAGAAAGTTACCTTTTCCTCCTGTTACAGGCCGAAAGGACTTTTTTAATAATTGGCTGCCTTTAGATATTTTACTTTTAGTTATAACTATATTTTTCTGTTTTTATTTTCATATAAACAAGATGTCATGATACCAACGAAGATTTTACCTGCGGAAGAATGACTCTAACGCTCGCTTCAGCAACGTCGTCTTGTTTTTCCTTTTCTTTCTTGTCTATAATGACAATATTTGACTATATCGCTCCACAACGATCTATCTCACTGTCCGAGCGTTAAAAGATAGAATTTAATAAAAAAAAAAGGGAGAAAAAATCAATCACTTGCTAAAAAGTAAATAATGAAAATAAAATATAATCCTTTTCTTACCTTTTCGACCACGTATCAGTAAGAAAAATCCTGCTAAGCTACCCAAGATTCATATATCAATCCAACAAACTCGCTCACGGGCGAAAGCATGATTGGACAAAAAATGGGGAAAAACACTCCACCCCCACTGACCACACGCCATCCATGTTTCACAGTTTCTTATCGGCATGTCCATTATTTCGTGATAGAACGTCTCCGACAATGGAACGTTCGAAAGCCCGGAGGGGAGTTTTAGGGTAGACACGGGAGTGTATACATGTGTGTATACATATATATATATAAAGATAAATATATATATATAAAAGTATATATTTATCCTCGGACAGGTATTTTGTCATTCCGTCGATATCAGCGTTCCCAATCAATGTCCATTTAGACTAAGGTGACAAGTTTTAGAAGAAAAATTATCAACAGTTTTAAAAGATGATGGTCAGCGAGCGGTGAGGTGGAAATGAGATAGTGCCACCGTTCGGCATTTTCGGCAGTGATTTATCATGCACTTATCTGGTGCAGCAGTCGCTTTATAAACAGAAATACGCAGCATCTTCTAAACTATCCTGGACTTCAATCTGATGGAGGCTTTGAATTTTTATTTTGAAAAATTTATTTTTATATGAATCGAACAATTTCCTTTCACCTTTTTTTTATCGACAGCTTAGGGACTTTTTTTTTTACATTATTTCATAAATTTTATTTTATTTCAATTAAAGATTACAGTTTCGTATGTGAATTTTCGGTTACCGTAATTTCGCGCGTTTGCGCCGCAGCTTAGTTAAGTCGTTTTCAAACCGGAAATTTTATTGAAAATAAGAAGTCAAATAAGTGCTAAGCAGAAGTAAGTCACATTTTATTCAAAATAATTTCTGGTAGGAAATCGAATTGTCTGAGGTGCGGCGTATACGCGCGAAATTACGGTATCATCTGTTTTCCCCTTCTCATCCGCTTGCGTATCCACTCACCGTTTTATTTTCGTAAAATATAGTAAGATAATTTTAATATTTGAGCAGCATCTTCTAAACTATCCTGGACTTCAATCTGATGGAGGCTTTGAATTTTTATTTTGAAAATTTTATTTTTATATGAATCGAACAATTTCCTTTCACCTTTTTTTATCGACAGCTTAGGGACATTTTTTTACATTCTTCAATAAATTTTATTTTATTTCAATTAAAGATTACAGTTTCGCATGTGAATTTTCGGTTATCATCTGTTTTCCCTTTCTTATCCGCTTGCGTATCCATTCACGGTTTTATTTTCGTAAAATATAGTAAGATAATTTTAATATTTGAGCAGCATCTTCTAAATTATCCTGGACTTCAATCTGATGGAGGCTTTGAAATTTTATTTTGAAAAAATTATTTTTATATGAATCGAGCAATTTCCTTTCACCTTTTTTTTTTATCGACAGCTTAGGGACATTTTTTTTTTTTTTTTTTTTTTTTTTACATTCTTTCATAAGTTTTATTTTATTTCAATTAAAGATTACAGTTTCGCATGTGAATTTTTGGTTATCAGCTGTTTTCTCTTTCTTATCCGCTTACGTATCCATTCACGGTTTCATTTTCGTGAAATATGGTACGATATCCTCAATATTTGAGCAGAGTTACTTCACCAGATTTGTAAATTATGTTATGAGAATTTTGGAAAAATTATGGAAAAATTTTGGAAAATCTGGTGCAGAAGTCGCTTTATAAACAGAAATACGCAGCATCTTCTAAACTATCCTGGACTTCAATCTGATGGGAGGCTTTGAATTTTTATTTTGGAAATTTTATTTTTATATGAATCGAACAATTTCCTTTTACCTTTTTTTATCGACAGCTTAGGGACATTTTTTTTACATTCTTTCATAAATTTTATTTTATTTCAATTAAAGATTACAGTTTCGCATGTGAATTTTCGGTTATCATCTGTTTTCCCTTTCTTATCCGCTTGCGTATCCACTCACGGTTTTATTTTCGTAAAATATAGTATAATAATTTTAATATTTGAGTAGAGTCATCAGATTTGTAAATTATGTTATGAGAATTTTGACCATTTTTCCGTGGGAAAACTTTTAAAAGTCTGTTATGTTATAGTCCTGCTCCATTATGTTGCATTGCCAATTCCCATTACGTTTTTTAGCTATTTTGGTTAATTTACCAAGGTAAGGGCTTTTCAGATGGCAGTCCTCTTATACTACTATTGCAAAAAATTCGATTAAAGATTACAGTTTCACATGTGAATTTTCGGTTATGACCAGTTTCATCCGCCACTCACATTTTTACTTTCGTAAAATATAGTGAGATATCCTCAATATTTGGGCAGAGTAACTTCATCAGATTTCTCAATTATGTTATGAGAATTTCAGTCATTTTTTCTGTGGGAAGACTTTTTAAAAGTCTGTTATGTTACAGTCCTGTTCCATTATGTTACATTTCCAATTTCTATTATGTTTTTTAATTACTTGGGTCAATTTACCAAGGTAAGGCTTTTCAGATGGCAGCCCTTTTGTATTTCTATTGCGCAAATTTCAGTTGTTTTTCTTGTTAGCCATCACATAATTTTCTTACATACGAAAATTTTGTCCTTTTTTTAAAGTCTTTACTGAATGTATTTGTTCCCTGATTTTTTCTTAATTTTAATGAAAAATCTCGTTTTTTTTGTTTTTGTTTTTTCTTTCAAAATTTATCCCAGAAGGTAATATTTTAGGTGTTTTCCTTTCATATTTCAAAAATTCTGACCACTTTTCTTTTGAAAGGCTTTTCAAGCGGTAGTGCTTCGATATAGGCATTTCCTGCAAATGTCAATTCAGACTATTGCAGAGCTCGAAGCATGCATGAGAAATTTTATTGTTACTACCAATATCTCCAGTCAATAATGTTCCAGGTCAGTTTCTTTAACTTATACAACAGAAAAATATCATCAATGTAATTGTTTCGAAACAGTGATAGAAACAATAAAAATTTCTCCTACGCTTCGATCCCTGTACTAAGGTGACTAGGTACAGAAGGAAAAATATCAACAGTTGTAAAAGATGACGGTAAGCAAGCGGTAAAGTGGAAATGCGATAGTGCCACCTTTTGACATTTTCAGCAGTTGATTTATCATACACTTATCTGGTGCGGAAGTCATTTTATAAACATAAATACGCAGCATCTTCTAAACTAACTTGGATTTCATGCTTACAGAGGCTTTAGTAGATGTTTATTTAAAAAAAAAAAATTATATGAATCAAATATTTCCTTTCGCTTTTCTAAACGGCAGTTTGGGACATTTTTCACATTTTTTCAAAAATTTTACTTTATTTCAATTAAAGGTCACAGTTCCACATGTAAATTTTTGGTTATGACTTGTTTCATCAGCTTGCATATCCACTCACCATTTCACGTTCGTAAAATATAATAAGATAAGCTCGATATTTGAGCTGAGTGATCATCAGATTTTCCAATTATGTTACGAGCCTCTTGGTCGCTTTTCCAAAGAAAGACTTTTCGAAGGTCAGTTCTGTTGTAGAAATATGAAAACTGTTAAAAAATATAATTATAATACAAATTTGAGATTTTTTATATTTTAAAAAATTGCTCTTTCGTAAATGAACTAACTCTATTTTCTCGAATTCACGTCTACCCTTCTGAAAAAAAGAAATTTCTGTTTTGCACTTGAACTAATGTTTTATTCTGCCAGTTAATATACGGTGAAGGAGAAGATGAATAATTAATTAGCATAAATTTGTCTGGCAGATTTCCTGTTTATGTTATCTTTGAACTCAACTGCGCATATAAATACATGAAAAAAAAAATTATCATCTTTACATAGACTATTCTCGGTGATTTTTTTATGAAAATTAATTTTTCTGCACTAAATCTGTTTGATATCATCTGACATAATAAATTTTCGATAAAATTGATAACTTTATTAAAAATTACAAATAGTCCAATTAAAAGTATATGTCGTAGGAAGAAAACAACTTGATACTACTGATTAGTGATTTTAAGGTTTCTTATAAACATCACGTGGCGGCTATCAAAACTTTATGTTGCATTGCCCCCTCATGTCTTAGTATCTTTTAGTGAAGGTTTGTGTCTATCTGAGATAACCACGCCTATTCGTCCGATATTTTTAGCCTGGGATAACATGCATCCCAATCAGTCGCGCGTATAAATTTGGAGAAACGCGAAACTTGTCGCCTATCGTTGTCTATCATGGCAATAAATCAGTCCATTTGTAGGAAGACTATATTACAGATAAGATGCGGTGTGTATCACACAAAAAAATTATTTCAAAATGTTAAGACAGCGGACGAAAACGTGAGGCCCATGCTGAATGTAGCCGCTTTAATGCTTTTTCAGAGTTTGATGGACATCAGTGATAAGGTATACCATAATGGCTGGTTCAGCCAAGTTTATCAGTTTCAAGATAAAGCCACTGTTCGCTTTGCAAAGGTGACTAGAGATTTTGACCTGTTTTAAATTCTACGCATTTTGAATAGAATATGGGATTTTTTTAATGGAAAGGCGTGGTTTGATAATTAAGTCCCTCCTATTTTATGCATATGAAATTATTTTAACAAAGCATTTAGACATTTTGTTGATACTTAGATATATTTAGATAATTAAATTATTTTCTGCTAAGTATAAAAATATATGATGTTGAAACGTTTCTTCATTTTTTTAATAAATAGTGAGCATTATTCTCTTTTAAAATATTGTAAAAATATTGAGGCGCATGCAGGATTTGCACATATTTGAGCTGAACGAATTAAATTGCAAATATTAATTTGAGGGCGTCAGGCAGACATCAATTTTGAAATGAATATTGAGATTACTTTAGTTGTCAAAAAAAAAGTTTGTTTTCGGCCATTTCAAAAACACGACTTTTCATACTGCACTACAGCCATAAGATTTTGACGCGTTTCAAACTCATGCTTAAAGCATTCAATATTTTCCCTAACTACATCTTAAAATTCGAAGTAACCATTGATCCATTATTTTGGAAAATGGAGCAGAGTATCCTAGTTGAAACCTCACGCGCTCTAAATTATGTAAACAATTGGGCACGCTGGTTTCAGTTTAAGTTTTTAACCTTAAGTCTATGACACTTTTGATGTATAATTATTATTCACTATTTGTGTGTCAGTATTATTCTATATATATATATATATATATATATAACCATTAAATGAACGTTACAACCACCAACAAAAACTGTGAAATCACTAACATAGTATAAAACAAAGTCGCTTTTTCTGTCCCTATATCCCTATGTACACTTAAATCTTTAAAACTACGCAACGGATTTTGATGCGGTTATTTTTAATAGATAGAGTGATTCAAGAGGAAGGTTTATATGTATAATAACCATATGTTTTGCTTTGTAATTTCAGATAAATCACTACATAGTATAAAACAAAGTCGCTTTTTCTGTCCCTATATCCCTATGTACGCTTAAATCTTTAAAACTACGCAACGGATTTTGATGCGGTTTTTTTTAATAGATAGAGTGATTCAAGAGGAAGGTTTATATGTATATCCATTAAATAGTGGAGAAATACTGTTATTTTTGAGGTTTTTAATGTGATGTCGTAAATTATATCATTTTTTCCGCTTATACATTGCAAACGCAGGCTGAACCCTACAAGATTTATCAAAATAATGTACTAATTATTGTACACATTAAAAAAGTCTACAGAAAACACAAAGAGATGAAGGTTTTCAAGGTTAACCCGAAGCAAAGCGAGGGAGGGCCGCTAGTTATGAATAAAATTAATATAACTAAATAACAACAAAACAGATCCCCTCAACAAACTGAACATAGATACCAAAAACATAGTATTAAAAAAGAAAAAAAAAGCAGAAATTGAATAACAGATATTGAATAATGGAAATTTGTGGAATTTAGACAGAATCTTCAGGTCCCAAATGCCTAAATTTCCACAAATATAATGTGTGGATTCATCTTCATATTAGCCATAAAATAGCTAAAGAATAGGAATTTGGAACAACCACACCAATAATGTAATAACTGTTATTCGATTGTAGGTCTAGTCGATGAGGGTTCATCCTATCAGTTTCAAATAAAAATATCAATTTACTAGCTTTTATTAATTGAATTATCTCAGTTCATTTTTCTTATTTTTGGAATGATATCCCTTTTCCACTCACTCGTTCATTTACACTATGTATTCAAATACATGATGTCCAGGTCGGGAGTCGATCCCAGAATCTTTGGCTTATATTGTCAACGCTCTGCCTATACAGCTTACTTGGGCCGACAACCGGGATGGTACAATTCACTCAGGCAACGTTTTGGTAATAGCAACTAGTCTGTTATGTGAAACAGCTCAACAAAATACACCGCAAATAATGAAACTTTATTAAACGATGGATACGTAGATACACTTTATTATTTTTAACTCAATCATACTGATTGGTAAATATATCCTTCAAATTGACATTTTTACAACTGGGTAGAAAAGTGTCCCAGCCAGGAGTGGAACCTAGAGGATGTGGCTTAAATTATCAATACTCTGAAGATCAATACGAAGAGCATTGGTAATTTAATCGACAAGTTCTGGGTTCGACTCCCAGCCTGGACATTTTTTCACTCAATTGAGAAATTGTAAATTCGTATACATTTACAAATCAGTACGACTGAGTTAAAAATAATAAAGTGATTCAAATGTACAGGGTGGTTATAATATCAGTATCTCTATTTGAAGCTGTCTGTATCTCGAAGGAATGATCCGAATGAAACCAAACTCGTTACACTTACTATTCGAGAAAGGGGAAGAAGAATGGAACAATAAATAAAAAATAATTGCAATAATCACCGACAGATGGCGCTACTGAGTGTGAAATGTAATGTGTAATACAAGAACAAAAAATTAAAGCGTCAAACCGGATGGCACACCTAATTTAATGGAAAATGTCATAGTGAACGAGGTTACGCTTTTGCATGGCGGTGCCGATCATGTTCAGGTTCCACAAGGGCATTGTGATGGAGGACACAATCCAGGCGGTGCACGACGTGCACAACTGCGGAATGTAACGCATCAGGAGTGATGTTTCCCACATGTTGTGATATGCGGTAAAGTCATTGAGGTTTGCAACACCTCCACTGTACACAATAATACACATTACATTTCATACTCTAAAGTGCCATCTGTCGGTGATATTTGCAATTACATTTTTTTTTATTGTTCAATTCTTCTTCCCCCTTCTGGAATAGTAAGTGTACCGATTTTGGTTTCATTCCAGTTATTCCTTCAAGCTACAGATAGCTCCAAATAGAGATACTTATATTATAACCACAATATTTTTTCAACCCTATTTCAAACAGTTAACAATTAATTAAATGCATTACAAATGTTTACGTAAATTATATCAAGCATTATTCCAACTTTGCAAAACAACCTCCAGAAAGATCAGAGTTCAATCACAATATGTACAGCTACGCAACCGAACTCATGATTTATCATTGGTCATTAAATATGACGTCAAGATCCCAGCGACATTTTTCAAACACGCAACCGTTTCTATCAATTAAAAAAAAAGGGCCACTCTGCGATGAAAAAACAATAACCCATTTTGCTCCAAAATTTAGTCACTACCCAATAAAACCTGAAAGCTCTTTGCAAGCACTCCCTCTTCACACAAACTGCCGATAAAAAGCACGAGCATCAGCAACATTCTCCAACGCAATGGCCCTTCAAAAATTACGAGGGCCCCAGAAAAAAAAAGCATATAAAATCAAAAATTAAAACAAAACCATCCAAATGACAAATGTAAATGATCTTTATTTTTTCTCTCCGAAAATGTATAAAAAGGGCTGGATGTTATCGCACTGGATATGTATTTTTTTTTATTATTATTTTATTTTTCCCATTGTGATTTCTTTTTTCCCTTAGAATTTCCCTGATTTTTTTTCCCCCTGAGCTGATAATAGTCCGTTCTGAAACACCCTGCTATCATAGAATCCAGCCAGAGTGGGTGATAGGGGTGTGGTAGAGGAAGGAAAGGGGTTTATCAGATGAAGAGAGATTCATCTTTTGGTTTGTATAATTGTCTTTCAGAAGAGAAATAAAAAGAAAGAAAAAGTTACCAGATCTTGGAGTGATTAAACGTCGTCTCACTCCATTTTTTTTCTCTTTCGTTTTGGGAGAAATGCTCTTATAGCACCTTTGGATTCAGACAATAGTAGGGAATGTTTACTTTTTGCATTAGTTCTTAATGTTACAGGTAAAATTCCTTATAATAATCGGTCACATTATGCAATGTTAGAAAAATAAGAAAAAACTGCTGTTCGTTTCTTTGGGTTTTTTTTCGACGGAGATTGTCCGGTAAAAAAAGATTCATTGTCCCATTTTCTGAAAGACAATATTAAAACATTTGACATTAAATTTAGAGGTTTTTTACGATCTAAAAATGGTTTATGTTATGAGCATAAAAGGTGCAGCTTTTCCAATGAATATAATGTTATAAAATAAGCAAAACATTTTTAACCCTTTTTTATTTATTGGTATTAATAATGTTACTGCAAGAACTATAGTTTTTTTCAAAATTTCTTTCCTCTTTAAAAAAATACCCAAATTATTTTTTTCTTTTCGCTTTGGGAGAAATGCTCTTATAGCACATTTGGATTCATACAATAGCAGACAATATTTACTTTTTGCATTAGTTCTTAATGTTACAAGTAAAATTCCTTGTAATAATCAGTCACATTATGCAACGTTATAAAAATAAGAAAAAACTGCTATTAGTTTCTTATTTTCTTTTCTTTCTTTTTTTTTCAACGAAGATTGACCGGTAAAAGTATTCATTGTCCCATTTTCTGAAATTTCATTTCACATTAAATTTCAAAGTTTTTGACAATCTAAAAATGATTCATATTTATAGTATAAAATGCTCAGCTTTACCTATTGAATATAAAGTTATAAATTAAGCAAAACATTCTTAACTCTTTATTTATTTATTGTTTTTATAGTATTATTCAAGAACAGTTTTTTTTTTCAAATGTTATTTTCTCTTTAAACGTCGTCTCACACTAGCTTTTTTCCCTTTCGTTTTGAAAGAGATGCTCTTATAGCACCTTTGGTTTCATACAATAGCAGGGAAAATTTACTTTTTGCGTTAGTTCTTAATGTTACAGATAAAAGTCCTTGTAATAATCGGTCACATTGATATTATGCAATGTTAGAAAATAAGAAAAAAATTGCTGTTCGTTTCTTTGTTTTTTTCAACGGAGATTGCCCAGTAAAAAAGATTCATTGTCCCATTTTCTGAAATTTCATTTCACATTAAATTTCGAGGTTTTTCACGTTTTAAAAATGGTTTATATTTATAGTATAAAAGGCTCAGCTTTTCCTAATGAATACAATGTTATAAATTAAGCAAAACATCCTTAACCAGTTCTTTCTTTGTTGTTGTTAATTATATTATTGCAAGACGAGTAGGGAATGTTAAAATTCTACATTTTTGAACTTCGGAGATATTTCAATTTGAAAATTTGATCCAATACTCAAATCAAGATATATAACATAAAGTTTTTTCGCCAATGTCTTAGCTACATTTGAGATATTCTGAATAACAATATGGCATTACTTTAATGATATAACTATTACGTTCTTTGTAAATTAGCTATCGTCATTGGGGGCATAAACGTCTGGGGTAAAAACGAAACCTGGGACATATGCTGCCACCAAATGACATTAGAAACAAATTATATGTAGGATATTATAATTTACACCATTAAGCAACAGTGTTAGATTTATTTCACCAAAAATGTGGCTTGGCACTTTCTTACCCCGACCCCTCAATTAATCAATTTTACATGAAATTAAACAACAACAACAACAACAAAATCCAGTTACTATGTTTTACACCCGAGCCATTCTACTTACAAAATATTTGAGAGAACTACGAACACAATATGGCAAATAATAATAATAATAATAATAATTTCCAGCAATAAAATCGTTGTTTTTCCCATTAAATGAGAAATATTCTTAATCCTTTCTTTTTTTGCTTCTTGTTGTTTATAATATTATTTTGTGGACAATAATTTGTATAATCATATTTCAGAGGGAAAAAAAAGTTACTAGATTTTAGACTAATTAAACGTCGCCTCACATCGTTTTTTTTTTTTTTTTTTTTTTGAGATAAATGCTCTTCATTTTTGTATAATGATAGAGAATATTTAATATTTATTACATTGTATCTATTTATTATCCTTTTAAGACCGGTGGGGGAATTTTTTGGAATGGAAGCAATGTCATTTTTTAAAAAAGAAACAAGGTAATTTTTTTTTATATGTTCTACCATTTTTACTGAACTTCCTTTTTTTACATACTAAATTAATTTTGACACAATTATTCAAATTGGTAAAGAAATCATATGAGATGTATCGTAATTTCCAGCGTATAATCCGCGAATCAAACAATTATACGCCGGAAATTACGGTAATCTTCCCATTTGAGTGAAAAAGTCCTCAAATTGCTAAAGAAATCATATGAGATGCATGCCTTCTTAATATTTTGTATTTCTAAGTATAACAACTCTTTAGGACTGAATGACTTGCCAGAAATTCACAAAAATCTATAAACTTGATCCTGCACGATCATGAGTATTTGATCTTAGAGGGATATATGAATGTATGTTTTTGTGTTCAATAACCAATGTTTCATTGAATTATACCTATTCCTCAGAATTTAATTCTATAAAATAGAGGATTCGATTATCATGTAAAATTCATATAACGACTCGAATGAATGTTGTGTTTTATGAAAATTTGAATTTTGTTAAAATATATACTATTAGTATCTGAAATAAAAATTTTGCTGTATGTATAAAAGTTCTTAATAGTATATGTTCCAAATTTCATCACAATAATTTGAAACGGTATATAACAGAATGCTATGTAATATGATATAATAATAACAATAATTTTTGATTAAGCTTTTACAGACTGAATTCAGATCCACTTATAAATCTTTTTTTCTTGCATTTCACCTGTTGTTTTCATCTGGTATGATTTCCAATGCATTGTTTTGCAGCCCCTTTACATAATATTGGCGAAAGGCTCCAAATGTTCCCATTTGGCAGAAAAAAAGTATAACGAAATGCAATTATTATTAATATTATCATATATTATATATTGATGAATACTTGTATTATGATACTTTTAAAAGTTATATGAAGATTGTGACAATTTAAATTGTGCAGTTCTTGAATATTTCTTCTTTTTATTTTAGGTAAGTGAAATTACAATCTTTAGTAGTAGCTGTGCTGTTATAAGACATGTAAGTTTACCTCTTTAATTCGTTTCATTACGTATTTATTTTTACCAGAAAAGATTATCTCTTTGCATGAAAGTAAAAATGTATTAAGTTTTCATTTTATAACTGCTAATTATTTCTTTTCTCTAGTCATATTTCATATCAAGAACTCTTTTGGTTTGAGTTGCTACTAATTTTTGTAACAAAATAAAAGCCAAAGCGTTTTTTTTTTTTTTTTTTTTTTTTTTTTTTTTTACATTACCTGGGAAACTGTTTAGTAAATTTGACATAGTAAGAGACTAACTTTATTTCGTTATTTTCCTAATCAAACTGAATACCTTCAAATAATTAGAAATTATGTTTAATTAGGTGCAAATAGTAACAACTTTATAGCTACTTTGCCTACTAAATGTCTTTCGAGTATATAACACTAAATATACCAACAACATGTCATTTGCCCGGTAACAATTGAAAGTACTTTTTTTTTTATAAAATTAGTAAAATAAAAATCACACTGAAATAAGTTAAATAAAAAAGTTTAATAGTTCTAAGTAAAAATTCTGGTGTGAAATGTCTTATAAAACTTGAGTAAAATTCCTGGAATGCTTAATATTAAATATTCATAAAATATTTTTAAAAATTCGAAAGGAAAAATTTAAAAAAAATTACAGATTAGAAATTAAGTTTAATTAGGTGTAAATACTAACAACTTTCTAGATACTTTGCTTACTTAGTTTCTTTCGTGTATATAACACTAAATATACCTGTCATTTGGCCGGTAACAATTAAAAATCTTTCGATTCGAACCAAAAAATGTTTATAAAATAAATAAAATATAAATCACACAGAAATAAATTAAATAGAAAAATTAAAGTTTAAAATAAAAATTCTGGTGTGAAATATTTTTTTTTTTCAGTGCTTATAGATGTATTTGACGTTTTAAAAATGCGATAGTTTCTACTACATGTGAAATATATGCGTAATTTCTCTTTTTGTTTTTACTTTTGATTTTTTTTTATTTAGTGAATATTTAATTACTATTAACTAAGCCTTTTATTTGATAATTTTAAACATATTTTTCTCAAAATATTTCATGTCTTGCGCGCATTCCTTTGTGCGTCTTATTTAATTACTTAAAAATGGTAATTGCTCTTACAAAAGGAATTTAAAAATCACGGTTCACGCCTATTAAAAATTCTAATACCAAAACATACAAATTGTTTTAAATATCAGAATTACAGAAAAATCCTTATAAAAATATTTGATGTTTTAAAAATGGGATAGTTATTTCTTACTTAATATCAAATAAATCAGTAATTTTTTTTATACTTCCTTTTGAATTTTTAAAAATATTTGAATAAATTCATATTCAAAAAACAATATTCATAAACTTTTAAAAATTTATGAATATTTAATATTAAGTATACCAGGAATTTTACTCAAGTTTTATAAAAATGTTTCACACCAGAATTTTTATTTAAAACTATTTAACTTTTCTATTTAACTTATTACTGGTGTGATTTACATTTTATTAATTTTATAAAAAAAAAATTCTGGTTCGAGTCGCAATATTTTTAATTGTTACCGGCCAAATGACAGGTTGTTGGTATATTTAGTGTTAGGTACACGAAAGAAGTTAAGTATCTAGAAAGTTGTTACTATTTGCACCTAATTAAACTTAATTTCTAATCTGTAATTTTGTTTTTAATTCTTCCTCTCGAATTAAAAAAAAAAAAAAAAAAAAAAAAAAAAAAAAAAAAAAAACTTAGCTAATCAATTGAGAATGAGTTAATAAAATATTAATTTAAAGTAGCAACATCTAATTCTGTTTTTGCTTTTTCGAAACATTTTTTAGAATATGATTTTCCCTGTCTCGCGAAAAGTCGAAAAATGTTTTCTCCACGACAATGCTATCAATGTTGGGAAAGGAGTTTTACAGATGCAGTGGAGATCAGTCTGGTCTCCATTTCCCCTCCAATGTTAAACCTATAGGCCTGGGATGCATTCTTATTTTTAAAATATCTCATCGGAAAATTAGTATGTTTAACTTCTTTTTTCTGTGTACTTTTCTTGGAGGATGTCTTTTTTCTTTTTTAGTTCATGTAATATCTGAGTCGATCATTTCAAAAACCACACAAGTCAAGTTTTTTTTTTCAAATATATATATATATATATATATATATTGGCTATGCATTACAAGTTGTTCCATGATCCATGGTCCATGGTCCATCAATTTTCAAATACCCCCCCCCCCCTTTTTTTTTTGGCAACATGTGCTTAAAGCTCCAATTCTTGTAATTTGTAATACATGCTGACCCAAGTTTAGATTTTGCTTTCAAATGAGGTAATTTCAAGTTTTTAATTATTTATTGATTTATTTTTTTCCTCAATAATTTTTAATCAGGTTTTATTTTGAAATTAATTGTTGTTTCATTGGGTATTTCTCTACATTCTAGTGTGGTTGTCCCAATTTCATATTCTTTAGCTATTTTATGGCTAATATAAAGATGAAACCACACATGTTATTTGTGGCAATTTAGGCAATTGGGATCTGAAGATTCTGTCTAAATTCCACAAATTTCCATTATTCCATTTCTGTTATTTAATTTCTGCCTTTTTTATTTATTTATTTATTTATTTTTTATTATTACTATCTTTTTGGTATCTATGTTCAGTTTGTTGGGGGGACCTGTTTTGTTGTCAATTAGTTATTTTAATTTTATTCATAATTTCACAGTTTTTGATGGTGGTTATAACGTTTATTTATTTGTTATATATATATATATATATATATATATTTGTGGCAAATGCTTCCTTAAAGGTAAAACCCTGATCTGGATAATAACCACATAAGTCAGTGTATTCCTTCCTCTTCAAACAGTACCTTCTAATTTTCGTTCGTTACTTAAACGACATAAAGTCAGCAACTTAAGTGTTTTCTGCATGCAATACCAGATTACATGCGGATACCATATTACATTACCATATTACCATTTGCATGCAATACAATATTAAAACATAAAAATGTTCTTGTATAAGTGCTATTTTCATTAATTTTGATTAAAAACATCTGTAATAGGACTGTTTTGTTCAAATTAAATACCACCTAACCTTGTTTCTTGTTAAAACAACATAAGTCAGGAACAATTTTTCTGTTATTCTTCTTTTTATTATTCATAAATTATAAAAATTATTTGATATTTACAAACTTTGAAGTCCAAACTCTATAATTTAGCACCAGAACCCATAAAAATTCGTTTACTTGTAGTTATTTTAATTTATTAAATGTTCTGATTCTGTGACTTATTTGGTTTCTAAAATGACCGATTCATTTCAAAAATACATGCTTCATTTTATTTGAAATGTTAATTCTTAGTCACAGCTCATCAGTTTCTCTAAGACTTTAACACATACAATTTTATGTTAGGTACATATTTTAGAAATATTTTGTCAACTAAAAAAGGAAGATACATCTTTTAAGAGGAGTACACAGAAAAAAAGAAGTTAAAAATATCAATATCCTGTTGCAATATTTAAAAATACGAATGCAATCCATTCCCATAGGTTTAATATTGGAGCAGAGCTGCCAAGACTCTTTCTTGTCTTCTTTAATCGGAAAATTCCTCGATTTAAAGAAATAATATTTTCTATAATAAAATATTGGTATGCAAAAAGCCGGAGACTTGGCAAATCTGATTGGAGTAACATGGTTAAATACGGTGATCTAGTATGTATTAGTTGAAGTTCTACTATGTTTCTGTATATATGTATATAAATTCATGTAAACATCTGTCCCATGTATTGTCTTCATATTATTTTATAGAATGAAAATAAATTCTATGATCAGAAGGTGAAATCAGATCATTTATAAAATTTACAAACCTACATGTTTAGTTTCATATACAAAATTTGGCGCGCGAACAGGGACAAGTATACAACACTACTGCCAACAACAACACTATTGCCAATAAGGTTATCTGAGTGAAATGTGTCCGCTGGTTTTCAGTCCAGGTAGCTCAGTAAGTAGACCGTTGGCAATTTAAGTCAAAGGTCTTGGGTTTGACTCCCGGCCTGGGCATTTTTTTCAGTTAGAGAAATTCAATTCGTATTGAAAGATAATAAATAATTTCTCATATTTTCAAGAATAATTAGAATCTTAATATTTTAGCTTTGTTTTACGATAGAATACCTCATAACATCTTCACCCATATAATGAAACAATTTTTTGAGAATATATAACATGACATGTTCTTCCCATAAACTCTTGAATTATGTCGACGTGAATTATCTATGTATTTTTTGTTAGTATTAAATAATTTGTAAAGCTGTACAGTGTTGTAATTAAATAAACTCAGCAAGACAAATATATTTCAAAAAATTGTTTAAAATTTGGGAAGTATCTTATATAAATTATAGCATAGAAAATTTCTGTATAGATTAGTCTTAATATTATTGATTTATCTGACAAAGGGTCCAGTCTCTAACAAGCAGGTTTAGAGGATGTCAAAAATAAAACTAGATAAAGTATTTTTAATTAATTTTTATTTTGGTGTGGAAATTTTTATAATTCTTAGAAAATAGTTAAAAATGAAACACATTTTCTTATGAAAACTTCTTATAATGTTGAGAAATTTGAAAAACCATGAACAACTCCACCTAAGGAATTAAAATTGCTTTTCTAAGATTTTGTTATTAATTTTACCATACGCATGAAATTAATTTATAAGTTTTCTTAAATTTAATTTGATTTTTTTCCCACAAAGTTTTAAATTATATCTTGAACAGCAAATGGTGTCTTTTGATTAGGAACTGTAAAAATAAAGTTTGAGGATATTAAACTATTAACTTTATCTTGCTGACAATTATCACATGATATCGACTCAACCTCAACTTTCTCGTATCTTCTTGTAGTAAAATTTCCAAAATTTAAAACATATTAAAACTATGAAACATGACAATCTCAAATCATTGCCAAAATATTACCATAACTACACCATCTTGAGCCCTCTTAGCTATGCCTCCTCTACCTCCCCACTCGGTGATGTAAACGAAATTAGCAACTTAAAAACACGCCCCGCTTATTTTAACGTCCTTAAAACGGACTGTGCGAAGTTATTTTTCGGGCAACAGCATACCGATCGTAGCGCCACCATTATTATTGCTACTCGAATTTGCTCGTTGCTATCATGCCGGTGCCTTCTGGAAAAGCAGGCATCGTTAATTTTATATTAAAAGCATTGCCAGTTGCTGTATGTAGTGTACTAGCGCGATCTCAGACGATAGCCCATCGGAATTGGGGCGATATTCGTTTGCTGATACTAGAAAGAGGAACGTTCGAATTCGATTTGCTATCGGTATACACCTGAGCGTTCCCTCTAATTATCAGTTTGCAATGCCCGGGTAATTAGCGAAAGGTGAGGAAAGTGGGTGCTGTTCTAATTGAAATGAGACAGGGAGTGGAGGGGAGTTGTACACATGCTGCTCTCCGCACGCTGCTGATAAGCAGTGGTTCTTCAGCGATTTCAAACTTGCAAAGCGTTGTCGTGTTGTTAAGTACAGCGATATCGAGTTGAGTTGTTTCGTCACTTGTTTTTCTAGTTTATTTTTGGATATGGTAATCATTTATCTCTCTTCATTTGTTGCAAACATTTTGTTTGTAATCAATGAGGAAGGCGTATATAAATAAGTTTTTTAGTACCCATATCTTCTATACTATTTATCTAAAAATACAATTTTACCATTAAAAGATTAATTTTACAAAGTTTTTATATGATGTGTGAAACCGCTAACATACTTTAATGAATATTTTAATGCAATATTGAATTTGAATTCTTGAAAATTTATTTGGTTCACTTCTTAGTACTATTTATGTTTTGTTACAAATATTTTACTTGTGATCTATGGCAAGAGTGCATGCAAGTAAGAATGTATAATATCTATCTTTAGTAGCATTTTTTGAAAATAAAATTTCATCACTGAAGTATTTCCTCTACTTGCTTTTAAAGACTCTAAATATAAAATTCAATTTTTTATGCAAAATATAGTTAGCATTTACACATTATTATAGTACACCACAAATTTTTAATTTTTCGCCTTATTTAAATGCAGAAAAGTCTTACAAATCCTGCAATTAAACGAGGCGTCTATAATTTCTTCTATTTAAGTATTAAATAGAAAAATTCTATTAAAAAATTGTGGTAAAAGTGTACGAACCCTGTATTAAGATACTTGGAACAAAAAAATTTCTCCTGTTTTGATCCCAACTTTATCGATATATGATATGATTTTCATCGGAAGTAAGTTGAATGTATGAAATGTTCTATTATCAGACCTTTACCTGATGCATTCTTTTCATTCACACTACAGTTCATTCATTCAAGATATTTATTGGATATCTTAAAAAATAGTTTTGTTGTTAAAATTGTGACAGTAATGAAAAAGATACTGTTGTAAAAAGGATACTATATATTTCTTATTCAGATAAAACAGAGGAATTTCAGAATTTAATTTATTTGTTATTTGTTTTTAATCTCGAAGTTAGACACATTATTTGCGTATTGTTAAAATCTTGAAAACGGCAAAATTTATCCAGGTTTAGTCTTGAAAAGTAGTTAAAGACATGCCTTTGTGCTGTTTTGTATATAGTAGAGCGCCAATTATCCGAAACTTTACCAACCTCTTTGTATCTTACAAAATTATTTTTCTTTATTAAAGAAAAAAGTAATTATTAAACCTAAACATTCTTACAAAACGTAAAACTGTTAAGCAGAAGTAACTTTTGAGAAATGCTAGTGGGTAAGGGATTGCAAATTCCCAAAGGTGCTATAAAACAGTCTTTATTCTCTCAACACTCCAAAAAAGCAACCACTTTATCAAGTAAACAAAGCTTTTCTTCTGATTGTCCACGAACAAATGAAATGATCATGTAAATGTTATTACCATTTTTCTTTTAATGCAAGGTCTGCTAAACAGAAAAGGTCATTTTCAGAGGAACAAACCACTCAAAACGACCGCTTTATAATCTGTTAATTGAGGGGGTTAGAATGACAGTGGAGTAAGTCAAAAATTTCAAAAATCTAGATAACCATATTTTCACTGAGCGTATATTAATTTCTGTTCAATGCGACAGTCAAATAAGTCATAGTTCCCTTAGGGAGTCGCTAGAGGGCAAAACAAGTTGGACCACTTAATGCAACGAGCAATACGACAAGTTTTACAAAACCCTTCATTTCTCATATTACTAAATATTGACTTACTCCACTGTCATTCTAACCCCCTCAATTGTTACTGATAAGTGGATTTATGAATATTAGGGTTCAATGATGACGCTCAAAAGAAAGAGGGCACTGGAAATACTGCTTCAATAAAAATGAACACCAAATTAAAAAGAGTACTTTTTATGATAAAAAAGCAATTTCTTTTTTAATTTTACAAAATGTTTAAAAGCTAGTGAATATTGATATTGTGAACAGTTGAAACTCCTGTTTCCTGTTGCAACTTGAATGTTTCACACAAGTGGAGCAATAACTTTTTCTTTAGTGTTAGAATCAATGTGCAGTGCGCTTTCATTCGACCAGTTATCCGAAATTTGCGTATTTGAACCAAGGTTGTAAAAAACCCGGTTTAAAAAAAACAGGCCAGGTAGTTACCCGGGCAGCTGCTACAACCCTCAGGATTGTAAAAAACCCGGGGTTTAAAAAAACCCCAGCCTAGATGGGTAGCTGTGGGGGGCAGCTACCCACCACAACCCTTAGGATTGTAGAAAACCCGGGTGTTTTTTTTAAACCCAGCCCGGGCGGGAAACTGGGTGGTTACACGTTCAGCTACCCACTACAACCCTGATTTGAACTGGATTCAGTCACGGCATGTTCGGATAATCGGCGATCTACTGTATTTTCTTTTAAAATTTACCTCTATATAATCCCATAAAATTCTTCGTTCATTTTGCCTTGCTATACCTGTTCAGTAGACTGGAATTCAACCAACAATGCGATTCTGCCACCAGTCGATGGAAATTTAACAGTACTATGAAAAAATGATGGAGATATTTTTATGATTGCATTTTTTTACATTAATGAAAAGCATTAAAAAATTCATGCGATATTTTAAAACAATCTTTAAAACTTTCATAATTTTAATTATTTTCCCCAATAGCTTCAACCGATTCATTATGTTTTCAAAACATACACACCACTATTTAAATTAAGGAAATTCCGTAATTAAAAGACGATAGATAATAAGGTATCTCTTTATGTGATCGCTTGAAGAATATGTTCAATTTATTCGCGGTATTTAAATGATAATATATTCAAAAAACTAATTTTGTTTATTATTAAAATTGTAAAAATTATTATTGTTTAAATGAATTTTTCTTATCTGCTTTTTTGTCACTGCTTGATTTTTGTGACGGCCCTATTTACAAATATTAGAATACAAAATGATTTGAACTGAAGCAGTTCAATGTATAAGTTTTAAGTTGTAATCTTTAAACGTAAATCGAGTGCCTGTAATATTTTCTAGCAGTAATGCCTGTAATGTTTTCTTGCAGTAATGCCTGTAATATTTTTTTGCGTAGAGTTGAATAAAACAAAAGTTGGGAGGGAGGGGGGCGGGGTATACGAAATACAACGTAAATTGTAAATTAAAAATAATACTCAAACTATTAAGAAAAGCAATATTTCCTTGAAAGATCTCAATTTCAAACATTTGTTTTACACCTCCTGAGTAAAATTGAATCAAACCAAATATAACATGCAAATTACAATGTTGAATCCTCCAATCAAAAACAAAAACGAAAGAAAACTCAAATTATTAAAACAAACCAATAATATTTACTTTTAGAAGATATCTTCTCATAGCACTCGTTTTCGGCGGATTCTCACTAAATAGATTTAAATAAAACCTAATATGTTATGCAAAACACAATGTTGAATACCAATAAAAACAATTTCCCATCTTTTAAAAAATGACTGTTAAAAAATAAATGTAGATAATTGTCTGAATTTTATACATCAATATTTAACATAAAGATGCATTAAAACTTTCATATTCTTCAATAATTTTTCCCAATAGCTTCAACCAACTCATTGTGTTTTCAAAACATTTATTCCATTATCTAAATTAAGGAAACTCCGTAATTAAAAGACGACAGATAATAATCTATCTCTCCGAACGATCTCTTGAAAAATACGTTAAAGTTTATTCACGGTATTTAAAGGATAACATCTTTAAAAAAAAAAAATGTTTTATTACGATATTTATTTCAAAATGGCGACGGTGTTTATACACTTTTCTTTCTTGCTTTTCACCAAATTTCGAGACACTTACTTCTTTTCAGAGATATTAGGATAACAAGAAGATATCATCAGTGTCTAAAATTTTATGACGTATCTCTTCGAGATATTCGGATAACAATAGAGATATCACTCTGAAAGATCCCAATAAATAACCGGACAAAATGAGAATTTACAAACCATCTTTTAAAATGGGTGAAAAAAAAGAAGAATCTTCGGAAAATGTGTCGACCGATAACATCGTCTTCTATGACTTGCTTATTCAACAGTCTTCTATTTTTAGATGGTTCTTTTTACAAAGTCCGATAACTGGTGATCTTATACTGTCTTCCCCTAACCACCTTTGTATCACTACTGTACAAGGTGACGGGCGAACGAAAGGATGGAGAAATTTTCGGGAGATAGAAAGTGAGAGAGAGAAAGAGTGAGAGAAGAGAGAGACTTTCATCTCCCGGTTCCAAAATGAGATCTCAGAGAGATAAGAATCCACCGCGTGAGAGAGGCTTGGCGGTGTGAATAAATTGTCTTTTATCTGCGATTGATATCTCTTAGTTAGAAACTTGATGTCTCCCCTTTGTTTCAGATTTGAGTTCGTCCTATCTATGAGTTCTCTGAATTTTCCAGGGTGATTTTTCGGCGGACGTGTTCTGTTTTATGAACTATAGATATTTCTTTATTGTTAATTAGAATTTTCCAGCCACCATTCTTGTTCAATCCATAAAGTTTTATACTCAATTAAAAAATTATATTAATTTTTCTTTTCAGTGAAAGAAGAGTTAATTATTTGAGACACATTATTTTTATTTTGGATATTTTTATGGTTATACTGTGATAAAAATTATATTTCGGAAATTTAAATTAAATTAGTTGTGCTTGTTTTTGATATACACAGAACCCGAGATAAGAGAAGCACACAGTCAGAGCCAGAACCAGAACCAGCTATAATACTGTACAAATAAGCAGAGCCATTGTAGGTCTACCAATTTTAAGAAGTACTAGATTTTATGTACATCTCCTTAAAAAAATTAAAAAGAAAGGGGGGGGGGAGAGGGTAGAAAGAGAGAGATAACATATGTCATCATTGTACATTGCTAAAAATTTTCAGAAAACTGTCCAGTCATTCAACTGTTTTTATAGAAAACAGTTACCAAACCATACTTTATCGCTATTCTTACTAATCAGAACGCTTCATAATATGGTCAAGTAACCATTCTCTATAAAAACGGATGACTGGACAGTTTGTTGCAAATTTTTTATATATCTTAGTTAGAAACTTGATGTCTCCCCACTGTTTCAGATTTGAGTTCGTCCTATCTGGGAGTTTTCTAAATTTTCCAGGGTGATTTTTCGGCGGACGTGTTGTGTTTTATGAACTATATATATTTCTTTATTGTTAATTAGAATTTTCTAGCCACCATTCTTGTTCAATCCATAAAGTTTTATACTCAATTAAAAAATTATATTAATTTTTCTTTTCAGTGAAAGAAGAGTTAATTATTTGAGACACATTACTTTTATTTTTGGATATTTTTATGGTTATACTGTTGTAAAAATTATATTTCGGAAATTTACATTAAATTAGTTGTGCTTGTTTTTGATATACACAGAGGCCGAGATAAGGAAACGCAGGTCCAGATATAATATACATATTGTGAATAATGTATAACTTCACCACAATTTAGATTCTTCAAGTACAAATACAAAAAAGCAGGTTTAATAAACAATATAATATACGACTGAATATTCAACATACAATTAGATTAATATTACTAAACAATAACGACTTTTAGTATATCACTAAATACATACTTTTGCAAGATTCTCTGAGTCTTGCGTCCTATAACAACCAACAACTGTGGCTAAAATCTATGGGGCTCTCGTTCATACTTGCATGCTTTCATTTTTGCATTGCGTGAATTCGTATTCGAGCTTACAGCTCATGGATATTATTATTTTTCGGAGTTCATACCATTCTTTCTGTTACTTCTCATTAGATTTGTTTTGATAGCCTAAGAGGGACAGCTCAGTCGCAGAAACCAAGTCCGTAGAGCATAATTTCCCTACAGGATTGTTACTTATCCATCGTTCCCACATTTTAGCAGAGCCAGAGATAATTATAATTCGAGTGTGGGGCGGCTCGGGTGCAATTCACATGGGCCATATAGAGGTTTGAAGAAGACTTAAAAACTTTAAAAAAATCATCATTTGAATAAAAACAGAATACGAAGCATTTTGCACCTGGGACTATACTTGCCCTCTCACGCTTACTGGGACCTACCGTGAGAATCTGTGAAGGAAAGTTAGGAACCTAATATACTTTTGAATCCTTTTTTCTTTAAAAAGAAGACCATCCCTGGACATAAGTGCCATTTGCTGCTGTTAATATAGTATATATATCATTTTATAGTACAAATCGGTAGTGTGCAAAATGATTGAGTTTGAGAAGTCTAAACATTGTTAAAGAAGACTCAGGTTCAGTCTGGAGAATAATAATATTGTTAAATTTTATAATGTTGAGTTTAGAGAATGACATTATAGTTTATAAGATAAATGTTGAAAGAAGTTGAAATAGTTTATAAGATAAATATTGTTTATAAAATGTTGAAACGTTAGTCGTATGATATTTCCATGACTTGCCACACAAATATTGCATTAACTCTATAACTAAACACGATATAAAGATATTCGGAGTATGGCTAATTTATCTAACAGACAATGAAATTACCTTTGAGATCTGTTTATGCCTACTTTCAATGATGACACATTAGATATATCGAGCACTTTTTCGACAAATGAAAATAATAAAGACTAAAGAGGAATCTTCTATAATCTTAATTAATAGCACAACAATTGCTAACAACTACTAATTATTTCCGTCATCGGATGTTTTCGTTGTAAATGACACGATGGTTTTCCGGTGATCCAAAGTTATAAACAACTCTGTCGTTTTAAAAGGTAAACGTAAATATAAAATTTTTTGTTAAAATATTTGTATTATTAGACATTCCCTTCTGACATTAATAAAGTAACATGTCACTCCTTGTTCTCTTCCCAAAATTTTTCTACTACACACTTTTTCAGATTCCAACTCGATTTAAAGATATGGCCGAAATCTTAATTATTATTAGTCGAAAAGTTTAAGGAAAAAATTAAACGTAGACAGTCGAAAAGCTGAAAAAATAATGAACAAAAAAATAAAGAAAAATAAATAAAGAAACTCCAATATTCTTGAGATTTTATATAACTTATTTTAAATATTTCTCATAATCCATCTTTTGGGGATACATACGTTACAGGAATTAACTATGCTGCACATTTCATGATTTTGGGAGTAGGCTGAGAGTTAATAAGTCATTGTCAGCTGTTCAAATATCAGTTCGATTTATTTTCATTACTTGCCCCACTCTGTAAATAAACATCGTATAAATGAGTTCAACATACTGAAACCTTCATAACAGAATTACCTAACAGACAGTGAATGTACTTGTGAAATCTGGTATGTCCCGAGATATGTTCTTTTCTCATGATAGAGGTTTAACACATGCAGTAGATAAAACAAACCTTTCTTTAACAAATGGAAGTAATAGAGCATGGGTGTCTAATGTTTTTGCCTCAAAAACTTTTGTCACCGCTACTTCGGAAACAAAATCTTCGCCATATTTAATCGCACAATTGCTATAATTAAAAAGGCTTGTTTTATTCTTTACAAAAATAGTGCTAACTCTGACGAAGGTTGTACACATCTGTAATTGAGACAAGAGAATAATCTGCTATAATCTGCTAAGAGCGCTTTTCCATTAACTGACACGACATCGATAAATCGGACAAAACTGTCATTATCGAACACAGATTGCATGCAGAATGCATTCATATACACTATGACGACAAAATTGTCATCAAATCGGTAGGTGGTAAAGCGCGTAGTCAGGGTTCCTATGGGAGCTTACTTTTGGATACCACTAATTTCTAAAAGAAAACATTGCCTTAACAAATCGTAGAATCTTGCAATTTACTAATGGGAAAATTTCTTTTCCAAAATACTGGTATCCAAATGTAAGCATCCGTACGAACATTGGTAGTGCATACGAATGCATTTTGCGTGCACCAATGTCGGATAACGACAATCGTGTACGATTTATCGGTGTCGTGTCGGTAAATGGAAATACGCACTAATTCACAACGGAACAACCTTTACAAAAATGGTTTTTTTCCATGATTGTTTTAATTAAAAATGGACACGATGTTTTTCTCGCGATTGAAAGCAATAAGTATCTCTGTCGTGGAAAAAATAATGAGGTATCAAATTTCCGTGTTTAAAAATTTGTATTATTCAACATCCCTTTCTGACATTAATAAACCAACATTTCACCCCTTTTTCTGTTCCCGATTTTCACTTTTTTTTTTTCATCTCACCTCTTCAGATTCGAAATCGATTTAGAGATATGGCCAAAATCTCGACTCAATTATTATCAGTTGAAGAGTTAAAGGAGAGAGAGAAAAAAAAAAGTAGATAGTGGAAAAACAGAAAAAATAATAATAAAAGAAAACGTCCAATCAGCAAACTGTACAAACGATTTCCTTTTTACACATTTTTCTAGAGAGAGAATTAAATGAGAGTGAGGGTGAAAAAAATAGTCTCACATTTGTCATATTTTGATTTTTATTTCATACTAGTGTTCTTATTCCATTTTGTTCCACGGTTTTTATTTCGTAGTTATCGATAATGCTGATCGTGGCATTTTAATCATTTGTATTTGAAGGGGGAATTTCAAAAAGATATTTTTTTTTTTATTGTTATCTCGTAAAAGATATGATTCACAGGTTGGCAATAGTGGAAATTGAATCCTTTGGTTTCAAAATAATTTTTATTGATATTTCAAGCGACGTATCTATCTATATTATAAAGGACAAACGTGTCCGTGCGTAACTCTGACGTCATATCGCGAATGGCAACACTTGACGATGAAATTTTGGTTTTGCTATTTTTGCTACTGCAATTTTTTTAATTTCTAAACATCGTGCACTTTCAATTTTTACACCGTTATATAGTGGGAAAAAATCTACTTTCAAATAGAATTTGTTATAAAAGTGTACCACAATTTACTCATTTATTATAGTATTTAAACAAATTTCAAGCATGATTTAAAGAATAAAATCTATATCGCTTGCAGACGATTACAAAATATTAATCCGTTTGCACTTTAAACAATATAAAAAGTTCAGCATGTGTTTCGGGCCAATATTCAAATAACGAAATTAAAACTTCATTAAGCAGTAAATAAAACAGCATAATTAAAACACAAATTTAACAGACATGTAATTGAAATAAGCGCTTAAAACCGCTGAAATTATCCGAATAAAACAAACTTTTGTAGGTAACGAAATTTTTAGCGATTTCTTCGACTATTAACTTCTGGCACGAAGCCAATAGGAAATTACTGCTTTTAATAAATTTCAAAATTTTATTTGAATATATAATTGACATATTTCATACAAAAATGCTCTTTGGTGTTGTTAAAAAGCAACCTCAAAATTTTAAATGTTTATTTAAAATTTTGAATGTTTGTTATTAAATGTAGAAAATCTATTAGAGTTTACAATTAAAAAAAAAATTTTTTCACATATATTCTCTATTTTAGGAAGCCCGGGTTAGGATGCCCGAGTGTTATGTAATGGAAAAACATTACATTCATAAATAAATCAATATTAAAATTTAAAAATTATTAATACTCTATGTAATAAGACTGTTAACTTCATTATGTCATTTTAACGAAAAATTTTGTTTATAAACTGAACTGAATTTTTATTTTTATTTTAAAGTTATACTATAATTGTATTGTACTTCTATCATTAGCAGGTAATACGGAATTTCAAAATTTTCAATCTTTAATCTCCAAACACTTTGTAATGACATTGTTCTGTAATATGACATTTTAATCATAGTGTTTCTGTATTTAAAAACTGATCTTTAATGTTCTAATTTTCACAGTTGTATTGTAAATATATTAGGATGCGAATTAACTTTAGAACTGTAGCGTAAAAAATAACGGATACATCTTTTCCCTAGAACTGTAGGTATTCCATATAAATATCGAGTTGGTAGATTATAAATTTAAAGCAAAGTGCATAAATAGATATAAAGGGTATAAATGATTTGGTTTTAAACATTCTTCGAGAGACAAATAGGAAGGTAGGGGAGGGAAAGGGAGGAAGAGACGCAAAATAATTTTATATGTATATATCAACTTACATAGGTTCTAAGGGGGGTCATAAAGTCTTTGACTGATTACAATAATTTATAGCAGAAAAACTAATATAATTAGGCAGATGCTTGTTTCAATATAGTGTAAATACATTTATGAAATTTTTAATACAAGTACTTACGTCAGTAAATTTCGATGTGAGCACCCTTGGTAGCTCGAAGAATGTCAAGGCGTTATTCCATTCCTGGCCACGTATTGTCCAACATTAGGGATGTCACACTAGACACAGTATCTGTAATCCTCACCTTGAGTGTTTCAATATCTTTTACTAGTGTTGTAAACACTCTGCCCTTTATGTTCTCCCAAAAGAAAAAATCTAAAAGAGTTGGTCCATCCCATTCGATCCATCTTCCAGGAAATTTGTCATCAAGGAACTCACGAACGACGGTAGAGACTGGACTAAAAAAAAACTTAAGAACATGACTTTTCCATAATAAAAATTTTACAGCATTACATTCAATAGTTATTTCGTAATATATATTTTTTTTGTAATCAGGGAAAGACTTTATGACCACCCTGTATAGTGAGAATGTATTTCTGTCTATTATATTAAAATCCAACTGTATGTTTATTTTAATGAAAAAAGCTAAAATATTTATTTTATAAATTCATCATTGTGACGTCATTCTCATTCTTCCAGCTTCGAAATTAGAAGCCAAATATTAAAAAAACACATACTTTTGACAAATAACGTTTTGTATAAAAAATCACGTAATCTGCAAAATCTAATTTTTGAAATTTTTCATATTTAATACTTGGAAAATTTTCCAGAGAGAAAATTTCACACGCCTTGCATTCATAATATTCAAATTTTAATTGCTTAATATGCGTATAGCCAACATAGTGAAAAGTACCCAAGCCGTGACTCGAATCACAGCTTGGGTACTTTTCACTATGTTGGCTATACGCCTATTAAGCAATTAAAATTTGAAGAGTCACGGCTTGGGTACTTTTTTACTATGTTGGCTATACGCCTATTAAGCAATTAAAATTTGAATATTATGAATGCAAGGCGTGTGAAATTTTCTCTCTGGAAAAATTTCCAAATATGAATTTATTTCAATTGTCGATGCTGGATTTTCTTTGATTTCGTGTTTGCCCCAGGGTTGGCGGCTCACGGAAAATATTCCATCTTGTGCTGCGTTTGTAGCCTTGCCAACATGTTATGGTGAAAAAGTTCCAGGCTGAGTATCCTTCCCAAGTGGTTCAGTTGGTAGACCGTCAGTGCGCTAAGCTGATGACCCGGATTCGAGTCCCGTCCGCCTTGGGTACTTTTTCACTATGTTGGCTATACGCCTGTTAAGCAATTAAAATTTGAATATTTGAAATTTTTATTTAACCTAAATTGTAAATATGATTTCTTACTTGAAATTTAGTATTTATTAAAATAAGAGCTGGACAAATTTGTAATTGCAACTATCTGTAATATAATTACAATTTAATTGTATGTAATTGATTATAGATATACATTTAAGCACAGAAATTTCGTCAAATAATGGGGTTGGGGAGGGGGGGAGGTGGTTCCGTCTACAGTGCTGCAAGAATTTTTTACGGCATGCAATTGTAACTATAATTAATTACGTATAATTAAGCTGTAATTACATTGCAGATAATTGCAATTACAAATTTCTCCAACTCTGAATAGAATTTATGTTTTATTTTATTTAAAAGTAGAATATTATTGTATTTCCCTCAAGAAATTGAAATATTAAAATGCAACACATCAGATAGCCACACAGCTAGTAATTTTAATAAAAGCGTATGAACGTTTTAATTTTTAATCTTATTTTATAGAAAATCATTTGAGAAGAGAACGAGGGGAAAGGGGGGAAGGGCGTCTCACATTTGTCATATTTCGATTTTGATGTTTTCAACATTCTTTTTATTTTATTTATTTATTTTTATCTTTAGTTATCGATATACAGTGAAACTTCTATTTAACGAAGTCTCGCCGTTACACTTAAAAAATTCGTTATGAAAAAAATTCGTTAAATAGAAATCAACTTAAATTCGTGAAAAATTTCCTTCAGATATGGAAAAACAAGTGTTGGATTCAGAAGCATTTGATTCAATTTCAATTATGAAGCCGTCTTTTACAAAACAATTGGGTACGGTCGATGAAATCACTTCACATTCCCAAGCTTTCATCACCTCTGATACACAGGTTCGCAAACTAATGTTTTCACTACATTGTGTTTGTTCTATCTTTTTCGATAATGTACTTCAAGATTTTTTATTATTCCTATTCCTTAGACTAATGGCTGAAGTTTAGAAGTTGTACTGGCAGGAACACAAATAACTTTGAAGTTCTTCGATTTGCATTTTGAAGCACATTCTTGTGGATGTACAAAGCAATTGTCTATCAGCAATGGAAGGTCAGAATGGTAACTGCTTGACTCTAATTGATGTTTTTTGCTTCAATGCATTTGACGCCATTGCGCTTCTTCTATATCACTGAATGTAAAATGGGGATGTTGACTTCCCCAAACTGTCAGTGCTGGAGTCTCGGTGTAGGAGAGTAATGATAAGTTTTTTTCTTAGTGTGAAAAAAAATTGTTTTATTAAGCACCAAGCAGAATGGAAATTATTTAAATGTGTTCATTTTCTTATAATCTGCCGAAATAAATTCGTATATCCATCGCAACAGCAACCTTTTAGTTTGAATTCTGTACAAGTACAAAAGTGGAATAAACTTGGTTATATTTTTCGTAATATGGAGATTAATTTATATGCTAATGGTGTTCAAAGTCCTGCCAAAAATTTCGTTAAGTATAAAACTTCGTTAAATAGGGATTTCGTTAAAGAGAAGTTCTACTGTATATGATCATTTTAAAAGTTTGTAGTTCAAGGGGAAATTTTGTAAAAGGACTATTATTATTATTGTTATTATTGTTCTCTCGTTAAGATTATGGTTCTCAAGTTGACAAGAATATATATTTTTTATGTAGTATTTTAAAAATATTATTAAATTTTGATTTTAATTTGACTTATATATTTCGTTCAATTTCTTTTATTTTGAAGCGAGTGAGGGGGGGGGGGGTGTCTCTCATTTATTAGATTTTGATTTTAATTTAGATGCAATTTTTTTATTTCATTTACTTTCAGTTGATATTTTGTAGTAGTTATCGATAATGTTCTTGGCATTTTAATTGATGGTAGTTGTAGAGAATGTTTGAATTATTATTATTATTATTATTATTATTATTATTATTATTATTATTATTATCACGTGTAAAATGATTAGCAAGTTTCCAACATTCGAAATCGAATCCTTTAATTTCAAAATACACTGTAAAAAAAAAAAAAAAAAAAAAACTGTTTATTTTACAATAAAAATATTATCAGCCAGGACTGCTAATAGAAAACTGTTTTATTTTACAGATATAATCTGTATTTATTACGAATTTGCGGATAAAATCTTTTAAAATAACAGAAAGTTCGAAGTAAATACAGATTATATCCGTAAAATAAAAAGTTTTCTATTAGCGTAATTTATTTTTTTCTAAAATCAACTGATATATATACAGTGGAACTTCCTTTTAACGAAGTCCCTATATAGCAAAGTTTTCTACTTAACGAAATTTTCTGCAAAACTTTGACTTTGAACACCATTAGCATATAAATTAATCTCCATATTAAAAAAATATATTCTATATAACGAAGTTTATTCCCCTTTTGTAATTGTACAGAATTCAAACTAAGAGGTTGCTGTCAGATGCATTGAAGTAAAAAATATCAATTAGAGTTAGACAGTTACTATTCTGACATTCCATTGTTGATAGACAATTGCTTTGTACATCCACAGGAATGTGCTTCAAAATGCAAATTGAAGAACATCAAAGTTATTTGTGTTCCTGCCAATACAACTTCTAAACTTTAGCCATTAATCTAAGTAATAATAAAAAATCTTGGAGTACATTATCGAAAATGACAATGTAGTGAAAACATTAGTTTGAGAACCTGTGTATCAGAGCTGAAGAAAACTTAGGAATGTAACGTGATTTCATCGACCGTACACAACTGTTTTGTAAAAGACGGTAAACTGAATTAAATGTATCTGAATCTAACACCTGTTTGTCATATCTGAAGAAAAATTTTCATGAATTTAAGTTGATTTCTATTTGTCGAATTTTCTTCATAACGAAATTTTTAAGTGTAACGATGAGACTTCGTTAAATGGAAGTTTCACTGTATATACAGGGTGTCCCAAAAAGAAGTACCTATTTTTAAAAATGAATAAGAAACAAACGAATAGAGTTATTAAAAGAATTCTTGCAGGAAACGGATATGTGAAGTCTGGAATTTTATTTAGAGTATTTTATTATGTTAGTTCAAATTCTTACCGACAGATGGCGCTGTGGCTACCGCATTCATCAGCAATAGTTGAAAATTAAATGACAATATTTTCAATATGTCCTCCATTCATCACAATAACATGTCGGAGTCAGAATGAAATTAGCACACACCTTCTGCAACGTCTGTACGGAAATGGCTGTACACTCTTGAGCGGTTAATCGCTGGAGCACAGCTAGCGAAGTGGAATTTTGGCAGTAAACTATATCCTTCAGATGGCCCCAAAGAAAAAAATCACACGGATTTAAATCTGGTGAGTAAGGTGGCCAATTCATACCTTTGCCGGTTAATTTCGGGTAATTTTCGGTGCTGTAGCGCCATCTGTCGGTCAGATTTTGAACTATCATAATAAAGTGTTATAAACAAAATTCCAGACTTCACACATCCGTTTCCTGCAAGAATTTTTTAAATAACTCTATTCGTTTGTTTCTTATTCATTTTTAAAAATAGGTACTCCTTTTTGGGACACCCTGTATATATATATATATATATATATATATATATTTACAGTTTACTGCATGTATTTTCAGGGCAGAGACTTTCTTTTTTCAAATAACTTTCCACATAACACGAAAAAGAATTATTCTATAATAAACCTCTGTTTCCGACCTGACTTTGTCTGAAGTTAACCTCTCTGTTTACGACATAATAAAATATACTTAATGCAAATATACCTTAAAATATACATATACATATGTAGTTTGTGAACTCACTATGTTTTGAATCGAAAGCACTTAATTTTAAAGACGAATATTGGCAATCGATCAAAAAATCATTATCAATCAAAAAAATAATTTCGTAATTGACAAATAAAGAACAATTGACGTCAAATATATCCTCGGTCCTTAGAATACAAATGCTCAGTTACAGACACATCTTGATAGATGAGTTTCCTACGAAATGACTTTATCTTTCTATCATGTAATTACAGTTTAAGCATGCGGTCCTTTCTCGATTTTGAAGGCAACTTAGAGACAATTTTCTGTAAAAATGATATTGATGATATCAAACCTTTTACATAGTCGAAATTTCATGGTCAGTTGTAACCACGTCTTCTGTGATAGGCAATGTTTATTTCTGTGAGCTATTTCATTATGTATAGTTTGTTGCTTTAATTATGAAAGACTCTGTATATGTCACAAACTAGTGATGGGCATAACGATTATTTTGATTATTCGAATGAATCATTCGGACATGTGCAGAAGCATATCTGTCAAACTTTAAAAAAAAAAAAAATTATTCAATTACTACCAGAAATTTTGATTTTTTTTTTTTTTTTTAAGTTTGACAGATATGCTTCTGCGCATGCCCGAATGATTCATTCGAATAATCAAAATAATCGTTATGCCCATCACTATCACAAACCCTTCAGATATCATATTTACATTTAACTGCTTTGGATCTATTTACACTGCAGGAGTAGTTTGATGTTTCTACAGAATACGATGAAATAATAAAAAATTAAAAAACACTGATTTTGATATTATAAAAATATTTATAATTTGTTTTTTTAAGTTCTTTCGCAAATTACAGTTTATTGCATTAGTTAAAAAACAGACTGTGTGTGTCACAAACTTGTGCAATTCCACATTTTACTTTTAAATATATTGCATCATTCTCTGTTTGCTGAGTCAGTTTGCTATATCCCACCAAGGTCTCACAGAATAATAAAAGAAATAAAATTGAAAAATCTCTGATTTAAACCCTATTAATATATACATATATACAGGGTGTCCACTCTCAACGGTGTCCAATGACTAATTCCTAAACCGTTAGTCATAGACATGTAGTTCCAATTACAAGAAATCCCTGTTGGCTCGGCCTACAGGCACAGATAGATTTAGAAAGCACAGACAGTGGGGCGCCTTTTTATTGGGAATTGTAGAAGAAAGACCTATTTGCCCTGATGCTGCGGTAGTTGGGACCGTCCCCTTTGAAATATACCTCTGCCTGTAGGCAGAGGTATATTTCAAAGGGCCAGCAAGGATTTATTGTTTTTATTTTATTTATTTATTTATTTTTATTTATTTATTTATTTATTTATTTATTTATTTATTTTTTTGCTTTAAGAGTTGGTCCTATAAAAAACTTGTCAATATAAAAGTTGTAGATAATATTATGAAGATTTATAATAAATTTAAGCTGATTTGATATCTTGTGAATTGACGAAGTTATGAATTTTTTTCTTCTGAAACCTCTATTTCCCCCCCCCCCCCTTGGAGGCATTTTTAATGAAACCAAAAATCTGTCATACATACATTTTTTATCCTTTTCCTAGAAGTAACAATAACTTTAAACGGATTCGATATGTATAAAAATTAAGAAGTTATGGGTCTTTTATTTCTTTTTTCCCAAAAAGCAACCCCCCCCCCCCCCCCGGGTTCGATTTTGCACATTAATGAACTTGGCTGAGATTTTATGCCCCTTGATTTTATGTATCAGTTGGAAGAGATTTGTGCGGAATTATTGTAGTTAACGTGTCCATAAAAAAGTGATATAGATAGATAGATATATGAAGTTTTGAACTGTTTTTTTTTTTTTTTTTTTTTTTTTTTTTTTTTTTTTTTTTTTTTTTTTTGGGGGGGGGGGGGGGGGTTCTGGGAGTCATAATCGGCGTAGATATGCAAAATTTTTTCAGAAATTCCAACTTAGGAGAGAGTGTAATAGGTAGCATTTCTTACGAAATCTACCTAAAAATGTTTCAAATGAGGTAAACAATTATTTTAAAAGTCGTTTCGATCAATAAAAACATTTCTTAAAAAGTTACGAAATTTAATTTTTATACGGTCTCCCGGTCCTACAAGTGATATTTAGTAAAAATTTCCTTTGCACTAACAAGTAAGACAAAAAAACTCCCATTCATCTAACACTAAAATTGACCAAGTTATGAAACTTTGAATTGCTTGACTTATACCAGTTTTCTGCATCTAAACACAGATGAGTTGGACCATGATTCGAGGGATCGTACACAAAGTGCTTAAAGTATTAGAAGAATTTATTTCACTTGTACATTTCTGTATTGCAGCCGAAGAAAGTTATTTCGATCAAGTTTTAAAATAACTTTCATTTTTATTAATTATGTTTTAGATAAGATAATTTAATAGCATTTTAAAATATATATCATTTTCTAAAAAATTGAGACTTGCTTTTCACCCTTTCATTTTTTTTTTTTTTTTTAAATCTGTTATTTTTTCACTTATATTTTTAGTACAAGTAGCATATATTTCTTTAATATGTCAGAATGAAAATAGATTTAAAATTTAAAAAGTAATGTTAATTTTACTCTCAACTCTTATACATTTGAAGTCTCACATTTTGCATTTAATTGTTTTGGATGTGCTTAAATTTTAGAGAAAATTTCCTAATTTCAAAAAAGAGTTTCCGAAGAAATATGAAAAATAAGATTAACTGAAAAATCTCTGATTTCGACCTATTGAAGTTTGTGAAATCGAATAGTTTCCAAACGATATAGCTTAAATTTAAAAAAAGACAGACAATCGATCAAAAATCATCCCGTAATCGACAAATAAATCACAACTGACGTTAAAAACACCCTTGGTCCATAGAGTACAACTCTTCAATTACACACACATCTTAAAAGGTGAGTTTCTAAAAAAATCCATTGGTTACTATGTATCCTTTATACTATGTCACAATCACAAACATTTGAAATCTCACATTTTGCATTCAATTGTTTTGGATGTTTTTAAATTTTAGAGAAAATTTGCTAATTTCAAAAAAGAGTTTCCGCAGAAATATGAAATATAAGATGAACTGAAAAATCTTTCTATCGATCTACACTCTCAGAAAAAAACTGTAAATTTATGAGCGTTTGCCCTTCAATTTTCACGGGCAACAGCCTTATTTGATGAAAAACGGTCTGATTCACTAAATAAGCGGCCTTATCCCTTAGATACTTAGAAAATTAAGGGCAATCCACATATTCTTACAGTTCTAGCCCATCTATTAGCAAAAATACGGTACGACACCATACATTTTCCTCCGCTAGGGGTTAACCCTTCATTCTAGTCGTGTTTCGAAAAATAATGTCACTAGCCGCGACCGTAACATATTTTTTAACCCGCCAAAAAAGCTATTATCCTACGTGCTACGGAACAGTAAGTAAAGTGTTATTGTGTTTTAAAGTGCATTATATCCTGTGCATTATAAATCTGTATTACTTTGCCCTGTAAAATTACGGGTTGCACAAAATGATGGGCATGTATTTTTTTTTTTTTTTTTTTTTTTTTTTTTACAGGGTATGACTTGAATCTCTGCTGCCGGCCTCTGCCCATAATTTTACAGGGATATTTTTAACAGTGGTATTGAAGTCTGTGAAATCGAATTGTTTTCAAACGATAACGCTTAAATTTAAAAAAGACAGACAATCGATCAAAAATCATCCCGCAATCGACAAATAAATCACAACTGACGTTAAAGACACCCTTGGTCCATAGAATACAACTCTTCAATTACACACACATCTTGATAGATGAGCTTCCACGAAATGACATTATCATTCCGCCAGGTAATTACAGTTAAAACATGCGGTCCTTTCTCGATTTCGAAGATGGCTAATAGCCGAATTTTTGCAGAAATGATATTGATGATATCGAACGTTTACATAGTTCGAAATTTCGCGAACGAGACACTCCCCTGTCAGGGAGAATTCGATCAGTCGATATGCTGTCATCACACCAGCGTGCGCGGTCTTGCGTGTAATTATCTGTATAATGTTGCGCTAATTAGTGAGGGACGTCGAAAGAACGACGAGTTGACGATTGCGGAGGCGTACTGCTGTCGAGTGATAAGTGCTGGAAAGGAAAACGAAGCGAAAGGGGTGTTCCTGAGAGTAGTTCTTGATGAAAACGATATTAAATGCGAGTTGCAATTGCATTAATTGACAGACGATAAAAACTATGAGTTTTGACGGCTGAGATGATTAGGGAATACGTGTTGGGAAAATTCGGCTAGTCTGATGCAATTAGACATAAATAAAAATAAAATAAAACTACTTCAGTATTTCTCCCCGTTGTTTAATCCTTACCTTTACCTTGCGAGTTGAACTCGCAAAGGGTTTCAGTGACTGATAAATATGCCAAATATAAATTAGTTTCTAATAACTAGAAAATATTTTTGCTTATCTGAGGATCAGCCAAAAGTTTTCATGATTTAATTATCAGTCTGCAGTCTTAAGCTCCAAGTTAAAGACATTAAATTCTAAATATGAGATAGGCATAATAAGCGATTTCATTATGAGATGCCATTTATTATGTTTTATTTTTCAAGAACGACAAGTATAATGTAAAATAGAATGAAATAAAAACGACTTCCTAATTTCCACCCCCTTCCCTTGCTTTTCATTTCGATCTATACCTTATTCTATGACTTGAATCTTTGAAGGACTGATTAATATGCCAAATATAAATTAACTCCCAGTAACTAAGAAACATTTTGCTTATCACAGAATCCATCAAAAATATCCTGTGATTTAAATATATCAGTATTCAGTCTTAAATTGCAAGTTAAAGAAATTAAATTATAAAGATAAGACAGACAAGATAAACGATTCACTTTGAGGAACCATTTTATTTTATTTTTACTCTTTAAAAAACAACTGAGTGATCATTTTTTACCAGAAAAATCACATGATTAAATTAGTGTACGCCACCTTACATCTCCATCTGTAATCCAATGCCTATGGCCTATTTTCATTTTTACAATTTTTCTTTTAAATTACACAATTTTTATACGAATATGAGATGAGATTAAACTTCTAGTTTCCAACGCCTCGGTACTGTTCCACAAATATAGTTGTATATTTTACAAATCTAGAGTCGAATTCCCCAGTTATAAATGGGAATTCAACGTTAGATATTCATCAAATATATTTACCAAGATGTTCTCTCAACTCATATTACTTCTATTCGCCGCGATACTATTTTCCCTAAGATCAATTTGACCAGATTCAAACCTGGACAAACATCCCAGTCTCCAGTGTCACAACGGTGCAAAAGATACAATTCAAGCATGTACATTAATATACATTAAATATGTAGCATCACATTCCCCAGATATGAATGAGAATTGCGTCTGTAATTCATGCAGTGCGCTTCAAACGTCAGATATCCACAAAAAAGCCATATTTACTCAACTCATGTTATTCCTCCTCAGCGCGACACTATTCCGGGTTTTTGACCGGGTGCGAAAGTGCAACAAAACATTCATACTTCAACTAATCAACACTGTGAAATGCAATCGTATATTTTTTAAATATAAAGTCGTATTCTCCAGTTATGAATTGGAATTGTGCTTGTAATTCACGAAGTATACTTCAAACGGCAGGTATTCATTAAATAGATTCATCAGATATCCATCGGGATGTTTACTCTACTCGTGCTATTTTTCTCTAGTATGAACTATTTTCCCAAGATCATATTTGACCAGGTTTGAACCTGGAATAGACTTTCCAGTTCGCAGCGCACCCCACAACATTGCTAAAGATGCAGTTAAGCACACATATTAATATACATTAAATATGTAGAATAGCATTACATGTAAATAGATGATAATTGCATCTGTAATTCAAGAATTGCACTTCAAATGTGAGATATTCATCGAAAAAGCATGTTTTCTCAACTCATGCCAATTTTCCTCCGCGCAACACCATTTCCCCAAAGATCATATTTGACCAAGTGCGAACCTGGGACAAATCTTACAATATCAGCGCGTGACATAGTAGTCAAACATATATATTAATGTATATCCAATATGTAGAGTCGTATTATCCATTTATCCAATTTATATCCATTTATTTGGAAGTTAACTTGTAATTTATAAACTGTACTTCAAACGTTCAAATATCCATCAAAAAAGCATGTTTACTAAACTCATGCCACTTCTCCACGATTCAACATAATTTCTCCAAATATCATATTTGACCGGGTGTGAACTTATGGGTGTGACAAATATACAGCTTCCAGCGCCACAATACTGTACCACAGCCCACAGATGCAATCAAGCATATGTTTTACTGTATGTTAAATATGTGGAGTCACATTTTACTGTTATGAATGGGAATTGCCCCTGTAATTCATGAATTGCACTTCAAACGCCAGATATCCATCAAAAAAGCATGTTTACTCAACTCATGCCACTTTTCAATGACGCGGCACCCTTTCCCCAAAAATCATATCTGACTGGGTGCGAACTCGAGACAAATATACAGCTCCCAGCGCCACAACACTGTACCACCGAAGCAATCAAGCATATATTATAATGCATTAAATACGTGGGAGTCGCATTTCACAGTTATGAATGAGAATTGCGCCTGTAATTCATGAACTGCACTTCAAATGTCAGATATCCATCAAAAAAGCATGTTTACTCAACTCATGCCACTTCTCCTCGGCGCGACACCATTTCCCCAAAGATCATATTTCACCTCAAAAATTTTCAGGCGCATATATAGAACGCCATCAATTTTTAAAAGAAGGGGGGAGGTGTGGAAGAGAAAAACCTTTATCTAATCGCCTTCACCCCCTATCACTTCACCGCCGAAAGCTTCTAAAAAGCCCACTCACTGTGACCCTGATATGATTAATGTTAATCTCGCGCCATTTTGCGACCACCCCTCTCTTCCGACACCCACACCCACCACTTTTGCGACTTTGCTTTAAATCTAAAAAAAGAAGATTCAGAAAAAAATAAAGAAAAAGAATATAAAAAAGTTTCGGAATTCTACCGATAGTCTAATGGAAGCGCAAGTCCGATTAGACCGAGGTTGACACTTTTCTTAAGTGACGTCACAGAGTCACTTTTAACCTCAGATAGTGTGGATTGACTGTAGAAATGCCATATATATATTCTCTTTTTTTTTTCCTGCTTGAATATTTTTTTATCTCGTGTCAGTGCTGGAAATGGTTTTTGATAAAAGTAAAAATCACTTTTATCCTTTATTTATTTATTTATATATTCCACCCGCTACTCACAAGATATTTTATGAAATGGGAAGCCATTAAAAAAGGATAACCCAGGGTCATAAAGTTATGCTTCTTTCAAGTTGTGCTTATATGAGTACTATAATTATTAAATGTTATATGAAAAATATTTTTTAAGATGTGACATAGAAAATAAGGATTTAAAAAAAAATCACATCTCAACAACAATTTGAAAAGTAATCTAATTAAATACACGATATCTGATTTTAAGCAATATATATATATATATATATATATATATATATATATATATATATATATATATATACCCCCCAAAAAAAATCTTTTTAATCAAAATTTTTTAAAAATTGTTTATAATTTTTTTCTGGAAATAAAAAGGCATTAAATTAAATAAGAATAAAAAAGTATATTAGATTAAATTAATAAAATAAATAAAAAAGTATTATTATAAAAAGTTATTAAAGTAAATAAATTAAAAGTATTAAAGAATAAAATTAATTTAAGTAAAATTTTACGTGACATCCCTTTTAATCTTTAGGCACTGAGGATTGCAAAAATGTTATACATACGGTAAAGTACGGATAAGACAGAATCTGAATAATCATCAGTAAAAAAATCCGTTTAGGCCAGATTTTCCCTTAAACTTATTATATATTTTTATTGTATTGTATTATTTACGGCGAGATGATGATATTTTCTTTTTAAGGAGAGTTTTCGTTATTCACAAGTTTTACCATATATATTTTACTTCCTGGTTTAATATATATATATATATATATATATATATATATATATATATATATATATTGTATTTTGAATTTAATTATATATATATATATATATTATCTCATTTTAGTACTGGGAATGATAGTTCATAAAAATTACTTTTATCCTTTTTATTTATTTATTTTATATATTCCATCCGCCACTCACATGATATTTTATGAAAGGCGGAGCCATTAAAAAAGAATGAGCCAGAGTCGTAGATTATATTTCTTTGAAATTGTGATATATACGAGTATTATAATTGTTAATGTTATATAAAAATGCATACTTCAAGATGTAAAATAGAAAACATTTATTAAATTAAATTTTTACATCGAAATAACAATTTGAGAAGCAACACTGACAATTTTCCATCTATTTTTATTTATTTTTTTTAATCACTGACATCCTTAAAAGTGGATATCACATTCAGGATAATCGATATCGTCTGGATGTTTCAAATTGTCCTCCTGACAGTCACGGGATAGTCTCTGGGAGTCAAAATACCACACCTATAAACGTTCTGCGTATGACTTTTTATGACGTTTCTTGGACAATTATAGGATGAAGGAAGGCAAATTAAGAAAGCCCAACAAACATAGAACTCGTGGACCACTGACGACTACGTTAGCCTTGACCCAAAGTGCTTGATAGGGGCCCAGTATCGTTGACCAAAACGGCTCCGTCAAAAAAGTGTCACGCCTCACCGGCCGCAATGAGGCCGCATAACAATTGGCCGTAAATACATAAAGATTCCCACAATTATACCACTAATGATTTATCATAGATGAAAGATATTATAAAACTGGCCACATTTATTCTTTTAACGGCCATTATGAATGTAAGCTGGCCAGAATCTCGCCGTAGTCATGCCATTTGGAGTTGTGAAAAATTAAGTCTAGCCCGAAGCTGCCTACAAAAACGTCTTTTATGGTTATTATAAGTGTAAATTAGCTTAAAGCCAGCCACTGGCATGCCATAAAGATCTTTTAGGCAAAAATCAAAATTTATTCTATAAAAGAAGATACTTTTTAGAAAGTTAATTAACTGATAAAGTTTTTTTTTGCATAAAAAAATACTAATAACCATTTAGGTACACTTTTCAAGAAAATTATAAGTTCACTTATCATGATTTTTTTTATTTTTTAATTCAATTATATAATTTGTTAACCCTCTGGAAGGGGGCGATGTTTCCATTTTCTTATATAAAACCGCGGCCAATTTTAATCGTCACTTATAATAGTTATAAGGATTGAATGTCACCGGAAATTACAAACAAATTTATTTCCAAATAATTTAAAGCAGTTTCTTCATGTACATTATATCAAACAAAGTTTTATTTCAAAATTCCAGTGGGAATGTGGCATTTATGGATTCAAAATATTTCAAAAACTGTATAGAACTTTCCGAATGACCTAATATATGAAATGATATATATATTATAATTTGTAAACGAATCTCTCTATTTCTAAATAAAAGAAGATATATTCAACGAAGAAATAGAGTCTCCCGATGGTTAAGTACTATAAAAATTGTCGGCAACGCTAAACTAGCGTACCCCGCGGAATTGTATAGAATAAGTAAAACGCGATAGGAACGTTTTCCGCGGCGGGAGGGTTAATGTATATGAAATGCTAATTTTAAATATTTTCCTTTCATAAAAAAATTAAAATACTTAATTTAAAAAAAATTAAACTAATTAATTAATACACTATATCAAGCATTGTGTTTTGGAAGTTTATAAAAGATTTCAAGATATATGAACTTATAGTTTTCTTGAAAAGTATACGTAAGTGAGCATTAGTATTTCTTTTTCACGCAAAAACCCTTTATCATTTAAATAACCTTTCAAAAAGTATTTTTTATAAAATAAATTTTGAATTTATGCCTAAATAATTTTTTTTCTTTGTGTGTTTCTTTGTGCTATACCCGTACAACCACAATTGTCCTCTAGATGTCCTACAATTATTCTACAGATACAGTATGTTTCATATCCTTTTAGAACTTCTCACTAAATACCAAGAGGATTTGGAAAATAAATTATCCAATTATATTTTTATTAGCATAGTGCGTGGATTCTCTTTTACGATGCACATGCGCATTAGGTTTCTACTTTGGTCCAGAATTTGCCATAAAAAGCCATCCACAGGATGTCTACAGGTGTAACATTTTGACTACCCGTGAATATTATCTCACTCTCTACAGGACAATTTTAAACATCCAGAGGATATGGGTTATCCGGAATACGATATCCCCTGGATATACCTAAGATGCCAGTATGTTGCCTGTAATAGGTTCACCACTTATGATTTAAAGAAACATAGATTTTCCAATTGCGAGTGACATCAGTGTAAATATTGTGAGAAAAGAGGATTTATTTAGCAGAAACATTTTAAAAAATTTAATACAACTTTGTATTTTAAGTTATATACAATTTTGAAAGTCGTTATTTTATCTTTTGAAATCATAGAAGAATTTTTTTTTTAACTTTTAAAACTTTATCAAGGATGTTTTCGTCAGTTTTATATAAAATTTTTACTGTTTTAAATCTGATCCATTTCTATTTTCAAACTTCCATTTTCGAAAACATAACAATGCTCAGAAATTCGGAAAATAATTTCTATCAAGCTTTTAACTGCTCCTTCAAAGGCAAAAATCGCTGAAAATAATTTTACCGTACTAATAGGAGAAAATGGGGGTGAAACCACATACCTTATTACTATTTGCTTATTAAAGTCAGAAATTCCAACAGAATTTAATGTAACTTTGCGTACACACTCTGTACTTATCATTGTACCATAATATTATTTTAAATATACGATTAATTTTTCACATTTTTATTAATGAAGGATTATTTATAAAGAGTCAAATCTTCCGATCTTATCCTAACGCTAGGCTAAAATCGCATAGATATCTTAATCTTACAGGAAACGAAAAAGTTTAGACGTTCTTTTAAAAGGAAACAATATATTTTATTTTGCAACTGAAGAACTAAACTCATAATATTTCAATTATATATCCAATTATTTATATTAAATACAAAACGATAATTATCTTCATTGTAATTTGAGAAATTGTAGAATAGAAGTTCATCTCTTTATCAGCTTTATAGAAAACATTATCACTAAAATTCATATAATTTTGACTGCCTTTTTTTTTCAAACATTGCTTACAGGCTCTTTCATAATTTTTTGGATAAAATATATGGATAAAAGATACGTTTGAAACGAATGGATGTTCATTAGACAACGTTCCGGAACCGAAATTGAGCAGCCACAACGCCAAATGAAATGTTTGTTGAAGTTTGTGAATCAATAGCCCACTAAACTCATAATATTTCAATTATATATCGAATTATTTAATATTAAATACAAAACGATAATTATCTTCATTGTAATTTGAGAAATTGTAGAATAGAAGTTCATCTCTTTATCAGCTTTATAGAAAACATTATCACTAAAATTCATATAATTTTGACTGCCTTTTTTTTTTCAAACATTGCTTACAGGCTCTTTCATAATTTTTTGGATAAAATATATGGGTAAAAGATACGTTTGAAACGAATGGATGTTCATTAGACAACGTTCCGAAACCGAAATTGAGCAGCCACAACGCCAAATGAAATGTTTGTTGAAGTTTGTGAATCAATAGCCCACCGTTATAAACAGTGTATTGACCAGAACAGTAATAATTTTGAACATCTGCGGTAGGAGGAAAAGTTATACATTTTATGTAGATTCTTTTTCAATTTAAATATTGTTGAGTTGTTCGGAAAGTGCCTTCTGTTTGGGAAAACCAATTCGTACCGGAAAATTTTGTCCGTCAATTATTAGACATTAGTTTTCGGAACCAGTGCCGAATGAGCCACACTATAAAGATTGAGTATTACTAGCTCTCCACTTATATTTAATTTTTTGTCTTTGGATGTATAAAAAAAAATAATGATAAAAATAAAAACATCTTTAGTCTGTCTATTCGCTTTTTAATGTTATTATTTTGTAACTTTAAACTAAATGTTTGGTTTTTGAAAGGAGTCTTTTTTTTTTCTTTTTTTGAGATGGGTTCGACCCTCGATAGGTCTCGTCTGTAATTTTTTTGGATCTACTGGAATTATTTATTTTTTTATTTACTACTAGCTAACCCGCCTGGCGTTGCCCGGGCCCGAGATAATTACAATCTCAGAGAAAGGCGTTAACCCCCTTCCTCCCCATACCCGTAAATATAATGAATAATTTGTACAAGAGAACCACCGTCACCTACATTAACGCGATCATTAAAAAAAGAATTACATTTTTCTGACAATTAGAAAATAACGAAGACGCTACGCTAAAATAGCCGGCAGATGACACCCCCTTCCCGACCTCAATTTCAAATCTATATCTTAATTAATTACCTAAATTTTTGTTCATTAGTAAAATTTGGCTATTATTTCCTTTCATTTTCGCAAACTAAATGAGAGGGATCGGCCAGAGAAACAGATCTCTTTGTAGTTCAGTTTTAATGAAAGCAGATCCCTGTCTGAAAGATTTCTCGGATCGTTTTGAATGGCGCCGGCAGATTTTTGGCAGTTTTTTGCATAAATTAAAAAAAAAATACTGACCGAATTTTTCAAAAATCACATGGTCAGATGCAGAATATTTTTTTACATATGCTCAGAAGTTTTCAAATTGATATCTCAATTAGTTTTCTTAAAATTCGCTAATTAGTAAAATAATTTCGAATTAGTTCATTTCCGCTCGCAAATCCAACGCGCCAGTTCATTTCTTTCGCCATTTTGTTTTAAAAGATGACATTTTAGAAGCGATTGTTAATGAGAGTCTAATTAATATCTAGGCTAATTATCAAAATATTAAATTTCTGAGGGTCAGGTGCACCAAGAGAGGGTTTGGACTACCTAAATCTAAATTTACAGACTTCTAGGTGCGCCAGATTTTCCTAGCCATCGCCAACAGACACACACACACAGAGACAGACACACAAAGCGAAACTTTATTTTATTAGTATAGATTTTTACTATTTTTGTTATACTTCTATTTCATCATTATATTATATTTTTTAATATTTCTATTTAATTTTTAACTTTTTAAATTTCCCACGGCTCCCTTTTGCCTCGCAAGTCAATTACCTTTAATCTGGAAGTTCAGTTGGTACACAACTAGGTATTCCATGCTGCTAACTACATTGTTCAAACTACATTGTCTAATAATTAAATAATAGAATTGTCTGGTACGAATTGGTTTTCCCAAAAGGAAGGAACTTTCCGAACAACCCAATAATTATATGAGAATAAAAACTGGAGTTATAATAATTATTCAAAATGTGTATACATTTTCCTTATGCACCCTGTATTTAAAAAGAAATCTGATCTAAATCTGATTTTATTCTACTTTTTTTTTTCTCTCTCTCTCTCTCTTTCACTTAAAAGCACCACGAAAATGAAAACAAGCTTCTCCTGTCACGTTTTGCACTACAGCCTGCAAAGACAAAAATCGCTGAAATGAATTTTACCGGCAATTTAAATATTAATTATATGTGAATAAAACTGGAGTTATAATAATCATTCAAAGTTTGTATACATTTTCCTGATGCACCCTGTATTTAAAAAAAAATCTGCGCTAAATCTGATTTTATTCTATTTTTTTCTCTCTCTCTCTTTCACTTAAAAATACTACGAAAATGAAAACAAGCTTCTCCTATCACGTTTTGCACCACAGCCTGCAAAGACAAAAATCGCTGAAATGAATTTTACCGCACCAATAATTGGTTATCAAACACAACTCCTTATCGAGAATCAAATTTCTCGCCATGAATTCTAAAGACTTTCCATTATCCACCTAATTATCCATTATAATGTCAGAGCCATCACCTTGGTGAACTGATACGAGGCGTGAATAGCTTAACAGCCAGCCATCTCTCCGGCACGCTATGTTATGGCAGCACTGAAAGCAGATACTGCGAGATAGATCCACGGTATCACGTCACCAGATCAATACACAGATATTTACCTGCGATATCAATGTCGGAGTCAATGGGGAGAACGTGTTAATAGTAAAGAGACCCTTTGTTGGTGTAAGTAGTGGGGAGATATTTGTTTATCCGATCGAACGCTCTGTATATAAGTTTTTTTTGTTTTTGTTTACAAAAGGAAGTTTTTGATATGCATGCTAAAAATAACAAACATAATAAGGTATTAAAGGAAAATGTTGTTTTGGACATCCTTCATCCATGAGGAACTATTATATTTCAGACAAAATTGCCAATAAAATTAATTAATGAATTTATATAATAACAATATATTAATATATAAATGTAAACAAAAATAAGATCGATGTAGTACAAAGAATATGAAAGTAAGTTACAATATGAAGTGGTTTTTAACATTAAACATCTTATGAATTTTACTCAAGTTTTATAAAATATTTCCCACCAGAATTTTTATTTAAAACTATTTAACTTTTCTAATTTAAATTAATTCTGTGTGATTTATATTTTATTTATTTTATTTAAAAAAAAAATTGGTCCGACACAACATATTTTCATTTGGTACCAGTCAAATGACCGGTTGTTAAAATGTTAAGTGTTAAATAAAGTGATTATATACTAGAAAATATACAGTACATTGTTCTATAGAAACGCATTGTGAATTACTTAGTTTTATGGTGTTTTATGAATGTTTTAAATTATATTCTGAACTACCTCAGTTTTTATAACCATGACGTTGCCAAAATCTTCACTTGGAGGGGTTTTGAATTATTATTACACATAAAAAGAACAATTTCACCGTTTTACATGTTTGCAAAGTAACTTTTAGTGAATATGTAGCATGCAAAAACCAACGTGTTGAGGCATCCAAAATAAATTTATTATTTAGAAACTTAGAAATTTACATGTTTCAAGACTTCATAAAAGGAGTTTCTTCTTCAATCTTCATATCACAAGGATAGAACAGAAGAAATAAAAAGCAGAAGCTCTTAATACACGTACTTTACTTCAATTCTTTTCATTCTCTCTTTCATTCATTTTAAAGAGCTTTTATTACCCAGCCTTGAAACGGTTGCGTGCAATTTTAGGCATTCGGAACGGTTGAATATTTTTGGATATTTATGCTTTTCTTTTCATTTGATTTTATACGTCATGTTTTCATCTTAACGTATTATTGACCGGTCACGAGAATTCTCCTGTTTCTTTAATCGGACACCATTGCTTAAGGGTGTGGCTTTCACATTGTAGAAAATGCATTTATATAATTTTATCTATATTTGCTTAGATTAAGAAATTTTTTTATATTAAATCCGTATATTGTAAAATATTTACTGACGCATACAATTGAAAAAACTTATCTAGGAAACCTATATACGAAACACCTCAGAAGAGGGCGGAGCTTCTACTGCTTTAAAACTCAGATTTCATACAAAATTTCCAACCAACAACATTTTAACACAATGTATCTTGTATGCATCTTATCGTTTTTAACACATTCGCATCGGACAATTTCTTCTTAAATTTTCCTATAAACGGGCTATTTAATGATATTAAAACAATGCTAGCTCCTCCCTCATCTGAAAGGCTTTCGCAAATTGTTACCTAGATAATTTTCTCACGTTTATGCATCAGTAAATATCATTTAATATACTGATTTATTATAAAATGATTTACGGGTTAAAAAATATATGGATAACATGGTATAAATGCATTTTCTGTAAGGTAGAAGCCACGCCCTTAATCAATGATTTTTATTTGTTTATTTATTTATTTTTAATAAAAACAAAAATTCTCGTTTTTCCGATGACAACGCTTATTTTTTAAAAACGAGAATTCTCATTTCCCGATGCGAAAGTGTTAAGTGTTCTGGAAGAGGTTTTATCCTCGTCTCTGTCCTTCTCTGCGCCAGTGTTATAGCTTCTTCATCTAACGTATTACAATAAAACATTTTATTGACAAATGACCATTTTGTGGAAAGCAAATTAGAATTACATGATGAGCCTTTTTTTTTTTTTTTTTTTTTTTTTTTTTTTTTTTTTTTTACACGTTCACTGACGGGTTAAAATTACCGCAATTTTATTTTATTTAGAAAGTTGGAATTCACACCAGAAAATACTAATAGCAATATTTATATAATTTAATTACAGACATTTCAATGATTACATTAAATAAAAAATTCTTCTTTCGAAATTTCCGGTTCGAATTCGTAATAAAAACCAAGAGTATACTCGTGGTGGGTACCGAATTGGTTAATTACATAATTCTTAAAAATACGACAGAAGATTCCCATGATTCCTATAAAGAAAGTTTCTTCATTTCACATACGTCCTAGATGCAATTTTACTCCAATATTTTCCTGAAATGTTTTTTCGCACGGAAAAAGTGCCTTTTTTACCATTTTTTCTTTGACGTTATTGCAGAAAATTTTAACCATAATTAAATCTAAATAGATTCTATCTATGTTGAGAAAGAAACTAAACTAAAGCCATCCTAGTAAATACACCTTTTCAAAACAGTTGTCAGAAGGTAAATAATAATAAAAAAAAAATGAATGAAAGATCTTTCCTCACTATTTCTTTTTCTTTTTTTACAATTTCATCGTTGATTACCCCTCCAAGGCAAAGTAACATTGCCGGCTCGTAAAAATTCTAAGTGCATTTTGTGTGATAAGCAAACGATAAGAAGCACTGACAAAAATCAAAAATTAAAAAGAAATTAACTCATTCATGAGTTTAGACTCTTTAAAGTTTAATTTAAACTTTTTTTCCCTCACATTCTCTTCTCTTTCCCATTTCTGTGTCGTGACGAAATTATCTCTCTTTTTATGACATACTTATTACGCATTCACTGTGAATGTAAAAGTGTAAGATTTGACTTTGACTGTGTGTTTGAATTTAGGATCCATATTTCGTAAAAATGGGAGAATATTTTAAATAGCTGCTGTAAGTTTACTGTTTAAAAAAAAACAAAAAAAACAAAAAAAAAAAAAAACACGTGAATTGGACGGATTTTTTCGTTGAATACATTTTGTTAAAACATGAAAGTTTTTGCTCTGATTTGCCAATTTTCCCCCAAAATACGAAAACTTCCTAAATCTAACGTAAAAATTAATAGGAAATTGTCCAATATAAAGCTGCATTTTCGTCATATTACAGGTGTGTTCCGACAATTGTACTGCACGTTACTTTTCGTATTAGATACGGAATTTTTACATATGTATTTCATGTGTATTACTCCTTCAAAAGTCCAAATATTCGCGAACCAAAGCAAAAAATTTCCTGAAATTATCCAATCAAAAGACGTAAATTTCTTCAAGTAACAGAAAAATATCTTTCAATCGCAGGGGTGTTCAGGTAACTTGCTGCTTGTACTTTTTACGCTTTTTGGCGAGTTCTTTTCTTTTCTTTTCTTTTCTTTTAAATCTTAATTAATCTGATTACAAAACAATTTCATTGCGATTCCATTTAAAACTAAAAGTTACATTCGAAACTGTTTCCGAGGAAGCTAAAGAAAGTGTTAAAATTACTGGTTATATAGCCGAACTTTGTCATATCTGGTTTTCTTACGTGTTGCGATTTGCAGGGTTGTCCAATTCTTCGATTTAACCTGGCTAATGTTACGTAGGTCCTACTACTTTTCCTTTATTAAAATAAACTGTACATTTGTTCAATATAAATAATAAAGAGTTTTTCTGCCTATAGTCAATTTTTATAAATATATATAAGATCAGATTTAAATATTGCATGTGTTATTTCAACAATAACCTCCTAAATTAATACGTTTGAATTATTACACATCCCACACTTATTCATAAACTAATACAACACAAAACATATGATTTTTAAGATATTACGAATGAATCGCTAAACCAGCCATTTGTTTCTTTTTTTCATATTAATTCATTTTTTGTTTTACTCTTTGTTGTCTCATGCCATACTCATGACATATTCATTGCAACTGTAAAAATTGAGAATTTTTAATTTGACTCTCTGCTAGATTTTACTGTCTAAATTTCGTAAAAATGGGAGAATATTGTAGTAGGTATTAGTTGTAATCTGTAATATGTTTCTAAATGAAATTAGTTACTCTGATTGTTGACGAATAAATCTGTTGTTCCATTTAAAAATGAAAGTACTTGAAACAAATCTGTTATTCCATTTAAATAAAATTTGCGTATTTGAGAGGAACAATGAAATGTTACTTATTAATAGGTAATACTTAGAATAGTATATAGAATTGTTTCAAATACCGTACATATTATTTAAACCATAAACTCCAAAGGAAGTTAATACAGAATGGTTATAAAATAAATTTTCCTTAGCTAAAATTAATTAACGGACCGCAACCACATTTTTTATTTAAACTTTTGAAAGCATTGGAAGATGAATTCTGCGGGATGTGAAAAATAGCGTCAAACGTGAAACACCAAATACTTGCAGTCAAGGGTGGGATATATATGCAGTACTGACGCTTTCCGAAATTTAAAAATTAAATTTTAAAAAGATGTGTTTTTCTGGAAACTTAAAAAAAAAAAAAAACATTTCTGTTTGATTTTATATATATGTGTAATTTTCAAACCAAACTGCTTAAAACTGTGATAGATACTGTTTATTTGAGCTATAAAATTCCATTTTCTTGTTTGATAGAACCGTTATAGCTATCATGATTATTACAAAAATCGTCTGCAATTATAGACGTTAAGAATTTCTTTAGTCAGACAAATAAAATCAAACAAACATTCGGGAATTTACATATATAAAATTTTTTTATGATTCCAAATTTTCATCAAAAGAATTAAAAGCTAAATGTATATTGTAGGGTGGCGATTAAGCAAAAGAAAATAAATAAAAATAAATAAATAAATAAATATTATTGTTATTATTGTTATTATTGCTATTATTATTATTATTATTATTATTATTAAAAATTGTCAATCTGTTGGTTATGTTGGTTATTTGTTGGTTGTGTGAATTCCTTTCCAGTTTTTACTTATTTACTTGAAAGTTTAAAAACTTCCCATTACAAGTTGTTCCACTGAGATATGTTTTTCCTGCTTAAAGAATGTAAAAAACTTATGAAAGTTATTTTCATTCAAATGGAAAGTTTTGGAGACCCTCTCCGAAATTATATGCTGACTATGCCATTGACCTTGATGTACTTTGGTACTGCAATGTTGATCGCACCTTGAACATAGCTCATTAGACACAGACTGGCGAATTTATCCTGACTTCTGACTTCGAATTTTCAATGCCTTTTTAAAGTAAATTAGTCAGTGGCGCTGCCAATGACTGATAAATGATACTTTAAAAGGAATGTGTTCGCTACTGTGTCTACTTTAATAAATTAGACATGTTGAACTATAAACATTTTCACCGAAATTGGATATTACTTATGTTCACAAATAGGCCGAGAAGCAAATAAAGTGCTTAGAGAAACAATGGATAATCTCACCTTACTGCTGGTGGGGGAGAAGGGGAATCTACATCTGCATTTTTTTAAATGTTATTTATTTATTTATTTATTTATTTTATTTTACTTATTTATTTATTTATTTTATTTTACTTATTTATTTATTTATTTTATTTTATTTTATTTTGTTTATTTATTTATTTTATTTTATTTTATTTTATTTTATTTTATTTTATTTTATTTTATTTTATTTTATTTTATTTATTTATTTATTTTTGACGGAATTTAATATTGAAAGTTAACAGAAAATAAAAATACAACCTGTTAAAGATTTAAGATCAAATAAAGTGAGTGAATAAATTCATGGCTACATCGGAAATTTTGACCAAAATGAACAAGTAAATAAATAAATTTTGTCAAACCCTATTTTGTTGTATTTTTCCCGCCAAAATAGAGAAACATGAATATTGACTTTACCTGCCAATAAAAATTGACTTTCACCAAAAATGTAATACATATGTAATCTTGTTCGTAATTTATAAATATTCTGCACATTTTAAACTTTTGAATATTTACTTAAAATAACAAATTTAATTTAAAGCAGCCAAATCAAAATATTATATTATGCAATTTGGTAATTATTCAATTCTCAATTACATATATTTATTATATTTAACTACTTCATCTTTCAGTCATTTAAAACGGTTGTAAAATACTTCTATTCTAGAAATGTAAAATCAATTTAAGAAAAGCAACACGCCTCAGATTCTAACCGGAACTTACACGGATGACAACTAATAGAATTTTATGCTCAGAGAACATTTAATTTGACTTGTAACCGATAGATGGTGCTACAGTACGCTAAAAATTTAACATGAACAATTATAAATGAAATTAATATTATAACATCAGGAGAAATATTATACAATTTTTTTTCCAGAATTAAAAAAAAAAAAACCTGAGAAAAAAAAAAAGTCTAGACATTTTTTGTGTTTTAATACATGTTTTTGTACCTTTATTTTTATATTTTCTTTTCTAATTTCTTTTATCTTTGCATAAAATCAAAACGAACGTAAAATTACGCGCATAGCTTTATACAGTAATCCCTCGTTATATCGCGCCTCTTTACATTGCTCATTCGGATATATCGCGCCTCTGTACGTTGCTCATTCGGATATATCGCTCTTTTTTCGTGTCTAATGGAAAAAACAGAAAAGTTTTGTCTTTCAATAACTTTTTAACCCCTTGAGTTTATTTATTTATTTATTTTATTCTTTCAGCGACATTTCCAATGATGTTATTGAACATTTGGAAGTTTTCTGTGTAACTTATTACTTGTGTTTTGATTTCTTTTTCAGAACTTATTCACTTATTATTATTTTTATTTATTTATTTATTTATTTATTTTTTTAATATACAAACTTTCTTTTCCGAATTCTAATTTAACTCGTGTTTTATTTCATAAAACTATTTAGACATAAATCGGGCTATATTTCCCCCCTTTGCAAAACACATCTATAATACATTTGTTTCATTAATTTCTATAGCCGATAGTTCAATTTAGATCAATAACTGCTCCAAAAACAATTACAAAATATTAGAAAAAGAGAAAGTTTAAAACACGATTTTATAATCAGTGTTTCACGGCGAATATATTGCTAACGTAATTTAAATTTGGCTAGAGTTTTTCTTTTTTTTCTTTTTGTTGTTGTTGTTGTTGTTGTTGTTGTTGTTGTTGTCATATGATTGGCTAAATTACTAAGTTTAGTCAAAATCCAGTTAGAACCCTGGTAATGACTTTCCCTGTTTCGTGATACAAATTATCACCGACAATTATTATTATTATCATTTAGTAGCAACACCTGAAACCTTATATTTGACCTTTAATATCTAATTTAAAAATAAAACATGTCACAGTAATGTTTCATTTAATTTTCATCATCATATTTTTATTTGTATACGTTCTGCTAATAGCACAGTGAACAAAGAAACTCAATCAATTGGCTTTCATAAGTAACGTAATACAAAAAAGTGATACGGAACTCACCGATTTAATCCTGAAAAAACATCCAAGATGCAAATTTTCAATTTTTTTTTTTTTTTTTTTTTTTTTTTTTTTTTACAATATGAATTTGACACTTTTCACTTTAGAAGTTTCTTAGAAATTATTTGCTTCCCGTATACCTGCAAAAAGTTATTATTTCCTAATCTTATAAACAAGTCAAAAGAAAAAAAAAATTAGCAAGAATAATCATTTCCAATTCTATGAGTCTTAACATTGTTATTTTACGATAAGAAAAAAATATTTTTTAAACTAATAATACAATTTTATTTATTTTTCTAAATTTAATATAAAATTTGAACCTCTTTATACAAGAGCATACATCAATAATAGTGAATATCTTATAGATATAACACCTATTTTCAAAATGATAAAATCACGAAAATTAAAATCTGAATTAAAAGATAATTCACATAAATGAATAATTTCAAAATATCGGCAACCACAACTTATCCAACTAGTGATATCTCTCTTTTTTTTTAATAGTCTTTAATAAATATCGAGTTGCGAGAAAAACTAAAATCTAAATTTAATATATATGTACATATACAGATTTATTTAAGTGAAAAATAATTCCTAAATGCAAGCAAGCCAATATCTATAAATTGCCAACGTTATAAATATAATTCTAAAATATTAAAATATACATTCAGTATTAAAAATAAATAAATAAAAATATACCTGAACAAAAAAAAAAAAAAAAAAAAAAAAAAAAACATTAACGCAAATTATTAGAAATGATAACCCACAAAGCTAATACAAATAATTACCAACGGTTATTATGAATTCAATAAAAATTGCAAAATAAGTTAACATATACTGTATGGCTCATAAACAAAACAAAGCCAAATTAAATGCCAAAGTGATAACCTATCACCTATAACTGATTGCAACCCTAGTTGTACAAAAGTTGTTTGTTGTAGTATACTCTATCTTCCCTCAAAGTTTGTACAAATATTTTCGAGACATCCTGTATATTTTCATAATAGTTAAATAACATTTTAAAAATATGTTAACGTAAATTGATAATTTATAAGAATTGATAAATTTTAATCATCATTTGCCTAAAATTTTCAAAATATATTAACATAAAATATTAGAAAATTATATTTCACCTAAATGTACTATAAGAAATAGATAAATACATTTAACTGATAGATTTTTGTTATATTCTTTATATAAAAATAAGACCAAACAAATTCTGCCGATAAAAATAAAAGGACATGAAAAAATAAAAAATCGTAAATATTGATGATTGGCTGATGAAGTCGGCCACAGACAGAAATATGTCACTGGTCAACTGGCCGCCAAAAGGCTTAATTGTAGTACCTTCGTCCGTTCACAAATTATAATAGGAAAGGAAAATAAAAAAGAAGGTAAGTCTTCTGCAAATTTCTTTAATTGTATTTGCATTATTTTTGCAGCTATTGACAAAAATCTGTATTTAAATTGCAATGAGACGCCCTGTATTTTTGCCTGAATTGTGACCACAATTTCTTACACGAAAATTGCTTGCTATAGTATGCTTTATCTCCAATCAAAAGTTGTACATATATTTTTGAGATTCTCTGTATATTTTAATATTAAATTAATTAAATAATTAAGATATATTAACGCAAATACTTAGAAATGCTAATTCACAAATCTTGAGAAAAATAAAGCGATCCATTTTAACCATCATTTGCATACATATTTCGAAATATATTAAGATAAATAAACTATTAATAAATTGGATTCCACCCACTGTATTACAAAAAATATCTATTCTTTATATAAAAATAAGACCAAACAATTCCACCGAGAAAAATAAAAGGACACGAAAAAAATAAAGAATCGCAACTGTTGATGATCCGATGATGAAGTTGGCCACAGATAAAGATAAGTCACTGGTCAGCTGGCCAAAAGACTTAATTGTAGCCCCTCCGGCCATTCGCAAGGAATGATGGGAAAGGAAAATAAAAAAGAAAGCGATTTTCTTAGTTATAAGACGTTGCTTCTGAAGGCGAGAATTATCTGTATTGCCGGGCGTCCATAAGCCCTAGTTTCGATTGTGGTTGTTTTCGATTGAAACATTCATTTCTCCGGGGCAAGATTGCTATCGATAGAGGGGGAAAATTGATTCTTAAAGGGGGAAAAAGAAAAGGGATTTAAACGTGCAGATTAGAATGAAATAATGTTTTTCTATCACACCTTATAATCTACAGAGAGATAAGGCATGTGTCATATGGTCAATTTAATAAATTGTGGTTACTGGTATTTAGCAGCTATTCACTTGCTTATACGAATGTTGTTGAAATATAAATTTAACTTTTTCTTAAAAAATGAATCATAATGAAAGGGCATTATTTAGAGATACGGCATGTGTACTATTGTTAATTTAACTAGGACTTCCCTCAAAGGGATTAGTCTGAGTGATATTGCTGAGAACATAGGGTTAACAATTACAATATAAAGAAAAAGAGCAAATTAAATGATAGAATTACAAAATATCATACATAAATTCATATACACTGTTAAAAAAATGGAAAAGAAGTACCGTTCATCAGATGTGTTGTCATAATTTTTTTTAACATGTGGCAAAGAATCTCATTTTCTTAAGTGCGTATTGCGCAAAACTTGAAAACAAAACAAAAAAAAAAAAACACCGGATCTTTTAAAACGCCAAGCTTTTTTAAGTTACGTAATTGGATTTGCAGCCAATAGATTATTCTTTCAAGCGTGGCTTAACGCAAATTTAATTTCATTGTTGCACCTTTTTTTGTGTGTGAATTTAAAAATTTTCTTCCTTGATTATATATCTATTATTTGTATAACTGTTTATAGAAACTCTTAGACTTCAAACCACATTGATAGCATGCTCTGCTACAAACCAGATTGCAAAAGTATAGTCTGAATTACTATTAAAATATACAAATAATCTTTCGATGACTTCTGTAAAATAACTTTTACATTAAATCTCCATATCGGCAAAATTGAAAAATTATATATATTTCAAAGTTAAGCTTAACAGATACTTCTTGATTATTCTTTAGGAGGCTCTGCCCCCTGCGCCTTTACTGCGCCAATCCGCAGACTTTTCTTTTGCCTGTCTGTCTGTCTCTCCACAATCTGTCTGTTTCCCTATCCGTACTTCTGCCCGTCTCTCTAACCGATTGTCTATCTCTCTACACGTCTCGCTACCTGTCTCTATTTTTCTCTACCGGTCTCGCTACCCGCCAATCTATTTCTCTAACCGTCTGTCTATCCGTCTAACTACTTGTATGTCTAGCCGTGTCTCTATCCACTTCGCTACCCATTTGTCTATCTGTCTCACAACTTGTCTATCTGTCTCTCTACCCGTCTGGCTATACGCCTCTCTACCCATCTTCTTACCCATCTACTCTCTCTTTACTCGTCTGTATACCCGTCTCACTATCCGTCTGTTTTTGTACCCGACTCTTTACCCGTCTCGCTACCAATCTCATCACCCGTCAGTCAACTCGTCTCTGTACTCATCTCTCTACTCGTCGCTTTATCTACCACGCTACGCGTCTCGCAACCTTTCTCGCTACATTACTGTCTACCGGTGTGTCTACCCGTCTCGTGACCCATCTCGCTATCCCTCTGTCAACCCTCTTTTTACCTTTCTCTCTAGCCGTATGTGTATTCATTTCGCTACCCGTCAGCCTACCTATGTCGCTACTCGTCTCCCTACCCATCTCACTACCCGTCTGTCTACCCGTTTGTTTACTCGTCTTTCTACCTCTCGCCACCTCTTCCCAATATTTAAACAATTCATTTAATATACAGAAGCCATTTATCAGTTATTAAATGCAAACAGAAGTAATTTATCTAATAAGTGTAATCAGATGCAATTTTTTTTTTTAAATACATACATAAACGTGAATAATAATTTATCAGTTTTGTGTTCATAGTTGTTTATATCATTTGACAGTAAATCTCAACTTCTTAAACCTGAATTGTCTCAAGCTTTTTAAAAAAACCACAAGGTCTGTATAAACGCAAAGTACCCTGAGGGCTATATTAGTTACATGTTATTAAGTTAGGTAAAAGTTTCGTTATCGCGTTTGCAGCCAATTGCTTATGTCAGAAAGCGTGGCTTAACGCCATTTTAAATTCATTACTGTAACTTTCTTTTTTTTTTGGGGGGGGGGGAGGGTTTCAAATATATGCATTTAAATTAAAACTTTTGCCTCCATGCCATTAGTGCTGTTTGTATAATTAATTAATACCTTTTAGATCGAGCTTCATTTGAAACAAATGTAAAAGACTTCTACAGTTTTTTTTAGGAGAAACTTTCGTAATTGGGCCCAAAGCCAATCGGAGCATTTAATATCATTATTGCAACTCTTATAGAGTTAAAACAATATTGTTGCTAGCTTTACTCTTGTTTGAAACCAGCCTTGCCTGTGTATCTGAATGGGGAAAAGTTTCGTATCCAATGTCGGTTGGCGAAAAAAATTTAAAATGGTGCCAAAAGGTAGTTTTAGCATCTTACAAAATTTTTCAAGAGAGCGGTAAAACATGTTTTTCAAATATTTACAAACATACGTTTATTAAAGCATGTTTTTGCACCATCTTAAAAATTTAAGCACGATGCTAAAATAAAATTTTATCGCCATATTCGAAATTTTAATAAGTAATGAAAATACATAAACAAACTTATTTAACAAACCTAAGAGGCATTTTTGTGATAAATAATTGTTATTGTCAGGGGGGTAAATTGTAAACAATTAATAAACGGCTAGTAAATAATAAATATCATTTAAAATCTAAAAATGGAGAAGTGGTCCGTATAAAAATGAAAATCATAACATTATACGCTTGATATATGTAAATCTTTTTTTATTTTTTAATATTGCCGAAAGCATAGATAAAAAGGTGAAAATCTCTTTTCCAAATGCCATTACAATTTAATATATGTATATATTACATATATATACAAAATAGAAAAATATCTGCAAAAAAATATATTTACATAATACTTACTACATCTGCAAAAAAATAAGATTTAGAAAAAGGAAGCCAAATCCTTCAGATCCCAACAATCACATCGAAAAACTTATTACCAAAAAAGAACTCGCCAAATCTTACGGCACAGGAGATGGATTTTTCCCTCTGAATGCGGAATATTAGTTTTTTTTTTCTTGTACGATGGGTGATTATAATATAATTGTTTCATTTCACATACTACATACCGTTTGATATATTGGTACTTTTATGTTATCCTGGCGCAGTTGATAAATCGCCAAATATTGTTCCAATAACATTTTCATATTGAATTCATTTCATTTAAATATAAAACTTTCACTCATTTATTTTAAAATACATGCCTTTCATTAATCCCATTTAAAATTCTAAAAAGAGAAAAAAAAGAAAAGAAATAATGCCATAAATCAAAACCTTTTATTTAAACACCAAAGATTTTTTTTTTTATTTACACACGCGAAATGAAAAAAGCTGCTATTGCTGAGATTTGCGCCAACTCTCTAATACCAAGAAGTCTACCAAGTTATTGCGGGGGTTTTCTTTCACACAGAAAAAAATCCAGATTAATTTTCGATTTCTACTAAATTGAAATATATTTTATTGTGCTGAATATTATTGTGCGTGCATATATTTTTGCTCCATGTACTCCATGAACTTTTCAATTCCGATTGTCTACGAAAATCTCCCGCCGGTGAAAATGACGTACGCACAAAATTTTCGTGACGCATGTACTTTAATTGTGCTTTTTTATCTATTTTTTTTAATATAATTTCCAAACGGTTTGACATTTATTCTTGGTAATAAATAGACGTCGTTGTCACCTTTATAGGTACCTGCTGTAAAAATTTGAACGAAATCCGTTAAATATTTTTTGAGTTATGCTTGACGAAAAGTTTTAATATCCATCGTAGCTATATATGGGGCAAAGTAATACTGCGCTGTGTATGAGTCTTCGTTGCACTCAGACAATAAATTGTGGTTACTGGCATTTAGCAGTTATTCACTTACTTATACGAATGTTGTTGAGGTATAAATTTAACTTTTTCTTAAAAATGAATCATAATGAAAGGGCATTATTTAGAGATAAGGCATGTGTCCTATTAATAATATAATAAATTGTGGTTATTGGCATTTAGCAGTTATTCACTTACTTATGCGAATTTTGTTGAAATATAAATTTAACTTTTCTTAAACATTAATGAAAGGGCATTATTTAGAGATAAGGCATGTGTTCTATTGTTAAGTTAATAAACTGTGAATACTAATATTTAGAAGTTATTCATTTACTTATACGAATATTGGTGCAATATAAATTTAACTTTTTCTTAAAAATTAATTGTAATGAAAGGACATTATTTAGTGATAAGGCGTGTCCTATTGTTAATTTAATAAACTGTGGTTATTGGTATTTAGCAGTTATTCACTTGCTTATACGAATGTTGTTGAAATATAAATTTAACTTTTTCTTAAAAATTAATCATGATGAAAGGGCATTATTTAGAGATACGGCATGTGTACTATTGTTAATTTAATATATTGTGGTTACTGGCATTTAGCAGTTATTCACTTACATATACGAATGATGTTGAAGTATACATTTAAATTTTTCTTAAGAATGAATCATAATGAAAGGATATTATTTAGAGGTAAGGTATCCTATTGTTAATCTAATAAATTGTACTTATTGGTATTTAGTAGTTATTCACTTACTTGTACGAATGTTGTTGAAATATAAATTTAACTTTTTCTTAAAAATGAATCATAATGAAAGGACATTATTTAGAGATAAGGCATGTGTGCTATTGTTATATTAATAAGTTTCGGTTACTGGTATTTACCAGTTATTCAGTTACTTATACGACTGTTGCTGAAATATAAATTTATCTTTTTCTTAAACATCAATCACAATGAAAGGGCATTATTTAGAAATAAGGCTTATGTTCTATTGTTAAGTTAATAAAATGTGGATACTAATATTTAGAAGTTATTCACTTACTTATACGAAAGTTGTTAAAATATAAATTTAACTTTTTCTTAAACGTTAATCATAATGAAAGGGCATTATTTAGAGATAAGGCATGTATCATATTGTTAATTTAATAAATTGTGGTTGCTGGTATTTAGCAGTTATTCACTTACTTATACGAATGTTGTTGAAATATAAATTTTATTTTTTCTTAAACATCATTCATAATGAAAGGGCATTATTTAGAAATAAGGCATGTGTCCTATTGTTCATTTAATAAATTTTGGTTGCTAGCATTTAGCAGTTATTCACTTACTTATACAAATGTTGTTGAAATAAAAATTTAACTTTTTACTTAAAAATCAAAAATAATGAAAGAACATTATTTAGATGTAAGGCATGTGCCTATTGTTAATTTAATAAATTGTTAATTTTGGAGAAAAAGAAATTTTACTTTATTATATATTAAAAATGATCTATTATTAATTTTAATTAATTTTCTCATTATAAGCAATAAATAATATTTATAATGTAAATTAAATGAAAACTACAAAAATTACATTTTGAAAAGAAAATTGTGATATAGAGACAATAAAATTTCATTGTTCGAAATGACTTGGGACAAAAACTTGGTGTTTTGTAGCGTGGGTTGCTATGGCTTGGACAATATCTTTTAATCTTATCATACTCCCTGTGCGTATGCTCAGAGTCCATGTTCTATCATTCCATTCATCTACATTTCAAATAAATTCGGAAAAGATCTTTCAGCTTTTTTAGTAATAATTTTAGTAAATGTGGAAGTAAGTAACATGAATATTGTTTGCATTACATTTTTAAAAAATCCCTGACGGCTCGGCCTAGAGGCACAGGTAGATTTCGAAGACGCAGAACGTGGGGTGCCTGTTTGTCGGGAATTGCGGAAGAAATGACCTTTTTGCGATGATTCTGCAGTTGGAACCGCCTACTTCGAAACGAAACTTGTTTGCAGGCTGAGCCAGCAAGGAACAATTTTTTTTTTTTTTTTTTTTTTTTTTTTTTTGCTGTAAGAGTTGGTTCTATAAAAACATGTCAATATAAAAGTTTTAGATAATATTAAGAGGATTTATAATATATTTAAGCGGATTTGAAATATTGGGAATTGACGAAGTTATGAATTTTTTTCTTCTAAAACCCCCCTTCCCTCCCCCCCTTAAGGCAATTTTTAATTATATCAAAAATCTGTCATACATAAGTTTTCGGCCCTTTTCCTAGAAGTAATAATAACTTTAAACGGATTCGATACGTATAATAATAAAGAAATTATGAGGATTTTTCTGTTTTCACAAAAAGCCCCCCCATTCCCCCCCCCCCCTTGGTTCGATTTTGCCCATTAACGAACTTGACCGAGATTTTATGACCCTTGATTTTATGTATCAGTTTCGAAAAGATGCGGGAGTTGGAACCGCCTACTTCGAACAATAACTTGTTTGCAGGCGGAGCCGACAAGGATTTGTTTTGTTTTTAATTTTTTTTTTGCTATAACGGTTGGTCCTATAAAAAACTTGTCAATATAAAAGTTTTAGATAATACTAAGAGGATTAATAATAAATTTACGCGGATTTGATATCTTGTGAATTGACGAAGCTATGATTTTTTTCTCCTAAACCTCCCCTTCCCCCCCCCTTGTGGTTATTTTTAATTATATCAAAAATCTGTCATACATACATTTTCGGCCCTTTTCCTAGAAGTAATAATAACTTTAAACGGATTCGATACGTATAATAATAAAGAAATTATGAGGATTTTTCTGTTTTCACAAAAAGCCCCCCCATTCCCCCCCCCCCCCCTTGGTTCGATTTTGCCCACTAACAAACTTGACCGAGATTTTATGACCCTTGATTTTATGTATCAGTTTCGAAAAGATGCGGGAGTTGGAACCGCCTACTTCGAAAAATAACTTGTTTGCAGGCGGAGCCGGCAGGGATTTATTTTGTTTTTATTTTGTTTTGCTATAACGGTTGGTCCTATAAAAAACTTGTCAATATAAAAGTTTTAGATAATACTAAGAGGATTAATAATAAATTTACGCGGATTTGATATCTTCTGAATTGACGAAGCTATGATTTTTTTTCTTCTAAAACCCTCCTTTTTCCCCCCCCCTTGGGGCCATTTTTAATTATATCAAAAATCTGTCATACATACATTTTCGGCCCTTTTCCTAGAAGTAATAATAACTTTAAACGGATTTGATACGTATAATAATAAAGAAATTATGAGGATTTTTCTGTTTTCACAAAAAGCCCCCCCATTTCCCCCCCCTTGGTTCGATTTTGCCCATTAACGAACTTGGCCGAGATTTTATGACCCTTGATTTTATGTATCAGTTTTGAAGAGATTTATGCAGAATTTTTCCAGTTATCGTGGTCAGAAAAAAGGGACATAGATAGATAGATAGATAGATAGATAGATAGATAGATAGATAGATAGATAGATAAACTTTTGAACTGGGGGTGGTTTTGGGTTCTGGGAGTCATGATCGGCGTAGATCTGCAAAAATTTTTCAAAATTTCCAACTTAGGTGAGAATGTAATAGGTAGTATTTCTTACGAAATCTACCTAAAAGAGAATCTAAACTAAAAATCATTAAATCGATTTATAAGAAACAAAACTAAAATCAAGATATTTGTTCATCAGTTCGATACGCAGATGATACTTCATTATTTCTCTTCTGTTTGTCTTTGTCTTTCTTTCCTTTTTCAAAAAAAAAAAAAAAAAAAAAAAGGGGGGGACTGGGGTGGGGGACAGCTATTTATATTCAATAGCTGTCGACTGCATCACAATAGATTTCGAAAGTATTAAAACAATTAAATCCAACTGCAATAATTTTTCAAGTTTAATTTTTTTAGAAGGTTGGTTTATATATATACAATTTTACAGCAATCCCTCCTAAATGAAGCCTGTACAATTCCACCAGAATATATAGTCCTACTGTGATGTATACTCCCTGGTGATTTAATATTTTTAACTCTTTAATGCATAGTGTATCAAATTTTCAACACTTTTTTTTTTAACTTTTAATAAATTAATCAAGTTCTTCTCAATCACTATATTTATTTAGAAATATTAATTCTGTAAAAATCACATACATTACATAAATATGCTACTAGATAAATATAAAAAAATTTCTTAAAATTTCTGGTGCATAATATTTAATATAAGTATTAAAAAAAACACAATTTTAAAAGAAAAATTAATGTATTTAAGTGTTAAATGGCATATTCTTGAAAGTGAACATGCATAAATATCAGCTTCGGTTATCGATTGACAGTTGTACTCATGAGGAGCTTATATAAAGTTTGAAAGTTCACTGTAATTGATTTTATATGTAATATTAATGGGTGTTTTTTTTTTGTTGTTGTTTTTTTTAGTTTTTTTAAATATCTAATTTTAAAAGTTTTTTTTTTTTTTTTAAATTTTAAAGAAGTTAAAATTTTACGAAGAATTTATACAGTTTGCATTTCAATATTTTTTCTGTCTTTACATTTTAAATTTATTTTTTTGAAAAAGTAATTTTTTATACACTGATATCAATACAGATATTTGGTGATTCGGACGACTCGAGTTCGGATAATAGGAGTTTTCCCGTATTTAGCGGTGTGCTATTTATAACTTTCTAATTTCTCAAACTTTTAATAAGCCACACATATGTATTATTTCATAGCAAAATCAATGTCTTATATGAACTAGAAATGGAAAATAAAACAGCCATGATGAAGAAAAATATGACAGGATTCCGAAAATACAAAAAATAAATAAATGAAAAATAAAAGAGATGGACAACGTGTATTTTGGGAGTGATTACTTCTCATGTCAGGCCAGAGGGCGCGTTAATTGAGCCTTTCTGACCATTTCTTATCTCGATCGCTGGTCAGTTCCATCATGTGATCATCTTTCATGGTGTTTTTTTCTTTCTTGCGCCACGATCCAGTAAGTTTGATTAATTTCTTTTTATTGTTATAGGGTGTATCTCGGACATTTCTATTTTATTTCAGGAGGCAATAGATGGTTATGGTAAGTTTAGTAGTTTTCATTACATTTCTGAAGAAAGAAATTAATAAATTACTATAGTAGATATGGCGCCAGCAAGGAGAAGGGGAAAGAAAGTAAATTTCCCCTCCCTGGATTTTTAATACGTAATTAATTAAATTTTTCTTTACTTACATGATTTTGAAAAAAATAAAATTAAAAAAATCAGTAACATTTTTTTTCCCCAGAAAATATCCTTATCCAGAATTATTTTTTCAAACTTCATAAAATAGGAACAATTGTACAATATGATTCCGTAATGCTATCAACACATTGCCGGCGGGCAATTTTTTTTTATTAACATTAAACATATCAACAACCATTCATTTGATCGGTACAATATGAAAATATTTCGATTCGAACAAGAAAATTTCTTCATAAGATAAATAAATTAAACTTGGTACTTGCAACGAGTTCATTAGTCAGAATCCCTGGAGACATGGTCTCCGTATCTCTAGTAAGAGCAATGTGGATCTAGATTTGTGAACGTAGCCGAAATCCAGAACGATATTTACACTGGAAGAAATTAAATGGCAGAGAAAAAAGAAAATCAAAAAAAGAAAACCACTTTCGGTCAGAAATAAAGTATAAATTAAATTAAATTAATGATATAGAAATAAAAAAGTAAAATAAGCTTACAAAATATTTGCAGTTAAAAATAAATTAAAAAAATTAGCAGAGAAAATTCACACAAAAAAATAAATTTTATGTAAAAATTAAATAAATAAAAAATCTGGTGTGAAATATTTTTATAAAATTTGAGTGAAATTACCGGTATATTTAGTGTTAAGTCTGGATTTTAAAACAGTAGAATATCCGCCCACATATGAAAGACTTTCGTAAATTGGCTTTCTGAATATGTTTCTTACGTTTATGTAACAGTAGATATCTTTCAATGTACGGATTTAATATAAAATGTCTTACAACCTAAAAAAAATATGGGCAACATGATATAAATGCATTTTCTGTGATGTAGAAGCCACGCCCTTAGTCAACGTTATTTGACTGAATGAAACGAGAATTCTCGTTCCCGATCGGAAATATGTTAAAAAGAGAGAAAAACAATATTTTGTCCATAAAAATATCAAACTTTACTTCAAGGTATGTTACTTGCATGTAAAATTGAGAGAGTTTTTATCTTCATGTGTAGTAATGAGTTGTAAATCCAAAAAGAATTTTTTTAAATAAATCATATTCTGTTTCCCTATTAAATTATATAGAAATTCAGCTTCTTCATTTAAGAAATTTCTTTTTTAAAGTATATAAAATATTTTGCTTTAATTTTTTTTTTCCCACTGAAAATTTCAAAAGCTCTAAATTTACTAAATTATTTCCAGAACTTTATAATACATAGGTGAAAAGAACAGTGTTGAAAGTCTGCTTTGTCGTAGCTAGCTTTTTTTTTTTTAATGGAGAATATATTAGAGAAAATACAGTTTCTTTTCAGCAATTTTACCAAACTTGTTGAAAAACTCTTCAGTGTTTTAGCTGAGTAAAACTGAATATTTACCGCTGAAAACAGAACTGTTGCTAAAACAAGAAAAAAAAGTTTAATGTGCTATTTAAGGCCCGAGAAGAAAATAGGAAAAGACAGGACGGAAAAAAAAAATTAGTAAAGCTTCAACTTGTTTCGAGCTGATGAACTGAGAAAGGCGAGCGCTCTTATTTTTGGAAGAAGAGTTGAGTTGCAAATTCTCACCTTCATTCGAGACAAGAAAACAACCAACATCATTAACTTATCTAACAACCAATTAAAACGCAGGTGCTATAAAATTAATATACATCGATAGCAAGAAATTAATATAGTGATAGCAATAAAACAAACAAAAAATTAACGACCGCTGGCAGTTTATTTTATGGCCGTTAACGAAGGCGGTTTAGTTGAAGCTTTTTAAAAAAGAGGAAAAGTTTCTAAAACAAAACCTTTAGGACCGTTTAAAAAACGGCCAGCCGTTAAAACATCATAACATTAACCGGTTTCAAAACAAAAGCCGCAGCGCATGAATAGGAAAATATTCCTTAATTACTACCCACCTAACTCTCGTAATCAGTTGGAGTCACTTTACGTCGAGTTTTCGAGTGTTTTTCGGTGACTCTCTAATCGCGGCGACAATTTGTGGCGGCGCGGGGAAATGTTATCAGGGGCTGATCACGTGATTTGCTCACACCCGCCCCATAACCGCGACCGCAAATTTTGGGAAAAGTGGCTGCTCCCTCTGCTCCTGTTTTTTTCCCTCTCTATCCCACAATTCTCTGCGCGTTTAAAAGTAATTCAGTGTTGATAGAAACAGGAAATGAACATTTAATACCAGCCGAAACGATATTGGATGCCTTAAAAACTATTAACCTTTTATCGGAAGCACTTCGATGGCATTTTTAAATGCCCGAAATGTTGGACATCTTTTTACATTTTTTTAAAAATTCACCGTAAAAAAGCAATAAATTATGACAAAATTACTTTACGCTCTGAATAATGAAGAAATTACGCTTTTTTTTTTTGCCACACTTACTCATTTCTGGTGTATATGAGTGTGTAAGTTCATTGTTGTTAATGCGGTGATATTATAGAAAGTGTCTTAGAGCCATAAAAGAATTATGCCTTGATTTATTTGGATTTTTTTTCTTTATTAGAATGTTTTTACATGTTATTTGCATGTATATATATATAAAAAAAAACTTTAGACTTCATGCAATTTTTCAATTGTGTGAAATTTCTCTAAGCTTTTGTATTGTTAACGGAAATATTCAATGGTAATTTAATAATAAAAAAATTAAATGTTGTACTTTCTTGTTACTAGCTGCCTTTTAATAAATAAAAATGTGAAGAGAAATTATCAAGAAACTAATCGTAGGTCGTTCCTTTTAATGGTTTTATAACATATTTTTACCTTTTACTACAGCTATAAAAATTATCTCTAGCGTTTGCAGTTGTTATCACATGTATTGTATAGGAAATCAAGTTTGCATTATTTTAAAACGCTTGTGCATTATTCACATGCATGGCTCGTTTTACACGAGCCGAAACGGCACGCATAGCGTAAACCATAGCTCGCAACTTACCTAATTTTTTGTCAATTTGCTACCATTTTTTTAAAACGATAATATTTATTGTAGACTTCTATTACAGATGTTAAAGGAGTCTACCACGAAGATCTTTTATTTGAAATGGTGGTAGGAAATGTAGAAACATTTAGGAATACTGCGAACCTTTAGTAAACTTTGTCTTGGGAATGAATCCGGAGTGTGACTCGCGGTTGTTAAAATATACCTTGTGAATCAATCACGAGTGTTACTCGTGGTAAGTAAAACATACCTTGTGAATCAATCACGAGTGTGACTCGTGGTAAGTAAAATACACCTACTGAATCAATCACGAGTGTGACTCGTGGTAAGTAAAATATACCTTGTGAATCAATCACGAACATGACTCGTGATTGATGCACTAGGGTTGGAGTTAAATAATCATTCTAAGTACGTAATTAATTGAAATAAATAAAACAACAAGGGGTTAATTCTTTTTAATATTGTTTACATTAATCATGAAAGTGAATTAAGGATAAGTAATTTTTTCAAGAAAAGCATCTTCACCTAACCTGGAATAATTCAACGTTCAAAAACTTTCCAGAAGTTTTTTCTTTTATATTTTGCAATTTACATTCAACATAAAAAAACCCACTCAAATTAAGACCATATTTTTTCTCAAATAACTGTAGCCAATGTTTTTTTAAAGAAAAATTCTAAATTTAAATTGCTTTACCTAATATTAAACGGTCACAGCAAAGAGTATGTAGGTGTTTTCTTACTGGGTGATTTAGAGTTCTCATACATAGGTTGACACAATCTAACAACAACAACAAAACATTTTTTATCACAGAAACTATCATATAAAATGGTTATGATAAAATGGTGTTTAGACGCTGTGGTATGGGTGTCTGATGCTAGTAAGTTAAATAATCATTCTAAGTACATAATTAATTTAAATAAATTAAACAACAAGGGGTTAATTCATTTGAATATTGTTTCATGTCTTGATTAAAAGTGAATTGAGGATAGGTAATTTTTTTTAAGTAAAGCATCTGCACCTAACCGGGAATAATTCAACGTTCAAAAACTTTCAAGAAATTTTTCCTTTTAATTTTTGCAATTTATATTCAACATAAAAAAAAATGCACTCAAATTAAGACCATATTTTTTCTCAAATAACTGTAGCCAATGTTTTTTTTTTTTTTTTTTTTTTTAAGAAAAACTCTAAATTTAAATTGTTTTATCTAATATTATACGGTCACAGCAAAGAGTATGAAGGTGTTTTCTTACTGGGTAATTTAGAATTCTCATACAATCTAACAAAATAATAATAATAATAATAATAATTACAGAAACTATCGTATAAAATGGTTTAAAGTATGGTAAAGAGGAGTATAGAAGCTTTGGGATGGGTCGGCTTTATGATCTCCTTGAAATCCTAGTAAACCTGTAGTCATGTTCACATCACAAATTTCAAGAAATGATGCCGAACTTTATTTTATATAATACCGCTGATAAAAATAAATAAATAAATAGAAATATAAACACAAATAGAAATAGAAATAGAAATAGAAATAAAGGTGAAAAAAAAAAAAACTATTTTTTTAAAGGTCTTGTTTAAGTCTATTATATCTCTAAAGATTCTGTATCGTACCGTTATTCAGGCATAAAAAATAAAAAACTTTGTGTAATTCATTACTTATTGTTTTATATAATACTCTGTAAAAATTAACACGTATACATTAAAAAAAGAACACATATCATATTTTTGAATAAAATATTTTATTAGTTTTATTAATTAAAAAATAATAATAAGATTCGTTTATTTATTAAAAATTCATAAATTAAAATGTTTAATTTTTTTAAATAATATCTTAATTATATAAAAATGTTTTAATATGTTATTTTAAATTATGTATTTATGCATAATATTGCCAAACCAAAATTATTGAAATAAAAAAAAATACATTTTTATTATTTATTTAAAATTTTAAAATCATATTTAAAATCATATAAAAGTGTTTTAAAATATTTTCCGTTGTTATTATGCTTAATAACAACGGACTTTTATTTCGTTTATTTTATTATTATTATTATTTCTTTTTTAATAAGCTTTAAATAAAGTAGAACTGTTAAAATAAACTTAAGAAATATTATTTTCAAAGATTTATTTTTGATATTTTTTGTAGCAAATATTATATCGAAAATTTTCACTAAATAAAGACTTTTTTCTTTCTTTCTGTTTCTTTTACTTCTTCTTCTTCTTCTTCTTCTTTTTTTTTTTTTTTTTTTTTTTTTTTTGCTTAACAAATTAAGGGGAAAAAATTAAATCATGTAGAACAGTAATGAAATGTTGTTTTCATTTTTTTTTCTTTTTATAATTATTTTTGTAACAAATATTTTATCGAATATTACTCTAAATAGCGACGGATTTTTTTTCTTCGCTTAATTTTTTAAAAAATAATTTTGTAAATTATGTAGCATTGTTTAAATATAGTATTTGTAAAGATTTCTTATAATTTTACCAGATATTTTACAGGAGATGTAGTGTAAAAAAAAAATCTATATATAGTTTTTTGTTTGTGTCAAAAAGATTTTTAAGGTAAAAAATAAATAAAATAAAATAAAATAAAATATTATAACAACTATTTAAATAAGATAAAATTGATTTAATTAGTATTTTTACTATTTTCTTTGTAAATAATTTTGTAACACGTATTTGTCGACGATATGTAACAAAAATAATGTATATATTTTCACCTTTTCCTTTAAATAATAATAATGTGTTAAATGATTTATGGAATAATTGACCAATTTTATGACAAAAAGTAAATAGAGAATGTTTTATTATTATTATTATTATTATTTGTTTGCTTTAAAATTTATAAATAACATTTTAAAACAAAAAGAAGTGTTTTAAAATATTATTTTAAAGAATTTGTATCAAGACTGTAGAATAATTATACTTTTAGCATCTCGGGGCGGATTGAATAGTTCTTTTATAAGACCAGGAACCATACTTTACTGGTATTTTCATAAATTTTATTTACTTCTTGACACAAAACACTTAACAAAACGTCACATTACACGTATATATAAGACTTCACTTTCACATTTCCGGAGAGCAAAATAACACATACGTTCTATTTACATAATCACGCTAAAAAAAAAAAAAAAAAAAAAAAAAAAAACTTCTCTCGGCAAAGCTCACATGTCAACTCAACTGATCAAACGTCACGGCTTCAGATCACGTGATGCGCTGTGCATTTCACCGGGGAAGAGTCTATTTCTTTTGAAAGGGGTTTTCTGCGTTACAAATTTACAATAATTTTTGTTCGCTTCTGCTGCTATTGAGAAGCGAAATATATGTGACTGTATACGAATATATGAGAAAAGTTGAAATATTATTTTGTTTAAAAATTTTTAAATAACATTTTGGAAATAACTTTAAAGTTAATATTGTTTAAAATCATATAGAAATAAATAGTACTTTCAAATATGTGGGATAGTTTTAAAATATTTTTTTAGAAATTTACTTTTGAAAAGAAAAACATAAATAAAGAAAAATAAAGTAGAATCAATAGTTTTCTGACAAGGTTTTGAAAGAAAAATGTGTTTATTTATTTTTCCTTTGTGCTAATGTTTATTTTTGAAAATAAATATCAACAATCATGTTTCACTCAGCAACTATATTATACGTTCATGTATAAATATAATTTTAAAAAGTTTCGAAAACATATACCGATGATTTAGACTTTTTAAAGAATATATAAGATATGAAAAAAATAATCAAGAGATGAAAATCTTCCTGTCTTTAAACGCAATAAAAAGAAAAAAGAAAAAAAAAAACGTAACACTAAAGAAATAGTGATGGAGAAACCAATCCTGTTCTGTTGCATGCTGATTACAGCGCAGCAATTGCCAAAAGATACTCTCATTTACACTATAGTGAGTCATCAATAGTTGGAAAAATTTGACGAGAGTATATAGTGGATATTTTACTTCTATTTAACGGGATCCTGCATTAAACGGAAAGTTTTCGTAGTCCCGGCGAAAGAATACAACGGAATTACTGTTGACATGTACCTGCTGAGACGAAATCATTCCTATCTGGAAAGCGATTTTTTCTCCGGTTCCCGTAGTACTTTAAACATGAAACATAGTTTAAACAATTTATGTTGTAATGCTAAAAAAAAAATTCTAACTTAGAATTTTCTGAAAAATATTTAAAAAAAAAAATGTTTGTTCAGCTGTTTGTATTCTCTTGTTTTCGTTTTAATAATTTAAATTCACACTATCTTTTTTTTTTTTTTCGTTAAACATGAGAATTTTTTTTCAGATCACACAATATTAAAAACTAGTTAATAAATGTAACTAAAGCATATTCCGATGAATTGCACTATCTAAAGAATATGAAAGATTAGAAAAAAAGAAACTAAGTAACATATGACAAACTCCTACATCTCCGTTCTTTGATCGTCATAGGGGGAAAAAAAAGAAAAAAAAAGGGGGGTAAGTGTGATGGAAGATCGCTCAAAGGGTTTCGTTTAATATTCCTTTCAAAACACTTTATCCTTTCTTTAATAAATCCAAATAAATTTCATTTAGCAACAACAACAACAAAAAGTCGTTTTTTGTTTTTTTATAAAGTAAAAATTTTCCGGTCTATTTTTTCGTTTTTTCGAGTATCCAAACCAGCTCGATAGCGGACGAAGCCGGCTATTATATTCTGTCATAATAATATCTGTCACGCGGAATAAATGCGATATTAAAAAATAATTTCAAAATTAAACATGTTGTACATCTTCAAAATGTGAAAATATGCGAATATTTCCATAATCGGATTTTTATCATGATTCACTGTGTTTCTCAAACACATATATTTACTATTCTCTATTACTCATATTGATACTCGCTTTGTATTATTCTCAAACGTCGGAAAAATTCGTTAAACTTCCAATATGACGTCAGATTTTCTTTTTAATTCTCTAATGACGTAATATTAATCTGTGTGTACATACACATACTCATACTCCTTGTATTATTGAGAAATATGAAATTTTCCGTTTTATTACCACTATGACGTCAATCATTTTTATTTCATATTACTCTTTTTTTCAATTGTTGAAACTATTTATTTCATTTTCATTTTTCACATGGAAATCGTCTGATAGAAAATTAATTATTGTAGAAAGAATTTCATCCTGGATTTTTAATTTTTGGCATCTGCTATAACGAAAATTTTTTTAATTTAATAGGAAAAGGCTGTTAGAATTTTGGTTTTTTATCTCTATTTATTAAAATAATACGAATTTTTCAAATTTTAATATTTTGAGCTCTTCATAGCTGGTATTCAGCTATATACACAAAGTTTCAACTGTGTAAGTTACATAGTTTCTGAGAATAGCTCTGTGACAGACAAACAACGGAGCGGGAGTAATAGGGTTTCGTGAGATGAACGAAACCCTAAAAATAGAAAGAAAGAAAGTAAAAAAGAAATTTAAAAAAAATAACCAGAAAAATCTTGCAACAATAAAATAATACTGATAGAAAAACCAATCGTGTGTTGTTGTATGCCTATAAGGCAGCAGCAACTGTCCAAAGATAAACACATACTCTCCATAAACTATAGTGCATCATTGACAGTGGAATAAAACTCAACGAGAGTGTATAATTGAAGTTTTACCTGTATACAACGGAATCCTGTCCTTTTTTTTTCGTATTTTTGGCGAAAGAATTCAATTGAATCCTTTCTGCCGGAAGCGGATTTTACACCTGTTCCTTTAGTACTATAAGATATGCAAGATAGTTTTTAAATATTAAAGATTTAATTTTGAAACAAAATTTTAATTAAGATTTTCCTGAAGACAATTTAATTAAAAAAATATGTTTTGTTTTGTTTTTTGTTTTGATAATTTAAATGAACGCCGTGTTCCTTTTTGTTTCGTTCTTTTCTTTTCTTTTTTTTTTCTTTCTTTTTTTTTCTATTAAACCTTACAATTTATCTTCACATCACACTATATTATAAACTCGTTAATAAATATAACTAAAACATATTCCGATGAATACCATATCTAAAGAATATGAAAGATTAGAAAAAAATTAAGCAACAGATGAGAAACTCCTACATCTCCGTTCTTTGAGCGCCATGGAAAAAAAGAAAAATAAAATAAAAAAATTAAAAAAAATTCACCAGAAAAATCTTGCAACAATAAAATAATACTGATAGAGAAGCCAATCCTGTGCTGTTGTATACCTATACGGGAGCAGCAATTGTCCAAAGATACACACATACTCTCCTATACACTATAGCGCATCATCAACAGTTGAAAAGACTCGACGAGTGTGCAGTTGCAGTTGCAGTTATATGTTCGAGAAAGATAAGAAAACTAAGAAAAGGAATATGAAGCTTAGGAAGGCAACAAGCGAGGGAGTGAGCACACGGGCCTCCCTGTGTTGACGTGATAAAGTTTTGTGCTGCTTCCAGTTTCTGTTTTCCATTCAGGAGTAGTGAACGGTTATCATATCTGGCGGAGTTTGGGATGTTTAGAAAAGGAGTCCGGTCTGCCGCCGATAACAATGGTGCACGCGCTTATCGGAGAGATGCTACCGCTATCACAAGCCGGCACAACTCTCTTTGCGCGAATTTTGCATCGCGCGGCAAAAGGTTTGTTTCTTCGACGGCGCGAGGATTTGCCAGGGCTGATAAGCGACTTATCTGCAGCAGTTGTTAACTTTTCTCACTTTTGACTGGACGAAAGAGAGAGAATGGTGTATGCGTTCGTTTGTTTCAGAGAAGTTCGATCACTACTTGGGTAGAGCGGAGTAGAGTGGAGAGGTAGGTAGGCAGCAGGTGAGTGATGTTTCGGATCGTTCTTCATGAGCAATACCTGCCGATAGTGTAGGCATAACTGCACTTAAGAGCGTGCTTTTTACTTTAATTTATAGATAAAGAAAAAACATTGAAATAAAATTACACAACTTCTTATAAAATGTCAGAAAAATACAATAAGGCAACTGGACGAAAAAGAGAATGGTGTATGCGTTCGTTTGTTTCAGAGAAGTTCGATCACTACTTGGGTAGAGCGTAGTAGAGTGGAGATGTAGGCAGCAGGTATGTGAGTGATGTTTCCAATCGTTCTTCACCAGCAATACCTGCCGGTAGTGTAGGCATAACTGCACTTAAGAGCGTGCTTTTTACTTTAATTTATAGATAAAGAAGAAAAATTGAAATTAAAGTACACAACTTCTTACAAAATGCCATAAAAATACACTAAGGCAGCACGTTTTGAGGATTTGAAATTCTCTTCTTCATGTTTATCATACACAATCTTTACAAGAGCAAAGGTAACAATCATTTTCAGGTGCGTTCGTAATTCTATAAATACGTAGCACCTATAGTCGTCGTTTGGTCCGTCCGTCTGTTTGCATATAATAGGGCAAAAACTACCCAACCGAATGTTTTCAAATTTAATATATATAAGCGTTTCAGAATTTTTTCGAGTCATTTAAAATTTTATGATAATCAAATCAAAACTTAAAAAGATATTCATAAAAGTTTTCTCCATTCTATTAAAACCTACAATACGTAATCTATATAATAATAAAAACGCAAATCATGTGACTGAGGAAAGCAAATACAAAAATAATTCAATAATTTAAAATTAAAAAAAATTATTTTTACTTAATTTTGAAATATTATAGTGTTTAAACAATAGACTTATCAGTAATACTACTTAACTGATTTCAAAACGCTTCGAGAAATTCATAGCATGTAACAATATAAATATTTTATAAACATATTACCTATTCATTCCCCCCCCCCCCATAGACCTGTAAAAATACAGAATTTGGTGAATTTGCTATTATTATTATTTAACTAATATTCAAGCATTGTTATAAAAAATATGTAAAAAATATTATTAAAATTCATTTTTAAATATAATTCTTTAAAATCAACAGCTTAAGTTCGTTATTTTTTAAATTTACAAAGTTTGGTCAAAATTAATCGTCAATAAAAGTTTATGTTTATGCGAAAAATATTAGACAACATATCATGGGATTTTAGACTATCTTTGGTAAGTTTCTAAACGAAAGACAAATTTATCATTAGATGTCCTGGTGGTGGTAGAAATGCAGTTTTAACACTGTATTAAAAGTGCGTGTATTAAAGAGGGGTGGCGTGGGGAAGAAAATCTCTGTAATGTTTTATTGGCTGAAGATGGCAGAAACTTTTACATCAAAGTGTTATTTAAATTATCTTTTTAAAATTAAAATCTATAAAAATGATCATTAATATTTCATCTTTTGTAAAATAAATAAATAAATAAATAAATAAATAAATAAAAAATAGTCGATTATTTATGTGGTTTAACCATTAAACCACATAAATAATCGACAATAGATAAACCGATAATTACAACACACACACACACACACACACACACACACACACACACACACACACACACACACACACACACACACATATATATATATATATATATATATATATATATATATATATATATATATATATATATATATATATATGTATGGTCGATTATATAAAAACAAATATTTTTAATTAGTTAAATTTTCCAGCATGTTTTCTTAATTAATTTGGTTTTCATTTCAGTAAAACAAACATTAACTAACATATTTCATTGTACAAAAAATTGTCCATTATATCGTATCAAATTTTGAATTAGTAAAATTTTGTTTCATGTTTTCATAACTAGTTAATTTTTTGTTTATGAAAACGTGAACCAATTTTTTTAAATTAAATATTCTATCGTTTTACGGTTACATCCAGAGGTGAACAAATAAAGTCCCTTTCCCAATGAATAATGCCCATACGATTTATTGCTCAAACAAGAAGGGGTAGTTATAAAAATATCATTTTGTTTTAAAATTATAAAAGATAATTATAAAATTAATTTTAATTAATTTTTCACTTAATTTTCAGCAGTAAAATTCGCCTGAAATTGTTGAATAATAGACATGTGAATTTTCACATTGCTAACTAAGCGTAAAACCGGCTGTGTGAAAAATGTCCAAACCGGGAATGGCTGGACCTTTGAAATAACGCTCCAATGCTCTATCATTGAGTTAGCATTGTGAGTGAGAGATGCCAAGTTTGGTATCGTCCCCGTAGCTCATTGTAGAGCATTGGAGCGTTATTTCAAGGGTCTGGGTTCGATTACCGGTTTGGACATTTTTCACTCAGCCGGTTTTACGCTTAGTTAGCAATGCAAAAATTCACATGTTTATTAGATAATTGTAAATTAAAATTTTCCAAGTTGTAAAATGTATTAGATCATATTAAATTGTTATCTAGAAATTTTTTATTTTAGACTTTCATTAAAAAAAAAAAAAAAAGAAAAAAGTGAGAAAGAAAAACGAACATAAAATTAGACAATAACAATATTAAAAAAAAAATAATAATAACAGAAGTTTTAGTTATGAAAATAAATAATTCTATTAATAAATATCAAAAACGAAAGTCAACAAAAAAAATTAGTTTTTCATTCGATAATGTCTTTATGATTTATAACTCAAATAAGAAGCCTTAATTATATTTATAATTATTAAACATAACTGATTTAATTTTTTTATGTATAAGAATAAACATAAATTAATATTCTATAAATTAATATTCTATAATTTGAAAAATATTGTCATAGCCAAATCTAAATTTCAAAAGTTTGATTTACATTTTATTATTTATTATTTCGTGTACATTATTTATTTTTGAAATTCAGTGTAGACTGCGACAAAAAACAAGTTATCAAATGTTAATTTATATTTATCTTTATACACAAAAAATAAGGAATGTAATAAATAAATATTTTATAATTTGTAAAATATTGTCACAGCCAACTGTGAATTTCAATAATTTGTTTTACATTTCGATTATCATTTTAAAGGTATTTATAAAAATATATTTTCTTAATTTATGTAATAAATATCAACTATATATAAAAAATATAAAAGTTAAAATATTAGTTTAATCCTTATACATTAAAAAATAAGGATGAATATAAATTAATATTTTATAGTTTGTCAAATATTGACATAGCCAACTGTGAATTGAAAAAATATATATATATTGTATTACATTTTGTTTATCATTTTTAAAGTATTTATAAAAATACATTTTCTTAACATAATATCACCTATATATTAATATATATATATATATATATATTATATATAAATGCATAGGCAAAAATATTATTTTATTTTTATGCCTATACATAAAAAATAAGGATAAACATATATTAACGTTTTATAATTTGTAAAATATTATGATAGCCAACTGTGAATTTCAAAAAATCGTTTTAAATTTTCACTATCATTTTAAAAATATTTATAAAAATACATTTTCTTAATTTATGTAGCAAATATCCCCTATATATTAATATATATTAAAAATACAAAAGCTAAAATATTAACTTATTTTTATTCGTGTACTTAGAAAATAAAGATAAACATAAATTTGTATTTTATAATTTGTAAAATATTTTCACAACCAACTGTGAATTTAAAAAAAAAAAGTTTTATGTTTCCATTATCATTTTAAAACTATTTATAAAAATATATTTTCTTAATTTATGTTGCAAATATCCCTTATATATTAATATATATTAAAAATATTAAAGCTAAAATATTAACTTTTTTTTTCTTGTACTTAAAAAACATAAATTAATATTTTTTAATTTGTAAAATGTTTTCACAACCAACTGTGAATTTTAAAAGAAAATATTTTAAATTTCCACTATCAATTTAAACGTATTTATAAAAATACATTTTCTTAATTTATGCAGCAAACATAAAATATTAAATATTAAAAATCCCCTACATCCCCTATACATTAAAAATATTAACTTATTTTTATTTTTGTACTTAAAAAATAAGGATAAACATAAATTAATGTTTTACAATTTGTAAAATATTTTCACAACCAACTGTGAGTAAAAAAAGATGTTTTCTTATTTCCATTATTATTTTAAAAGTATTTATAAAAGTACATTTTCTTAATTTATGTAGCAAATATCCCTTATATATTAATGTGTTTAAAAAATATATAAGCTAAAATATTAACTTATTTTTATTCTTGTACTTAAAAAATAAGGATAAACATAAATTAATATTTAATAATTTGTAAAATAATTTCTGAACCAGCTGTGAATTAAAAAAAAAAATATATTTTATATTTCCATTATTATTTTAAAAGTATTTATAAAAGTACATTTTCTTAATTTTTGTAGTAAATATACCTATATTTTAATATATATTAAAAATATAAAAGCTAAAATATTAACCTTTTTTTTTTCTTGTACTTAAAATAAGGATAAACATAAATTAATATTTTATAATTTGTAAAATATTTTCACAACCAACTGTGAATAATAAAAAAAATATTGTTTTATATTTCCACTATAATTTAAAAAGTATTTATAAAAATACATTTTCTTAATTTATGTAGCAAACATTCCCTATATATTAATATATATTAAAAATATAAAAGCTAAAATATTAACTTTTTTTTCTTGTACTTAAAAAAACATAAATTAATATTTTTTAATTTGTAAAATGTTTTCACAACCAACTGTGATTTTTAAAAGAAAATATTTTATATTTCCACTATCAATTTAAAAGTATTTATAAAAATACATTTTTTTAATTTATGCAGCAAATATCCCCTATATTAAAAATCCCCTATATCCCCTATATGTTAAAAATATTAACTTATTTTTATTTTTGTACTTAAAAAATAAGGATAAACATAAATTAATATTTTACAATTTGTAAAATATTTTCACAACCAACTGTGAATTAAAAAAAAAAAAAAAAAAAAAAAAAAAAAAAAAATGTTTTCTTATTTCCATTATCATTTTTAAAGTATTCATAAAAGTACATTTTCTTAATTTATGTAGCTAATATCCCGTATATATTAATATATATAAAATATGTAAAAGTTAAAATATTAACTTTTTTTTCTTGAAGTTAAAAAATAATGATAAGCATAAATTAATATTTTATAATTTGTGAAATATTTTCACAACCAGCTGTGAATTAAAAAAAAAAATGTTTTATATTTCCACCATCATTTTTAAAAGTATTTATAAAAATACATTTTCTCAATTTATGTAGCAAATATACCTATATTTTAATATATATTAAAAATATAAACACTAAAATATTAACTTATTTTTTTTTCTTGTACTTAAAAAATAAGGATAAACATAAATTAATATTTTATAATTTGTAAAATATTTTCACAACCAACTGTGAATTAAAAAAAAATATTGTTTTATATTTCCACTATAATTTTAAAAGTATTTATAAAAATACATCTTATTGATTTATGTAGCAAACATTCCCTATATATTAATATACATTAAAAATATAAAAGCTAAAATGTGAACTTATTTTTATTCTCGTACTTAAAAAATAAGGATAAACATTAATTAATATTTTATAATTTGTGAAATATTTTCACAACCTACTGTGAATTTTATTTTATTTTTATTTCCACTATCAATTTAAAAGTATGTATAAAAATACATTTTCTTAATTTAGCAAATAATAGTAGCAAATATCCCTATATTAAAAATCCCCCCTATCCCCTATATATTAAAAATATAAAAGCTAAAATTTAACATAATTTTTTCTTGTACTTAAAAAATAAGGATAAACATAAATTAATATTTTATAATTTGTAAAATATTTTCACAACCAAGTGTCAATTTAAAAAAAATTGTTTTATATTTCCACTATCATTTTAAAAGTATTTATAAAAATACATTTTCTTAATTTATGTAGCAAATATTGACATAGATATTAAATATATTAATATATATATTAAAATATATATTAAATATATATTATATTATATTATATATATACATATTAAATATATATTAAAAGCTAAAATATGAACTTTTTTTCCTTGTACTAAAAAAATAAAGATAAACATAAATCAATATTTTATAATTTGCAAAATATTTTCACAACCAACTGTGAATTAATATATATATATATATATATATATATATTTCCATTATCATTTTAAAAGTATTTATAAAAGTACATTTTCTTAATTTATGTGATAAATATCATCTATATCATAACCAGTAGTGAAGAATTAAAAATATGCTCTACATGAGATGTCGACAAACGAGTTATTGCTCAAGCAGCAAATCTTCACAAACTCGTATTGGAATGAAATATTCTTTTCTCCCACCTTTTTCGTCCATTGCTGGCCACTTTCTCTTTATCAATTTCATCGGCACGAGCTGAAGAGAGTTGAAGTGTAAAGTAGCTGCTAGTTTCAGTTATGTGTTCGTCGAAGATAAAAGAGGTGAAGAAAAGGAGAAAAGAGGGCTTAAGGAATACATAGGTGTGCTGAGTAAAAGGGGGGCAAACCTGTGCGAAAACTTCCTGTGCTCATGTGATAAAGATTTCTGCAAAAGCTCGCATTTTCTCTTGCTCTTTTATAAAGGTGCTGTTGAACGCTTATCGAATCTGCAGTATTAGGATGCTTTGGTCCAGTTTTACAATGTTGCTTTTCTTGGCGCCTGTTGGTTGACTACCTATAGGGGACGAGCTTAATATATATATATATATATATATATATATATATATATAAATTTTACATTAAGTTTATATATATATATATATATATATATATAATAAAACTTTTGTAAATAATAACCATTAAACCCTATAAATAATCGACAATAGATAAACCAATAATTATAATACAATACACACACACACACACACACACACACACATATATATATATATATATATATATATATATCCAAAAATTTAAGATTCTCAAAATTAAAATAAGTGGGAAAAAATACTTAAAAATATGTAGAGAAAAAATCCAATGTGCAGAAATTGAAAATTATTACAAGAAGTAATTAAAAACTTATATAGTGGAACATTTTATCAATATTCCACTAATATAGGTAAAATGTAATTGATTTCTGTTTCAGCAAATAGCCGTACACCAAATTTATTAGCTGAAATTCCCCGATCAATTACAGAGTTAAATTTAAAGAAAATTGAATAAAAATGGACAATTATTGAATAATTGTACATGATATGTCCAAAAATCAAAGAATAGGGAGCATTATTAAATACAAAAATGCATTTAATATAGAAGTGTTAAACAAAAATATATATAATCATAAATTTAATCAATTTACTTAGAACTTATTGCTACCATTAGCTTGATGGTAATGGTGTGATAGACAGATCTAAAGAAGTTGCATTTACCAACATCTCATTGAAGTTTAATGATTACAATACAATACATAAATATATCCAAAAATTTAATATTCTCAAAATTAAAATGAGTGGGACATCCAAATATCAACCTTTGAATTCAAAATACGTAAAAAAAAAAAAAAAAAAAAAAAAAAAACAAGTTCTAGCAACAAAACTGACGAAATCTCCATTTTTTTTAAACGATAGGTAAGTATAAAGTGCATACAGAATAGTATATAAAGTTAATAAATAATTAACCAATTCAAACATCAAAAACAAAGCTCCAATTCAGAGACAGCACGCAACCAAACATACATAATAGTTTTAAAGAAAATTTAGAAAATAAATATTTAAAATGATAAAAGATGCCAGAAGAAATTTAGATATAAACTGATATTAAAATGAAATTGGGGAAAAAAAATAATTGAATTCTGAACTAAACACTAATTTAAAGATGGCATAAAGTAAGTGAATAACGAATATTTCAAGTTAATAAATATATAATTAAAATTAATTCACACATGTACAAAATAAATGGAAAATATAATACAAAATTTAAACACAGGAAATTGAAAATGAAAAAAGAAGAAACTATGAATATCTTTTAGTTTTAACCCTTTCCGGCGCAGTGATTCCACTCCGGGCACACCTAATTTTAATTCCAAACTTGCATTCGGCACCAAGAATATTTTAATAAAATTTTGTTTTTAAAATAAAAGCTTAAAATAAGGAGTTCTTATTTTCTAAAAAAGTCGTTTGTAAATTCCTGTGTCAGTCAGTAATTTCTCATTTTTCGAACAGAATTTGTCTGTGCCGGAAAGGGTTAACAGAGGAGCTTCATAAGCCTAATTCATAATAAAGATAGGTTATTTCGTCGAAAATTGCCGGCATAAGGCCCAAATATGACACTTTTAAGCTCCTTATAACATAGCGAAAAAGCCTAAGAAAACTGAAAAAAAAAAAAGATATCCGAAAAATAAATTATTATACATCTGTAATAATAATATTTAAAAAAAAAAAAATCTTAAAATGATGGGCCCAGCTGACAAAAATGAGGCAATATGGTAAATGGTGTGGCCAAGTGTGACGGTAGAAGGCGGTCCGAGGGTCAAATGCTTACCCATGCAGAATTATTCAATTTGCTTCAAACTTTGTATATAGGTTCATTCGGATAAGGCGCTTCCCTGATTAGTTTTGGGGGTTCATTGGTTAAGTATAAAGGGGGGAACGAGGGCTAATCCCCTCCCCTTAATTTAGATAAATGAGTTTTCCATGCAGAATTATCCGATTTGCTTCAAATTTTGTAAACAGGTTTATTCTGATAAGGTGCTTCCCTGATTAGATTCGGAGGTTCATTGGTTAAGTATAAAGGAGGAAACGGAGGTGGCTAATCCCCCCCCCCCCTTAATTTAGCTAAATGGGAAATTCATGCAGAATTAACAGATTTGCTTCAAATTTGGTATGCAGGTTTATTTTCAATTTCTTTATTTTTCTATGCGTCCTTTGAAATAAGACTATAATATACAATTAGTGTGAATAGCCTGTGAGCTCAATGGCATCAGTTTAACTGGGCACTTTTTTTCTTTTTTCTTTTTTCGATGCTTAGAGAAAGCAACAATTAATTTGTCATAATAGGTTGATTCACTAAATGTTTCTGCAAAAATGTTTTATCAACAAATTGTGATACCTCAGATATACCCAATACAGTAATCTCTTTTCAAGATCAATACATCTCCCGTGACATGACACATCGAATATGATGTAACATACACCTCTCTCCTCATATTCCATCTCTCCTATCAGTGGGAGCAGCATCACTTTTCACTCAGTTCACCAACAAAGGAAGAAAGAGACACAGAAGAATATTATGCGCATGCTCAGAAAGGGGCGCGTTAAATGGGCCCTTATCTCCGTCGAATCTCTGATCTGCCGTCGAGATTAAGTTCTCACTCACGATTCGGGACCCGGCCCAACCATTTTGCCAAAAGAGATTGATCTGATAAAGTTTCTGTTTGTCTTTCATTAAAGATAAAAACCACACGCACACCTAGTTTTGCTTTTTTTTTTCTCGTTTGTTTTACGTCTGTCTTCAAGTTTTCGTGCGCTGAGAAAAGGCGAAGATGTTTCAGGTTGTTGTGTGTGTTGGATAGATGAATATCTTTTGTAATTCATCATCTAGCTCTGCCTTATCCATCTAAGATGATCGAGGAAAAAAAATGGTGGGTTATTAACAGCATCTTTTCGGGTGATTACAGACGTTTTCGTCGAACTCCTGATGAAGTGGTGATATGTGTGGGAATGCAGGTAAAATTGATAGAAATCTGCTTATAATAATAGAGGGAAGATTTAGAAATATGCGAAGCTTTTTCCTTGAGGCATAAACAATTGAATATTACAAAGATAGTTTTATGAGTTGATTCAATTTTAAGAATAATATTTGCAGAAGTTTTTAATATACAATTGCCATTGAATTTTAATAATTTGCGTCATTACGTTTAGAACTTACATATGTATATGTTTCTCCTCATACCCTTTCTCAACAATAGAAATAATATCACACCCAGAAAAAGGAATTGATTAAAACTACAAAACATGTTTTGTTGAGTATATTTTGGTTGTTTTAGCAAAATTCAAGTAAAATTGAACCATTTTACTTGAATTAACAAAACATTTTTTGCTGACTATACAAAAAAATTTTTTGGAATTGCAAAAAAAAAAAAAAAAAAAAAAAAAAATTGTTGATTCAAACAAAATTTCCATTGACCTATATTTAAACAAAAAGTTTTGTTGGGTCAACCAAATTTTTGTTGATTCAACAAAACTTTTTTCTGGGTGCAGGTATAGTTGTGGAGATAAATTGTGTCTCTTAGTGCCACTTCACCCATATATTCCTTTTTATAATTTTCTTTTTTTTTTTTTTTTTCAAATAAATTATATTATTTTAGCATTTATTATTCAAATAAAAACAACAACAACAATATTAATAACAATATTAAACTTCATTACCGTTAGGTTCATTTTATGTATAATAACTCTCAGCAAAAATGTTTACCAAACCCACATGCACCTTCACCCTTCTCTCTTATAAAATAAAAAGCTTAATGTACTTACATTTTTTTGTGGAAAAACTCTTGTAAAATTATTCGGGTAAATTTTAAACATCAAAATTTTTTATAGGCGATTTTTCTCGAAAACATTTGCTGAATTACTGAAGCATTGCAAATGAAATATTATTTTCTGCAAATATCGATAATTATAATAATAAGAATTAGAATAAGTAAAAAATAAACGTGATTATTAATGTATCAGCTGCATTTCAACAGTATAACAACTAAAGGCAAGAAATTTTCACATAAAACATTTAATGAAATATAATATTACTACAATATTTTTGACAGTCTGAGTGTAAGTATTAAAAATTTTCTCTCATGACGTTTTGTGTGTCTGCATAGTGTCTGATTTACAATCCATTTTTATTTTATTATTATTCTTTCTTTTGCATTTTTCTACCATTTGATCATTTCGTTTAATTTATATTTATGATTAATATTAATTGCTTTTATCGTTTTTTTTTTTTTTGACTTCACGTTTTATGCGCTGAGAAAAGAAAAAAAATATTTCTTGTTGTTGTATGTGTGTTGGATAGATGATCTGTGTAATATATCACCAAGTTCTGTCTAATCCATCTAAAACGCCCGAGATAGAAAAAAAAGGTGCGGGGTTAACATCTTTTCGGGTGATTTGTAACAATTTCGTCAAACTCCTGATAAAGTTGTGATGTATGTGGAAATGCAGGTGAAACTGATAGAATCAGCTTCTAATAATAGAGCCAAGGTTTAGAAATACGTTAAATGTTTTCATTAAGGCATTTCAATTTGAATATTACTATGAAATAAATACAACGTACTTTTAAAAGCTTATTTAATTTTAAGAAGAACATTTGTCGATTTTATTATTATATAGTTTCTGATGATATGGGTACTTGTGTATGTGTATGTGTGTGTATCTTTCATCAAATTTTAAATTCTATATGTACTTAACTTTAAAATAAATCTTTCAAAATGTCCTATTTATTTGCTTTTTATTTAATCTACTCACTACACTATTAAATTTTTCAGTGAGTATTTGTTAATTTTTATACCAAAAAGATGAAATTGATATTAGAGTTACAATTGTAGACTACTTTTCCATAATTGTATTAAAATATGGGTTCATTTTCTTTCACTTCGGGTTAGGATAGAAGTTCGTCGGGCTCGGGTTGGGTTTCGGATTTATTTTAAGCGTTTTCGCTTTAGGGGCGGATAAAAATGAACCCGCGCAAAACTCTAATCCGGGGCACAAAAATTACATATTTTATTTTATTTATATATATATTTTTTTTTGCTTAAAAAATACTCAATAGTTTTTAGAATAAAATAACTCATGCGTAGGATAAATAGATTTAAAGATGGGGGTTTCCTTTTGTAGTGTTTATGGTTGCCACGTCTTGTTCCAAGATTTAAATGCGTCCCAAAATCCAAGAATTTATGTTTTGAAGAATTGTCATATTTAAACTGATATATCTAAATTTCGATGAAATATAAAGTAATGAAACTGCGTGCAATGTTTTTCAATTACATACTCTCTAAAATGTCCTTTGAAATTTTATTTTTATCGAAAATTTTGAAAATGTGAATCTTATAATAAAATAAAAATACTCATAAAAAGATTTTACCGTTTAAAAATTAGGAATTTTATTTTAAAATAAATACTTTTAAAACACAGCTGGAAGACAATTTAATGTTTAATTGTTTTATATATATAATCGAAAATACAAAAAAGTGTAAAAAATTGTCATTCTTTGAGACACAATATCAAATTTTATACATGGCTGAAATTGAAAAAAATAATAATTTCAGAAAATTAAATTTATAATATCTAAATAAAAATTACATTTAAAAAGAAGTATATGTATATGAAACTTCTGTGCTGCCAACCTCTACTAATAATTTCCTACTAGATATCAACTTAAATCCCCCCCCCACACACACACACACCTAGATTTAATTTTAAAAAACAGTAGCGCCACCTATATAATGGTACAATGTAGGGGGTGCTGCAATGGGTAAATAACAAATAAATTATCAGTGGGTATATTCATCTACGTAACATAAGTAATTTTCTGTCCTCAGCAGTTTATATAAATACCAAATATGAAAATAAGATTTTATTATTATTATTTTAAGAAAAAAATTAATAAAAGTAAAATAAATACAAATACCTAACTAGATAGTGAGAGTGGAATTTCATATTCTCCCTAATAAAACCCCCTAACAAAAACTTCCCCCTTAAACACCATTAGACCCCCCCCCCTTAAATCTAAGGGGAAAAAATCCCAAGTTGGTAACATTGGTAAACTTCCAACTCCCACTTGCCATGCATACAGTACAATGAGATTTACTTACTGATTTAGAATTGTTTAATAAACGATTTGAGAAAAATTAATTAATTGTTGGTAAACATCTTCTTTTGTAAGTGTTCGTAATTGATATTTCAACGTATTCAACAATATCTTTAACTGAGGATGCTCCACCGGAGTGAAAGCGTTTTTATGTCGTAGTGACAGTTTTATGTGAAACATTTTAACATTTTTAATAATGAAATTTCTCATACATACTCAGTAAAATATAATAATAAATTTTCTATATATTTCCATATATTACTATGAATTTTCATGAATTTTTAAAATTCTGTGTAAGAAAATTTTTATGTAAGAATAGCTTTAATACAACGCAATTCAGATAAGGAGTATTTAACTGAGGATGCTCTAGCCGGAGTGAAAGCAATTTTGTGTAATGGTGACAGTTTTATGTGAAACCTTTTAACATTTTTAATAATGAAATTTCTCATACATCCTCAGTACAATATAATAATATATTTTTTATACATTTCCATATATTACTATGAGTTTTCATGAAATTTTAAAATTCTGTATAGGAAAATTTTTATGTGAGAGTAGCTTTAATACAACGCAATTCAGATGAGGAGTATTTAACTGAGGATGCTCTAGCCGGAGCGAAAGCCTTCTTGTGTCATGGTGACAGTTTTATGTGAAACCTTTTAACATTTTTAATAATGAAGGACTGTTTTTATGGAACTTTTAACCATGTTTTTAGGTAATGTATGAGTGTAAAAATTGGTAATATGAAGAATAAATATTAAATATACAGATATTAATAATTGAATGCCTGTTTTAATATATTTAATTATTTGAATTCAACTCATTTTATTATTAATTCAAAGTTATATCACATTAAATCTATGTTGTGGCACACTGTCCAACATTACACACATCGATTGCGCTGTATTAAAGTATTTTATTTTTACATAAAATTTTTCATATACAAAATTTTAAAATTTCATAAAAATTTATAGTAATATATAGAAAATGTATAGAAAATGTATTATTATATTGTATGATTAACCAATAATAATGAGTTTTAATTTAGTCCTATCTTTTGGTATTTATGCTAATTATTGTTATTTTTTTATTTCACGAAAATTCATATTAATATACGTAAAATGCATAGTAAAATTATTATTATATTATATGATTAACCAATGCTAATTAGTTTTAATTTAGTATACTACCTTTTGGTAACTATGCAAACAATATTTTTAATTTAATGAAAATTCCTGTTAATATACATAAAATTCATAATACAATTATTATTATTATATATGATTAACCAATAATAATGAGTTTTAATTTAGTACTATATTTTGGTATTTATGCTAATTGTTATTATTTTTTATTTTGATGAAAGTTCATATTAATATACGTAGAATGCATGATAAAATTATTATTATATTATATGATTAACCAATACTAATGGGTTTTAATTTAGTACTATCTTTTAGTATTTATGCAAATTATTTTTTTTAATTTAATGAAAATTCATGTTAATATACGTAGAATGCATAATAAAATTATTATTATATAATATGATTAACCAGTAATAAAGAGTTCTAATTTAGTACTATCGTTTGGTATTCATGCGAATTAAAAACTTTTAAAATTTCAGGAAAATGCATAGTATTATGTGTCAAATGTACAATAAAATTATTATTATATTATATGAATAACTAATAATAATGAGTTTTAATTTAGTACTATCTGTTGGTATTTATACTAATTCAAAAACATTAAAAAAACTGCTCTTATACAGTATATCATTGGAAAATTTTACTTCTCTAAAAGATGTGAATATGAGTTAGAAACTCAAAAAAAAAAAAAAAAAAAATAAATATCATCATCATCAAAATAAATAAATAAATAAATAAAATATGTAATACTGCCTATTGTTTATTGCATTATGTGCATTATAAATCAAAGATAATGCAGAGCAAAATCCCATAATTTATTCATAAACTTTCGCATGTGCAAGTGTGCGCATGCGAATGTTTCAGTCAAAACTTTTAAAAAACATACCAAAATACAAAAATTACCAAAAGTGTCTCAAAATACAGTAGTAATTGGGTGCGTAATTAAAATTAAAATTAGTTAAAATACTTATTTTTCATATTTAAAAGTTTACAAATTTATATTTTATGTACACTGAAAATTGACTTTTAAAATTCTGCTATCCATAAGTAAATAAATGTATAATACTTTTTAATAAAACCTTTAACTGGAACAAAGCAAATTATTATTTTTTCTTTTACACATAAATGCGCATGCACCCGTGTGAATGCTTTAAGAGAAACTTCTAAAGAATAGAAATGTCTGAAACGGATCTTAAATCAAAAACATCCTTATTCTTTTAATATAAATTTGCATGCACATATACATATACACATCTTCAATTAAAATTGCTAAAGTATGTAAAATAAATTATGAGGTAAACATAAAAAAATATTAATATCATAATTAAATTGAAAGATACGAATATAAAAATAAAATAAACTATCAAGTGCAAATATAACTATTAAATGCTTAAATTGTCTTTTATATTCAAAATACTTTTTAAAGTGTGATTCCCACGCACTGTAAATCGACTTTACACTTTATTTTGTCGATAAGAATAAATATATATGTGCACATCTATATTTTAAACAAATATTTGAATCAAAATTCTAACGAAAGATATTCTTACTTCTTTTCATGTTTATATATCACCCCCCCCACACACACACACACACACGTGTAATCACATTAAAAAAAATAGAGGAGTTGTTTGATAAATATTTAATTTTTCCTTAATTAAACTGAAAGATACGAATATAAAAATAAAAATAAATCTATCAAGTGCAAATTTAAATATTAAATGCTTAAACTGTCTTTTATATTCAAAATATTTTTTAAAGTGTGATTCACACGCGCTGTAAATTGACTTTAAACTTTATATTGTCGATAAGTATAAATATATATGTGCACATGTATATTTTAAACAAATATTTGAATCAAAATTCTAACGAAAGATATTCTCATTTCTTTTCATGTTTATATATCACCCCCCCCCCCCCCACTCGTGTAATCACATATAAAAAAAATAGAGGAATTGTTAGAGAAATATTTTCCTTTTCGCCCCCCTCTCCCTCCGCCTTCCCACAACGTCTTGCCTTCTCTCCTCAATCTTTAATGCTTACCATCATCATCATCATCATCAGTGGGGCGGCACCACCAGTTGAAAAGCCTAACTGTGTGTGTGTGTATATATGCAGCAGCAGTTATGTGTTCGCGCCAGATAAGGCCACAGACAAAAAGGAATGCCAGGGCTTAAGGAGCAAGGCAGTAGGCGGGGTGGAGCGTGCAAGCCCTCCCTGTTCTTGCGCGATAAAGTTCCAGGCAGTCTTAGTTTCCATTCACAAAAGAGTAAATGGTTATCATATCTGCCGTTGCCATCCAGTCACAAGTGAATTTTGGTATTTGGGAAAGAGTGAGTGGGAGGAGAGTGGAGAGAGATCAGTCCTGGCAAACGATAACAATGCTTCTTCCCTATCTGTAGATGCAGCGGCTATAAAGCACCCAAGTTTGCCTTGCGTGAATTTCTTCGAAGGATGAGGATTTGTGAGAGTGATAAGCGGCTTATCAGAAACAACAACGTTAAAAAAAAATGAGAGACACACACACAGAGAGAGAGACATACAGTGTTTTCCCTTCTCATAATCTCTCACTCACTCTCTCACACATCTTCGCGATGAAAGGAAGACTTTGTTTGTAGAGATTCAAAAATCATATATTCCGTCGTATGAAAGAAGATTTTTTTTTCCTTTCCTCATATCGTATTTGTCATCTGTCTTAAATGTAAGGAGAGAGTTATTTCTCCTCTGTTCTCTAAAAATCATCTTGCAAAATTTATCTTATGTTTATTTTTTATTATATATATATTGTATATATTATATATATTATATATATATATATATATATATATATATATATATATATATATAATGCTGTATTAAGTTTATAATTTTACGATAAATTAAAACAAAAAAAATACTTTTATGCACTTAAAACCTACCGGAAAAGAAAATAATTATTATCTATATAAATTATATAATACATTTTTTAAAATGGAATATAAAAAAAAATATATATATACACACCCACACATATATTTTAAAAATCAAAATGTAAATTACGAATGTGAAAACGAATAGAAAACAAATGAAAAAAAAATAATAAACAAAAGTGAGTGAAAATAAAAAAATAAATAAAAATAATTTAATGTGTTATGTATTCCTCAAGGAACTTCATATACACAATTCGTAGTAAATATGTCTTATTTCTTCGAATATTGTCTGCATGGGGACAAAAAATGACAATATTAAGCTCCTTATAACATAAATAAAGAGATGAATTAAATATATTAAGATAACCAATAAATTAATTACAATTCAATAAAATTCGGCAAATTACTTAATAAATTACAAACAAAAAACATCTCATCAATAAATAAAATTGACAAAATATATAGAATTCAAACTGCAATCAGAAATAGCTAAGTAAAATGAACCAAGAGAGAGAGGAAATAAGAAAGAAGAAGGATAAAAGAGCTAGTGCTGACATATGTATATATATATATATATATATATATATCAAGGGATCCCTTATTCTACCATAAGATAGATCTACCATAAGGCCTTATCTTAAAGCCAGCATAGCATGTCACATATTGTCATCATTCTTTGACCATCACTGTCAATTCAACATGTAGTGTTTTATTAGGCGGATCCATTGTGTATTTCGTGTTATATATTCTGTATAAAGTTAAGTATACGCGCTCTATTGATGGTTATTGGAATTAACTTCTTTTGTTCTAGAAAACATTCCAATCATCTGCTTATGACAACCCTCAAATTTCATGACTTTTTGACGAATAGGCTTTGCTATAGTTCTTTCAGAAACGTGTAATTTAATTTGGGACACCCTGTAAATTTATTTTTTAATTGCTATATCGATATCACACAAAAGATGAAAGCTGAAATTAAAACAAAGAAAAAAATAATAATATATTAATTAGAAATTTTTTAATACTCAATCCAAATGAATCATTTTGAATTTGTATAAAGCACCATTGAATAAAAAACTAAAACGATTAGAAATTATCAGAAATTTAAATACCACACAGAAATTTACAGAGAAAATATTTAAAAGTTTCAGAAATACTTGTTAAAGTTGTTAAAAACTCTTAAAAAACACTATTTTTTATGAAAAGTCGAATTAAAGTTAATCAGTTAAGTTTCATTATTCCTATCTTTTAATTCAAGCGTAAAATGGGAGATTTAAAAAATTTCCAATTGACTGATACTTGATTGTTTTGTACAGTTTTTGTTTGGAATATTCATTGAAGGAATTTATTTTCGTACCTTGTTTATAAGATTCTTTTTCTGATAAAGATTTTAAATTTATTTTTATTTATTTCTATAAATTTTCCGGTTGCTCGTTAAGTTTTTGTAACGAATTAAATTAATCTTTTTGCAACCATTCCAAAGTTAATCTTAATTATTACTCGAACTATATAGGTTTTGATTAAATATCTATGTTTTTTTATTTAAATGAAAAATTGAAAATGATAAAAAATTATCATGTATGGATTATCCAAAGATAAATTAAAAAAGGATCATGTTCTTATTTTAAATGTAATTTTTATTTGATTAAAAAACGGCTGTTAATTATTAATTATTTGCATTTTGATTTAAAACATTTCAAGTGAAATATTTTAAATCTTTGAAAGCCGAGGAAAAGTTATGCAAAGTTTTTTTTTTCCCACAAATTTAATCACATAAGAAGGGAATAACATGTTTGAAGTAAAACAATAAAGTAGTAAATTTAGCATGTTTTTATATAAAATAATTCGACATGGTAAGGAAATTATTTTATTATAATTAAATTATTTATTTTATTTCATTCATATGGCATTATTTATTTTCCTAACGTCTCTTAACTTACTATACAGTGTAATTTATATACATTTTTTCGATTATAATGTATCAATATGTAATTTCCAAATTATGAATAAAAGGTTTGTTTTCATTTTGATTTAGATTAACTTTTTTTAGCTTTTAATTAGGGGAAGATCGGGTAGCCCCGAACACTAGGATAGATTGCAAATAAAGAACAAATGAATGAAATTTCTGTCTTTATTTTAAATAATAAAGACATTTATTAAAATATTTTATTTATTATAATTTTTTTTTTTTATTATGTAAAATAAAATTACGAACTTCTTTAACGATTTTAATTAAACATTGCTAATAATATCGAATTATTTAACGAAATATAATGAAAATAGTTTGGCCTTATTTTTTCGGCGTTACAAGAAACGGCGGGTAGCCCCGCACATATTAATCAATGGTGTTCCAACCGTTTTTTTGGCCTTACAAACATCACAATTATAATAAAAATCCGATCTTCATGGGCCCAGTCTTTGCATTCCTGGCACTGAATCCAGTCCTCTTCAAATATTAAATGTTCAATAGAGTTTGACAGGAGCAACGAAAATTTATTGACGAAAACAAAACACTCACTCACGACTAACTTACTCGGCACCCACGTCGCAATTAAACTGTATTTGTTTCGACTATAGAGGGCTTTCATTTACAATAACTCTTTATTTACGCAACACTTTGAATTTCTTAAAAATTGAAATGTCCGCGGTTACCCGCCGTCCGCGGCTACCCGACTTTCCTCCAATAAAATTGAGCTAGGAGTTCATGAGTTACATCAAAAATCAAATAAGTTTAAAATAAAAAAAATATTATTAATACTTTTTTTTTTTTTTTTAAGTTTTACTTTTTTTTAAAGTGATTTTTATAGAAATACACATTTCAGGAAAAAACAAGAACGAAAAATAATTCATCTGACATAGATCATGAAACACTTTCCAACACTAATTAATATATTAAATTTTTTCATACGATGGAATGAGATATCTAAATAAGCAATTTAAAAAGTACATAACTCAGTAAAAATCCCTTTTCACGAATTACTGCCCATTTTTGAAGTCTTTCGTGCAGCCCTGTATATGATCTACAGAATTTGTAAACAACACGTAGTAGTATTTCAAATTTTAATTGCTTAAAAGGCGTATAGCACAACATTGTGAAAAAGTATCCAAGCTGGATTCGAACCCGGTTCATCAGTATAGCGCACTGACGTTCTACCAACTGAACCACTTGGAACGATAGCCAGTCTGCCAATTTTCACTATCACATGTTGGCAAAGCTACAATCGCAGGACAAGATGGAAAAATTTTCAGGGAGAACCCAATCCTGGGGCAAACACAAAACTAAAGAGAATCCAGCATCGATGGAAAAAATTCCAAGTATTAAAAACCCTTAGTATACTAAAAATTACATTAAATTGCATTTCACAACGGAAAGAGCACTTCTAGCAATGACCGATCATAGTCAGTCTTTTAACCAAATTATCTTGTACGTCTCTGTACATGAACGATAAATCCTATGCACTCCATTATATATAGAAAATACGTTGTATTGAACCTTGGCGATCCTTTTAAATTTCATTATATTTCAAGTATCATAACATGTTCAAAATGCACCATAAACGATATTTCCCCATATATCATAATGTAAGTGGATTATTTTGTACGTGCCTGTAATTGAACGATAAATTCTACTAACTGTATACTCCGGTAAAAGCATGCTGTAGTCCACCTCAGTAATGCACATTAATTTCATTATGTTTGAAATATCATATCATCGATAAAATGCGCTGCAAACGATTTTTTCCCATAGACCATAATATAATGGAATTATTTTGGTTTTTTGTGTAAATGAACTATTAATGCTACTCGCTTCATTTTATACCATCAAATACCGAATATTCTATAATAAAATTCAAATTATTGTATACAATTTTTATGAGAATCCGGGTATATTTACGATAATTAGAGCACGGACAGGCAGACATACAGACAGACAGACAGACCGAATTCATAAACACTTTTCAAGTATGTTGGAAAGTGTTAAAAATCTTTATAGGGGTCTGTAAATAAATAAAAAAAAATTTTTGAGCCCCGGAACTCTTTAAAGAAATCTACCACAAATATTATAGAATCAAAACAGTGGTACCAAATATATATAAAAAAATATATAGGACACAGACAGACAGACCGAATTCATAAACACTTTTCAAGTATGTTGGAAAGTGTTAAAAATCTTTATAGGGGTCTGTAAATAAAAAAAAATAAAATTTTGAGCCCCGGAACTCTTTAAAGAAATCTACCACAAATATTATAGAATCAAAACAGTGGTACCAAATATATATAAAAAAAATATATAGGACACTGCAACTCCTGGTACCGAGTCTCTTTAAAAGAAAAATATATTTATTTAAATTGCAAAATATATAAATAAAATAAATAAATATCGTAATTTCGGCGTATAATCCGCGGATCAAACAATATTGTTTCAACCCAGAAATTTTATTCAAGAATTGAAGTCAAATAATTACACCAATCTATTAAATTACATTTTATAAAATAAGATTTCTGGGTCAAAACATGATTGTTTGATCCTCGGATTATACGCCGGAAATTACGGTAAATAATTTGCGATTTGTATACGCTCTTCTAGCATGCATTGTGAGAAAAAAATACAGTTGTCTGTATTTTCTGCTTGTTTATTCGGTTCTTTATCTATGATATTTTTATTATTTATTTATTTATTTATTTATCCGTTTTTATTTATTTTTTTTAAACCTGTCATTTCCTCTACATCAAGATTGTTCTAAGAGAAAAAGAACTTTATCAGGCATTTTGCAAGTTAAAATAAAGAAGGAACTTTAGAAGGGGATATCTTATTCAAATTATGAAATGATTGGAATTTTATTCTTTTTCATTTTGTATATGTTACTATTGATACAGTTTGTAATGTGGAAAAAAATAATAAAACATGCTTCTGTAACATTACTTCTGTATTATTTATTTATTCATTTTGTAATCTTATTTTTTAAATATCCGTTTCCCTTAAATTTCCTTTTCTCTACATTCAGACTACTATTACAGTAAAACAACTTTTGCGGGAATTTTGAATACTAAAAGAAAAATGAAAAAAGAAAGAAAGAAGGATTTAAATTATAAAATAATTGCGACTTTATTATTTTGATTTGCAATTTGTATAAGTTACTATTCATACAGTTTGCAATGTGAAAATAAATAAACAAAACAAACTATTTACATCTTCTTTTTTTCCTTAATATATATTTTTTTAACTATTCATTTTCCTTATTTTTCATTTTCTCTACGTTGGAGTATTATAATGGAAAAACAACTTCTACAGGCATTTTGAATGTTAAAAGAAAAAAGAAAGAAAAAAAGAAGGATATTTAGGGAATATATATTTTTTTTTTACATTTTAAAATTATTCAGATTTGTATTTTTTAAAGCTATTTCGATTTATGTTTCGTATATGTTATTGTTTAAACAGTTACCAATGTAAAAAAAAAAAAAAAAAAGTAAGAAACTTTTTATATTTGATTTGATTTGTCTGTGTTTGTTTTGTTTCTTTATAATTTTTTTAATTTTTCCGTGTCCCTTACGTGTCATTTTCGCTATAGCGATACTGTCATAAAGGAGAAACATATTTTACAAGCATTTGTAATTACAAAAAAAAAAAAAAAAAAAAAAAAAGATAGAGAGAGAGAGAGAGAGAGAGAGAGAGAGAGAATATTCAAGCTATATTACATTTAACTTATTATTTTGATCTACGTTTTTCGTATGTTATAATTAAAGCAGCATATAATGGGAAAATAAAAAACTAGTCGGATGTGTCAATCCCAAAACTTTCTTCTACCTCACTTCTAACTCTTCAGGTTTCGCATACACTAAAAAGAATCAGCACCAATTTATATCAAGTTCTAACTGAAACTCAAGTTTTATTAAATTCGGTGCATTATTTCTTGAGATATGACTATCGCTAAAATCGTGTAAATCCTGCAAAATGCTGCATAGCAGCGCCACCTGCTGGGCGATTTTTACAAAAAACTAATCAGCACCAATTTATATCAGAGATTAACTGAATATAAAGTTTTATTAAATTCCGAGCATTAGTTCTTGGGATAGAGCTGTTGTGAAAATCACGAAAAAGGCTGCATAGCAGCGCCACCTGCTGGGCGATTTTTACCAAAAGCTAATCAGCACCAATTTATATCAGAGACTAACTGAATATAAAGTTTTATTAAATTCCGATCATTATTTCTTGATAGAGCTATTGCGAAAATCGCGAAAAATGCTGCATAGCAGCGCCACCTGCCGGGAAATTTTTACCAAAAACTAATCAGCACCAATTTATATCAGGGACTAACTAAATCTAAAGTTTTATTAAATTCCGAGCATTAGTTCTTGAGATAGAGCGACCACAAAATTTTTGTCACATACAGACAGACAGACAGACAGACAGAGTCACAGACAGACATTTTCTAAAAATAGTCAAATCGTGTTCAGGATTTTCTAAAACGTATAAATCCGTCGAAAATCGGAAGTCGAAAATTTGCATGAATCCAATACTTTCTTCTTGTAAAGATAGAAGAAAGTAATAAGCTTTTTATATAGTCTTTTCTGTTTATTTGTTTCTTCGAATATTCCTAAGCTATTAGTTTCCTTTATATGTCATTTTTCTATCTTGGGATTGTAAAAAAGAAAACAAAATACCTTTTACAGACATTTTGTAAATTAAAAATGAATGAAATTTACGGGGATATATATATATGATTTTTTTGGTAAAGTTAAAAAAATGAATGAAATTTACGGGGATATATATATATGATTTTTTTGGTAAAGTTAATAAGATTAAGGTAAACATATTTGATGCAAGCTTTGCATATATTACTCTTGAAGTAGCACGTAATGAAAGAGAAAAAAGTTATTTAAATTTTTATAGATTTATTTATTTGTACATTTTTAAAGCTGACCTTTTTCTTTTGCCTGTCGTTTAATCATCAGTGAGACTGTTGAAAAGAAAAATAAATATTCTGGCTTTTGGCTTGTTAAAATAGAAGAATATGTAGGGAAAAGTTTATTTTAACTGTAAAATTATTGAAATTGAAAGAAAAATACATTGATTCAAGCTTTACATGTTTTATTCTTGATACACTACGCAATGTTTTTTTTGGAGGGGGGGGGGGAGGGGATTCTATTTTCTTTAAAAGCTGTTTGTTTCTTCTGTATGGTCTTTGTCATCAATGAGAGTTTTATAAAGGAAAAACAACTTTTAAAGGCATTTTGTAAGTTAAAAAAGTAACATATTTAAATCGATGATTATTTAATTTGTACAATTATTTAAAAAAAGAAAAACATTTTGATTTAAGCTTTTTACATTTTATTCTTGATACAGTACATAATATGTAAAGAAAAGAAAAATGTTAATTGTGTTCGTTTGTTTGTTCTTCTCTTTTAAAGCTGTCTGTTTCTTCTGCATGGTCTTTTCTCATCAATGAGGCTATTATAAAGGAAAAACGACTTTTACAGGCATTTTATAAACTGAAAAAGAAACGTGAAAAAAAACGCTATTTTTTGAATTGTAAAGTTATTAAGGTTAAAAATAATATTTTGATTCGAGCTTAATATATTTTATTTTTGATATAGTACGTAATGTGAAAAATAAAGGTTAATATTGTTCGTTTGTTTTTTCTTTTTTTAAAGCGGTCTGTCTTTTCTGTCCAACGAGGTTGTTATAATGGGTAAAAAAATAATTTTACAGGTATTTTTAAATTTAAAAAAAAAAACGTATTTAGAGAGTTGTTTATTAAAATTGTAAAATTATAAGATGTAAATATATATATATATATATATATATATATATATTCAAGTTGTATATTATGTATATTTTATTCTTGCTACAGTACGTGATGAAAAAAAAAAAGAGAGAGGGAGAGAGAAAAGATAACTTTGTTTGTTTATTTGTTATTCTGAATGGTATTTTCTCAAAAAGAATATTATTATAGAGGAAAAACAACAGCGGTATTTATTTAAACTGTAAAATTATTAAGATTAAAAAAATATATTTAAGCTTTATACAATTAATTTTTTATATAAAGAAAAAAAAACGTTAATTTTGTTCTTCTCTTTTAAACTTGTCTGTTTCTGCTGTATGGTTTTTTCTCATCAATGAGACTATTATAAAAGAAAAACAACTTTTACAGGCATTTTGTAAATTAAGAATGAAATGCACTTAGAGCGATATTTATTTAAACTGCAAAATTATTAAGGTTTAAAAAATAAACTGGTTCAAGCTTTATATATTTGATCCTTGTAATATTTGATAATATGTAATGGGAAAAAAAGAAGAAGAAAAGGAAAAACTTTGTTCGTTCGTTTTTTTAAAAAAAAATAAAGGTGTCTGTTTCTTCTGCATGGTCTTTTCTCATTAATGAGACTGTTATAAAGGAAAAACAACTTTTACAACCATTTTTAAATTTAAAAAAAGAAACGCATGTAGAGCGTTAAATTGTAAAATTACTGGGATTAAAAAAAATATTTTGATTCAAGCTTTATATATTTTATCCCTGATATAGTTCATAATGTGTATAGAAAAAAAAAAGATTAATTTTGTTCTTCTCTTTTAAAACTGTCTGTTTCTTCTGCATGATGTTTTCTATCCAATGAAGCTATTATGAAGGAAGAACAACTTTTACAGTCATTTTGTAAATATATAAAAAAAAAAAAATATTTAGAGCAGTATTTATTTAAATTGTAAAATTATTAAGATTAAAAAATATTTTTGATTCAAGCTTTATAAATTTTATTCTTAAAATAGTACGTAATGAGAATTTTTTTTTAATTTTGTTCGTTTGTTGGTTCTTCTTTTTTATAAAAACTGTCTGTCTCTTCTGAATGGTCTTTTCTCTCCAGTGCGGCTGTTATAAAAGAAAAACAACTTTTACAGTCATTTTGTAAATTAAAAGAACAAACAAAAAACAACGTATTTAGAGCGACATTTATTTAAATTGTAAAAATATTACGATTAAAACAAAATATTTTGATTCAAACTTTATATATTTTATTTTTGATATAGTACTTAATGTGAAAAATAAAGGTAATTTTGTTCGTTTGTTTATTCTTCTTTTTAGAAGCTGTCTGATTCTTCTGCATGGCCTTTTCTATGCAATGAGGCTGTTATAAAGGAAAAACAACTTTTACAGTTAATTTGTAAATTAAAAAAGAAACGTATTTAGAGCGATATTTATTTTAAAATGTTATTTTGCTAAGATTAAAACAAAATATTTTGATTCAAGCTTTATATATTTTATATTAGATATAGTACTTAATGTGAAAAATAAGGGTAATTTTGTTCGTTTGTTTATTCTTCTTTTTTGAAGCTGTCTGTTTCTTCTGCATGGTATTTTCTCTCCAGTGAGGCTGTTATAAAGGAAAAACAACTTTTACAGTCATTTTGTAAATTAAAAAAGAAACGTTTTTAGAGCGACATTTATTTAAATTGTAAAATTATTACGATTAAAACAAAATATTTTGATTCAAGCTTTATATATTTTATTTTTGATTTAGTACTTAATGTGAAAAATAAAGGTAATTTTATTCGTTTGTTTCTTCTTCTTTTTTGAAGCTGTCTGTTTCTTCTCCATGGTCTTTTTTATGCAATGAGGCTGTTATAAAGGAAAAACAACTTTTACAGTCAATTTTTAAATTAAAAAAGGAACGCATTTAGTGTGATATTTATTTTAAAATGTAGTTTTATTAAGATTAAAACAAAATATTTTGATTCAAGCTTTATATATTTTATTTTAGATATAGTACTTAATGTGAAAAATAAGGGTAATTTTGTTCGTTTGTTTATTCTTCTTTTTTGAAGCTGTCTGTTTCTTCTGCATGGTATTTTCTCTCCAGTGAGGCTGTTATAAAGGAAAAACAACTTTTACAGTCATTTTGTAAATTAAAAAAGAAACGTTTTTAGAGCGACATTTATTTAAATTGTAAAATTATTACGATTAAAACAAAATATTTTGATTCAAGCTTTATATATTTTATTTTTGATTTAGTACTTAATGTGAAAAATAAGGGTAATTTTGTTCGTTTGTTTATTCTTCTTTTTTGAAGCTGTCTGTTTCTTCTGCATGGTATTTTCTCTCCAGTGAGGCTGTTATAAAGGAAAAACAACTTTTACAGTCATTTTGTAAATTAAAAAAGAAACTTTTTAGAGCGACATTTATTTAAATTGTAAAATTATTACGATTAAAACAAAATATTTTGATTCAAGCTTTATATATTATATTTTTGATTTAGTACTTAATGTGAAAAATAAAGGTAATTTTATTCGTTTGTTTCTTCTTCTTTTTTGAAGTTGTCTGTTTCTTCTCCATGGTCTTTTTTATGCAATGAGGCTGTTATAAAGGAAAAACAACTTTTACAGTCAATTTGTAAATTAAAAAAGAAACGCATTTAGTGCGATATTTATTTAAAAATGTAATTTTATTAAGATTAAAACAAAATATTTTGATTCAAGCTTTATATATTTGATTTTTGATATAGTACTTAATGTGAAAAATAAAGGTAATTTTGTTCGTTTGTTTATTCTTCTTTTTCAAAGCTGTCTGTTTCTTCTCCATGGCCTTTTCTATGCAATGAGGCTGTTATAAAGGAAAAACAACTTTTACAGTCAATTTGTAAATTAAAAAAGAAACGTATTTAGAGCGATATTTATTTTAAAATGTAATTTTATTAAGATTAAAACGAAATATTTTGATTCAAGCTTTATATATTTTATTTGTGATATAATACGTAATCTGAAAAATAAAAGTTAATTTTGCCCATTTGTTTCTTTTTCTTTTTTATAGCTGTCTGTTTCTTCTGTATGGTTTTTTTTTCAATCCAATGAAGCTGTTATAAAGAAAAAACAACGCTTAAAGTATTTTGTAAATTAAAAAAGAAACGTTTTTAGAGTAACTGAAAAATACTTTGATTCAAGATTTATACATTTTATTCTTGATATAGTACGTAATGTGATTTTTTTTTAATTTTTCATTTGTTTGTTCTTCTTTTTTAAGGCTCTCTATTTCTTCTGCATGGTCTTTTCTATCAAATTAGTCTGTTTGAAATGAAAAACGACGTTTACAGTCATTTTGTAATTATTCACAATTTAAAATAACATTATTCTGATTCACATCTATCTATATTATTCCTAAAATAGTATGCAACCTAAAAGAAAGCTATTTATATTTTTGTGCTGGTTCATTTTCTTAAGTTATTCGTGTAATTTACGTTTAATTTTCTTGACATTGAGAATGTGAAGGAAAAACAACTTAAAGAATTATTTCGAATTAATTATGTCTATGTTATTCCTGAAATAGTAAATAATGTAAAAAATAAAAATAGATAAATAAAACAAGCCGTTTACATATTTTTTCACTTGATAATTCATCTTTTCCTTTTTCTTTCTTTCTTTCTTTCTTTCTTTCTTTTTTTTTTTTTTTTGAGTTATCCATTTAATTTGCATGTCATTTTCTCAGCATTGATATTGTTATAAAGGCAGGGCTGCGACTGGCGACTATTTTTTAAGTCTACCTTGCACCACTTTCTCAAAACAAAATTTTTTTTCACATACACTTTAACAGCATGTGCAAAAAACATATACTGCAAAATTAATTTTATTAAAATAGTGGTTCAAATAGAATATAAAAATAGTCGCCAGTGGCAGCTTTGTAAAGGGAAAACTACTTTCATAGACATTTTTTAAGTTGAAGAAAGAATGATATTTTGAATAATATTTATTTAAATAAAAAAATATATATAAACATTTTTAAAAAGGTGTTTGCGTTTTGCATTTTACATTGTTCATGTAGTATCCAATGTATCTTACAAAGAAATGTTTATATAAAATATGATAGGAAATATAATCATCAATTAGCAACCGATAGGAACTTGGAATTTAAAACAATAATATGTTTTTGAAATTATTTTAGTTTTTTATTAATTTATTTGTAGCGTAAATACAAATATGAATTAGATATATTAAATAAATATAATGAAAGATATTTATATTGTAAAGTATGTTGCAAAAAATATTTAGATTGTTTAATAACACATATGAAAGGCGTTAAAGAATGTTACTTAACAATGTTATAAATAACACTGATAAATTTATTTTAATTTACTTCTTATTTTTACTAGAACTGAAGTTATAGCTATCTTTCTAATATATATATGTATATATATATATATATATATATTCATTATAAGACAACGCAGATATATCATACAGAAATGGGAGAATAAAAATTTAAATATATATTGTGCGTATAGGTATGTATAAGATTATGTGAGGAGTCTGTGTGTGTGTGAAGATGTATGTATGTATGAAGATGAATGTCTATCTATCTACCTATCTATCTACCTATCTATCTACCTATATTTATTTATCTATCTATCTGCTATTCTCTCTCTCTCTGTGGTTACGTGTCAGTCAGTCAGTCAGCACAAACAAAGTATTTTTCTGTCTAAGTTTAAGAAAATTTCACTTTATCATTCGTTACATTTATTTAAATAGTTTTACTTTTATAAAGAGATATGTGTGTAGATAAATAACACCTTACAAAAATGTATAAAAAAAAAGTTAAATTGAGCTATAAAAATTCGTTAAAAGCGACAGAGAAAAATCCATTTTCCTGATTCATCCTATGCAAAATTTCTTAAATCCATATTTGCATTTTTCCTTTAACCCAGTCATCAAGAACCTATCGCATCAATATACGATAAGAAGATTCATCAAATTCCCATAAAAACGCAAACGAATACGATAATTCCAGCGAACAAACCCAAGAGCGCCAATCCGAAATCGCTCATTTCTTTTACCGAGATTTGCTGCTTGGAAGACTTTGAATGTAAACAATAAGTAACAATGATAAAACTCACGTGATTAATATTTAGAAAGAGTTACCCCCCCCCCCCCCCTTACGCTCTTTTCTTTCGTATGCGCAGGGTTAAACGATAGCGATCTGTTTTGTAGGTGTCCCCGGTAAAAGTACACACACTGCATCGATGACACACAAAATAAACTCTTCAGCGTTATCGCACTTCAACACACATGCGGGGGTGGGGGGAAGAACTTTAAGGGGGAGTGTCTTCAAACGGATCAGATCTTTCGGCGCCTTTTCTTCCGCATTTTTATTGGGATTGTTTAAGAGGGGAGACGCGGAATCGTTTGAGAAAAGAGCGGTGGAGAATTGAAAATTCGAAAAGTTCAGTTAGCAAAAAAGATGAAATATGATATAATTTTTTATTGCATCTTTATTTCAGTTTCATATTTCCTAATCGTGAAAAGTGTGAGATACGTAGTAGCTTTTACAGAACCTGAAGGAAACACTGAAATTATGAAACTCTGTGAAATTTTGATTGGATTTATTTTATTTTTAAAGCAATCGATCCATAATTAATAACTTTATTTTGAACAAAGGCTTGTCATACATTCCATCATTGCTGATAAGTATTAATGACCTTGAAATTTTTTTTTTCTATAGATGGATATTGGTAGACAAATAGACGAATAGAAAATTTTTTCTCATATAACTCGCTGTATATACATCTATTTGTTTGTCTCTCTCACCGTCTCTCTCTCTCTCTCTCTCTCTCTCTCTCTCTCTCTCTCTCTCTCCCCCCTCCCCTCTCTCTCTCTCTCTCTATATATATATATATATATATAAACTTATTGTAAAAATTAACCATTGAAACAGAAGCAACTGACCATATGCTATGAGATTATTACACCAAATAGCACTGTCAAATTACAAATTATAAAACATAGTCCTAATAAATGAATTTATTCAAAAAGTGAAACAAAAGTAAAAACACAAATGTAGGCTTATAATGTAATTCACTTTATATATATATATATATATATATATATACCTATCTGTCTGTCTGTCTGCCAGCCTTACTATCTATCAATCTCTCTCGCTGTCTGTCTGCCTGCCTGCTTGAACTTTTATCTATATATCTCCTTATCTGTCTGTCTATATCTGAATTTTCTTCAGGTTTTAAAAAGGGCAGTAGACTTGCTGGTGGCAAAAGGGCACAGCGCATTTTAGATATTAAAAAGTGCGAGATACGAAGCAGCTTTTCCAGAACTTGAAGGAAACATTGAAATTATGAAACTCTGTGAATTTTTTATTAGATTATTTTCTTTTTAAAGCAATCGATCCATAATTAATAACTTTATTATGAAAAAAAGCCTTTTCATACATTCCATCATTGCTGAAAATGACCTTGATTTTTTTTTCTATAAATGGATATTGATAGACAAATTGACAAAAAGGAAATTTGTTTTATATAACTCTCTCTATATTCATCTATTTGTTTGTCTCTCTCGCCGTCTCACTATCTATCTGTCGATATATCTATTTACCTATCTGTCTGTCTGTCTGCCAGCCTTACTATCTATCAATCTCTTTCCCTGTCTGTCGGACTGCCTGCTTGATATTTTATCTGTCTATCGACTTATCTATATATATGTATATATATCAGAATTTTCTTCAGGTTCAAAAAAAGAACGAAAAATCACGCGTCAAGCATAGATTATGTAACACTTTCCAAAACTTCCAAAATAATTTTACAAATCTTTACCGTAAGGTGTAAGATGATATCTAACTAAACGATTTTGAAAACGCATAAAATATTTAAAAATCCAATTTCAGGAATTACCAACAATATTCGGAAAAATATCTGAGATCTTTTGTGCAGCCCTGTATATGATCTATAGATTTGTATATATACTAAATAGAATGCTAAATTTTAGTTCAGTTAGGAAACGCGTAGCACAGTTTGAAATTTCCCTTCTGCAATTTCCGACAATAAACGGAAATGTACTCGATAACTTTTGTGCTGCTCTGTATACAATCTATACAATTTATACACTCCGAGTAATAGACAAAATATGAGTTAAATTTAAAAACGCGTTCAGCAACTGAAAAAGCATTCCCAGCAATTATTGTTAATAAGCATATTTATATTTGTATACATAAAAAATATATATTTAATCTGGGGCTAGAAGTTGATAGACAAACAGACAGTGGGGAAATTGGGATACATATTATAACTTTCTCTCTCTCTCTTTCTCTGCCCATCATTCTATATGTCTGTCTGTCTATCTATCTAACTAACTATTATAAGAGCCATACTCAATTACTGACAGGGAAGCAGCAGCTTTATTCATAATTTTTGTTGTGAAGTTCTAAAACTGTATCCAAATTATTTAATTCAAAATATAAAATTTTATGTATAATAGTTAATATACAAAGTGTTATAAACATAATAATTATCTTCAATTTTTAATTTTTGGCAAATGAAAAACATATTCAAATTTTTCTAGTCAAAATAATATGGGACAAAATGCCATTGCTTTATCAAACATTTTAACGTTCGATTTTAGTTTGAATTTCCAGCGGTTTGATGATATTTTTCTTTTTTACTTTTGTCAATTATACGATATATTCGAAACAAAATGGAGTCACATAGGTTTAGTACTTCTTTTGGCAAGAGATAACTTTAAGACAGATTTTATTTTGTGAATAACGGGGTTGGATTCTTGAAAATAAAATCGCTTTCGAGATCCTTATCGCATTCAATACGTGAGCTGAATTTTAAAAGTGAATTTGCAAAAAAGTTTGTGGGAAAAAATTACGTGGGTAAGATTTTACTCCGTATTGGATCGATTTCTGTCGATGGAATGACAGTAGTTTGAAAAAATAAAAGAAGAGCTAAAATCTAATAACATATAACTTCAATTGTTAATAAATTTAAGAAAATGTAAATATCTTTTTTAATTTTCAATCTACGTATTTTACTTAGAGTAGCTTTTTAATATCAGTTTAGATTTTTCAAAAATTTATTAATTTAACCCTTTCGGGTAGGATAATTTTAGAGAAAAATCACTTTTATGTTCAAAAATTAAAAAGTAGTTATCCAAATGACAAAAAATAAGAGTTTACTGAAAGGATAAGAGTCCGTGAGTCAATTTTTGTGCCCAAAATATGGTGTAAGAAAATATTATGTTCCTTTTACGTAATAAATGTATTATTTTAAAACTGAATATTAGTACTTTCAAGTTCGAGCAATATTTTTTTACTTAATTACCGGAATTTATACATCGTTAAATACTGAAAACTTAGTACTTTATGGTTTTTAAAAAAGAAAAAAAACCGCTTGTTTTTGCATATTTGACGTCAATTTCTGAAAAAAGTGCAATTACGCAACAATTTTTCCTTTAAATATATTATTAAGGAATCACGAAGTATAATATATAAAATTTAATTTTTTTAACACTGTGCTTTTATCGAAAACACAACATAAACAAGTTGTAACTTATTCGAAACATCGATCTGTGCATCGTTGTTTAATTTGTTCATGTTCAAGAGGAGATGATGTGTTTGTCCTTAATAATTCTTAATAAATAATTGTATTACAGTGTTTAGAAAAGGTATAAGTATATGTTGTAGAGTTACTTAAATAATGTTTAACAAAAGTGCAATTCGTAATTGATACAAAAAGAGAACTATTGACAAATAAACAAGAACTTTTTTCTTATCGTTGTCTTTAACATGAAACGAGTTTACATATCCCACTCCTTAAAAGTGATGTCTTAAGCGGAGTGGTTGAAAAAATTGTGATGCAATAAGCGGAGTATAATATGTGAAAAAGCGTATGAGAATGATCGGGGCTTCTGAAACATAACGTAATATTCGGAGTGACGTTTTATCCAGGTGACTTACTAACGAGGTTTGACTGTATATATTTTTCGAATTACAACTTTTGATGTAACAAAAAGAAGCACATTAAAAGTACTTAATTGAGACTAAAAGCCCAATTACCACAGGCGCAAACTTCCACCACTTTTTTGTAATAGTAATTCCTGCTTTATTTATAACACAAATTCTTTTAACAAAGAATTTATGTTATAAATGCGCAATAATTAGTATGAGTAGAATTAGTTGCGCATGAAATAGTAATGTACAACAATTACTATTCAGAAATATTCATGGAATTTTTCCCCTACGGTAATCAGGTTCTGAATTTACCTTCGTATAAATTCGTGCAATTTTAGTCTTGTATAATGTAACTATTACCTCCAAGAAATGCACTTGTAGAATTCCTTTCAACATTGGAACATCGTGCGGAGAGGTGAAAAAAAAATCGCAGATAAAGTGAAACTATAAAATCGATTAGGTTTCATTTAAACCCTTCATCATTTATTACGCCAGATTAAAAACGTGCTCAGGAAAACTCTAAACTTTATTAAACTATCGAGGAAATAAAGCAGAACAAAAATATACAGCATGTACAGATGCAGATAGTGGCCCATATCTGTAACAAATGGAATGAGAGTGAACGAAAAAGAACGAGAGAAAAATAAAATTAAAAGAAGAAAGAAAAAAAAATTGTGGAAAGAGAAGGGAAAAAGAAACAAACTAAAAATATTCAAATCAGCTCGACAAGGGTAAGACTAGCGAAAAGCTAGCGGTGAAGTGAGAGGCAGAAAAAAAAAAAAAAATTGTATTTTTCCGTATCACAACTCTTGATCTAACAAATAAATCTAACACCGAAAGTTAAAAGCGGTGTTATCAGCAGACATAAAATAAAATTTGAGTGTGGAAGGGGGAAAGAAAAAAAACCTCTGTGCAAACGTAAAATCCAGCGATACGTAATAAATGTATTTTTTGGTGCTGCGGCTTATCGGATGAAGCAAATGTCTCCCCCACCAACCTCCCCCTCGACCCACCTCCAAGAATTATGACACGTTTCTGGCCGCGAATTAATTTCCGCCTTTTTCTGGTATGCGATTAGCTGGCGATAAGCGTCTGCATAGCTCCCGCTGAAAAGAAGGGGGCGGCAGGGGCTTCTTTGCTTTCTCCCTCTTTCGAGTATCGGGGCTCGTGCAGGGGCGCTGGATGAAACACAGTGGCGGTGCCGACTTCAGAGGTTGACCAGATAGAACAGTTTCGAAAATGTGTGACGAAAGTTTTGTAGATTACACGTTTAGAGTAGATAACTGGGGAAAACTACTCTAAATTTAGATTGATGTTTATATTGCTAAAAATAGTTTGTTACTTCAAACACAACATATGTGTTCATTTAACTCAGTTACGTCAAATGTTAGGTTATGGAATGATGTATATATATTTATGTTCTAGAATCGAACAATATATGTTCTTTTCATACCTTTCTTTAAACTGCATTACGTTCTTTACTGAATTATACTATACCCACGATCTATCTGCAATAATTATGGCACAATTCTAGCCCTAATCTTTCTGGTATGCTATTAACTGTCAATTAATTATTCAGCAGTGTTATTAGAAAACTCCTGCTGAAAACAAAGGAGTGACAGAGGAGACTTATATGACCCCCCCCCCCCCCCCCTTTCAGTTCGGAGTTTGCGTAGGGGCACTAAATGAAACACAGTGACAATGACGAATTCAGATGTTGACCAGATAACGCATGCTTATAGTTTTGTACAATATAAGTGTATAGTAGGTAATTATCCAACTGTATGGAAAATTATTATAAATTTACGTAGATTTTTGTTTATATTCATAAAAATAGTTCATATTTGTAGCTTTAAAACCTGATAAATATATTCATTAAACTCAATTAAATGATTGTTATTTTATGTTAAGATGTATACATTATTATATTCCGGAACCAAACAATGTATATGTTTCTTATCAATGGTTTTTCCTTTTATTGCATACGTTTTTTTGAATAATCATCCAATCATTCAAAAATTACAATTTAGATTGATAATGAAAAAAGTATATATTCATCCAAAAACACTTCAAAATTGATGCACAAACATGTCTGATCGATGCATATGGTTATTAATTAAATTGTAGTCGATGTCACGATGTATAAATATAATTTTGTTAGAAGTAAAAAATAAATTCATATTTTCATCAGAAAATTTTCCTTTATCTTGCTCATGTTTTTTAATCAATTTTTTAAATTAAATCTACGAAATTCAACATAATATTATCGATATTTAAGGCCACTAATTCAATTTTTGAGTTGATGTAGTGGTATATAAATAAATGTGGATGTATGAGAACGTTAAAACATGTGCATATTATTTTATCAATACACATTGCCTTAATTCACACGTGCTCTTTGATGAATCTTCCTCTAAATTTAATTTACGTAATCAGAACGTTTCCGATAATGAAAAATATATGCAATCATTTGATATATATGGTCATTAAACCTTGTTATATCATGATGTAATGATATACAATTATTTATATGCAAGAAAAAAATATATGTATTGGATTTTCCAGGAATAGATATTTTATATTGCACATGTCCCTTTGATGAACCTACACCAGAATTCCATCTCCGTAATAAGACATAATAAGTAAAATTAAAGTTTAATATTAAATTATAATTTTATTAAATAAAGTTTAATTTTATTAGTATGGATATATTATAAAGTGTTTATGTTAATTATAAATATTAATTATTCATGCAATTCCAGGCATTGCCTTTTGACGAACACTGTCACATTCGATCACTAATTGCAGTCAAAAAAATTTCGAGTTTGTAAATATGTGTGTTTGTTTTTACATTTGCAGTTATGTGTGAACAAATCATTTAAATTACTAGATAATCCTTCATGACTGAAAAGGAAATAATACATATCCCAGTTTAACAGCAAGTTCAATAATATGAAGAAAATAAAGTAACTAGTAAAAGTGTAGAATAATTTGTACAAAAATCCCAAGATTATATATATATATATATATATATATATATATATATTATAAAGCCAATCAACACCTAAATATATATATAAATGTATAGATATATATGGCAAATGCCCAGAAATATAAATTTTTATTCTTTTAAAATTCGAATAATACGGGATATCATTGCCGTGAAATGTCTGATTAATTTAGAGTAATTATAATTAAAGTTGTACTTTCAAAAGGCTGAAAAAAAGAACCACTGGTCAGAATGACCTGATATTTCATCTGCGTATACGTGAAGCAATGGCAATTTGTTTTGCGAAAGAAAAAATAATTCAAAAGTTGGCCGATAGATGGCGCTGTACTCGTTATAAGATGCTAATTAAAAGACGTGACATGCTGTTGTGGAACTCTTTGTTCAAAGCCTATCCACCACGATAAGGTCATCGGGCCAGAGCCGCTTCCTAAATCCTTTAATGTCCGAAATTTTTTCAATGCAACTGCCGCACAGTCACCGTTCTTGTAAAAAAGCTTCACAAGCAGAGCCCGATCCTTCAATGATAAAGTCATGACTACCTTTTAAACGAAGAATAACAGAAACTGCATGTTCCCCGCCTTTTTATCACAAGTGTAATGTGCGGTGCGCAAGTCACGTCTTTTAATTAGCATCTTATGACGAGTACGGCGCCATCTATCTGTCCACTTTTGAACTTTTTTTTTCGTTTGCAAAACAAATTCCCATTGCTTCACGTATACTCAGGCGAAATATCATGTCATTCTGACCAGTGGCTCTTTTTTTTACAGCTTTTTGAAAGTGCAACTTTAATTATAATTACCCTGTATATTAAACTAACCTTCTCGACCTAAGTCAATTGCCCAAGAAATAAAGTAAAGCCTTTTTAAAACATTTTGTCACATCCTATCACTAACTTCAATCTAAAAATATTCAGAGTGTGCGAGTATGTATGTATGCTTTTACTGTTGCAGTTAAATGTTCCTTCCGGATAAGCACAAAAAGAAAAGAAATTCAAGGCTTAAGGACTTGGGGGGTGAGTAAGGTACCCCGCTTCCTCGACTCACCTCGGAAAAAAAAAAACTAATCTTAATAGAAAGAAAGTTTGAAAGAATTTAAATTTTAGTATTGTAGGATTTTGTTTTTAAATATTATACCAGCATTCGCCTCATTCATATTGAATATATTTTCTTTTAGTAAGTTGACATATGAAGGGGTCGGGGCAAGAGAGTGCCAAGCCACATTTTTGAACTTTTTAGATATTTCAATTTGAAAATTTGATCAAATACTCAAATCAAGATACGTTTTTTCGCCAAAGTCTTAGTAACATTTGAGATATTCTGAGTAACAATATGGCCTTACTTTAATGATATTACTATTATGTTTTTTGTAAATTAGCTATCTTAATTGGGGACATAAACATCTGGGGCAAAAACGAAACCTGTCACATATGTTGCCACCAAGTGACATTAGAAACAAATTATATGTAGGATATTATAATATACAATATTAAGCAACAGATTACAGTGTTAGATTTGTTTCACCAAAAATGTGGCTTTGCACTTTCTTGCCCCGACCTCTTCATATATTATAAATGGTTTAGAAAATATACGTGAACTTTTTAAAATTTTTTAATTTTGTGTTTTCATTTCATTTTCAATGATTTTGAGATAACTTTTCGCAAATCAAATGTTCATTTTTAAACATTACAGCATATGCACTTTCTTTAATTGATTTTTCAATTATGGCTTATGAAAATTTCATTTTTTTAATATATAAATTTACCCAAATTTGTTTATACATGTCATTTTATTTCACGTATTACACATATTTAAGAAATATCCAGAATTATTATAATCCCCATATTTTGTTCATCTAATATAAATAAGGCCTTTTGAAAACACTTTGTCACATTCTATCACTAACTTCAGTCCAAAAGATTTCCAAGTGTGTGAGTATGTGTGTATGCTTTTACAGTTGCAGTTATATGTTCCTTCGAGATAAGCTGCAAAAGAAAAGAAATTCAAGGCTTAAGGAACAGGGGGTGAGTAAGGTATCCCCCCCTCTTCCTCGCCCCTGAGCCAACGTGATAATGTCTTGCGCAGTCTCCAAGCCTTAGTTTCGCATTCAAGAAATGTTGAGTGGTTGGTTATATCATATCTGCTCTTTTCATCCTCATACGGCGAGTCAAGTTGTTTAGAAAAGGAGTCCGGCCTGTACCTGATAACAATAGGCATTTTGTATCTAAAGATGCAGCGGCTATCGCGCCCCAGCACTCGCGTGCTCCGAGTCTTTTGCGCTGCACTAGAATTCTTCGCTTGGCAGAGGATTTGCAGCTGAGATAACGCTGCTATCGGAAGTCTGCACTCTCTTTCTCTCTCTCTGTACTTCACTTTTCTCTCGGTGTATACATTTTGTTTTAAAGGCAAGACTTATAGATCAAGTCTTGAGCTGTAAACGGGCAGACGGAAAGAATCGGAGAAGGAGTATAGACGAGATGAGAAATAAAGGATGATCCAAACTGTTGGATTTTTTAAAAATGCTAAATAGAATGAACAGCTTGTTTTTTAACGAATTGTAATCTAAGAATTAAAAACATAATATTGGTCCAATATTGCTGAATATATCGTAGTTTTATCTTGCCAATGTTGGCAATATTGGCATGGAATATTGTTACAATATTGGAATGCTTACATTTCACTAATATTGCGCCCTGTTGGATATAAATGATGGCGAGATGAGAAATAAAGGATGATCCAAACTGTTGGATTTTTTTAAAATGCTAAATAGAATGAACAGTTTGTTTTTTTAATGAATTCTAATCTAAGAATTAAAAACATAATATTGGTCCAATATTTCTGAATATATCGCAGCTTTATCTTGCCAATGTTGGCAATATTGGCATGGAAAATTGTTTCAACATTGAAATGCTAACATTTTACCAATATTGTCCCATGTTGGCGAAAATATGTCACAACCTCATCACCAACATTTCCAATGTAAATCCAGTATTTCTCTAATATTGATATTTCATTGCGATCACACATTACAAATGTTGATGTTTTTTTTAAAATGCTAAATAGAATAAAGTTTATTTTTTAATGAATTGTAATCTAACCAGTAACAAAATAATATTGGCCAATGTTATTTGTATTGGATATATTTAGCCAATACATAATTATATCTTGGCTATATCTTGCCAATGTTGGCAATATTGGCATGGAATATTGTCTCATTATTGAGATGTTTACATTTTACCAATATTGTCTCATTATCGGCAATAAATATTTCATAACCTCATTACCAACATTTCCAATGTATATCCAGTATTTCTGCAATGGTGGGATTTCATTGTTATCAGACATTCATCACATTGCAAATGATTTTTTTTAAGCTAAACAAAATGGATGGTTTATGTTTTAATGAAATGTAATCTAATTACTAATGAAATAATATTGGTCCAATATTATTTGTATTGGATATATCTTGCCTTTATATTTATAATGTTGGCAATATTGGCATACAATATTGTCTCAATATTGGGATATTTACATTTTACCAATATTGCCCCATATTGGCGATAAATATTTCATAACCTCATATCCAACATGTAAATCTAGTATGTCGGTAATAGTGGCATTTTATTGTGATCACACATTTGTTACATTGCAATTTTTTTTAAAAGTGTAAATATAATGAACAGTATTCTTTTTTAGTAAAATGCAATCTAATCAGTAATAAAATAATATTGGTCCAATATTATTTGTACTGGCTATATTTAGCCAATCCTGAATATATCTTGGTCATATTTTGCAAATGTTGGCAATATTGGCATAGAATATTGTCTCAAATCTGGGATGTTTACATTTTACCAATACTGGTCCATGTTGGTGAGAAATATTTCACAATCTCATCACCAGCATTTTATTGTAAACCCAGTATTTATTTCTGTAATAATGTATTTCATTGTGATCATACATTCGTCACATTGCAAATGTTGATTTAAAAAAAAAAAAAAAAAAAAAAAGCTAAATAGATGGAATAGTTTATTTTTTAATGAATTGTAATCTAATCAGTAATAAAATAATATTGGTTTAATATTGGATATATTTAATCAATATTGACTATATCTTTGCAAATGTTGGCAATATTGCCATGGAATATTGTCTAAAATTTGATATGTTTAAATTTTACCATATTACCCCATATTGACGAGAAATATTTCACAAACCCATCGTCAACATTTCCAATGTAAAGCCAATATTCAAATAGTATTTTCCAATCAAAGAATGCCCTGTCACATAGATTGAGTACCCCTAGAAGACCATTTTTAGTTTAGTTTTTCATTGTACGTTCATGTATTTAAAAATATCTTAAACGTGAGAATTAAGGGAGTAAGGGAGTAACTTAATTAAAATGAAAACAAGCTGTTTTAAGTCTGACTTTTGAAAAATGCTGACAGATTTACTTTTGGAATTTTAATGTTTCTTATGGACAATATTCATGTGACGTCACAGTATGAATCACGTGGTGTAAAAATAGTGGCTAGAGCGTTTGTTTACCTTATTGCATCACTTGTATAAGCATAAATACAGGTAAATGCATGATGCGTAAAATGTTGCCGATTTATTTTATACGAATTATTTTCGATAAATCCATATATACATATTAATTAAAATTCATATATACCTATTATTATTATTATTATTATTATTATTATTATTATTATTATTTTATAAATAAAGGAAAAATATGCATGAAATTGAAATAAAATAAAGAAAATAATTCATGTATAACCTATACTTGACCCTGATAAAGTCTAAAACTCCATATAAAATGCTTAAATTTTCTAAATACAATGCTTTTCAGTATCGCGGTTATAAATGTTATTCCCAAGCAGAAGAATTTTTCTTGCTTCAAACCCAAAGGAAGAATATTGTCCATTAGTTATATTGCTATACTTTTTTTTTTTAATTGATACGTTTAAAAGTTGTCTTGCACGGAGCGCTCTGTTAAAAAAAAAAAAAAAAAAAAAAAAAACTTTTAATTTAGCTTATTTTATGCTTATACATTCTCTAGTTTAAAAATCGCGGCCTTGACAGCTAACTACAAGTAGATGTGTTCTAAAATCCTGTCACTCCCTGGATTTCGTTTTGCCGGCGCTTTACTGAATTTCGGCTATGAGACAAATACCTCCTGAACAGATTTCTACGAAGATTAATCCAGCATATCAATGTTTCAATTTACTGGGGATTTCATTTTTTAAAGTTATTAATTTGATTTTTTTCTTAATAATAATAATAAAATTAATAATAATAATAATAATAAAATGCGTTTTAATTTTCAAAATATTTTCTCAGTTTTTTCATTTTATTACTTAAAAGGATATTGTTACAAAAACTCTGCATCCAATTCTTAATCCGACACATAGTTATTAAAAAAAATGAAATACTAAAATTATAAAATACCGTATTCGATTAATGTTCTATAAAATTCCCTTTAAATCCCGTTTAGTTCCCTTACATTAAAAAGGGTTAAAAAGGGTTAAAAAAATATAAATGATAAAAATATAAAGAGGATCCAAACGGATAGTTTAGATTTTTTATTTTTTTTATTTAAATGAGAAAGTATTTTTAAAGGGGATTTTGTATAGAATTGTAATCAAATACAATGTTTCGCAATTTTAGTATTTTTTTTTTTTTTTTTAAATATTCGTATGTCGGATTAAAAATTGATTACAGAATTTTCTAAAAAAAAAAAAGTAATAAATACAAATGGAAAAAAAATAATAAATGGAGAAAATTTTTGAAAATTGCAACGCATGGTGCATTCTATATAAAAAAAATTCCCATTTAATAACTTAAAAAAATTAATTTTTTTTTGTAAATTGGAATTTCTTTTTCAAATATTTATTCAATTTATGTACAGAACATTTATTTGAAGAACGTCTTCTTGGAATATAATAAGTAATCTTAAAAATAATTTTTAACCTCCATTGTCCCCTCAACATTATTTTTTTTTTACGCCAAAAAGACTTTAGAAATATCTATTGATATTATTATGCAAAAAATTAATTTAAATTACCACTACTTTGAAAATTTTATTCATTAAAACGATCATTAATGATTTTTTTTCACACACTTTTTTACAAACAATAATTTTAAAAATTACTAAATCATTCTAGAAATGAAACTTTATCACCTGCAATAACTTTTTATACAGGAGAATTGAAATCAAATTTGATTATATTCAAATCTATAATTTGGTCTTTCTGTATCGGATCAAATTTTCACAAAAATTGTTTTTTATTCTTTTAGCAATATATTGAAGTGGACGACTATTTTGAAGCTTAAACAATGTTACAAGTAAACTGAGTTAGAAAGAATATATTTAATAATTTATGCGAACTGCATGATTTTTATTTTTAATTAATTTCTTTTATTTGTCCACACTAGGTTTTTTTTTTTTCAATTATTGGAAAATCCTGGTTTTTTTTTTTTTTTTTTTTTTTTTTTTTTTTTTGTTGTTTGTTTGTTTTTCGGAATATGGATTTTTTTTTCTATTTTCGTTTTTATATGAAAAGTTAAAATTTTTAGCATTTTATTTTAATTAAAAAATAGAATATAAAGGGTAAAAGTTTTCCTAATCTTGTTTATCCCTGTAACAAAAGAAAAAGAGGGAAAAATCTCAAAATTCAGGAAAAAAAAAATATCTGCCGAAAGATGGCACAATAAAAATTCCATAAAATATTAGAAAGTCGAAAACCTAGTTTTTCGTTTAATATTAGATGAAATAAAAAAAGAAACAGAAAAAGAGTCATTTTTAGAAATTATTGGTGGGCTCGAACTCCACGAGCCTATACAACTCTATACGCCTATGCGTTTAGTGTATTTCGATTACCTGCGATATATTGTGTTAAGTTGTTTACATGGCAGACCAGATGCTATTGCCAATAAGGTTATATGAGTGGATTGCCGGTCCAAGTAGCTCGGTAGTCAGAGTGTTGTCAATTTAAGCTAGAAGTGTTGGATTCGACGGCCTGGGCACTTTTTCACGCAGTTGGGAAAATGTTAATTCGTATGAAATAAAAGTATTTAAACTCTAAAAAATGCAACAAAATAAACTTTTAATAACAAATTAGAGTTTAATAATAACTTTAATAATAATAATAAATAAATTTGATTCACAAAAATACAAACTTTATATTCTTCAATATTATCCAAGCTTCTTTGAGAAATTAAAATACAGTCTTAAAAGTATCAACATCTGCTTAATAGCAACACCCCTCAGAAATTAAAGAATATCATTTGCAGTAAAGTTGACCCAATTAATTTTGAGAATTGTTTAGGAGTATATGGAATACCTTTTATTAAAGAAGACGGATCTAAAAATTACTATATTAACAGGAAAAGCAGGAAGTTTAGATATAGAAAAAATGAGCATATATCTGATATTAAGTACAGTAGAACCTCGATTATCCAACCCTCGTTTAACCGGAACTCTTCGTTAACCGACGTCGATTTCCTGTTTTTTTTTTTTTACATTTCTTGTGTATGCAAGTGCTCCTTTCCGAACTACGACTACAGATAACTATTTTGGTTCCCTTTTCTTAGAATTAATTTATTTGAAATTAGCTTGAGCTCCCGCAAACTACGATCCCGGTATAAGTGTACTCCCTCCCCCCTCCTCTTCCATACCTAGTGTACTAGTCCCTGTTCTAAACAACGCACCCCATTTCGAAATTTTGATGACCGTACCGTATTGCCGATTACCACAACATTTGAATGTTATTGTAAATTTATTTTCATGTATAATTTGAATTTAACATATTAAACTAGAGGAATATTAATAAATTCTCGATTATCCGGAAATTTCGATTATCCGATGTCGGTTCAATTCCAATTACGTCGGAAAATCGAGGTTCTACTGTGTAATAGAAAAACCACAGTCCTGGCAAGATTATATCAAGAAGAAATCATCCAAATAAATTTCAATGTAAGTAAGATAATTTTTCTCTCCAGTCTATACTATCCATCCATTATAAGAAAAAACATAGAGATTGTAATACGTAAAAATGTAATATGTAAGGATGCAGTATCATTTAACTTACCAAAATTGTGGCTCGACTAACTCCATGGTTACAAATATTGAAATATACATCCAAGTAAAAATTAAAAATAACGTGCGTAATTTGAAACAGCTCGTAAAAAATTAAATGGTGGCGTTTTAAATAATAATTTTATAGACCGTGCAATTGTAGAATATTCTTATTTGTTTTGATAATGGCTCCGATGGAGCCGAAACATGTCAACAGTCCAATAAAACTTATTTTACTGTTTATAAAGTTTCGTTTTAATCCTTTTAGCAATTAATAGAAGTACAAATAAATTAGGTCACAAATGGTATATATAAATCACATAATGGTGGAAAATGAAAAAGGAAGCTACACGTTAGTGGTTAATATTCAGTCGGCAAAACTATAAATACATATATATTAATTTTCTGTGTAAACTATAATTTTATTTCTGAAAAGAATCTTTAGAAATATGTATCATTGTGGAATAAATTAATTTAAATTCCAACTGCTTTGAAAATTTTGTTCATCAGAACGTTTTTTAATGACATTTTATCTCATTTTTTTCATAGAATTTTTGTAACCAATAAAAGCAATATTTTAAAAGGTTACTAAATCATTCTAGGATTTATTTCCTGCAATACTTTTTTTTCAGCAGAATTGGAGTAAACTGAGATAAATTTAATTAAAAACGAAATCATGGGTCAATATCATAAAAAAAAAAAAAAAAGATAGCCCTTTTCCGATATGAAGAAAAAAACCAACTCACTGTGAAAGACCACAGGGATATAGTATTAAAAGATAACATGCAAATGATTTGCAAAAAAAGTCTCTCTTAATAAGTTTTTGGAAACAAAAATGGCATCAGATTAAAGAAACGTGGAGTATCTCCCTAACGAAAAATTTCTCCTATGCATAAAAAATAGCGTTAATAAAGGGTAAGAAAAAAATATATATACGCTTCTAGATATGCTGAAATTCGCCGATTTGTTTGAAAACGAAGAGATTCCCTGTAGACCATGGAAGTTTGAAAAAAAAAATCGCAGATCTACTCTGTGTAATTATTTTTTTTGTCTGTTCGATGAATAATTTTAATCAGAGAATTCTAGAAAACTTTTATTTGCTTGATGTGATATAGAGTTATGTCATTGAAGTTGAAGTGAAAGTAATTTATGGCAGTTAATGTAATTTCGAGGTTTATTCTGAATCTGGTTGTTTGTTGTTTTAGAAATTTTAATTAAATGATTGGAAGGTAAAATTTCAGCACTGATTACAACAAAAACATAGTTTCAAGCAACGATCAATTTATTATAAGAAATCGTCTGAAATAATAAATAACATAAAGCATATCTTAACCAGTATTGTTAGTTTAACCATTATTTTCTAGATGCTATATATAATTTTATCACTGAATTAGAAGTAAAAATAATTTATGATGGTTGATGTAATTCAATTTTTTTACTTCGTTTTCTGATTGTTTGTTGCATTAAAAACATTAATTAAATGATCAAAAGGTAGAACTTCAGCGCTGATTACAACAAAACATAGTTAATGCAAATAAGTTTATTATAAGAAATCATTACAAAAAATAGAATAAAAATACAAATATTAACTAGCATTATTGGTTTAGTATTTATTTGCTCGATAGGATGTTGAATTTTATCACTCAAGTCAAAGTTCTAATAACGCATGGCAAATAATGTAATTTTGAGATTCCTTCTATTTCTGTTTCTGTGATACATTAGAAATTTTAATAAAATAATGGAGAATTAAAAAAAAGTAATTCATAAGACTAATGTATTTAAAATTTTCTTCTAATTCCGATTAATTGTTGCATAAAAAATATTAATAAATGATCAAGAGGTAGAACTTCAGCACTGATTACAACAAAACATAGTTAATGCAAACAAGTTTATTACAAGAAATTATTGCAAAAAATATAGTAAAAATACATATGTTAACTAGTGTTATTGGTTTAGTTTTTATTTACTCGATTCAACATTGAATTTATCGCTCAAGTCAAAGTGGTAATAAAGTATAGCGAATAATGTAATTTTGAGTTTCTTTCTATTTCTGCTTTTTTTTATATACATTACAAATTTTAATTAAATAATTGAGATATTTTTTTAAAGCAATTTATAACGAGTAATGTATTTTAAAATGTTTCTTCCACTTCTGATTATTTGTTGCATTACAAATTTTAATTAAATGATCGAAATTTAGAATTTCAGCACTGGTTATACAAAAAAACATAGTTTCATACAAATAAGTTTACTATAAGAAAGTATTGCAAAAAATAAAGTAAAAAAGCACATGTTAAAAAGTATCACTGCTTTAACTTTTATTTGCTCGATTGGATACTGAGTTTTATGACTCACGTTAAAGTGGTAATAACATATAACAAAAAATGTAATTTTAAATATCCTTCCATTTCCATTTTTTTTATTATTAGAAATTTTAATTAAATGATGTGGAATAAAAATATATATATATATTAATTTATAATGAGTAATATATTTTTAATTTTTCTTCCACTTCTGATTATTTGTTGCCTTACAAATTTTAATTAATTGATCAAAAGGTAAAACTTCCACAATTACTAAAACAAAACAGTGTTTAATGCAAATAAGTTTATTGGAAGAAATTATTGCAAAAATACATGTATTAATCAGTATTATAGGTTTAGATTTTATTTGCTTAAAATATCTTCGACAGATAACATTTTCTTTTGAGCGTCATAAAAAAGACAGAAAAAATGTCGTAAAAATACGAAAATTGTATTGGAAAAATACAAATTTATTTTTATTTTATTTTATTTTATTTTACATTGCGTAAGACAGTTTCCAAATCCAACATAGAAAACAGCGACTGGAATTGGAATAAAAACTGTTTCTTCAATAGGTTTTATAATAAGAATTATTATTACGTAAAAATCCCAATTTCGGTCTTCCTTACTGACTTGTTTTTGCTTTTTTCAGAGTATTTGAACCTACCCCCCCCCCCTCCCAAAAAATAAATAAATAAAATAAAATAAATAAATAAATAAATAAATAAATAAAAATAAATAAATAAATAAATAAAAATAAATAAATAAATAAATAAATAAATAATAAATAATAATAATACAGTGAATACATATATATATCATTCTCTGTGAAATGGAATTTTTTTACTCTTCCATTATTTTTGAAATTTTAACCATTGTAACACAAAACTATACTATACATAATTATTTATACGACGAAACTTTTTATTCGCCCGATATTCTTAAAATTTTAGCCATTATAACTCAAAAACTATACTTATGTCATTATTTGTGCATTAAAACTTTTTATTTATCCAATATTTTCAAACTGTAGCCAACAGAGTTACCAAATTTGACAGACTTTATCTTCAGACATTCCAAATTCTCACCAGGAAGTTTAAATAGTTATTTTTTATTTATAAAATTATAGACATTCTCTGAATAAAATAAAATGAAATTCTAATAAAAAAATTCTGGTGTAAATTCGGAATTTCTAATTAAAAAATCTTCCACATTTATAGACATTGTAACGCAAAAACTACATGATATATCATTAATTTTGCAATGAAACTTTTTATTCACTCTACATTTTTTTGTTCTATGGACTTTTAATCCTCACCATAATTTTGTACATAAAATATTCTTCAGTTATTTTTTTAAATTTTAGCCATTATACCGCAAAATAGTGTACTTATATAATTATTTGTAGAATGAAACTTTTATATTCGCCCCATATTTTTACTGTATGGATTTTTAATCTTCACCATAATTTCATGCATGAAATAGTCACCCTTTGTTTTGAAAATTTTAGACATCATAATACAACATACTATGCTATAAATCATTATTTGTGGAATGAAACTTTTTTATTCGCCCGATATTTTTACTTTATGGACTTTTAATCCTCACAATAATTTTGTGCATAAAATATTCATCAATTATTTTTAAAATTTTAGCCATTATACCGCAAAATAGTGTACTTACATCATTATTTGTAGAATGAAACTTTTTTATTCGCCCCATATTTTTACTCTATGGGTTTTTAATCTACGCCATAATTTTGTGCATAAAATGTTTAACCATTATTTTTAAAGTTTTAGCCCTTATAATGAAAAATACTTACATCATTATTTGTAGAATGAAACTTTTTTATTCACCTGATATTTTTACTCTATAGATTTTTAATCTTCAACATAATTTCGTGCATAAAATATCATTCACAATTATACATTGATATCATTCGTCGATTTTATTTCCGATCAATTCTTTCACTGAACTAATTTCTGCAAACGGAACAATCAATGTCTTTTCAGCAAAATCGCTTCCGATATGCCTGTTATCTGAAAAGTTTCGATTTCTGAATGTAATTTTAATCGATTTCGATGGCATCTTGGTCGAGGCTTCCAGTGAGAAACTTGCTCCATTGTCCACTGATTGCATGCGAAAATGCAAACTCAATCAAATTCTCCTCAGTTTCGGCAGCACATAGATTAAATGAAATGATAAAAATCAGGTGCAGTGTTAAATCGGAAAACAAATTCGGCTTTTATTATGTGTGGATTAAATTCGCAAAAGTACATAACCTCTAATTCGTCGCCGTGTTTGTAACCAGTATATTTAAGTTTTCACCGAAAATAATATTTTGTGTAATACAGTGCTACCTCAGTTATGATCTCCATAAAGGAACTTTTCTTGCACAGAATTTCGTTTGTAATTTTTTTTATAATTATTATTTCCTTAAAGCAGTTTCGGCAGCACATAGATCAAGTGAAAACATAAAAATCAGGAGCAACGTTAAATCGGAAAAGAAATTCGGCTTTTATTATGTGGATTAAATTTGCAAAAGTATACTATACCTCTAATTCGTCACCGGGTTATTTGTACCAGTACATTTAAGTTTTCACCGAAGATAATATTTTATGTAATGCAGTGCAACCTTGGTTCTCGAACACAGTTCATTCCAAAAAAGTGTTCGAGAACAGAATCAAATCATTCCATAAGAAATTTTGAAAGGTGCGCTTTATATCCCTCAACTATACATTAAGAATTAGTAGTTGACTTCTCTTATTCCTTTTTTTTTAATTAAATAAAAATTATCATCTAAATCTCTATAAATAAACTTCTCTTGCACAGAATTCAGTTTGTATTTTTTTTTCTTTCTTTAAATCAGTTTCGGCAGCACATAGATTAAGTGAAAAGATAAAAATCAGGTGCAGTGTTAAACCGGAAAACAAATTCGGCTTTTATTATGTGGATTAAATCCGCAAAAGTACATAACCTCTAATTTGTCGCTGTGTTTTTTGTCAGTATATTTAAGTCTCCACTAAAGATATTATTTTATGTTATACTACCTCGGTTCTCGAACTCAGTCATTCCAAAAAAGTGTTCGAGAACAGAATTAAATCATTCCATAAGAAACTATGAACTAGTGCGCTATATATCCTTCAACTATACATTAAGAATTTGTAGTTAATTTTTTTATTCATTTTTTTAATTAAATAAAAGTTATCATTAAATCTCCATAAATAAACTTTTCTTGTACAGAATTTAATTTGTATTTTTTTGTTTTTTGTTTTTAGTTTCCTTAAAACAGTTTTGGCAGCACATGGATTAAGTGAAAAGATAAAAATCAGGTGCAATGTTAATCAGGAAACAAATTCGGCTGTTATTGTGTGAATTAAATACGCAAAAGTGCATATCCTCTAATTCGCCTCTAAAAATCTCTAATTTTTTTTTTTTTTTTAGTTTCCTTAAAACAGTTTTGGCAGCACATGGATTAAGTGAAAAGATAAAAATCAGGTGCAATGTTAAATCAGGAAACAAATTCGGCTGTTATTGTGTGGATTAAATACGCAAAAGTACATATCCTCTAATTCGCCTCTAAAAACCTCTAATTTTTTTTTTTTTTTTTTTTTTTTTTTTTTGTTTCCTTAAAACAGTTTTGGCAGCACATGGATTAAGTGAAAAGATAAAAATCAGGTGCAATGTTAAATCAGGAAACAAATTCGCTGTTATTGTGTGAATTAAATACGCAAAAGTACATATCCTCTAATTCGCCTCTAAAAACCTCTAATTTTTTTTTCCTTAAAACAGTTTTGGCAGCCCATATGAATTAAGTGAAAAGATAAAAATCAGGTGCAATGTTAAATCAGGAAACAAATTCGGCTGTTATTGTGTGGATTAAATACGCAAAAGTACATATCCTCTAATTCGCCTCTAAAAACCTCTCTCTCTTTTTTTTTTATTTTTTTTTTTAGTTTCCTTAAAACAGTTTTGGCAGCACATGGATTAAGTGAAAAGATAAAAATCAGGTGCAATGTTAAATCAGGAAACAAATTCGGCTGTTATTGTGTGGATTAAATACGCAAAAGTTTTAGTCTAATTCGTCTCTAAAAACCTCTAATTTTTATATATATATTTTTTTTTTGTTAGTATATTTAAATTTTCATCGAAAATAATATTTTATACAACAAAGTGCTGCCAAGGTTCTCGAAGACACATTGTAAAAAAAATATCCGTATATATACGGGTGATTTTATGTAAATAAATTTCTGTCTTTTAACAGAAACTTTCTATTTTGAATGGAATTCCTACATTTTCCCGGAATAAACGGAATATTTATTTTTTATCCTTACTTGTTGAATATTGAAAACGTGAACGTTCCTTCCATGACAGAGAAACGGAAATGTCCCTTTTAAACTGAGGAAAAACGGAAAATTTCCAGTTAAATTTTCGTAATTGATGTTTTGGTTTGTAACCAAGTCGTTGGACGTGGCTAGTCTGTGTAGAAAACACAAAATTTATCACCGAAATTTGAATCCGGAGGAAGGCAAAGCGATAAAAAATGTGTATGAAAATATTCAACACAAATACCTGTTCCATATAAATATGCATCGGTATATGTAATTATTATTTAGAATTTTTAGCTGTGAGTATTATAGATACCTTGGTGTTTACATTAATAGAGAAGACACAGACTCGCAGGAAATTAAATAAGAATATGCCAAGGAAGAAAGGCTGTTAAACTTTTAAACTATATTTGGTGGAGTGAGGAGATCTCCAGGAAAAGAAGATATAATATATATAATTCTATAGTAAAGAGCATTTTGTTATATGGAGCAGAGGAATGGAGAATTATGGAGACTGAAAGAAAGAAATTAGCAGCAGTGGAAATGGATGCCCTAAGAAGATCATGCAGGATATCAAGAATAGAGAGAATAAGAAATGAAAGAATAAAAGAAATGATAAAAATAAAGGGAAACATATTAGACGATCTCCAAAAGACACAATTAATCTGGTATGGCCATGTTAAAAGAATGAGTGACGAGAGACTACCGAAAATCGCATCTAATTACAGAACAAACCAAATAAGGAAACAAGGAAGACCACGAAAGACCTGGATGGATGATATAAAAAAAAAGCTATGAGGGATAGGGGTCTGGAAGAAGAATGGACCCTTGACCGGAAGAAGTGGCGTGGTCTCTTATAGATTTTTCGGATGGCGGCACCTGACGCCACAAACCGAGTTTATATATATATATATATATTGTATATTTATTTCTAAAAAAACAGATATTTCCCGTCTTGAATAGCAGAAAATTCCCATTTTGAAAACAGGGAAGCACCAAAACGGAAGTTTTGTGGAGAAAAAAAAAACGGAAAATAGACAGTAATTTTGCTAATAGTACATTTTCTGTTTTTTTCACGGAATATTTTTTACAGTGCAGTTCATTCCATAAAAGTATTCGAGAACCGAATCAATTTTTTCCATAAGAAATTATGAAATGGTGCGCTTTTTTTCCCCCAAAAAACTATACAATAAGAATTAGTAGTTGATTTATTTTATCCATTTTTTAATTAAATAAAAATTGTCATTTAAATTTTTATAATAAACTTCTCTTTCACAGAATTTAATTTTTAAAGTTTTTTCTTTTTTAATTTCTTTAAAACAGTTTTTACAACACTGAAAAGATAGAAATGAGGTGCCGTGTTAAATCGGAAAACAAATTTATTATGTGGATTAAATCCGCAAAAGTGCACAACGTTTAACTCATTTTTTTTTTTTTTTTTTTTTTTTGGCAGCATAGTTAAGTTTTTACCAAAAATGGCATTTTATGTAATACAATGCTCCCTCGGTTCTCGAATACATTTCATTCCAAAAATTGCTCGAGAACCTAATAATAATTATTTTTTAAAGAAATTATGAAATGGTGCCCACTTTTTCACCCCACGATTATACATTAAAAATTAGTAGTTGATTTATTTTATTCATTTTTTATTATTATTATTAAATAGAAACGACCGTCTAAATCACCACAATAAACTTCTCTTGCACAGAATTTTGCTTTTAACGTTAATTTAAATTTTCCTTAAAACATACAGGGATCCACCCACTCAGCCCACATGTTAGCATGCTCAGTGACGTAGCTACGTTTTTTGGCGCCCGGGGCAGGAAGAAATTCTGCTTCCCTCTAAATAAAAAAATAACCACATTATTTTTTCTCAAAACGACAAAAAAAGTCTTTCCGGATTGTACCGTTAAGAAAAGGTAGTTTTCTTCTTCCTTGTTTTTCAGAATTGAGCTAATTTTACTCAAACACACGAAGCTAAAAGGCGTAAACCCGATTATAGAAGATTCCTACTTCTCATCAATACTGAATTTCAATGGGAATTTCGAAAAATTAGTCAGCTATCGCCAAGAAGGCTACATTTATGGCGACCTACTTTTATCGCCAATATATTTAGCCAAATATTGCCTAATTTGACATGAATTTGACGTTAGCAGATGTGACTATGTAGTTTTAAGCTTATGAGAGTAGCAACAATGATTACAATAATGAAAATAAATTTGCAAGAAACCACGTTTGCTAAAACTCATAAATTAAACTCGATTATGGAGAAAAAAAATATGCTGTCTTGTTTCATTTACAAGGTGTGTACACTCTTTGGAATGTCCAAGAAGTTCCATATGTCCTAAGTGACAAAACTTCAACAAATATTTTTCAACCGCGTCTCGCTATTTTTTTTTTTTTTAATAATTCTGAAGTTGCATTTCATAAAATTAAAAATAGGATTTAAAGCAACATAAATAGTTTACTTTCTAAAAACACAAATTTTAAGTAAAAATATATTTTTATTATATTTTAAAATTTGTCATGACATTTTAACTAATTTTTTTTCTTTTTTTTTTCTTTTTCTTTCTTTTGTCTTTTTCTTTTTTTTTTGTTTTACTTGAAAATATGATCTTTACAGTTATAGAGTAGATTTATAAGGAAATTATGAAAAAAATGTTGCGAAAAGTTAAAATTTGTAGGAAAAGTGTGGTTTAAAATTTTCTTTAAAATTTTTTCCAATTAAATATTTGTTATACACCATTAATTACGTTTTTACTTGATTAAATCACATAAAACCATATATAATATATTAATAAGAAATGCATCTTAAAAATTTACAGCCGTGCACCTTCCAAATTTTAATTAAACTTTCATTGGCCCAAATAGAAAGAATATCTTTGTCCATTCAGATAAAATTTCATTATTTTCCCTCTCTTTTGCACATGATAGTAATCCTGGTTTGAAAAACTTTATCTAGAAATTCTCAAATTTAGAAACTTTGAGCCCAGCGTAACTACGGTGGCGTCCTTGAAACTTATAATATTGTCGTTTACAACAAATTGTTTTTTATGGCTTAGCCATAAAAACTATGCAGATGATCTCTGCAATATCATTTCTGATTTATAATAAATCCCGTATACAATGAGGTCGGAAAATTCGTCTACAATGGCTTAAAAAAAAAAAAAAAAAAAAAAAAAAAACACGAGTTTTGCCAGCAAGGCTCTGAAAAAAATCCATTCGCAAATTTGCCAATAGGTCGCAAGAAACAGTGTTGCCAGTAGGTTACTTTTTAAAAATTAAGATTGCTTCATTCCCACCACTTTTTTAAAATGTGGTATAATTGACCCTTATTCTCGCGTTATTTAATCTGCCATTAAATAAGGCGAATATTTCTACTTCAAAAAAATGGTAGTAATCAAGCAATTTGAATTTAAAAAAGAAGAGGAAAATTGGGGGTATGTAGCAAACATTTAATTATTTGGCTTTTCTCAATGCCAGTTCAGCTGAAAAATATAATTTCCAATAAAGAAGGAATAATATAGTATTTATTTTCAGTTCGTTCAGCTAAATCCATTTTGCAATGGTTCACAGAAGCCCCTATTACACGAAATTATATATATGGAAAACTAAGAACACAAAAATAAGCAGGAAAATCAATAGAGAAATAAAGAAATGCTCTTTTGACACAAGAAATGTGACACCAGCAGGGTTCTTTGTTTTATAAGCTAGAGGCTAGACAGTGAGGAGCCTCCATCTGTGACTGGCATACATGGATCTCTTCATTCCCCCACTTCATCGCCGAATTTCATCAAAACATTCACACACACGGAAAAAAACGTCAAAAATTATTATTTATTGTTAGAAATATATATGTAAAATAATAAAAAATATATAATATGTAAATGTAATAATATGTAAATATATATGTCTTATATATGTAAGAAAATTTTGGCTTAAAGCGTCTCTCAATTGGGCACCCCCTCCCCATTTAATCATGTTGCGACTTCTTTCAGATACGTAATCATGTAAGGTACAAAGTGTATTGAGCCACTCCTAGAAACATTTACAAAAGCTTTTTCGTTCATTATTTGAATATAAAAAAAATATTTTAAAGAAAACATTCAGACTAACACCAAAAAAAAAAAAAAAGTCAACAATTTTTATTTATTGTCAAAATTTGTGAAAATTAAAAGCTTCTCTTAATTTGGCGCCCCTTGACAGCGGCGCCCGGGGCTTCCGCCCCCCTTGCCCCCCCTTAGCTACGCTACTGAGCATGCTGACTACAAAATAAGGAGCTTAGGACTATGTTCGCTGGTTCGAAACCAGCGCCGTCTAAGCGTGGTGACTGTGGGAGGTTTTCAGGGTTGTCCTTTAGCGAGAACGATAATCAGGTCACTTTTCTTTGGAAAGTCCCCGCTGAAGGCATCTCCCCTATAACAATATGACCAAAACTGGACTATGCTTAAAGAAAAAAATCATATTTGTAATATATAACAGATCACTTTTAACGCTCTGTGGTTGCTTTAAACTTAGAAATATATGTACAGTTAGAAAGCACGACATAATCCATGTATGAAACCTAATTTTTCGTCAAATCTAAGCTAAATTTATTAATTTAATTTATTATTACAAAACAATTTTTTTCACAAGCTTATCGCGAACATCAGTTCACTGTCAGATGTTTTTCCTTCTAAACAAAGAAATAAACAAATTAATCTTCTCTACCACCAGATGGCGTCTGATGAGTCGGCGAAAAAATTGTCGAATCAGCAATGTGGTAATGAATGATTATTTAGAACAAATCAGCGACGTTTCTGTTTTGAAACGTTATTCTCTTTAGTAGAAAATGGAACCAATTTTTCTGATGGCATAGAAAACTACTTTGCTTCTCAGAGTTATTGTATTTCGATTTCATATCGATTTTTCTAATTTTTAAAACTGTAGATTGACTTTTGATTGTGCTGAAAAATGAGTTTATTTATATTCACTAATATGATAAGGAGTGATTTTCAACGAATTTTCGAGAAAGAAAGGGTTTTTAATTTTAATTTTTAATTGTTAGTTTATTTATTGCTATACATTGATAATACAGCTGCCGCCGCCAATATCAATTACTATTCAATCGAATTATTCAAATTAATGAAGACAAAATAGAAATCGTGTTATTATTCTTCTGTATAATACACTTAATTTTTTTTATAATACACTTGTTGTATAATACTTGTATTACACTACAGTAACTTTGTTGACCCAGTAAGTAATTGCCATTAAGGTTACAGCATTTCCTCGTGTATTTTTATTCCCTTTTTTAGCTAATTTTTTATACGGACAAACAAGACAATTTCTATTTCAGTTGCATATTTATTTATTTGTTTTGTTATTTGAACCTCATGTCGGTTATTAATTTTCTTGTTTCATTTATACATGTTATTAGGGGTTTAATATTGTCGATTTTAGGCATAATGCTGACAATATTTGATGAGTATTTACTATGAAATAAAGCCCTTCTGAAGATTCTATAAGATATTCACAGTTTTCAAATTTTCCTTTTCCAGTTTTTGCTTTTTCATCCTTTTAAGTATTATTCTTTCAGTGTCCATTCCATTGATTTTTATAATGTCTTATCCTTTGCTTTCCACGTGTGTTTTCATTTATTTAATGAATTATTAACTGTTGATTAACTTTCAATCTTCCAGCGACCACGTTATCGCAAATGTAATTGTTAAACACAAATGTAATTTTACTGAAATTTTGTTCTCACAAATAACAGAGTTATTAAAATTCAATTTTTAATAATGATATGTATAATTATTCTTTTACATCTTATTGTATTTATAATAAGGGCTTGAATTTGTACCAGGTTACTACTGTACGCACAAAATACGCCCTACACTCGCGGAAAGGTTAATTAATCATTTTATTTTGCAACTTTACAATGCATGTTTCTTTTTAAATGTGTTTTCAATTTTTTTTTTCTTTTCCTGTTTAGCAGCGCGAATCTTTCTAACACATTCATAAAATATTTTCATTTCTATTTTTCTGAAATTTTCAAACATTGACGTGCCTACGAATCAAACATAGCTATTTTTATATTACTACATATTCTATATATATTGAGTTATATGAGAGTGTTACAAGATGGCCACTATTCTGCCACCACCATATGCCGAAAATTGGTTCAAAACGCCAAATTTAAAGACATTTTCAGAAATGGATAAAACCTCTCTGATAAAAAATTGTAAAATTGTGTTCGATTTTCTAATATCTGAAAAAAAAAAATCCTTACCTGAAATTTATATCTATTTACGAATAGAAAACTTTGGAATGTGAAAAAAATAGCAAGTTTTTGGTTTTAAGAGCAGTGTTAATCGTCTGCCTTATTATGAGATATTGCCTGTAAATGTTGTTTCATAGCATAGATAATTTTGTTGCTGGGGAAACTAGGTGTAAGAAATCAGTACTTTTTATGCAATTTTGTAATGTATACTTCTTTTTACACACTTTTATTTAACTCAACTTGGTTTTTGTAAGTAAAGACAGAATTTTGTAATCGATTTTTCACTAAATTTCTCATATGCTAGAATTAAAAAGAAAAAAATGTACAAAGTTGTGTTTTAGATGACAGCATAATATTTTAATATTTTCAGAATTTAATTATAAAATAATAGATTCATTTTAAGGAAGTTTGCCGTTAGCCCGAAATTTTACTTATTTTAGACAAGAATTTTATTTAAAACTGTTTAATGTTTTTTAAAAACTTAGTTCTGTGTGATTTACATTTCATTTATTTTATGAAGGAAGAATTTCTTGTTCGAATCGAAATATTTTCATTTGGTACTGGTCAGATGACCGGATTGTGGTATATTTCGTGTTAAAATTATGACAAGATATGATCTAAATTTAATAATAGAAGACGATAAAAACTTTTTTTTTTCAATTTCATCATTATAGAGATAGTTATTTGTCTTTAAAATTTATTTAAACCAGTGCATTTCAAAAGAAATTCTAGTATAAACGCACATTTGTTTGTTTATTTTTATCCATAATTTGTTTTGAATTAGTCTGGACAATATTGTAATCTCCTGGCAACTAAAATGTATGTAAAACTTAAATGCCACCAGAAAAAATATGTTTGGTGAATTCAGAATCTTCACATCAACTCAACAGATATTCCAAATATTTTAAGGAGGATATTGAATTTCAGAATCACTCTGATCACTCCAAGATCTTTTGGCATATGCCCAATCCATAGAATAATTTATTGTTAAAGATTATAGTCAAAAATCCACTATTATCTCCTTTTCATCACCTCTTTAAATCTTATTATACTTGGAGATTAAAATACTGAATCATTCACACATGTGAACATAGGAGAAAAATTGGATTGAATCGATTAATCTAAAATCTAATTTCAGATTATTTCCAATAGTAAAATTCATATGTAGTGCAATTGAAATGCATATAAAATTTAACTGTCACCAGAAAATGTATTAAAAATAACATTTAAAATTAACATCTGTCCACTTCCTCGGGAAAAGTTTTCGAAGCTGGTAAAAAAAGTTGAATTTTCAGCACATTTACGAAAAAAAAAAAAAAAAAAAAAAAAAATTCAAACACAAACAAAGCTGCAAACAAATGATAAATTATTTACTTTATTTATTATTATTTTTATAGAGCCACGAATGATTATTATTTAACACATTGCCACAATTTTTTAATAAAAATTTTTCGCCATATTTAATCGCAGAAAATTATTACAAATTTCGCGATTAAATAAGGCTATTATAAATTCCGCGATTTAAATAATAAACAAAAAATTTCTAATCTGAAATAATAGTACCATACTCCTTGGAAATTCTAAGTCATTTTCCCACCTTGCATTTATTCAAATCCAGTTTTTGATGAATCACAAATGTTCACACCAACTGAAAGCACATTTCAAATTCACTGGACTTACCGCTTTGTCATCCCCTCTTTAAACTCTTATTAGTTGGCGATTAAAATTCTTAATCATTCACGCCTATGAAAACAAGGGAAAAAATCTTATTTTAGATACATTACTGCCAACAGAAAAAATAATGTATTGAATAACGGAAATATATGTAAAATTTAAATATCACCATAAAAAGTACTTAAGAATAAAGTTTTAAGTTAAACTATATGACGCCCTTAAAATAAATTTTCTGTACATTTTATTGAAGAGTAATTAAAAAGTATACAACACAAAGAACTTCAAACCAATTATAAATTCTTTATTTGAAATACTTTTATAGAGTTACAAATGATTTTTACGCTCTTAGAAAGGTCATATCTGCAAAAATCCATTTTTTGGCAAATCCAAAATGTTAACGTCAACTGAAAGCATATTTCAAACCTAAAATATTAACATTTAATGATAATACATTTTGAAAATCAATCAGATCACATTCAAGATATTTTGGCATTTGCCCAATCCATAGAATCATTTATTGTTAGAAGAGATTTTGGTCAAAAATCCTCTAAGCTTATCTCATTTTGATCACCTCTTTATATCCTTATTAGTTGGAAATTACACTCAACCATTCACAACTATGAACACGGAAAAAAATCTAATTTTAGATAGATTACTGCCAATAGTAAAATTGATACATTGAAGAATTTAAATGTATTAATGTCTAATTGTACAAGATTTGTGCCAACAATGCATGAAAAAATCAGAATTAAGATATTGAAAATGAAAAATATAAAAAAGTGAGGATATTTCCCTATATATATATATATATATATATATAATTTTAAAACGTTTAATTGTATTTATTATTTAAATAATTAAATGTAACTGTTAAGGTTCTATTTTTTGTTCTTATGACTGTGACTTGTGTACCGTTTATTTTTCTTAAACTTTGTTACCTGGCCTTCATACGAACTGGTGCTTAAGAGCCTACATCAGTCACGCGAAAAAACGCTCCAGCTAATGTTAAGTCTATGGGAAGGTTATCGCGCGATTTCTCGCTCGCATTTTAATATCTTTAAATGATTCTTTTTGCATAGGATAGCTGAGGTCGATCTCTAACGTTGTTAGTTTTTAATTTTTCAATTTTGGTTCCAGTTTTTTTATATAAGGGTAATTTCACTTTCAGAACCGGTTCCAACCGGTTCCAAAATTGAAAATGTCCGCTTATAAAAAAAACCGTAACCAAAATCAAAAAAGTAAAAGCTAACAACGTTAGAGATCGACCTCAGCTATCCTATGCAAAAAGAATCACTTAAAAATATTAAAATGCGACCGAGAAATCGCGCGATAACCTTCCCATAGACTTAACATTAGCTGGAGCGTTTCTTCGAGGGACTAGCGTAGGCTCTTAACCCCTTGTTTATTAATCACGAGTGTGACTACTGTGAAGTAATCCTGTCTTAAACACAGAAATTTTATGGTCCTTGCTAAAACAATACCATCCACTTCTATCTGCTAAAACAGAAAACTGTCCAGAACGGAATTTGTTTTTGGTCCAGGTTTTATTGTGCAAGGAACAGTGTGCCCAATTACATCTTAACAGATTTTCTGGTTGACATTTTGGTGATAATGTATATTTTCAATCACTTAGACCACGATCAAAATATTTTGGCATAAGCCCAAGTCACAGAGTCATTTATTGTTAAAACATTGTTGACCGGCAATTTAATATAAGATTTTTGTTTCGATTCAATATAAGCCCCGCCTTCTTTTAAAGGTTTTTGGAATACTGTTTGTATAGTTAACTTTTTGAAACTTAGACATCAGAGAATAGCTTACAGTGTGTGAATTTCATGTAAAATTTCTTACAGTCTAACAATGTTTTCCCAAATGTATCGTATAAATTCACATTTTTTTAAAGATTTACGCCGTAAAAATTATATGGGCCGAACTAAGTATTTAGGACACGCCTTTAGCATGTGCCATTGGTTTTAAAACACGAGTATACTTATTGCCGGTCAACAAAGTGTTAAAATAGATTACGGTCAAAAATCCACTAGGCTTACCGCTTTCTCATCACTTCTTTAAATTTTATAAGTTGGGGATTAAAATACTCAGTCATTCACTAATATGAATGAACACCGAGAAAAAAAAATTAGTTCGAATCTGTTAATTTAAATCTATTTTCAGATCTAATTTTAGACTAATTTTAATTATATTTTTTAATGCCAATAGTAAAATTGATATATTGAATAATAGAAATAAATACAAAACTTAAATAATACAAAATTTAAATATCATCAGAAAAAGCACATAAAATAATATTTAAAATTATCATCTCCCCCATTGGCCTGAAAAGTTAAAACAAATGTTCGGCACATTCTACTAAAAAGTAATAAAAAGTGTTTGAAACAAAAACAAATCTCAAACAAATAATAAGTCCTTTACTTTATTTATTTACTTATTTTCATAGAGCCACGAGTTATTATTTAATATAATAGAATACATTCCAGAGTACGTACAGTTGTATCATAATTTTTAATACAATTTTTCACTTTATTTAATCGCAGAAAAATATTACAAAGTTGCCGATTAATTAAAGCTGTTACAATTTCTACGACTAAAATAATAAATAGACAATTTCTAATCTGAAATAGTGGTGCCATACTTTTTGTAAATTTTAAGAAATATACGCACCTAGCATTTCTAAAAAATCCAGTTTCTGGATTTCCAGAATGTTCACACCATCTCGAACCACATTTCAAATGTAAAATAGTAATATTTAATGATAATCTAATATATGTTCAAAATCATTCAGATTTTATTCAGTATTTTGGCATAAGTCCAGCCCCCAGAGTCATTTATTGTTAAAAGAGATTATGGTCAAAAATCCACTGGGCTTATCGCATTGTCTTTAAATCCTTATTAGTTAGAGATTAAAATACTCAATCATTTATACTTATGAACACAGGAAAAAAATCTAATTTTAGATCGATTACTGCCAACAGTAAAATTGATATATTGAATAATTTGTCTTCGTGGATGGATCGATGTAGTTTTCCCCTAACAAACCACTGAATACGCGAATCCATCGTGATAAATGGATATTTAGACCGATATCGGTATTTATTCTCCTCGTTTCTCCCCCCTCCTGTATTTCGGTGTTTTCATTCTTTATTAACTGAAACTTTACTTTTTTACGTCTGTTGCATCATCGGAATGAACAGCCTCATCAAGAAAGTATATCCATTGGCGTATTTGAGAAAATGGGAGGAGAAGATGATAATTTGAATATAAAAGCAACGGTGCACTATGGATGAATGAATAAGCCAATAAGCTGTCAAATTTCGTAAGATACTAATTTGCTCCGTAGTTTGATAGATACATTTGCTTTATATTTAATTTTAAAAGTTTGTAAATTAATAAAAGTAAAATTTAATAACACATAATCTATATTAGCACGTTCATTGCCGGGTAAAAAATACCAGAATTATTTTATTTAGGAAGTTCGAATTCACACCAGAAAATACTAATAGCAATATTTACCTTAGTCAATTACAGACATTTCGTTATTACATGAAATAAAAATTCTTCTTTTGCAATTTCCGGTACGAATTCGTAATTTTAGATTGAAAAACCACGAGTATACTCGTCTTTGGCAGCGAATGGGTCAATAAAACAATGAATTTGTCAGTCTGTCTGTCTGTATGTGTATGCTTTCACGCTGTGATGGATACGTGATGGTCACGGTTTCCAGCAAAATATTAAATATTATCTTGAATATCACTATTTACATAGAGAAATAGTTGCCTTATTCAAATAAATAAATTTCGCAATTAAGATAGACAAATAGTACTATACGAAAATAGTGGTATTAAAAATAAAATTTTAGTATTTTCCTGACAACCCAGGTGATGGTTCTCCAAGGTGTAGTCGATAACTTCCAAATTCCATTTAGATTATTTTTTTTAATTAAGTATTAAGAGATTTTTTACTGCATATTTGCATTTTTGCATTCGGTATTTTCATTCACCATTCGCCCCGTTGCGTTGTTTCTAAATATTGCATAATTTCAGTTCTTACAGCACATAATATGAAAAAAAAAAGCTCTTTCAGTTAAAGTTAATTTGAAAACTGCAACGTAGTTTATGAAATTATAATGATTAATTCAAAAAAAAACTTTTTATAATTAAAAAAAAATAAACATATAATGTTTTGCATTTAATTTTAATAAATGTCAAACTGCAAACGATAATTTTGTTTCTCCATTTTTATTCTTTCTACAACACTGAGGCACTAATATTGATACATTGTTTTGCTTTTTGTTCCTAAATTTTGGAAAAGTAAAAACATATATGCGTCATTTTAGTTTTTATAGCAAGAATTCTGAGACTTGTGGGAAAATGCTTCATTTCCACGCATTCGTGGATAAAATGCTTCAAATTCATGTATGAAAATGCACGTTTTCTTTTTTAAATGTTTAAATTTCAATGACTGATTTTGGCCATTTAACATCTGTAATAGTTTTACAATTTAGTTTATTTATGAAAATTAAAAAAATAATAATTCCGGGATGTGAGACTTTAATCTTAGTTTAGGCTTAAAATAAGAATAAAAGGTACATCTCCTTTTAACAATCGATGTAATATGTTTCAATTTTATGAATGAAATTGCCAATATATTTTTACATTACGTCATACATATTCATCGATGGAAGCATTTCGTCTTTCTACTGTTCGAGTTGGAGAATACGCTTTTCTCATCTTTTCGGTGCGAAGAACAGGTAAATAATAACAAGTAAATATTAAAAAAATAATAATAATAATAACGTAAGTACACCAGTCTTTTAATTGTTTTTAAAATAGCGTAATTTGTAAGTAAATATTTCTCCAGTTAAAAAAATATGTATACAAAATAGAAAAATGTTTATCATACTTTAAAGTTTAGATATTTTGAAGTGAAATTTAAGAATTACAACTGTTCTTCTCACTGAAAAAATTAAAGTACTCCATTCAATTTCGAAACCTGACGGACGATTCGAAGTAAATGAAATACAGAATTTAGTTTTATAACATTTTTAAACACAGTCTATCGTCAGCCAATGTAACTTGAAAACATGTCATAGATTTTAAACAGAAACTCAAGCATTTAGTTTTATTATCACAAAATTAACCAGTATTAAAAATTGTCTTATTTGGAGATATTTTTTCATCTTCTTAGATGTGGTAGTGGATATTTTTTAATACTCTATCAAAACTTTCTTTATAATTTAATGCTTTCATTAAAATTTTACGCAGCTAAATTTAATTGTAAATAGAATGGATGTAAAAAGGGCTCTTAAATTTAAAGTGGTTCTAAATCGAACAAAAATGTATTTAATGTAATGTAATATATATGTATTTTATGTAATGTAATATATATGTAATATATATGTGTGTGTGAACATTATTATCTATACCGTGCTTAGATGTATTAAAAATAGCAAAAACGTTGTTTACAGGTGTATGTTATATTGGTATATAATATATCGTTGTTAAGTTATGCATGTTAAGATGAATTGATTACGGTATGAAAAATTCAAAAAGACCTTTAAAATATAAGCTGGAAATTATAATAATAAAACTCAGCAATTTCATAATCATGAAGGTTTAAGTTTGTAACCGGGAGATTTTGAATAGTAGCTCAATGGAAATCTTGCTCTAAAAATATTAAACAGTGGCAAAATGGAAATAAATCGAATATAAATTTTGCCGAAAAAAAAAATATTGAAAATACTCAGTTAAACTGTTGGTTTTCCAATCTAGTATTTAAATATTTTTTGTAATGATTTTTATAACAAAATTTCGATTTCCCCTAATAGCAAAATATTAAAGAGAAAATTCCAATAATGAATCGAAAGATCGGAATGACACTGTTAGTTCATGTACTGCAAATGAATAATTACTCATTTAACGCTAACATTAAATAAAATTTAATGATCTTCCAAAGAGTTTTTTAGTAGAACAATGCGTGATTAATCAAAATTTGCCACGAAAACAACAATTTAGCCGTGGGTCATTTTTCGCGAAAAAACTGCTGGTAAGTTAAATTTCGTAGCATTTTCTTAATGTATCTTGGACATTTTTATAACTTTTTTCCAATTTCTAGTATTATAAAAAATAGAAAAAAAGAAATCATAACATCGCAAAATCGAAAGTTCACAATCATTCCATTGCCATTTTTATGTTATAGTAAGAAAAGTGGAAATGGAATATAAAAAGAAAACTTCTTTTTTAGGGCCTCTATATATATCTAAACCAATTTTACTGTGGATGCCTCTAAACCTTCCAACAAAAAAATTTACTTGGATAAGAAATCTGAAAAATATCCCAGCGAACTTCCCCGAAACATTCAACAAGCAGACGATTCGAACATAGCTCCAAGGTCAAACCGGATTGAATTTTTAAATTAACAAGTGCTGAGAACGAATCTATCGCGTTTTCATTTTTCGCGAAAATGGTTAAAAAGTGGCAGAAATGCTCTTCTTTCTTATATGAGGTAAATGGAGTTTTTTTAAAAAGGGAAATGAAAAAAAAAAATGGTTTTTGGCGAATATTTAGAATCTCGTGGTTCTTTATCCTTGGAAATTCCTCTGCTTAAACACATCTCAAGTGTTGAAACCCCGGGGCAATTTTGCAGACGATAAGTTTCCTGCATTATTGTGACACAGCTCGTCTTATCGTATGTTTAAGCCTTCGTAAAAGATTGGTATTTTTAAAATAGCTTTCCAGAAATGAATTTTTATTAAATTTTTATTTTATGCGCAAGAACTGTATTTAGTATACGTAATGCTAATTAGGTGATGTCCGCATTTTAATCTAAAAGATATAGCAATATGGTATATAGGTTTCGCAAGTTGGCAACAAAGCTAAACTTGTATAATATGTGTCACTCCATGTGAATAGTATTTGTTATTTAACTTCGCTGTTACTTTCAATTTTGATTGGAAGATGATGCGTTTGCTTGATATATACGATTTTGGCATACCTAAGATTCGAATTTGTTGCTATTTTCAATCTTGCTTATAAAGAAATTGGATGATTTAATAAGGTTTTAGGGAAACCGGAAAGATTTTTCGACTGTAATTTGACTTTTGCTTTATGTGTAATATATCGCCATATTTTTTCATGAATTGGATTTTAATTTATAATGATAATTAAATAATTGAAAATAATCGAAAAGTTTTTCTTAAGTTTATTGAGTTTAAGATATTTATGATTAAGTTATACCATATTACGTTATCTTCAAATTAATAACTGATCTGTAATTGCTTAAGTTTTTTATACTTTTTTTTAAGGTACAACGTCGTTTATGGGGGATTTTTAAACTAAATTTTTATGTAAAAAAAAAAAAAAATGAAGCGAACAACGATGAAGTCATCATCCATTTAATTATTTTAAAAAGAAAATAGCTCCGTCATAAACACAGAAATAAATAATAATTTTGGAATACGTGTTATCCATAAATATTTAATAAAATATATTTTATTCTAATACTGTTAATTATATTTTTCCAGTTATCGCCATTAGAAATTTTTTTTAAAATCTGGAGTGACTCCATTTGACTTTCCGAACACTTGGTTAAAAGCATTACAGGGTGATTACAAATGAATATCCCAACTTTGAACGGCTATATATTCTGAACAATAAAAGGTAGTGTTCCATTTCACACATCGAAGTAAGAAGTTATGAAGTTTCATAAATGTAAAGGTTAATTTTTTCGGTGCGAGATGACGCAACGAGCGGCGGGTTAAAAGTGAACCGGCATATTCCATTGCGAGTTCATCCAACAGGATGGTGCACCACCCCATTGGCACCTTTTTTGTACGAGAGTTTTTGAACGAGCACAGTATAAAATAATCTTTTTTAAATATACTTTCTAATTTTTTAAAGCAATATCGTTCCTGTTGTAATAATTGTAATTATGAGTGATGAAGTTATCATCAGTTTCAACCTGTTCAGTTAAAAAAAAATAATAATAAATAAATAAAATTATTTCCCACAAGTAAAATAATTTATTTAGATGTCTCAGAATGAGAAGTAAAAAATAAAAATCCGAAGATCAAAATTTTGAAACCTGAAAGTATCTGAAGCTGATGGATTATTATCATGATGAAAAATTACTTTATCAAAATCTGCATTACGAAAAAATATTAAGCAGCATCACTCTTGCTCTAATAATTGTAATCATGATTCATGAAGTTATCATCAGTTTCTTTCTGCTTAGTATTAAAAAATAAACAACTCACATAGTAATAAAATAATTATTTTAGAGTGCTTATGATTTACCGTAAAAGTTTTTAAAGCAATATCGGTCTTGCCTAATAATTGTAATCATGACTCATGAAGTTATCATCTGTTTCTTTCTGCTTAGAATTTAAAAATAAACAACCACCTAATGTAATAAAATAACTATTTTAGAATGCTTCTAATTTATCTTAAAAGTTTTAAAGTAATATCGTTGCTTCTGTTAAAAGGGTAATCATGACTCATGTACTTATCAGTTTCTTTCTGCTTAGTATTAAAAAAAAAATAAGCAACTCCTACAGTAATAAAATAATTATTTTAAAATGAATTTCTAATTTATCTTAAAAGTTTTTAAAGCAATATCGTTCTTGCCCTAATAATTGTAATCATGACTCATGAAATTATCATCAGTTTCTTTCTGCTTAGAATTAAAAAATAAACAACCATCTGATGTAATAAAATAACTATTTTAGAATGCTTCTAATTAATCTTAAAAGTTTTAAAGCAATATCGTTCCTGCTGTGAAAAGGTTAATCATGACTCATGTACTTATTATCAGTTTCTTTTTGCTTAGTATTAAAAAATAAGCAACTCTCACACTAATAAAATAATTATTTTAGAATGCTTCTAATTTATCGTAAAAGTTTTTAAAAGCAATATCGTTCTTGTCCTAATATTTGTAATCATGACTCATAAAGTTATCACCAGTTTCTTTCTGCTTAAAATTTAAAAAATAAACAGCCATCTAATGTAATAAAATAACTATTTTAGAATGCTTCTAATTTATCTTAAAAGTTTTAAAGCAATATCGTTCCTGCTGTTAAAAGGTTAATTATGACTCATGTACTTATTATCAGTTTCTTTCTGCTTAGTATTAAAAAAATAAGCAACACTCACAGTACTAAAATAATTATTTTAAAATGCATTTTCTAATTTATCTTAAAAGTTTTTAAAGCAATATCGTTCCTGCTGTAATAATTGTAATCATGACTCATGAAGTTATCACCAGTTTCTTTCTGCTTAGAATTAAAAAATAAACAACCATCTAATGTAATAAGAAACTATTTTAAAATGCTTCTAATTTATCTTAAAAGGATTAAAGCAATATCGTTCCTGCTGTTAAAAGGGTAATGATGATTCGTGAAGTTATCATCGGTTTCTTCCTGCTTAGTATTAAAAAATAAACAACTATCACAATAATAAAATAATTATTTTAGAATGCTTCTAATTTATCGTAAAAGTTTTTAAAGCAATATCGTTCTTGCCCTAATAATTGTAATAATGACTCATGAAGTTATCACCACTTTCTTTCTGCTTAGAATTAAAAAAATAAACAGCCCTCTAATGCAATAAAATAACTATTTTAGAATGCTTCTAATTTATCTTAAAAGTTTTAAAGCAATATCGTTCCTGCTGTTAAAAGGGCAATCATGACTCATGTACTTATTATTAGTTTCTTTCTGCTTAGTATTAAAAAAATAAGCAACTCTCACAGTAATAAGATAATTATTTTAAAATGCATTTTCTAATTTATCTTAAAAGTTTTTAAAGCAATATCGTTCCTGCTGTAATAATTGTAATCATGACTGATGAAGTTATCATCATTTTCAACCTGCTCACTTTTAAAAAGAAAACAGTTCTCACATAAGTAAAATAATTGCTTTGGAATGCGCGTTATCCAAAATTATTTAATAAAAGGTACTTTACTCTAATACTTTTAATTATCTTTCTCCTGTTATCATCATCGAAATCTAAAATAATGATCAGGATAAATACGCAGTTTCCATAGTTTGAAAGTGCTTGAGAAAAGCTTTTCTGCGGGGTTAGAAGTCTCGGAATGGGAAATAAAAAAAAAATTTGAAACTCGAAGAAGATCAAAATTTTGAAGCCTATCATTTGAAAGTACCTGAGGCTTATGGGTTTTAGAGAGATTTCTTTTCGGCAGGGAAGTTCCTTATCCCTCATCGTTGCTGTAAAAATAATTTTTAAACTGAAAAAAAAGTAAAAATAAAAATAAATATCTTACTTTAACTGCTCCATATTTTTTCTATACTTGAAAAAAAAAAAATAAAGCTACTTTTTTTTTTCTCTTTTATCCTCATTTCTCGCCGATTTTTCTGTTACTGAAAACTTTAAGAAGTAAGATCAGAAATGCAGGAATATATGAGACATAGTATCTGATTTTTGGATTTTCATTGCTTCCTTTTTAATAATACTGTTAGTGTAAACTGTCAATGCATGGTAAGACTCATGCGGAACAGTGTTGCCAGTCGACTACTTAAAAAAAAAAAAATCAGATTGTTTGATTCCCACCACTTTTTTAAAATAGTGTAATTGACCTTATTCTCGCACTATTCTGTCATTAAATGAGGCGAATATTTCTACTTCAAAAAAGTGGTGGCTATCAAGCAATCCGAATTTTTAAAAAAAGTAGCCTACTGGCAACACTGGAAGCGAATTCGCACCGGCCAAAACGTCAAATGTCAGCCTTTTTTTTTAAAAAAAAAAAAAGATGCTTTCATTAATTTGCATTTTTCATTACGAATTTTTTTTTATAAAAATGATCACAGTTTGAGTCCTCCTTAAATTTCTTATAGAAATCATGTATTATATCGTGACCTACGTTATACACGGCCGGTGCATGACGTTTAAAACGTCACATGGAGTGGATCTTTTTTACACAGCGATTGGTGCAAAGCGGCGCGCCCCCCGATTTGCACCAATCACCGTGTAAAAATGATCCACTCCATGTGACGTTTTAAACGTCATGCATCGGCCGTGTATAACGTAGGTCGCGATTATATAGGGTGGTCATAAAGTCTTTACCTGATTACAAAAAAATATTACGAAATAACTATTGGATGTATAATACTGTAAAATTTTTAATATGGAAAAGTCATGTTCTTAAGTTTTTTTTTTTCATCTGGATAGATGATCCCCTAGACATACGGCTTGGTCAATCCAAGGCCTCTTTGAAAAACAAACTGAACATAGTTTACACAAAAATCCTTCACCTGACACACTCTAATAAATCCATTTATTAAGTTTTTCATAATTTTTGAAAATTCAATATTCCCACTCAAGGTCAGAATCACAGATGCTGTCGCTAGTGTGACAGCCCAAATGTTGGACAATATGTGGCGAGAAATGGAATACCGGCTTCACATTCTTCGAGCTACCAAGGGTGCTCACATCGAAATTTACTGACGTAAGTACTTGTATTAAAAACGTCATAAATGGCTTTACAGTATATTGAAACAAGCATATGCCTTATTATATTAGTTTTTGTGCAATAAATTATTGTAATCGTGGAGATACTTTATGACCACCCTGTATTTAATTATCACAGTACTGCCAAAAAAGTTATATGCAGTTGAAGTTACAGAATCGCAAATTGCACTACTGTGGAGTGTGCGGGTGTTGAACCGAAGTGTAGAGTCCCCGGATTAAAAGTATTTTTAGTAATCAGTTATAATAAACAGTATCTGAAACTGAAAGATACAGGGTATCCACTAGAAGGTAGCCTAAAATGTTGGCTTTAGATGAGTACAGGAGAAAAATAAACGAAACAATTACATGTCATGCCTCTGCGTTTAATAAATGAGGAAATATCCTCACAGAACTTCCAAACACAGCTGAATATGACATTGCATGTTTCTGAAGGGGGTTACCAAAACCCAGTGTCACCGTATGGGTATCGTACCAGATGTTCTCCCATAATTCATCCAGCGTGCGTAGTTTATTCATGTAGATATACTCTTTTAGATGATCTCATAAGAGTCTTGCATCGGGTCGGGTTCGGATTGACTCCGTTTACAAAAGAAATCCTAGCTATTTTTTAATTGAAAAACTAATTATTTGAATAATAATGTGAGTATATATATATATATATATATATATATATATATATATATATATATATATATATATATATCTGTTCATTCTCATGCAAAAAAGATAACATTTATATTAGAGACATAATTCTAGAATACTTTTCCATAATTATATTAAAATGTAAATTAATTTTCTTTCACTTCGAGTTCGGATTTGAATATTTTTAGTTCGGGTGGGGTCCGGGTCGGTTTTCGAGTTACAGTTTTTTTTATCGGATTCGGGTTGTGTACAGTCCGACTCACGCAGGATTCTAGATCCAATAGGAAAAAAGTTAGGTGGAACTAGATTAGGTGGTGAATCAGATGATGAGAAACTATGACTTGGCTCTTTCTTGAACGTTATGAACATGTAGTGACATGTAATTGCTTCAACATCCATGGCAGGTAATTACAGGGTGTTTTACAAAGGACCCCCAACTTTAAAAATTAATAACCCTGAAATGGTGATAGATAAAAACATGAAACCAGTTGTATGTTTATTAAAAAAATCGTAAGAATCCTATACATAAATCTCAAAAATTAGTTAAAAATTGCTCCGATAGATGTCGCTGCGATAAACAGGCGTATCACATTAAAAGTGATTCAAAATGTGCACCTTTTACACAACAGACATGTCGCAAACGAAGAATGAAATTGTCAGTGACTCTCTGCTGTAAGTCACCGGCCTTTCTGTTGAATTTTTTTGAAAAGCTCACGAATTGTTTTCCCATCTGGGTCTTTTGCGACTTGAAATCGCTTTTGAAAACTTCTCCTTGTGGCAGTAGGACTCAATTAGGACTTCAAGTAGGATTTAATCGGTGGTACTCCAACACAATAAACACACGTTCCTCCACGGTATACATCACTTTCGCAATTATTTTCACTATACGCTAGTAGCGGTCAGATTAAAATGGCGAAATCTTCGAAAGCTAGTCTTTGTATGCTTCTGAACTCTCTTTAAAAGGATTCTTAACGCTCTCAGCGCCATCTATCCGTGCAATTTTTAACTAAATTTTGAGATTTATGTAAAAGATTCTTACAATTTTTTTAATAAACATACCACTGGTCTCATGTTTTTATCTATCATCGTTTACGGGTTATTGATTTTTAAAGTTAGGGGTACTTTGTGAAACACCCTGTATTTTGCTTCACTTTCTCCTGTATTCTATTTATGTAAAATCAGAATCTTCTAGGGAACTTTTCTAATAAGACATCCTGTATTTAGATAATTGTTATGATTGTTATCATGACACTCCGTGTTAGTAATAAGATGTTGGAGAGATTTTAATATAGTTCACCATTTACCCACCATTAGGGTCATACGATAATTCCATTTGTAAGTCCCCTGTTTGCATGACTGAGATATTATGTGTTCTAAACATTGGATTACCGGTTTTGAATATGTTAATGAAAACTTTTTTTAAACCTTTTTGATTCGAAGACGTTCTTACAGATTCCTGCCCAGCTAATTCAAATCATAATTCAGCGTGTATATATATATAATTAAAATGAAATCACATGTGTGAAAACAAATGAAAAAAATATTAAAGACAAGAGAGTGAAAATATCAAAATAAAAAACTGAATGTTTTATGGCTTCATCAGAAGAGCTTCTTAAGCACAATTCACTGTAAAAATGTGTTATTTTGTCGAATATTGTCTGCAGAAGGCCTAAAAATTACAATATTAAGCTCCTTGTAACATATCGAAAAAACAATTATTTTTGTTATTTTAATTATTTTAACTTATTTTTAGCTTATTTTTAATATATATATTAGGGTCATACGATAATTCCATTTGTAAGTCCCCTGTTTGCATGGGCCTTATTTATAATATATATATATATATATATTATAAATAAAATTTATACCAGATAAAAATTAAGTAAACTAAATAAATAATAATAAATACATCATTCAATAATCTTGTACACTTTATGTCCTGTTTGCTCAACACTTTCGCGCCACACTTGTAAAAATTATTATGGGATATAACAGCAATAAAGTAAAATTAAAATATAATGTACACAACATGCGACAACAATGCACATTTTCTTTGTCAACATTCCGATAAAAGGGAGAAAAAACCAACACAGCTCTAAATAGGCGCTTCAAAAATCTAACACACTATTTGCTTTAAAAATTCATTCATTCGGAATTCTTCCGAAAAGAGGTTGTTATAGCCCATCAGCTCATCAAACGCCATCTGGTGTTAAAAAACAAACAAAGGCTCGGTTCCTTTTCCGTTTTTAAGTAAAAAAATAAAACTGGGGCTCTAAGCGATAAAATTGGATAGAGGATTATCAATATTTGCAGAAATTCGATTCCGATGAGTGTTACTCTCTCGGCCGTGGCGTAATCGATTACTTCAAAGGGGGATCGCAGACGACAAAGGGGGGGATGGGAGAAAAAAAAATTCCTTTTTCTTTCAAAGATTATACTGCTCGTTGGACTATCACCGGGGATCGAAAAGAGGTTTTAAAAGGTATCGATGATATCTGTTTTATCTACGTCTTATATCCCAGTGTGCCTTTAATGCAGAAAGGTGTTGTTTTACTTCCAACTTAGCGTGAGCGTAATGGATTGTCTAAAGAGAAGCAAGATTAAGAGATATTATGACAGGTTATGGATAATAGATGCCAGTAAAGAGATCTTTTTGATCGTATAATTCCGCTTTATCTTTACTTTTTGAAAGCCTTTAGGTCACATTAGGTGTAGTGAATATGTGTTCAAGGTTATTTCTTATTAAAATATTTAAATAGAAATCGTATTTTATTAATATGCTTAAAAAAAGAAAAAGAAAGAGTTTTTCTTTTTTTAATTGTTACGTGCCTATATCGTCGCCACCATGTCAAACTATCGAATGTGCAAAAATGCATTTTCCATTACTTTTAAAAATGGCCGATCGCCATCACTAAATTTTAATAATATTCTTCAGCAAAGTTGCCAGTTTGGCCTCCTTTTTTATTAAAAAATTCTGCATTCATACCAGAAATTTCAAGCAGAAATTTTTGCTTCATTTAAAGACAGGCATTTCATGATCTTTTGAAGTAAAAATTTTTATTCAAAAATTTCCGGTATAAATTCGGCATCTCTCTATAAATGACAAGGCCAACCCTGGCAACCCTGTTATTCACAGAAATTTCATTAGCATTCTTACTTGGCGAAGATTTCTAATAAAATTTAATGGTGACAATCGTCCCCTTTTTAAAAGTAATCGAAAATGCATTTTTTCTCATTCGATAGTTTGACACGGTAGCGACGATATATGTAAATATGCTCAAATGTTTCTATTTCGTTAATTACTGCGTATGTGAGCATGTGTACATGAAGATACTCATGCAATCATATAATCAAAATCAGACTTTTAATTTTATTAGAATAATCTACCACAGCGATATGAGTCTATTCATGTAATTATGATCGTTTTCTTTATAATAATTATAATTTAGTTCATTTTTATATGAGTATGTATGTATGAGTGTGTGTGTGTGTGTGCGTGTGGATATATAAATGTTTTTCCTTTTTTTTTTTTTCAAAATTATACTGCACGTTGGACTATCACTGAAAATCGAAAAGAGGATTTAAAAAGTATTCGATATAATTTCTGTTTTATCTACGTCTTATATCCCAGTGTTCTTTTAATGCAGAAGTTGTTGTTTTACTTTCTACTTAACGTGAGAATAATGGATAGTTTATAAAGAAGCAAGATTAAGAGATATTGTAATAGGTTATAGATAATAGATTCCGGTAAAGAGATCTTTTTGATCGCATAATTCCGGTTTATCTTTCTTTACCTTTGAAAATTCTTTGGAGACATGAGATGTACTGAATGTGCATTCAAGGTTATTTCTTATTAAAATAACTACATATATGCAATTATGATCACTTACCGAGCTATAAAGCTTTGAATGTTATTAATTTTCAGTTCTTTTAGGGAAAAAGGGGAAAAATGCGTTTACGGTAACAAAAACGGTAACTAAAAAGCTGAGTTGAGATTATATTGAAAAAATAAAACTCACAGATTTGTGCGTATTTTAGATTTACATCTTTATCAAATAATATGGAAGATAGGGGATGTTTGACTCACTTGCACTAAATTGCTCATAATCTGTTTCACAAAGAATAACATCTCAGCTTGCTACAAACAAATATTTTATTATATATTCTACCTTTTTACATCGTCAAAATTTTGAAGAGGCATTAAGCGATTTTCTTTTTAATTATTTCTCATAACTCTCTCTTTAACTGAGTCAAACCTTCCAAATCCAGGGATGTTTTACACACTATGGGGGATGTTTGACACACAGAGGGATGTTTGATTCACTAAATCAAAAAAAGTAAAGTTTCACTAGAAGTTTTATTTAATGAAATATAACTTATTTTTACTACTTATTTAATTTCTTTACTAAATAAAGTTTTTCTTAGGAAGCACATTTATTTGATCTGGCTTCTAGGTAAAGCTGCAATGATTCTTAATATTTTAATGCATCTCATTCATAATTTTACAAATCAATGAATATTTTCATAATCAGAGAAATTAAATATAATTTTTAAAGCTTTTTTTCTATTTTTTCTTCTAATTATTCAATGTAGTCTTACTTATATTACAAATTTCATATTATATTACAAATTTCATTATGATTACACCTTTTCGTGTGTTAATATTTCTTTACGGGACTCTTATAACTGAGCAGCTAAATTTTAGAGTATCAACTTATTGGATGTATTCTCGCTTATATTATATTACATATTTCATTACGGCAACATCTTTTTGTACGTCAATTTTTCTTTGTGAGACTCTTACCGCTGAGCAGCTAGCTTTTATGTTATCTACTTATTACATGTATTATTGTTTATGATATATTATAGACATCATTATGACAACATATTTTTGCATGTTAAATTATTTTACGGGACTCTTACACTTGAACAGCTAATTTTTAGGTTATATACTTATTGCGTGTATTCTTATCTGTATTTTTTTCTATGCAAATTGCCCTTTATACGCCGCTTGAAGATTTTCCCTGTAGCTCCATAAAGCTTATGCTTTTTAAGTTCTTCAGTTATATCCCCATTTAAATTGTTTAATCATTTTCTGAAATATTAGTTCTAGGGAGGTTGCCGAAACTCTACGCCCTGACATAGTATATTCAGTATGGGAAAATAAAATGAATGTTGTGTATTTATTCATTTTGAGTATTTAAAGACACATATGACTACAAGTGTGTGTCTAGAATACTTTCAATAAAGATTTTTATAAATAATTACGTTCACATATAGCCACCATAATGTATCTACATTAATAAAAGAATGTTGTTTGTTTGTCTGTCTGTTTTTTTATTTGTTGGCGACGGCAGTGGTAAATCTATCGCACATAGAGGTCTGATATATAAAGCTAGGTTCTAATGCCCTTGAGGCTGAGGTTTTACCTCTTTTTATTTTTATTTATTTATTTATTTTTTTTTTTTTTTTTGTATAATTAGCCGAGATATTAGTCAAAACTCTTCATCCAACTCTAATGAACGAGCTTAATTTTTTTTTTCAGTTCGTCGGTGTTACGATCGCTTTAGACAGTACTCTAGCGGTACTGAAGGTACCTTTCATTATAAAATGTGAATATTTACTACTTCAAAAAATATATTTTTTGTGACGGTCATTTTGATATTTTCCGGTTTTCATAGAATTTAAAATTACCCTTCACGTTGTCCGGATGGAAATACGAAAAAACAAAGAATATCCACGGAGAGATGGTACCTTTCTGCTGGCCCGGCCTGCGCTGGAAGAGTTTGTTAGAACTCAATAAAATTTACACATTTTTTTGGTATTAAAAATATGTTATTTTTATTTTTATTTTATACATGTTACCTTTCTCAACTCTTATCTTACTCAACAGTTTTATTATTTACTTATTTATTTATTTATTTATTATTATTAAAATACGTTAACTGTCCAAGCCTGATAAAATCTTGAAGCAGTAATTATTTTACTCCATATTATTTGAAAACTTCAATTTTTACCATCTGATTTTGTTGAAATGTTTCTTTTTGCCTTCTTTTATGCGTTATGCTAAAACTTTGTTCTGCACTTCGTAACAAATACTCATGAAAACGTGCAGAAACAATTTGAAAAACAACAGATCTTAATAAGTTATTGACAAATGATTTCTGCAAATCATGGTAATCATCTTTCTTCTATTTAAGTGATTTTTATCTTTTGTTTTTCTCCTTTTCATCGTGTGCTTCTGTTTGCTTGTATGCAGCTTTTATTTTCTAAAGCTGATGACATCTGGAAAAGGAATTAACAATGTGATGATTTATAGTAATTTTTAGCAAACATATAACTACAAAATTAATTATGTGTGAAGGAACTCGTGATTTTTTTGCTTTAAAATAAAAAATATATTGTATATTGATATGTTTCTTCACAAAGAAGTACTTAATGTAAATTATTATTTCAAGATAAACCCATCATCCAACTCTAATGAACGCGCTTCAAATTTATTGAATGCGTCGGCGTTATGATCGCTTTAGATTTAGACTGTACTCTTGGGGTACTGAAGGTATCTTTCATTATAAAATATGAGTATTTACTATTTCAAAAAAATATTTTTTCTGAAGGTCATATTGATATTTTCCGGTTTTTATAGAGTTTAAAATTACCCTTCACGTTGTCCAGATGGAAATACGAAAAAACAAAGAATATCCACTGTTCGATGGTACCTTTCTGCTGGGCCGGCCAATGCTGAACGTGTTATGTTAGAATTCAATAAAATTTACACATTTTTTGTATTAAAAATATGTTATTTTTATTTTTCTTGCGTACATTTTACCTTTCTCAACTCTTTAACTTACTCAACAATTTTATTATTATTATTTATTTATAGATATATTTATTATTATTTTTTAAAACACTCTTGAACTGTCAAAGCCTGATAAAAAAAAAGTTGAGATAGCAAATATTTCACTGCATACTAATTGAAAACTTCTATTTTTGCTTTATGATTTTGTTAAAATTGTTTTTCTTTCCTTCTTTTCTGCGTTATACTAAAACTTTTTATTCTGCACTGCGTAACAAATACTCATGAAAACGTGCAGAAACAATTTGAAAAACAACAGATCTCAATAAGTTATTGACAAATGATTTCTGTAAATCATGGCAATAATCTTTCTTCTGTTTAAATGATTTTATCTTTATTTTTTCTCCTTTCCATCGTGTGCTTCTGTTCGCTTGTATGCAGCTTTTTTTTTTTTTTTCTAAAACTGATGACATCTCAAAAAGGAATTAACAATGTGATGATTTATAGTAATTTTTAGCAAACATATAACTACAAAATTAATTATGTGTGAAGAAATTCGTGAATTTTTGCTTTAAAATAAAATATATACTGTATATTGATATGTTTCTTCACAAAGAAGTACTCTATGAAAACGATTATTTCATAATAACCATGTGAACAATGTTGCCAGTTAGTTCGCTACCTTTTATTATTATTATTATTCAGATTGCTTAATTGCCACTACTTTTTTGAAATATTAATATTCGTCTTATTTAATGACACATTAAATAAGGCAAAAACAAGGCAAATTATATTATTTCAAAAAAGCGGTCGCAATCAAGCAATCTGAAAAAAAAAAAAAAAAAAAAAAAAAAAAAAAAAAAAAACTAGCGGATTGACAACACTGAATTTAAAATAAAGTAGCGGATTGATAACACTTCAATGTGATAATGTATATGTGTTATTTATGTACACGTTTATGTGGCGCATATATATATATATATATACAATCATCATAGGTTTTTCTATATGTTATAAGGAGTTTAATAGTGTCCTTTTTAGGCCTTAATCCCACAATATTCAATTAAATAACATATCTTCACAATCACAATGAATTGTGGATATGAAGCCTCCTTCGACGATTCCGTAGTTAATGCATAATTTTTAATTTTTGTATTTCATCTCTCTCGTTTAATACTTTCTTATCTTTTATTTTTACATTTATTTTAACACATGTGATTTCATTTTAATTATTAAGTTGGTGCAAAAGTTCTGTCGTATTTTAATACCTTGAATATCGGTAAAATTTTAATACTTGATAATTTTGTTATACCTGCTTGCTTTGAACTTATGGGTAAAATTATCCGGTATTAAAATGTTACCGGTATTAAAATTAGGTATTACAATACTTTAGAACCAACCGAATATATATATATATATATATATTTGAATTGTAATTAAAACACATTTATTAAAATGCTCTTCCAATCATTAAAAAAATTCGATGGCAATTCAATATTACCCTCGTAAAGATTAAAAAAAAAAAAAAAAAAAACTGAAGCTTGTCGAAGATTTAAAACAAATGCTAACAGGAGGAAAATATCAATATACTTCCATAAAATTTTTAATTTTAAGGGAATTTGGTACTTATTGCACATTAAAAAATAATAATAAAGATAAAAATTATGTTATTGCATTGCATTGTAATAATTAGATAAAAGTAAATTTTTTTTAAAAAATGCATCTTAAATAGCACATTAAATTAAAATTTAAAAAAAATAAACAATTTGATTTTTATAATCTCTACAATTTGTTTTAAATACTGGCATTTTTCTCGATTTTTTTTTATTTCCTAGAATATATTACGCAAGACTGTGCATGGATTTTTAAAACATCTAACAATAGATTTAATATATATTTTTTTACAGTCATATATATTGAAAAATGTTGAAATGTAACGCTTCTTCAGGTAATTTTATTTGTGTAAAAAAAGAAAAAAACTAAAAACCTTAACTCAATTGTGGCTGAGTATTTTTTCTCTTTCAGTACTCTGTTTAAATTACAACTCCTATATATATAAGCTATACTTATTACATTATACTTTTCTGAATGTTCTGTTTATGACATGTGTAAAATAATTTACAAAAATGGGGAAAAAAAAGTCTATCCTAAAAAATATTAATTTATTTCTTAAAAATCCAGACATCCGAATTTTGCGAAGCAATGCATAAATGGATTAAAGTTAATTCTATGTACAGTTTTATGACATACATAATAAAGAACATATAATATATATATATATATATAAACCTCTATCTCAAATACAAAAATGTATTAGCATTTTTAAAACACGAAAATGAAGAAAAAATGAACATGAAAAAAAAAGTCGTTTAAAATTTTTATTTGGGAAAGAGCACCCCTTGAACTGCAATCTTGTAGATATTGCACATAATGTAAAAAATACAGCTTTCATATTTTAATTCCAATCGAATTTTAAAAAAATAATGTCCAACTCATGTATTGGCCTCAGGAATACATATATATCCCAAATTTCAAAGCTCTACGCCAACAGGAAGTGGGTGAAAAATGAGTAACAAGATTTGACTGCCACATACATACAGAAATGTAAGTTAAAAGAAAGAATGTAATAAATAGACGTGTGTGTTTCTATATTTTTCACTTTACAGATCCAACTACCCAGCGCAGACCACTGATGTTTATGTGTGGTAGTAATCTCGAATCTCCCATCATGCACTATGGTGGTTCTATGTCGGTAGCTGCGTGGGAGTGTGGGAGATTATGATGGTTGAAAGTGGTCGACCTAGGGCATTTTTATATTTCGACTAAAGTGTTCTAAAAAATGTTTGGATGAAATCTTTTTCAACGGGAATTGGTTCATTCAATTTAACATAAACTAATTAAGATATAGATAACTAAGTAAGATTATTTCTCGCCCCCTAGTGGTGCAAATTGAAACTAAACGATATTGCAACGCGTGCGTATCACGCCTGCTATACAATGCCGTAGGCAGCGGGGACAAGTTCTGGAGTTTCGTTCGGAAAGAGGTTTGTTTAGAACAGAATGCGCGTCGAAAATGACTATTTTTATCGAAACCCCAAAAGAAAGTTACTGATTTCCGGGCAACGCCGGACGGATCAGCTAGTTTGTAATAAAAAGAATGTTAAAATTCTTATAAACTTATTTTGTGTTAATGTTTATGTTTCAAAGAATGTTAAAATTCTTATATATCTGACCTTAACTTTTTAATTATTATTATTTAGATTTTTTTTTTCTTATAGTCACTACTCTGAAATCATTTTTCTACTGCATTTTATATTCTAACTATTTTTCTTCACGAAGCATAATTCTCTCTGAAAGAATTAAGTGTATCTGATGATGTGAGACCATTTTCATTATTTTCTTGTATATTCTTAGAAAAAGTATACAAACTGAGAAATAAACTTCCAATTAATGCAACTCCATGACATTAAATCGCATTTCGAAGTAAATCGTACAATATGAAATATTGGATTGGTGTCAATAAATTAGATAAGTGCACATATTTCTATTAATTATTCAAACTTTAATGCAACTCGATTCGAAATTTTTGCTGCAGCCCTCAAGTCCATGGCTTAGAATGTGCCGAAATAACTAATTTTCACGACATAGGTGGAAATTGTATGAATTTTTTCAAGGTTTGTCAACTATGTAGCGTTTTTCTATAATTCCCACAGCATGGCGAAACTATATAAGTTACCGTAATTTCGCACGTAAACGCCGCATCTTAGTTAAGTCTTTTTCAAACCGGAAATTTTACTGAAAATAAGAAGTCAAATAAGTGCTAAGCAGAAGTAAGTCATATTGTATTTAAAATAAATTGTGGTAGGAAATCGAATTGTCTGAGGTGCGGCGTATACGCGCGAAATTACGGTATGTATTTACCCTTACAAACAGTCTAGTCCAGTTTTTAGAAGGAAATGTGTCGGAAAAGTAGGAAGACAGGTAAAAACCAAAAATGAGTAACTGGTGAAAAAAAAATGTTATATAAGTGCAATTTTTTATATTGTTGTAAATTTTTTTTTCAGTCTTGTGAGCAATATTCTGAGTATTTTTATTTTTAAATTATTTAATTGGGTTTTAATAGCTATGTGTGTTTCTTGAAATTTTTATATTTTCCAAAATTTTCGTCTTGTATATTCAAGATCACGCTGTATCTCGCCAAATCGTTGGTACATTCCTCTTCTGTAGGCATTTGAAGAGTAAGAAACGTTTAGTATTATCTGCGCCCGTGTGCGACTTTCGCAGTTAGTGGTGTTTGATTGAATGAAAGCTCATATAAAAAAAACATGCTTCTGTTCCAATCACATTAAATATATATATATATATAATATTTCAATAAAACTTGAAAAAAGCATTATAGTTTTTTTTTTTTTTTTTTCAATGGCACCAATCGATTCTACGGGAAAAAATACATAACAAGGAATATTAAAAAATAAATTTCGACCTCCGCACATCATATGTGGTCAATGTCTGCAAAAGAGCTATTTCGTCACATTGTGCACTGATTGAGAACCATTGGATTAACCAATCAAATAATCATAGTGTGATTGATCATGTAGGGGCATTAAACAATCAAGCAATCAATCAAACAGCGACATATTACGATTTCCCCTTAATTCTGTACAGATTCCCCGTTGCTGAGAAAATTCGACACCAATTCAATATTATGACGGGAATTGAATAAAGATAAAAAGCTGAAGCTCGTCGAAGAAGAACATGCTGAACAGGAGGAAGACTGCAATATGTTTGAATAAAAATTCTGATTATTGAGCTAATCCACTACATTATCAGCCTCAGAAGAGTGAATCAAAGATCACGGAACAAGATTAATTTTCCTTCAGCGAAAAGAGGGGAAAGAACTTCTCGTAACGACTTTTTATAATTATCGGAAATTCTCCAGTTCGGGTGGGAAAAGATTAAAATTTGCCTTTAAAACATTCCTGACCCTCCCTTGCCCCCTTCAACTTTTATCAGATTCTCAGATTGATAGATGTCAGCAATAAAACCTGCGGCTGGAATTCATTTATCTGGTCTAGGCAATCGATTCCTTTTAGCAGTTCAACAAAACCTTATCGCCGTGCGTTCGATACCCAGATCCATATTGACGAATGGGTTTGAGGTACAGATATTGAAAATCCACCGCTGGGTTCATCAGAGGGATGTATCTCTTGTTCTTCTTCTCTTTTTCATAACCCCTCTCCCCTTTACACACCACGGCTTTGCTTGTTTTCGTTGGAGTTGGCAGAAAAATCTCCGCATCAGCGAAAACGAGGCTCACGAATCGATTCTCAAGTAAAGAGAGAAAAGACACACACACACACAATTAACCGGTTGATTTTGAAAGCAGAAATCGATTGTTCATCAGCTGATAGAAGTAAAGCTCTTCAATCGTACGACAACGCACAGTCGAGTTTACTTTTTCCTGAATTGCGCGGAAAAGCGTTTAATGGCATGACGTGTTGTGTATGAATAAATGCTGCCAAAGAACTAAACTTATCCTAAGCAGCTCTAATTACCCTTCATAAACATGGGAATTAATATAGGGCATTTTGATCAATTTCGATACGAGTCACGTGACCATAAATATGTTAATCATATCGAAATCCCCTATCTTGTCCAAAAGCCAGTAGAGTTTGTTCTTGAATTGCACGGAAAACGATCAATGGCGTAAGGTTCAAGATCATACACGATTTATGCATGGGTGTATGTAGGCATTGACACTAAACATATAGGAAATTTTACGCAAGATTTTAGAAGAAATATTTCACACCAGAATTTTTATTTAAGATTATTTACCTTTTCCTTATACTAACATATTTCTGGGCTATGATTTATATTTTATCTATTTTATGATGAAATTTCTGGTTCGAATCGAAATATTTTCACTTAGTATCGGTAAAATAAACAGTGGTTGGTTATTGTTTCAGAGAACTTCGCGTAGTTGATATATTAAGTGTTAAAGTAAACTTATTGGAAGTAATAATTAATCTATATAAACATGGGATTAGTACAGAAATACATAATAATCTCGATGTAACTTACGCAGACAGAGCTAAGGGAATCATAACAAGGTACACTACATTGCCCAAAAGTAAATCAGGTGTTCTTTCACTTGATTTGTTCGAAAGGCGCTTAAAGATAAGAGTATGCAGGAGTTTTTATCAGCAAAATTATATCAGTGGCTCATATTACTACATAAAATATACTTCAAAAAGTCTTAATCGCAGAAAGGTGGTACTCTTCTGTCAGTACAAATAACGTCATGTTTAAGAGAAAGCAAGTTTTTTCTTCAATAAATCTGTTTAATTTCAATACCGCTGTGGCCAAATGTTTTTCAACAATTTTTGATTCCTCTGGAACTGAGTTTGAGGCCGTAGAACCTTAAACTTATATCGGCGAAATGTAAAGTCAGTGAGAAATTAAGTCATTTAGATGAAAAACATAGTAATGTTTTTCAATTTTATGAATGAATATATGTATGTTTATGACGTCATTTTCCAATAGTGAAAGCGTTTTTTGTTTAAACGAAGCAAAAGACGAAGGATTCCACGAAAAAATATTTCCAAAAGTCACCACTAGGGATATGTGGCGCTGTTTTGTTTTCACGGAATACGTCCCTCACCTTGTTTAATCATCCTACAAAATTTGCTCCATTGTTACAAGTAGATCGCGCTACAAAATACGCTCAGTACTGTCACTTTAATTAAGTGGACATAATTCCTCGCCACATATCTCCCTAGCGGTGATTTTTGGAACTACTTTTTTACGGAATCCTTCGTCCTCCGTCTCGTTTAATCACCCTACAAAATTTGTCTCCATTCCCTCAATTATATCGCGCTACAGAAAACGTTGAGTACTCAGTACTGCCACCTTGTACTTCAAGAAGAATACGCAGAAAAAACAGAAATAAAAAATATTAATTACCTTATGAACTATTTTAAAAATAAGAATTCATTCCACGCTTATAGGTTTAACATTAGGGAGTAGAGTTTGAGATCTCACTGATCAACACCCATAACTTTTAACCCATTCACTGCTAACCACGAGTATACTCGTGACTTTTCTCGTGACTCTTCTTTCTCGCGACTTTTCTTTTTTTTTTCTTTTTTGATACTTTTTCAATCTAAAATTACGAATTCGTACCAGAAATTTCGAGAAAAAAAGTTTTATTTTATGTAATCACGAAATGTCTGTAATTAAATAAAGTAAATATTGCTATTCTTATTTTCTGGTATGAATTGAAACTTTCTAAATAAAATAAATTTCCGATAATTTTAACCCGGCAGTGAACATGTTAATATCATGCAACATTTTAGTAAATGTCTTTATGAATCATTTCACAATATAGATTAAAAATTTCTCCCATGAATAAAATGGTCTAGGTTAAAAAAAAATAACAGATATCAGGCTCTGCTTGACACTGGATGATAAAGTGGCAGTAGTAAAAGGCGCTGTCATGCATGTTTGATATCGGCAGAAAGAAAGTGAGCGAGTCATCGTGATATTTTACAGCCAATGTCGATTGTGTCATGCTTAAATATTATCCTTTTCTAAAGAAAAGCACCTTCTCATTCACTTGATGTCATTAAAAACCGATGAAAACCACCGAGAAGTCATTCACTTGGAATATCCACAGTGTGACACTTGAAAAATTACATCCCGAAAAACCGGTGATCTATTGTCATCTTTAACCGAGTTGAAGAATCACCTTCTGGAGATAACCAGAGCAAAAAGGTATAGAGAGCGGTTTTAAAACCACATTCAAAAGACAGATATATCTTTTCAAAAGTGACTTTTCAAAAGTTTATCGTCGAAAAATGGTATATCCCAGCGAACAAAAACCAAAAAATTCCCACCGACCAATTTTTCATCCCCTTTTCTCTTTCCGACCATTGTGCAGTGCGAAAGCCGCGTGGCAAGATAATAGTAATGATAATAAAAATAGAAAAGTAAAAAAAAAAAAAGACAGTAAGTAAAAATTTTCTAGCCAAAAATGGGGGGCTAAACCGTTATATACTTTCGCTATTGTTAAAAGGAACATTTTCAATCGACAAGCGCAAGAAAATTGAAGAAGTTTGCGAGGTTCTAACAGTCGTTATCATCAATCAGGAGTAAGGAGTCACTCCTTTTTCTCCTGATCCATACGTCTTTGGCTGCCAATATTTCGATCGCAGCAACGCCTTTTTAGCCCCCCTAAGCCCACTTGTGAGGGAGAGGTAAATGTTTGAATGGATTTCATTGAGACCGCAGAATGATTCAGTGATGGAATTACAAGATGCACGCATTAAAAAAATATATATCTATATTATAAAGAAAAAACAGGGTCGTGAGTAACGCTGCCGTCATATTGACAGTGGCAACACCTAGACAATAAATTTCTCTTTTACTGCAACTATTTTAACTTCTAAATATCCCACAGTTTCAATTTTTACATTATCAAATAGGGAAACAATGTTCTTTCAAATGCAATTTCTTTGAAAATTGTATCTCAGTTTACTGCTTTTGCCGTTATATTGACGGTGGCAACACCTAGACAATAAATTTATATTTTACTGCAATTATTTTAACTTCTAAATATCGAACAGTTTAAATTTTTACATCAACTAATAGGGGGAAAATGTTCTTTCAAATGTTCTTTCAAAATTCTTTGAAAATTGTATCTTAATTTACTGATATTGCCGTCATATTGACGGTGGCAACACCTAGACAATAAATTTATCTTTTACTGCAATTATTTTAGCTTCTAAATATCGCACGGTTTCAATTTTTACATCATCTAATAAGGGAAAAATGTTCTTTCAAATGCAATTTCTTTGAAAATTGTATCTTAATTTACTGATTTTTTGATGGTTTTTAAAATAATTTTCAAGATTTTTTTAAATATCTATCTCAGTTGTGTACAGCCCGATTACGAAATTGATTTGGAACATAAATATAGACTATTAGTGGTCTTTGAGATTTGTCCTCTCTTAAATTAAAATTAAAAAAAGGGGGGGGGGGGCGAAAAAATAAATTCAATTCAATTGCACACACTGTAATTGAAAATCTTAGAATAATGAAAGAGATAAACTAAGTATAAATGTGGTTCTAAGATTATTCGGAGTTTGAAAGTGGTCCCCACTTGAAAAAAAAGTTTGAGAAACACTTGCTGTTAAACACATTTCTGTTTTATTGTTAGATATATATCTCAAATCTAGGGCAATACATTATTTGTGTAACTCAAAACGTCTTGAAAACATTTTGCATTAAATTGCAGGTACGTGTGATCGAGAGAAATTTTAATGTCTTTTATAAGTCTGTAAAACACTTTTCACAAAAATAATTTCTCTAGATTTTCAACACAAATATACTCTCTCGGTAAACACATGGAACAGCTAATTATAACTAACGAAAAATAACTGCTTTACTAATTAATAAGCCCAACTTATGCACTGTTTTTTCTATATACATTCTTTCATGAAAAAACGACAACAACAACTTAAGAACAATAAATAAAAATCATTAAACTTAACATTTGAAGACAAAACTAATTGTGAATAGATTAAAACTGCTGATAATGAAAGACAAATTTGTACACTTAAAAACCCTAGGATACAAAATCCTATTCTATTTTACTGGAGTAACACGTTTTATAGATTTCTTGTGCACGAACGAGATTTTTATCATATTCCACAAGACACTGGAAATTCAATTAAATGAAATAAAACAAACGAGTTAGTAAAAAAAAAAATACCAATTGACTTTCACTGTGATTTTACAAACACGATCATATTGACAGATACATTCGTTACGTTATAAGATTTAAAAAAATAATAATTCTTTATCGTCTGCGGACTTCATGAATCTAGGGCAATACATTATTTGTGTAACTCAAAACATCTTGAAAACATTTTGCATTAAATTGCAGGTACATGTGATCGAGAGAAATTCTAATGTTTTTTATAAGTCTGTAAAACACTTTTCACAAAAATAATTTCTCTAGATTTTCAACACAAATATACTCTCTCTGTAGACGCATGGAACAGCTAATTATAACTAACGAAAAATAACTGCTTTACTAATTAAAAAGCCCAACTTATGCACTGTTTTCTCTATGTACATTCTTTCATGAAAAAACGACAGCAACAACTTAAGAACAATAAATAAAAAATCATTAAACTTAACATTTGAAGACAAAACTAATTGTGAATAGATTAAAACTGCTGATAATGAAAGACAAATTTGTACACTTAAAAATCCTAGGATACAAAATCCTATTCTATTTTACTGGAGTAACACGTTTTTTAGATTTCTTGTGCACGAACGAGATTTTTATCATATTCCACAAGACACTGGAAATTCAATTAAATGAAATAAAACAAACGAGTTAGTAAAAAAAAAAATACCAATTGACTTTCACTGTGATTTTACAAACACGATCATATTGACAGATACATTCGTTACGTTATAAGATTAAAAATAATAATAATAATTCTTTATCGTCTGCGGACTTCATGAATCGTGCATTGTTCAAAAGGAAGCAGTGGGAATATTTCAGTATGAGAAAAATCTACATATATTGCAATTCGCTGATTAATTAACATCGACAAATGATAATTTGTGGCACGAATTCGGCTCAGTGAATTAACTGCAGATAAGAATCTCGCAGCGAAAAGGTCTGGTCATGAGCTTTGGAGAAGATGAATTGGAAGATGAATAAAAGGCAAGAATTGAATGGAAAAGGAATTTTTCATTCTATTGAAATGTTTGGGTAGATATGAACTATATGTTAATGTTCATTTGAATCCCATTTGTTTTATAAATCATGCTTCGCTTAGCGGATTCCAACTAATATATTTAATTCTGTTCATTAATAACAGGGAATTCTAATATTTGTCGGTATTTATAATCCACATTTTTTGATGATTTTTTTTATTATAAGGAGAAAACAGATATAGGAATTTTATGGATTAAATGGGAAATTTCACTCTTTTCATTTATTTCCGCATATAGCTTTTCTATGTAGCTATTTTTACATAGCTTTTGCTTTTTTTTCCTACACCAAGTTAAATTCTTATTACTGAATTTTTAGTCACTTCTAGGAAATGGATTTATTTTTCTTGCAAGCTAGTGTTAATATTCTATTAATAACAATGCTATAATGCATTATTTTATCAATTTTCGCCGAATTTAATTTCAATTTTTCTGTCTTCTGTTCTTCATCCCCCCCCCTCTCTTAATTAAGATTCATAAAAATATTCCATTAAAGCTGAATTTCCCAAAACTTTAAAAACTATATTCTACTGTGATTTTAAACGAAATTAATAATAGTCAGCTATTTAATTTTTTTACACAGACTCGCTGATAAATAACAAAAGAAACTCGTTCCAAAAACTGATTTTTATGAATATAGATATGATACCAGTAGGAATATTTCAGTTTGAGAAATATCTACATATATTGCAAATCGCTGATTAATTAACACCGACAAATGATAATTTGTGGCACGAATTCGGCTGAATGAATTAACTGCAGATAAGAATCTGGCTGTGAAAAGGTCTGGTCATGAGCTTTGGAGAAGATGAATTGGAAGATGAATAAAAGGCAAGAATTGAATGGAAAAGAAATTTTTCATTCTATTGAAATGTTTGGGTAGACATGAACTATATATTAATGTTTATTTGAATCCCATTTGTTTTATAAATCATTCTTCGCTTAGCGGATTACTTCTAATATATTAAATTCTATTCATTAATATCAGGGAATTCTAATAATTATTGGTAATTATAATCCTCGCTTTTTGGTGGATTTAAAGGTTATAAGAAGAGGGAAAACACATAGGAATTTCATATTTTATGATAATTATCCTTTGCATATAGTTATAAGTCTTTTTGAGAGAATTGAAATCACATAAATATCTGATAGATCATACAAAATCATTAAAAATATTTCTGAAGGATACGCTGGATAAGAATAAAGCTTGAAACTAGTGAATTTCCCCAATGAGTAACATCCTGCAGTGAGATTTGGCAAATACAGCAGGTAAAAATTGAAAATCTGTCTTAACTTTGTAAACGATTATGATTCGTAATGCATCTATTCTACAATTTTATAGATTCTTTTTTAAAAGATCTACAACACATAACACTGGCTAAAACGATTTTCGGAACAGATAAGTCAAAGTTTGTTTTATACAGCATTTTTAAATCTGAAACAGGAGACGTAATAAAAAATGGTATATCGCGTCAAATTTTCTAGTTCTATAACTTTAAAGATCCCTGTTATGTCCTTTTTTTTAACATAAAAGAAACGATCTGTAATGTTAAAAAACAAACATACATTCATACGGAACCAATAAATAATGAATCATCCACCCGCACCAGTGAGCAGCACTTCAACTACCGAAGAAACTGTTTGTGTCCGCACACTATTTCAATGCAACTAAAGCCATTTGAAGATGTGGTTGTGTGTGGTAATCCGTACAAAATTTTGCGAGTTCAATAAAATTTTACTTTTTGCAGTTACACACGTTTACTTAATTTGATTTTGTGTAATTTTATATACCAATAAACTTGGTCACTTCCCAAATTTTATACTTTTCTAGCAATTTCTCAAAGTTGCATAACAAAAGAGTGATGCGTGATAGAGAAAAAGTGACTTCATTTTTAAATTCAGCTTTAACAAAAGCATAAAATTCAATAATTGCAGCTTCTGTTCTGAAAATTATTTTTTAATATGTAGACTAGAGTAATTATACTATACATCACAGAAAATCATTAAAAAGATTTCTGAAGGATATGCTAGATAAGAAGACGGCCCAAAAGCTAACTAATTTATCTAATGAGCACAATCATATCGGGAAATTGGGCCAATACAGCTCGTAAAGGGTGAAAATTAGAAGGAAGATGAGAAGGAGAAAAACTAATCTAGATGGCGCTCTGGACATCCATTCTCCTTTACCCCACACGAAAAAGAGATGTCCCTCATATCTGATCAAAGCAAAACACTTAGGGAGCCATCCATTTAGTCTTTGTATGGTGACAAAACCCTGAAAATAATATCCACGTCTCCGATAGACATCTACATTGGAGGGAAAACGTTTCGCTTTTGTTTCCAAAAAGACGAGAAGCGAGGGAAAAAACGAAAATTAATTGGCAGCGGATCAATGTGGAGAACTGATACGATTATTAATAGTTGTCAGTCATATTTTATCAAAGAAAAGGGTGGGTGTAGGGAGATGTGCAACTCGCAAGTTTTTGGTGTTTTGTGCCTGACGGATTGAATGATGGCAATCAAAGATTTATGGAGACGCCCATTTTGGTCATACTCGCTTTTTAAGGAAAGTATTCTTTTAATTCCGAAGTAGAGATGGTGATGAATGTGGGCGGAGACATAAATCAATTTCGTGTAATTTGTTTTGAAAGAAACAAGATTGGTGTCTATCTTTGAGGTTGATTTTTCTTTTTCGGTATTTTGAAGAAAGCCTTTTCTTTTGTGGGTTCGACCGCAAAATCGTTAATTTTGCACGCGTTTTTCAGTTATGAATGACTAATATCGATGAAAGTTTGCAAAAGCTTTGTAAAAGGAATAATGACATGAAATGTTAAGCAATGTATCTAAAAGATGAATCGTGCACAGCATGAAGTAGGACGTAATTCTTTTTCTTCTCAAATATGAAGTTTCGCTTTGTAAAACGAATCCATTTTCGTCTATTTAGCCGTTGTGGGCAAAAAATTATGATAACGTCAGGGAATCAACTATAAAACCATTTGTCTATATCCGTACTGTAAGCATAAATTTTACCATCTAATTCTTCATCCAAAAAAAAAATTATTTTCAAAAAAGATTAAAAAGTGGGCGGGGCAAAATTTAGGCAAGTTTTGTAGCGGCATCTAAATTTAAATGTTAAAGTTAATGCTCTTATTAGACCAACCTCTCTTCTTTACGCTTTATAAATATTTTCAGCTGACATTTTATTTTTTCTATTTCATATAATCCAGTGGTTCCAATGTTTGATTGACCCCGCCGCCCCGCTGAAGCATCTGTAAAATCAGGATGCCCTCCCCCCCCCCCCACACACACACAAATACACACTCACTCTATCTCTAATTATTGAAAAAGTTAACTTAACAAAAACTATTCATTTCACATTTCTTAGCTTAAAAAGAGGTAATTTTTTCTGTCACAATTTTTTTTAAAACATAATTCTGTAAATTGAATGAGACTATACATCTTCGCATTTATAAGGAAAGGGCAACTGACGCCACTGTTGGTTCAATTACGGTTGGTTAGCAACAAAAACCTGTTTGTTCTTTATGCCTCCTACTGTACACATGAAATGGGGAAATTTGACTGGTCTACGTTAAACTGATCTATAATATGATTGGCCTACGTCGCCATGACGATTCCTGCTATGATAGCTACGACAAAAATGAAGTGGTAGATTGGATGGTGGAACTGTTTGTTTGTAAGCATGCCCTTTTCTTATACCAAAAATAATTTTGTTGTTGATTTCCAATTTACCTCGGTGTTAAACAAAAGTGTTATATGATCTGACTCCCACATTTAGGGTTAAAATTGATAACGTTGACCCATTTTATAATTCATTTTAGTAACTTATTAAGAATTGATGGAAAAGCTTTTGACACTAAATAACACATTACACAAGAAGCATCTCAAGATTCTCATTTTTATTAATTTTAATTAGCCATTATTCCCCATCAAAACAGATTTATCTGTTTTCCTTTTCTCATTATCGCTAAAAGAGGCTATGTCATATCTGATTTTGAAATTTAAAATTTATATGTCATATATTAGAAGACCTGCACTAGAGTCATAGATATTTACTATTTACCCATTTATTATTCTAATACTATTTAAGATTTATAAATTTTATAAAGTTGGTAGCCTTCGTTTAGATATTTCAAATATATTGGGCTGTTCGGAAAGTTCCTTCCGTTTGGGAAAACCAATTCCCACCGGAAAATTCTACCCGGTAAATATGAAACATTAGATATCCGAATTAATGTCGAATAATTAAATGATAGAATTTTCCTGTACGAACCAACTTTCCCGAACAAAAAGAACTTTCCGAACAACCCAATATTTTAGGTTAAAAATGTTCAAAAGAGTCAGATTTAGATATATCCGTAAGTATCTTCACGTGTAAAAGTTTCTTCATGTGACATATAACAGAGATAATTGAAATACAAGACTTATTCAATAAATAATCGAAAAAGTTAAAAAAAAAATTAAAATTTATTAATAACTAGAAAAAATATAAAAATGTTTAAAAATGGAAAAAAAAAGTGTCGAAACATTTTTAAATATCGTTAACATAATTATTTTGGTTTTGTATTCAGTTTAAACTTTTGACTGGGAGCATTTTTAAAATTAAACAAAAATGCTGTTTACTTTATTTTATTTTTAAATTTTGCACGTATGGCTTTTTATTTATTTATTTATTTATTTTTTAGTTTACAACATATTACCTCCCCCCCCTCCCCTCCCCCCCCCCCCCCAAAAAAAAAGAAAAAGAAAGCGAATGGGTGACTAAAAAATTTGGAACTGTCCCCCTTTTTTTTTGGGGGGGGGGGGGTGTACGCCCTACGTTGGGAACCACTGGTGCAATCGAAGTAATCGAAACACTCATCCAATATGTTAGTTTGATTTTCCGTATTTTGGGACTATTTCTACATATTCTTCTCATTTACCGATTATATTTTAAACTTTTTTTTTCCACTAAAGTATATAGATATATATATATATATATAACACTTTTAAGCGTTTGAAGCTGAAAACTATTTTGCGTAATGTGCTACAAATTAACAGGTATGGATGTAAAAAACCTTTAAGCATGTAATACATCGAAACTATTCAAAGAGAACCAGCTTATATTAATTAGTCATGACTTGAGAAATACAGGCAGTGGGCGTTTCCAGAGAGTTTATTTGGACTTGCCCATTAATATGCATCATATGGTATTTGTCATATTTTTTTTTTCTAATGAAATGCGTTTATTTCAGTAGCTCCTCCCAACACAGGGGCGTACGCCGCACAAGGAGGAAATTAGATTTTAAAGGGAACAATTCGAGATTTGTTAGTAGTCCATTCCTTCCCATTTTTATCCTTTTTTTTCCGGAAAAGTAATGTTGTGAGCAAAAAATAAAAGTTAACATAAAGTTATACATACATTTTATGATAAAGTGAAAAAATAAGTTGTTTATTCAAATTTTAAAAAGTTTACATATAAAATTTTAAAATACCGAAATTACCGGAATAATTATATGCTTACATTTTTGTGATGTTTACCCCTTCCACTTTTCTTTCATGTATAATTTTATTTTATTTTATTTTGTACTTCATTTTCTGGTTATTTTCCTGTTTTAAAATTGTTGCAGAACTTTTTCGACTAGTATTTATTAATTGACACCTGTAATTCCAGTCGCTGTTGGTAGCTTCCTCCATTTGAAATTGAATTCACTTTTTAAACAATAAATATTATACGTTATAGTAAGAGGTGGGGCCTAATGGTTTCAGAGATGGTTAAGTGGGCGTGGCCATAAAAAGGTTAGGAACTACTGATTCATTTGTATCTGCTAAGCCTCTCCAAATGAACATATAAAAATGATTGGATGTTTATTTACGTGTCTTGGCTGATTTCTTTGAAAATTGTTGTCTAAAGTTGATCTCATTTCGACGAATCATCATTTCCTTTTCACTGAAATGTCCACTATCATGAAATAACCCTCTTTTACTGCATTTCCTTGTAATATTTTATCTGTAATGATTCGTTAATGTCCAGTCAGAAGGATATCCGTCATTAAAGCCACATTTTATACAGCTAAGCATACTGCAGATTTTTAACTTAGAGTTTGCTTGACATAAGCATTTTATATTAAGAAGTGACTGAGTGCAATTTTTCAACGGTAAACTGAATTTTCAAGCCGTAAAGTATTAATTGATTAATACCATGAATGAAATGTTTTCTGATATCCCCCCCCTTTTTTTCCCTCTTTTTTGGTATTCATTTGGCTACTTCGAATAAAACTCCCTTGTCCCAATTATTTTAAATCTGAAAAAATTTGCTTTCAAACTAACATGATCTTCAGATCGATATATAATTTATAATTTTATATTTAAATTATTTTGTAAATGTGATGAGAACCAAAAAATAGATGATTCCATGAAAGCCGACAGAACATAAAGTTTCTTCAAAGAATTGTGAATTCAGCACAGGTTTGTCAGGTTGGCCTTTTTTTTTAATTCAGAATTTTAAATTCACACCAGAAATTAATAGGTGTAAATTCTGTTTTAATTAATAAAAAAGGACTCATTATCTAGCTTTTCCCAACCTTTTTTTAGCCGCGCCCCACCAAAATATCTCTAAAATGTTGATGCCCCCCCTCCCCCTATAACATATAATTATCATAAAATTTTAAAAGAATTTACTCCTGACAGAGTAAAAAGCATTTAACATTGATCCTGAAACGTGCCGAAGGTAATGGCTGAATCAAACATTTTTTATAATCATTTGATACTCCTCGTAGTTTACTGGCACACGCCCCGTATGCGTGATGTATAGAGTGTTCAGAATCCTTGATTAGAAAAATCAATAATTTTGAATAAAACATTTTTGTCTTATTTAATCACAGAATTTCTGCGATTAAATTACTAATCAATTTCTAATCAGAATGAAACGGGATGAAAGATTCGGTAAAGGAAGGTCGTCAAGTAATTGTTAAATATACACTTGAATAGTTTCATGTGTAAAATTGATTTTCATGTGACATATTGCAGTGCGACTCATTCAATAAGTAATCGAAAAAGTTATTTAAAATTCTAAAATACTTATAAATCAGAAAAATTATAAAGAATTTTTAAATATATAAAAGTATCTAAATATCTTAAAATGTTTTTCTCAATAATTATTCTGGTAGGATTTTATTTAATACTTTTTAAAAATTGAATAAAAACTATTTTTTTAAATTTTGTTTTTGAAATTTGAATGTATAACTTTTATTTTCAGTCTGCAACATTACTATTAGAAAAACAATTCAGAAGGTATGGGTTCACAGAAATTCTGAGTTGTCCCCCTGAAAAGTCAAATTGTCCCCCTGTGGGGCGTACTAGTATGCTTTTGGAGTAAAAGGGTTGTGAGCTGATGTTGAACAGATGGCTGTTAAGAGAAATGTCACATTTGAATGGCATAATCTAAATCCTTGATTACTTTTCATACCGTTGGGAACCAATGATCTAGCTTTTTAAAGTAATAATTCCTCTTTAAAAAATTACCGGTGTGGATTTGGAAATAATTAAAAAAAAAGGCTAAACTGGCAACCCTAATTCAGCAATATTAGAACCTATTTAAAAATTCTGATTTTTGTTAGTTTGTTTGCTCTGTGATAGCAGATATCATATCCTTCTTTTCTTTCTATATATAACTGAGAATGAAAACATATTCTTTCTTTTTAATTTTTTATAAATTTTCGCTTACTGATAGGGAAGCGGCTAAAATAAAACACATTCTTCAGTTTCTAAAACAAAAATCGGCAAAAAGAAACTGCTTTTAAACAGTACATTAACAAATGTAAATCTTATCGCATACAAGCTCACATGAAGAATTTTTTCATCTTTAATATTTATCTGGAGTCACTTAAATATTATCTACTTTGAAGAACAAATGTATTTTTTAAATTGTAGATAACTAATGTTGTATTGCAGAAGTTGGTTTTCCGTAATCCGATATGGTTACTTTGATAAAATAAAATGCAGCTTTTGGAGTAAAAGGGTTGTGAGCTGATGTTGAACAGATGGCTATTAAGAGAAATGTCACATTTGAATGGTATAATCTAAATCCTTGATTACTTTTCATAAATGCAGTATACTAGTTCAAATCCACATGGTCAGTGCTGCCAATACAGCACGTTACTTTATATCGAAAGTATATACCAGAATTTTGTAATAGTAATCTTTGATTTATCTAGTGACAGCATTCAGTGCTTATATAAAGCGAAGATTATTATTTAAAAATTCTGGCAGATATTTTTAATAATATTAAACCTCCTAAACTGGTAATACTTCATATATTGGATTTTAAAATTTTACATACTGATCTTTTTAAAAAATACTTACATCTTTTTAAAAAATACTTTTAACGCATTACAAAAAATATTGCAATGATTGCAATGAAGTTAAAAGAAACTGGTATTATTTCTTTTCTTTACATATTATAGGACAGAAACATACTATTGAGTTTTTTATAACTATGCTCCACCCATCATTGTTCTCTTACATCTTCACTCTGCCCATCGCCAATTTGATACGCATTCACTTGCAGTACAATACATAGTTGCAAACTTTTACGACTTTATTTTACCACTAAAATTTAATAAAAATTGTTTAGTTATTTAATTGCAGATCTTGGCATTTTTATAAGTGAAAATTTACTGTCGAATTTTATTGGAAAGACAAAAGCGTAAAAGTTGGTAGTTATAATAATAGTATAAATATCAGTGCCATAAATTTACTAAAGTAAAATGGACGGAGCATCGTAATAAATATTTGCGTCACTAAGGATTCGTACAATCCTTATTTTTGGGTGCCACTATTTCCAAATAACAATATTTTTCTGTGCTTAAAGAAGGAGATGATTAGTATTCGGATTTAGTGTTGCTCACAAATAAGGATTGTACGGACCTTGAGTGACAAGCTGAGCTCGTTTATAACATCCATCCACAGGGTTAAATATCAATTCATATTAAATATCGCCATAAAATGTGAAAAACAGAAATAAAACAGTCAAATTAACAGATTGAAATAGGCTATTGAAGGAAAAAATAAACTTTATTTTAACTCCTCCCACTCACTCAAACACTTCCTATTTTCATGTACAAAACCGCCTACTAGTAATTCAATTTATATAGCCTGCTTTAAAATTTATTTTTACTAATTAAAAATATTTTATTCATTAATTTTATTTATTTTTTAATTATAAAACTAAAGATTTTCTCTGAAAAAAATCAGCATACCGGCCATTCTTATTTCTTTTTCCAAGTAAAAAAATATATTTCAAACCAAAATATTTAAAATTTATTCAGTAAAGTGTTTATATATATATATATATATATATATATATATATATATATATATATATATATATATATATATATATATATATATATAATTTTATACATTATATACATTATTGCACATCATTTTGTAGAAACTAGACAATCTACTGTAATGAAATTAGTTTGAAAGGACTATAATGCCTCTGTAATCGACTCTCGCCAGAAATGTAATAAATCGAGGTATAGTGACTACATGTGTCTTTATCGGAACAGCTATGTCACGACAATTTAAGCCAGAGGAAATAAACTCAGATCATTGTTTTAAGCAATTTTATACGCTGACCTTATGTTTGCTACATTAACACAGTCATGACGGAGAGTTTTCGTCTTTTAAACAGGAAGCACCCCTTATGGGCGTTACTTCTGCGTGTTGCATTATTTAACAAAAATATTTTTTGTATTCGTGTTTATATTACAAATAAATGTACATAAAAATGGTACTGTTTCTAATTGAAGTATTTGTTTGTATACCACACTTATTGTATAAATACAAATATTGTGTATATTATTGGGGGATAATGTAACATATAAAATGCAAAAATATCGTCAGTAGGAGCAGTTTTGCATATCTAAAAGACGTAATTTCGCGTCAGCCATCACGTATACTAGCGTAAATAGGTTGGCTTACATTATGCCCTTTTTATACACATGCTTAAATTTTTAAATATACTTTTGGGTTAATCTTTCTATTTCGAAACGCACACTTTTTTCCTACCTTAAATACAGCTTCCGAGATAGCTGTAAGACCTTGCAACAACCTTATTATACCATTGTTTAACCCTTTGATGTGTTACGTTAATAGATCCAATTGCATTACAATTTACATTAAAAAAAAAAAAAAAAAAAGAATCTTTCTGATAGATTTCTTTTAAAAATATCGTGTATGACAGAAATTATTTTCCAATAAGTGGTACGATTAGAAAAAAATATAGCTCACTGGGACTGAAAATATTAAACTTTAAGATTCCTTGAGGCAACGTTATTCTAATTTTACTTATTATCTGGGATATCAAAGTTTGTGGACAATAAAAGCTAAAAATTTTTCAAAGTCTTCATGAGAAATACCTATTCATACCTAATAAAATAATCTAAAATTACTAATTAAAATACCTAATGTCTAAATTGTCACTTTAAAATTATACTTGGCCTATTCAAGAGCCAAATACACCAATTCTCCAGAATTACTTTTGAAACACATCTTCATTTTACATTTGAATAAACTTGCCATACTTGTAAAGTACCGTTAATGCTCAGAAATTTTTAATAATCGAAAACTATTTTCAGTTTTAATTTGCAAATTTGCCTTTTTAATCAATCATACTGTTGAATTTTGTAAATGAAAAGTGGCAACGAGAGAGAGAATTTCCATTTTTATGAATAACCATGTTTCTCTGTCACTTCCTTCCTCAAATTAATTAAACAATGCCGCCCCGCGTGCACAGCGAATCTTTCTTCCTTTTCAGTGTAAAATTTTAAAATGCACTCTTCGGCTTCTTGTCACAGAGATTCAAACAAAATGGCTCAGAGAGCTTATCGGATTCCATTCCAAATAAAAGATTTCCATTTCCGGCTTCCGGTTTTACGCTCAGATATTTCAGTTCCACCCCTTTTGTCCTGTGGTGAAGCGCGGCCACAGATAGGCCACTGAGGAGACAAGTACAGTTTAAAAGTATATCTTGCTTGCAGATTTATGTTAGTGAGATTGAACTCAATTATCCAGTTGCTCTGTGTTAATTGTTAAGGAACAATGGTGCTTTGATTTCGCGCCTTTTTTGTGTCCCGCACAAAGAGGTTCGAGTGCAGTGTTTTGTGTGTAGGCCTAAAACAGAAATGAAGTTGCTTGATACGATGAAATGTCTGGATGAATGTTTTGGAGTAAAGCCAAAATGTTTAATTAAGTATGAGTTGTATAATTTGGATGGTTATAGAAATTTAAATTATCGTATTGTAATTTCGGCTTTAACCTTTCTCTGCTCGTATGCAATGTAATAAAAAGTGTGTAATATACGAAAGATAAGGAATGCTTTCTTTAGCAACAATTGTTATTTATTCCTCATCTTACGTAACAAAAATTAAGTTATGTTTGAAATAAATATAAGGCTTTATGAGACAAAAGCCGCATAATAACTTCGTATTTCCGAAAAAAAGAGATTAAAATTAAATATTTGTTTGTTTTAATAAAGAATAAATGAAGTAGACTCTTATTTAAATGAAGTTTTAAAACTGGATTGAACCTTGTTGTCTTGCGCCAAAGGAAGAACAGACCTCCGTCACAACTACCGTCGTGAACGGAGTCATAACCTTTCACCTCTTACACTGAACTAATACAAATTTTATAAAACAAAGCTTTTTTTATCTTAGAGAAATGTGTAGTAATACTGAAGTACGCTTTATTGACTGATTTGACCACCCCCTTTTCCAAAATCAAAGGCTTCACAGACTTAAGGATTATTTTGCCCTTACGGGAATTTCAAAGAGATGCTCCATACCAGAAGTGCTATTATATCTATTGTGGAGCAGGGATTATAAATAAAGAAACATGGCAGTCCAAATCCTCAGATACTTTACAGGTAATCTTTTACAGTAACAATTACTGCAACACCACAGACAAACAGCGATATTAGATTCTCCATTAAAAACAGTGAACAATACATATGAAAACAAAATTTGTGATCTTGACAGTCGATTTGAAGACCTTGCTGCCTTCGGCCGAGTATAACTAGTCTTCGTCAGAGAGGCCAAATTTTCAATTAAGTAGCATTTTATCCGTGTCTATGTTCAAATATTCGCTTTTCCAAAATTATGATAGGCAAACTAAAACATAAAGTGACTCATTTTAAATATCATTTCAAGCGAGAAACAGAAAAACTGATTAAAAATAATCATCTTTATTGAAAAGCATTTCATGTTTAACCTTACTTCATTAAACTGATAAATAGGCGAGCTGTTCTCTACCAATAATGTAAATAAAAAAAAAAAAAAAAATCATTTTTGTTATAAACAGGAAACTATACTTCATTAAATTAATAGATAAATGGACGAAGCACGGTTTTACTATGCTGATTTTTTTATGCAGATTTACGTTATAGACAGGTTTCGTCTTAACAGGTTTCACCTTATTTCAATAAACTGTTGACCGACAAGCAAAGTCCGGTTTTATGTTGTCCGAAAAAAATAATCATATTATCTTCATGCAAATTCTTTATACAGGTTTTTAACAGATTTAATCTTACTACATTTAACTGCTGAGTAGACGGACGAAGCTACGCTGCCACAAAAAATAGTCATTTTCAGTTAGAGCAAGTTTTCATTATAGACAAGTTCAATCTTAACAGATTTAACCTTATTTCATTAAGCTGTTTGGCAGAACTGCTAAATTAAGAATCATTATACCCGTGCGCCCGTGCGTATTTTAAAAAACTTACCATTTTATAATAGATTAATAATAAATTAATTAATAAATAATAATGAATGACATTATTTGTGAAATATCGTATCGATTGGAAAAAGAATGCTTAGTTTTTTATTGACAGACATAGAAAAAAGTTTTTTTTTAAATGTAAAATCGTAAAAATAATATTTTTTAAATATATTTGAAATAAGGAAATTTGTTGATAAGCATCGTCCCTTTTCTATTCAAATTAGTCGGATTCACTGATAATCTAAATATATCTATTGCAGATTTTTTTTTCTTTTATTTATTTATTTATTTATTTTGTGTGTGTGTGTGAGTAATGTGTTTGAATTTTTGGATTAATATTAAATGTAATATAATAAATTTAATTGGGTATTAAAGAGTTGAGTTGTCATTTTACGACCTGGCTTTCTTTCCCCCTCCTCCGAGAAAGATCTCTGAACTTTTTGGTAGTATTGAGTTCGGATGTTATAAACATTAAAACAGTATGAAAGTATTTACATACAACTTATATTAAAATGATCTCAAAGCTGTATTTTATAGAATGTTTTAATAATACAAAAATTATTTGGGGAAAACTTCTAAAAACGCGATCAAATTTGAAAAACGAAAAGATATATTGAAATTATAAATAATGAATCATTAAGAAAACAGTCTAAATATTAAATTATCTCAATCCATTCTATAGATAATAGGAATAAATTTAGGAATAAATTTAGAAACACATACGAATAAATTTAGGCTTTTCCATTGAATAGATTTTTTTTTTAAACTTACGGATCTTCATGGAAATTATTGTATTTAAAAGATGAAGCGTAATTCCACCTAAGAAATAAGGCAAACGATTCTAGTTGTTTTGGATATTTCTCCAGATCTATTAGAAGTGTTCAATGTATGTATTTTTTACTCTCTTTGGAATTCTTTGCAGAATAAAAATCAGCAATAATCTTTTCTTTTCGATTTTTTAAAAAGATTTTAAAAGGTATGAGACCCCTGGAATTAATTGAATTTTTGTCAAGCTTAGAGAAACCATACAATTGTGTCAAAACTTTATCCATATTTCTTTCTCAACCAGTTTGAAATTTCTTCATGAAAAAAAAAAGTGTCTGATCTACCATGAACTACGAACAAAAGAGGTCTCTAGTCAAACGAAATCTGCGAACACGTCTTTTTCAAATTTTTTACGAAATTCATACGTGGACATCCAACTGGCCGCTATGCATCAAAGTCCGTCGACTATTTTTCTTTTTTAACAGCGATTCTACTAAAGTAAGAGAAAGGTTTCTCTTCCTATAAACTTTAGAAACCATCTATCGTCTGTTACAAACCATTTACAGAATGTGAAAAGGCTTCAACGTGAAACCGTTTATTTTAAAGAAATTGAATTTTTATCTCTGGACTCTAGTGAAGTAAAAAATAAAAAATCGAAAAAATGTGAAAGCAGATTCACAACCTAGCAGTACTGGACTACGTGAGGATATGGAAGGGAATTTGAAATATTAGGTTTTATACAAAAGATGAAATTTTTTAGAGTATTTTTGAACAAAAAGAACTGACTTTTCGTGGCGTACATTCGTCTAATGTCTTGCTGTCTACTAGTGAAAATTGTGAATAAGCAGCCTGAGGAAGACGTGGTGATATTAAGACGTTCAACGTGAAGTGATAACTGAAAAAATGATCTGAGCTAAGAGAGAAAGATAAAAGACGTATTTCAGTTTCAATTCCAGTGTCACGCTATTTTAACGATAGAACATAGAACTGGAACTTATTGTTATAAAATTTTAGCGGTACGTTAAAGCTCAATATTAGGTACACAATAGTGCATTGGTGGTACTGATTTTCAATGGGCTAACGGCAAATAGAATTTGAAATAGATTTTATGCAGAAAACGAAATTTTTAAAAATATTTTTTGAACAAAGATAAGTGATTTTTTGTAGCGTACATTTGTCGAATATCTTGCTGTCTTTTAGTAAAATTTGTGAATGTCTAGAGCGACTTGGTGATATTAATATTAAGACGTCCAATGTGAAGTTGTAAGTAAAAATGGATTAAGTTATGAGAGGAAGATGAAAGATCGATTTTTTAGAGCAGTTTCTATTAACTGTGATTCTTATAAATAAAGTCTAACTTTCTATTTATTTTGAATGATTTGATTCGTAAATGTCGATTTCCATTAAGTAGTGATTCTCATAAGTGCACAGCTACTTATTTTATATTTATTTTGAATGATTTGATTTCTAAATTGGTAGCTTCTTTTAGCAATTTTTTCTTATAAGCGCTGCTACTTTCTTTTCCATCTATTCATTCTGGACAATTTGATTCGTAAAATGGATGATTGTAGTAACCGGTATTTTTTTATGATAAGCGCAGCTAATTTTTTTACCAATTTTATTTATTATTATTATTATGTGTCTGTGTGTGTGTTTTGCTAAGAATTATCTCAGAAATCATCAGAATATTGGGAAACATTCATGGAAAGATGATAAATATCAAACGGTCCCTTTCAAAAATCACTTATATTTTCAAATTACAGTTAGTGTCGCTTCAGAATCACATAATCACATTTATGAATCAGAAATTGATTCAATCAAGTAGCTGATCGTATATTGATGATAGTATATCATTAGCATAATAGCATATCATTTTAGTAGCTGCGCTTATAAGAAAAAATTGTTAAAATAAGCTACCAAATTAGAAATCAAATCATTCAAAATAAATATAAAATAAGTAGCTGTGCACTTATGAGAATCATATTATAACTGTATTAGGATAGTAGCTGATCCTAACACAGAAACAATAATTGAGCTTGATATTTTTTTCTAAATCATTTGATTCATAAAAATGGCTGAAACTAGTGATTTCAAAAGACGTTACTTTCTGTATCATTACGAATCAATAAGCTTGTCGACAAACATTTTCAAACACTGATCGTTTCTAAAAATTTGACATAAAAAACGAAAATTTCAATAAACGTTACTTTTTACATCATTAGGACTATAAAGCATTCCCTCAAACATTTGCAAACCATGATCGTTTCTAAAAAAATTGACATAAAAAACGAAAATTTCAAACTTTTTCATCACAAATCTTTTAACAAAATAAGCAGAAAAAAAAAATTGTAGTAAATCCCAAAAAAGAAAACACTAGATATAAAACTAGACGAGTAGGAGGAAAAAAATAAAATCATCCAAAATATGAAATCTGTGAGGTAAAAACAAGGGGGTGAGAGACTCCATATGGGGGGAGAGGGAGTGAGGGGTGTTTTGCTCGAAGATGGATTCTGTTACTGACTCGGTCACGAATTTCTGGATAAACGGGAACTGTTTTCCGAGATAAACGGTATGCACGAATGCGCCTCGAAATAGCGAATGCTTTTTTATATGTCGACAGTCCACTATTTTCTTCTTATTTTTTCCAGGAGATCTATTTTTCCTTGTTCTTCTTTCTCCTCTGTATTCCTGATCGCATCCGAACGGTCATAGATAAATAATGGACTGGACGCGGGGAATTTGTATTTTTTGTTTCTCTGTTAGATTTCCCCTCCATCGTACTGCATGGAGAATTGTTTTGATTCTTCAGGTTTTGACAGTTTTATAGATTTTAAGAGTCTAAGAAAGCTAAAATTGTCATTCTTGATATTTATTTTTCATTGCAAAAAAAAATTTGATGTTAAGTTGAAAATTCATTTGTTAATTAAACTGAAATGAAAACTCAGATAAAAAGCAAAGCAGTTCCCTTTTTTAAAAATCTTAATACGAAATCTACAATTCATTCGTTTATATATATTTTTTTTCTTTTAGATTTTTATAACTCTTTGGATTACTTCCCACATCTCAGTGCAGGATTAAAAAAAAAAAAAAAAAAAAAAAAAAATAGTTTTTGACAGTTTTGTTGATTTTAAAGGTATGGAAAAGATCAAATTGTTGTTCTTGATATTCATTTTAATAGGATATAGAACTTGGTGTTAAGATCAATAAACATTTTCTTTTATTATCCAAAAAAGGAAATTCCAATGAAAAGTTAAAACAGATTTTTTCCCCTAGTGTTCATACGTTTGTACGTTCTACTTTACATGTTTATAGGTAACTTTTTGGATCTTTATCTGCGTTTTCATGTTTCTACATTAGTTCCTATAATATTGTTTTTTAGTATTTTTATTTATATAAGCAAAACTTGTAAATTTAATCTCTACCAATTTTCTCACATAGTATTATAATGCATTTAAGCGAAACACTCATTTTTAATTCAAATAGATTTGCATTATTTTGAAACACCACTTTAAAGGGGAATTTCTTGATATTATTCTTCCCCTTTCTTCAAACCATTAGATAATATCTTCATACCGCATAAAATAAATTATAAAATTAAAAAATGACAAAGAGATTAAATATACATATTTTTTAAACGACATTTTATAACATGTTGCGGCAATTTTCTGACAAAAGTTCATTTTTAAAAAAATTCTGACAATTTTGCTGGCCAATGTTTATTGCAATTTCACTGGGTTATATTTTACAGTGCATATCTGTCCATAAAATCTTGGACTGCCTAATGATTAATGCGTCAACATGAATGATGTGAAGAAATAAGCATTACTTTAGATTCATGCCAACAACTTTGGGAGGAAAAATAAAACGCAAATCTAAACGCAATAAAAAAAAAAAAAAAAAAAAAAAAAAAAAATCTAAACGCATCTTTAAACGAATGACAAAATGCGATGCGTAACGCTAAAGATTAACATTAACAGAGCTTTAAAGTTAACTTTTATTGCTTAACTTATATTCCCTTTTAAATCGTTACTAATCGCTGATAGAACATCACAGCATCTATCAGAGGAAGCCCCCCTTTTTTTTTCTTGTTCTAACATGTTCTGGATCATTTCTCATGATAAGTCACAAGCACGGCTGCTCATGAAAATGGATATTTTTTTACGCCTTTCCTGTCACACCTGTGCCACGTTATTTTGTCTATCTGTCCATCCGAGCGTCGACCATTATTCCTGATGGCTAATGGACAGATTGATCCCAGATTCTTGACTGATCCTTGACTGAGTATCGATTTAATCCGATGGATGACATTCTTGAAGAAATTGCAATAGAGAATAGGGTGATAAATGTCCTGCTATGTATTACAAATGAGCTTGTATCGTGAGGATAGTGAGGAAAATATTAAAATCTTGTGTTTTGAATTAATTTTGATGGTATAAGGTATGCATGCTACGAAGTATTATGCAGTGATGCCAATAGGCTACTTTTTTTTTAAAATTCAGATTGTTGGATTCCTATCACTTTATTTAAATAGTATAATTCGGCTTATTCTAGCGTTATTTAATCTTTTATTAAATAAGGCGAATATTTCTACTTCAAAAAATGGTGTTAATTAACCAATCTGAATTTTAAAAAGTAGCGAACTGGCAACACTGATTTTATGTTTGAGTTACGAAGTTTTGTAATTGAGTTATGAAGTCTTGTAGTTGAGATACAAGATCTTGCAGTAGATTTGCAAAGTACTTTGCTTGCCGCTAGTTAAGAGCCTACGCGCCTACGCTAGTCACGCGAAGAAACGCTCAAGCTAATGTTAAGTCTATGGGAAGGTTCTTGCGCGATTTCTCGCTCGCATTTTAATACTTTTAAATGATTTTTTTTGCGTAGGATAGCTGATGCCGATCCCTAACGTTGTTAGTTTTTACTTTTTTGATTTTAGTTACAGTTTTTTTTATAAGCGAACATTTCTAATTTCAGAACCGGTTGGAACCGGTTCTGAAAGAAAAAGTACTCTTATATAAAAAAAACTGGAACCAAAATTGAAAAAGTAAAAACTAACAACGTTAGAGAGTGACCTCAGCTATACTATGCAAAAAAAAAATCATTTAAAAATATTAAAATGCGAGCGAGAAATCACGAATGAACCTTCCCATAGACTTAACATTAGCTTGAGCGCTTTTTCGCGTGACTGATGTAGGCTCTTAAGCAACAAAATTGTTTATTAATCCATAGTAAAGCTGCGGTACAGTTTATGAACGCTGTTGGAATTATTTAATTTATTATATATATATATATATATATATATATATATATATGTCACTACTCTGAATTATAAAGGTTCTAATAAGGTTCTAAAGGTTCTATGTTAAGTTTTCGACATCGATAGTGGAATTGTGAAGTGTGGATGTTTTTCGATAAAGGACATACAAAAGTTTTAGTAGATTGCTGATTGTATTTGAAACTGTTATTTTGAAGTTTTGTGAATTAATTTTATACTAAAATTTTAGTTTCTTTAACGGATTTTTTTGACTTATTGGTGTTCTTTCCGAAATTTCTTTCAATTTTTTCACGTGTGGATTCTTTCCTTGAAATATATTTAACTGTCTGTGATTATGCAAATATTTAGGGGTGTTTTCAGTTTCAACCCTTGTATCCTGAGCTGCAGTAAGGGAAATTAGATGGAGTTTTGAATAAAGAAAGTTTGAGTTCACAGAATTCGACGCAATATATTTAAAGTAATTTTTGTGCTAATTTATGTATTAGTTAAGTGAAGCAATTCATTGAGATTCAGCTTTTTAGTTTTGCTGACTTATTAATTAAGATGGTGATTTTTGATCAGGACATAGAACTACTGTTTTTGGACTTTATGTTTTGTTCAAGAATACTGGTTTTTGGAAAAGTAATTTAAAATAGCTCTTATTGAAATCCAAGCAGGACATCCCCATTTTAACTTTAACATAAATGTCTTTGAATTTTATTTTGATTTCTTCTGCATTTTATTACGACACATGCTAACATAAATGGATCCGATAGGTAGAGTCCGAATATCGTAGGGGCAAACTTGAATCAGTATTTATTTATCAGTAAAATCAGTGAAAACATCATTTTTTATCAGTCAAATTTCGTTAAAAAAAAAAAAAAAAAAAAAAAAACGCGGAATTTTTTATTTCAGTAGAGTATTAAAAAAAAAAACTCTTATAAAATTGTGCTGGAAGTTTTCTCCTGCGTTAATCGGGCTCTATCCATGGACCCTCGCAATGTGAACTTGAAAGTTTTTGTTCATTACTATGCATTCTTTTACAGTTAGGTCTACAAAATTTATAAGTATTATTTTAAAATTCATCTGGTGTATGAGTGTTTTATTCATTACATCAGTTTAAATGATAAATTTAATTTAAATTTGTACTACAATGATAAAAGTGTCTTACATTTATTTTCTAATCTTGAAATGAGATTGAAATATAAGACTTTTCTGAAACCGTTGTAAGTAATTTAAAAGTAATTTAAAATTTTTATAATAATTATGTTTTAGCGACAGATGTGCTAATTGATTTCAATCAATGGGAAAATGGGATGTAATTTATGATAATAGCACCCCAGTCATGGCAATAAACGAGTGTTGAAGCAATTATTTTGTTATAGATTAGGATAATAGAGGATTTCTTATTAGACACTATCACTGTCGTTTTTTTTAAATAAGATTCTTAGATATAATATGCGTATTGAAAGTTGTTCTGTATAGGTATGATATTTCATAAGATAGATGTACGATATTGAGTATTCGTAAATATATAACATGGATGTAAGTACATAAAATGGACATAAACTTTTGAGACCCATGTATAAGTAAGGAAAAAACGAATGTGAGTAGATAACAGTGGCATATTCAGCATGCAGGCAACTTAAATTTAAACGTGTTTATTAATTTTATCAATTCTGCAGCGTAAATAAAATTTTCATTTTATTTACGGGGATAAAATTTTCATTTTATTTTCCCTTTCATATTCTCGTTCCACAGATGTAATCCTGGATGGTTTCCTCTTTTCAGTCTGATTGATATTATACCTCTTTCGAGCAACAGGCTGCATTGATAGAAATGTCTTAATCTTGCACCATTTTCTGAAGGGTTTTCTCTCTGTAACGTCATCATACATCATCTTGATGTTGAAGATTTTTTTCGATAGGAGGTGGAAAGAAATAAGGTGTTGCGGGGGAATGGTTGTATACTTAAGGTTAAGAAAATAACCTTTTCTCAGAATCAATAGCTTTTTCGTTTCTAGAAGATCAGATTTCAGGAAGTTTTGAATATTCTTTTATTGTTCTAAACTGACATAACTAAAGGAGTTACCATTGTAGTAATCTAACATCTTATTTATTAATAGTCTTAACTATCACATTTTTCTTCTATTAATTTTTTTTAATTGTCCTCTTTAAAAGGTTCAGTGCAATGTCTGTAACCCATCTGCACATATGCTAGATGCACACCATTCTAAGATTGTGATAATACACGAAATGATTTATAGGTCACGCCATTGGGACAGTTAAATTACATTTTTCTTTTTGTTGCATTAAAAAAAAGCATCATGCTAGTTTCCACAAAGAGACTAATCAACATATGCGATTTATATTAAATCAGGGTGGCTAGTGGTCAGGGAAAAATACAGTAAAAAAAATGATAATTACCAGTATATTCTTATAAAAAAATTCAAATTGATTATTTGATCGAATAATCAACATAAATTTTTCTATAAGAATATACTGGTGTTTATCACTTTTTTTGACTGTATTTTTCCCTGATCACTAGCCACCCTGTTAAAGGTTGCTTTCAAGTCAAAGTTCGCTCATTTCTAGTAACTGACCAAAATTTTTCGAAACTAGAAAGAATTTTGAAATGTAATTCAGTAGAATCCTTATAAATTATATTTTATTCCTCAGGAGCATATCTTATTTAGGTATTCTCAGATTTCAGGACTCCATCCTCTCAAGCGATACTGCTTCAATTTCCATGTCTACTTCTTTCAGCTGTCTATCCATTCTTCTTTGTTTCACTCCTTTTTGCTGTTTATATTCAGTTTATTATTCTCTCTTTTTAAGCTAAGTCAGTCTTCTGTCTGTGGGTGCTCTGAGTTCTCAAACTTCAGAAACTGTCCTCATTTTCCTATTTCCATGAGCCAATCTTCAATAGGATAAGTTACATAATTACTTGTTGTGCGTTTAGTACCTAGGCAATTAATTTCCTTTGCAAAAAGAAATTGACGGTCTTTTTATAAATGTAGAACATTAAAAATCCTGTATTTAAATGTAAATGGATTATAAAGCAGTGCTACGAAAATTAACTATATGCTATATTGGAATTAGCTGAAACCTATGTAACCCAAATTATTACTCTTCAAGAGACCAAATTAAAAGAACACTCTCACTTTAAAATCAGGGGATAACATATATTACGTCCAGATATACAAAATAAAGGTGGAACTAATATGGACTTCTTTTTGAGAGATGTCAACTATCAAAGTATTAAAATTCCACCAGTTACAAACTTAGATCTTGAAATGCAGGGCCTAACGATAATCTGTATGGTCACAATTTTCAGTATCTTTAATATGTACGATCCTTCTAACCAATAAAGTCTACCTAAAATTCTGTTTGACTTTTCTGATGAAAATAATATTTTGTTAAGTGATTTAAATACAAAAAAATGTACATTGGGGCACTAAAATTTTCAACCAAAGAGGTATCAAGCTTCTAAACCTAACGGATTGATATGGCCATCTTATTCTTAGCAATGGTTCACCTGTCCATTGCTCCTATAGCTATAATACTGAGGATGTTCTTGATGTCTCTGTTGTCAGTTCTGACATTTTCACTTACTGTAACTGGAGCATAATATAAAATATCGGCAGTAACACCTATTTTAGTGGAAATAGAAAAACAAAAAACAAATTTCAGTAGAAACAAATACTGAAAATTAAAAAGACCAACTGAAAAATACATAGGGAACTTTAGGACTGTGATAGTTGTCTCACAGAAAATTCCACTGTTACTTTACACCGCTTATCTTTAGGAGGTCTTGATACAACTTGGCTTTCTTTCAAAAATATCATTTTCAGAACTGGCGGTAAGAGAGAAGAAAGAGAGAAATTACACAAGGAGCTAAAGATTTCTAATGAAGCCTCTAAAAGAGGCTTATTATTGACCCTAAATAAAGTAAATGCCAAAATTAAAAGAACCTTTGCTTTACGCAAAACAAAGAAGTGGAAGAATTATGCAAAAATATTGTTACTCTCATATCCTACTTTGAAGATTAAGTCTTTGAGCCCAAAGCAGCTACAACAAGAGGAATGCAATTCTATTCTTTATGAGAAAGGACATAAGTATTTGGCATTAAAGACAAGGTTTTCTCTTGGATTGGTGACTTATGAAAGATTACGAAAGCAGACAGATTAGAGTGATATTTAATTTCAACTCCAGAAAATTAGTTTCTTCTGTGGATAAGATTTTATACATTGAAAAAAAGGTCCGAGATTTTTAGAATCTAAAATCAACAAATCATACAATAGCTGTATTTTTAGACTTGACAAAGACCTTCAACAAAGATTGGAGAAATAAATTAGTTACTAACCTTTTTGACATCTTTGGTATTAAAGACAAGTCCCTCTCTTGTATCAGTGACTTTAGGAAGGATAGATGGATTAGAGCGAAATTTAATTACACTTTATCTAAAACTTTAAAACTAATTCAAGGTTCATCGCAAAGGTCTGCCCTGATCCCATTTCTTTTTTCGTTGTTTTTAGCTGTCATTGAAAAAGTTATAGCCACGAGGTGCGAGGTTGGTCTCTTTGTGGATGACATTATTCTTTGGTACTACAACTCTGATATTTATCAAATTGAATCCATCATTACCTTCATTGATGTGTTGAGTTTTGATAATGATCATAAATTGAGCTTTAATGCTCATAAATTGTCAAAGTCGACTGTTAGCTTCTTCACCGCAAACTGGCGTATTTACAACTATCAGTCTAAAATCACAGTGGATAACAGCCATCTTGTATGCGAAAACATTCCAGATATTTAAACTACACGTTAGATTCTCAGATGTTGAGCAACAAACATATAGAGTGTCTAGTGAGAAAGAGAAGGAAGAGACTTGACATACTAAAATACATTACTGAAAACGACTGGGGTGGTGATGCCAATACCCTCCGAATAACCTATGCTTCTTTGATTAAATCCATCCTAGAATATGCATCACAAATATAGTGCTGATCATTATCCTCTAATGTATTAAATTTAGACAGATTGCAATTGAGTGCTACTCGCATTATCACCGGCATGAGAAATAGTTGTCCTGCTGTCGTGGTTCTATATAAGTATTATCTACATCCTTCTAATTTAAGAAGAAACACTGGACTTTTGAAGTATTTAAAAAAGATTTACAGTTATAGAGATAATAATAGAGCATCTGCATTCATTTGAAGTTTGTAAAACAATCAAAGATCAAAAAGCCTTTTTTTCTCATACGTAGTCGATGGGTTTATTAAACCAAAATGTTGAAGGGTACTCCTTGAGATCATTTATCAACACTTTGGATGGTCTGCCTGGAGTGCATTTCCTGACCGAACTCATGTCTTACTCTAATAGAAAATATGACTTGCCAGAATGTCTGTATCAGCTTGCTTTTGAAGTTCGTTAATCAAATTCTTCAAACTGCTGTTCAGATTTATACAGAGGAGCAGTGATAATCATAGTGCATCGGTGGTAATATTTTTGTTATCAGGGTTCATACTTTCTCAAATCAAATAAAAGTAAGGATTCCAGAGTACTGTCCAATCTTCAGATCTGAACTTATTACCACTGAAGACGTGTTAAAAGCTATTGAAGCTGAAACAACTTACAACGATATTTGGATCCTGACAGACAGCCGCAGTGTTATCCAGCACCTAATAAGAGTCGGGGATAAAATTGCAGTTTCGTTTCTGGGAATTCTCAAACATCTTTCTAAAGATCATTTTTACCTTAAGGAGGTTTGCTTGCAATCCGTCTCATATAGGACTTTCTGGGTGCGAGACTGCTAATGTTCTAGCTAAGAAAGGAGCCTCTCTTCTTCCAGTTGTTAATGATACTTTGACCTACCTAGAAATCGATCCAATAATGAAAATTATAAACCAGCATACTTGGAAGACTTCACAACACAGAACTGGTATGTTAGGAAATCTTCTGGAGGCGCCCTTGCCAAAAAGGACGATAGAAGTATACAATCCACCATCTGTAGATTTACCAGTAAATACTTAAGGTGTCTTACTTTTGACAAGAGGAAGAAGTTATTTTCTATATGCCCCAAATGCAACTCAGCACAGACCTCCCATGATCATTATAATTGCATTGGGCTTGTTAAAGACGATATGTATTGCACTCCTCTTCTTGTATGTTTCTTTATTAAAATATCTAGTATCATGAACTTGGTATAGCCTCCTGCTAAATCAGATGGAATAAGCTCTCCCAATGTCCCTCCCATACACATATCTTATGTCCATGTTATGCCTTAAAACACTGTATTCCAGACACGTATTATTACGTCTTTCTTAACACATTCGCGACCGTTGACGTGAATTAACATATTTAGATATTTTCAACTCCACTTACTGGCATTTCTTTTGCATTTATATGTTAAATTATTTATTAACCCTACTCTGGTTACATGATTTATGGCATCTTAGTTACGTACATAGTGATATTGAAAATATGAAAAACTTCCCAGGTATGCATGTTGAGCATGTAGATTTTTTTTAACCCAGCATCATACATCACCTTCATGACGAAGATTTTTTGATAGAAAACAGAGCAATAAAAAGCTGTGGTCATAATACTTGAGAATATGGCTTTATCCAAAACCAATTTTATTTTAGTTTGCCGAATGTCAATTTTCTTAGGAAGTTTTGTGTTACCTTTTGTTAATATGGTCCCAAACTAAAACAACTAAAGACACTATTATTATATATATTTTTTATTTATTCGTATTTTTTGGCTAATAAACTTCTATTCGTCCTTCTTAATACCTTGTAACATTAGTTTAGATGGTGTAGCACATGTGTTAGATGCAAACTGATCCCAAATTCTGCTTCTACCGACAGGTTTATAGATTCACCATTTTGTACCACGATTTATTCTTTTCTTTTCATTACCCTAACAACAAGGAGAGTAGTAAAATGGCCTCTTACCTTTTTCAAACTTTGGGGTTTGAATGTCCTACTTAAGCACAAACAATTCCGTGTGAAATTTTGGCTGATATCATAAACAAACAAATTTTAGCTGATTGAATGTTTCAGTATTTTAGGTCTTTCATCAGCACGACTTAATTGTTTCACTGAAATCTTCATCTTGCTTTTCTTATAATATGTCATATGGACTTTACGTTGGTGTTCCTTCATTGAACCTGTTATTAAATAATGGCATTTCTAAATTCCTTTACTTACTTCGTCAGAGATTGTGAAAGAGGTAGAAATAATAAAACCTGTACGTAGATACTAGTATCATATGTAGGTATTTATTGCTTTGAAAAATAGAGTTAAATACTGACAGTGCAATAATTAAGTTAACATTTCAATCGAAATTTAAAATTCTTAAATAATTTAGATATCATTAGACATTTCTTTTCTTCTTCTTACTTTCTTGATCGGTTTTCATATGTGTAATGTCTATATATCTTAAAACAATTTAGAAATACTAGTAATTAGAACAAGTTTAATGAAGTAACACCAACATAAAGTCATGTGACACATTATAACAAAAGTCAGAAGTTTATTTCAGTGAAAAAAGTTAAGCCGTACTTATAAAAGTCCTAAAATACTGAAAATTCAATCAGGTAAAACTTTTTTGTTTATACATATCAGTCCAAATTTAATACGGGACTTTTTTATACCTATGTAGGACCTTTAAACCACCAAAGATTTAAAAGATTGACGTGCATCACTTAATTCTTCTTGTAAGAAAAAAAATAATATCATGTTTTGCATGAAAAAATTAATCAACAATTGAAATTTAAGTTTGTTTTCAAATGTAAACTAGCTCATTACGAGGTAATTTTTGCGGAAATAAAAATAAAATTTAAAGTAAGTCTTTACTATCTTAGTGTCCTTATATATTTTATCTTATTTTCTTCCAACGTCTTAAAGTAATTCTCAAAAAACAATTCCGTATCATTTTCCTTGTCTTTTTCGATCTCTGTGATGTATCTACTTCTGCAACAGGCAGCATCGATAGAATTGTCTTAATCTAACAACATTTTCTGGAAGGGGTTTCTCTTTCTAGCACCATCATATATCATCTTGATGGCTGAGATTTTCTTGATAGAAGGTAGAGAAATAAAAGTCTACGTAAGTGATCTATACTTGAGAATATGGCTTTTTTCCGGAACCGATAACTTTTAGTTTACTAAAGGTTCAGATTTCTTAGAAAAATTTCCACGGTCTTTTGATATTATATTCTTAAACTAAGCTAACTAAAGACGTTATCATTCCAATCTACTTTTTATTTATTCATAGCTTTCACTATCGCAGATTTTCGCTAGTAAAATTTCTAAATGAAAACGTTTGGAGCAATGATAATTTATAAAATCCACTGCACAACTGTTAGATGTATGTTAGCTAGTAATGTGATAAGTATTAAAGTAGGTGTCACAATAAAGAGACTATATTTACAAGAATACCGTTTATTAAACGCTGTTTACTGCAGCCTGGTGTGCAAAACGTTCATGAAATTCAGATCAGACACCAGACCATTTACTATTTTTCAGCTGTTTGATGAACGCAGAATTTAGTAAAGAGAACTTAGTAGTAAGCACGTTGCTAGATGTAATGAACTAAATTCATAACTCTAAACAGATATCATAATAACATTATTTAGAGCTAGTGTTTTCTGAAATTTGAAAGATGTACGGTGTTTTCTTACTGTCAGTAAAATCTAAAATACAAGGTAGTAAAAGTGGGAGCATAACTACATAATACTGTAGAATCGCAAACTCCAAATTAGAACATAATGAAACAGGAATCTAAGTTAAATTTTAAACCTAATATCAAGCGTCCATCATTATGAAAAAAATGAAGACTTAGTCTAACTTTTTGCGTGGTGGATAGAAATATGTAAAATTGGTAATAGAATGTCGTAAGTTCGAATCTGCGTGGTTCAAGCTAGAACAGTATTTAAGGTTTTAGGCATCCCTTATAATAAAACAAGATTTCGAATCGCTCTCATCTCAAAAGTTCTTCTTTAAGCGATTTCTCTTAATGCAATAAAGTCAAAAACTGACTTCTTAGTGAAATTTCTATCTGTCTTCTATACAGTAAGACAGTTATAGGATGGCTAACGAAGCAAACGCCATAGACCCCCTAGATTCAAGAGACTCACTCAAAGTTGTCTGACCTTGTATATGTGTGCAATTAAAAATAGATAAGGGGCACAGAATGCAATTTTGCCAAGAGCCTCCATTACTTCAGTTGCTCTAGTACTCCTTTATTTATAAAATAAATATTGAAAGTTATCTAAAATAATGTAAAACCAGGTATTTTTTTCCCTCGAACTTTCTTTAAAAAATTCCATTTAACCTCCTTGGCACAGCTTGTCCCCAATGGGACCTTGCGCCATAAAACCCTATACAACCAGCCAACCAACCATTTAATCCCCATAATCTGTTTCCAGTCATACCCCTTTTTCAAACTACTTCGATTTTATCAACATTTATGAAATCCTTGATAAACATCAGATAAATGTTCGTAATGAAATTTTCAATCTTTTTCACTCAGAAAACACTCACATAAAATGTTCATTTATCACCTATTAGAGATGTGAGTGAAAGAATGTGTCGTTTTTTCTAGGCCTTTAATCTAACACCTTCACGGGGTGCTTTAAGCATTCTTCTTTCGTTTTTATTTCCGATAATATCTCACATGTGTATCTCTGGAGTGATTTCCAACAGGAAGAATAAGATGGCCTCTCTTTACCACAAACGTAAAGCATAAAAATATATGAATCTGAGTTCAGCCAACACCCCCTAGATAAGAAAGCCATGACACGCGTCACGAAAACGTCATACCAAGCAGGCAAAACAAAGAAAAAAATTCGAACAACTGGCATGTTACAATTTCGATGGCTCGTGGAATTATTAACTATTAGTCGTAAACAATAATTATTAATTCTATGAAACAATGAAATTTAAACATGCAAATTGGTCGAATTTTTTTCTTCGTTTTGCCTGCTTGGTATGACGTTTTCGTGACGCGTGTCACGGCTTTCTTATCTAGGGGGCGTTGGTTCAGACCTTACTTTATATAGACTAAAGTCAAGTTTAGAGTCCAGTATTAAATTCGCATTTTTATGAAGAAACACAACTCAGCTCATCTTTTAGAGTGTTTACCAGAAATGAAGTTTAGAACAGGAGATCGAGGGTCCGTCCTGGCCCAAACAAGAACAATATGTAAGATTTTAGGGCTTTCCTTTTACGAAAACAGGAATTTGAATAACTTTCTCTTCAAAAATGCTACTTGAAGCAATTTTTCTTTTAGGACAATCCAACCGAAAATTGACTTGCGCCTATTAAGGGACTACTTCACTCAGACGAAAACACCCGCTCGCTAATGTTAATCCTATGGAGGAAATTTTTGAAGATATCTCGTTTGCATTTCAATATTTTTAAATGATTTTTTTTTTTTTGCATTGGATAGCTGAGGTCAATCTCTATGCACGGTCCTTTCTACTTTTTCGATTTTTGTTGCAGTTTTTTTTATTGAGGATACTTTCACTTTCAAAACCGGTTTCGAAAGTGAAAGTATCTTAATAAAAAAAAACTTGTAATCAAAATCGAAAAAGAAGAAAGGAGCGTGCATAGAGATTGACCTCAGCTATCCAATGCAAAAAAAGTCATTTAAAAATATTGAAATGCGAACGAGATATCTTCAAAAATTTCCTCCATAGGATTAACTTTAGCGAGCGGGTGTTTTCGTCTGAGTGAAGTAGCCCCTTAAAATCTTCTCAACTCTCTTCTATTTTAATAAAAGTACATATTAAAAGATATCGAAAATAACCCCAATCGATAAATAGTCTGTGCTTCTTCTTACGCCTTGAACTGTCATAAAAAATTCTTTTTAATCACCATCATCTGTTTCCAATCACTGCGCTTTCTCAAACTCTTTTGATTTTATCAAAACTGATGAAGTCCTTAAAAAGCATCAGATATTCGTAATCAAATCTTCAATCTCTTACTCCAAGAAAACACTCACATGAAATGTTCATCTATCACCTATTAGAGTAGAGAGTGAAAGAAGGTGTCATTTTTCCTAGGTCTTTAATCTAACACCTCCACGGGGTGCTTCTAGCATTTTTCTTTCGTTTTTACTTTCGATATTATCTCACAACAGTGTCTCTGGAGGCATTTGCAACAGGTGGAATGAGATCGTTCCCTTTTTTCAGAGCCAAAATGTTATGAAGAGGTGTTATGTTACAGGTCTATACATTATAGCTGTCTTCAGTCCAATTTTTCATTTGATATGTGAAACTTCTGACATTTGTTGCGGTTGTGGAATTATAATTTAGAATGCTGTAGTTGGAAATATATTATGACGGTTACAGTGATCTTCATTTGCTCCGTAAAAGTTTGACAAACTTTTAGTTTTAGAAAAATAAAACGGGATAGTAGGTAATTAAAATTATATATATAGTTTAATGTCATCTTAAAGTGCATTTACATTATAGCTATCTTTATTCCAATTTTTCATTTGATATGTGTGACTTCTGACATTTGTGGCGGTTGTGGAATTATAATTTAGATGCTGTAGTAAGAAATATGTTATGACGGTTACAGTGATCTTCATTTGCTCCGTAAAAGTTTGACAAACTTTTGGTGTTACAAAAATAAAACGGGATAATAGATTATTAAAAATTAACATATACTTTAATGGCATCTTAAAGTGCATTTACATTATAGCTGTCTTTAGTCCAATTTTTCATTTCATATGTGAAATTTCTGACATTTGTTGCGGTTGTGGAATTATAATTTAGACTCTGTAGTTGAAAATATATTATGATGTGTCGTATGACGTTTACAGTGATCTTCATTTGCTCCGTAAAAGTTTGACAAACTTTGGTGTTAGAAAAATAAAACGGGATAGTAGGTAATTAAAAATTTACATATATTTCAGTGTCATCTTAAAGTGCATTTACATTATAGGTTTCTTTAGTCCAGTTTTTCATTTGACATATGAAACTTCTGTCATTTGTTGCGATTGTAGAATTATAATTTAGATACTGTATTTGGAAATATATTATGACGGTTACAGTGATCTTCATTTGCTCCGTAAATGTTTGAAACTTCTGACTTTTGTTGAGGTTGTGGAATTATACCGTAATTTCCGGCGTATAATCAGCGGATCAAACAATTCGGTTTGAACCCAGAAATTTTATTCAATAATTGAAGCCAAACATTTACAGCGATCTGGTAAGTAACACTTTATAAAATAAACTTTCTGGGTCCAAACATGATTGTTCCATCATGAATCCATCTGCGGATTATACGCCGGAAATTACGGTAATTTAGATGCTGTAGTTGAAAATATATTATGACGTTTACAGTGATTTTCATTTGCTCCGTAAAAGTTTGACAAACTTTTAGTTTTAGAAAAATAAAACAGGATAATAGGTTATTTAAAATTGACATATATTTTAATAGCATCTTAAAGTGTATTTACATTATAGCTGTCTTTAGTCCAATTTTTCTTTTGATATGTGAAACTTCTGACATTTGTTGCGGTTGTGGAATTAGAATTTAGATGCTGTAGTTGAAAATATCTTATGACGTTTATAGTGATCTTCATTTGCTCCGTAAAAGTTTGATAAACTTTTAGTGTTAGAAAAATAAAACGAGGTAATTGTTATTAAAAATTGACAAATATCCAATGGTATCCAAAACTTATATAATATGCGTTTTTGGTGGTATCAACCCGAAAAATCCTGCGTATATATACGCAGAAAAATTTCAACAGAAGAGTTTTCACTTTAAGTAATCACGAAATGTCTGTCAATAAATAAAACAAACATTGCTATTAGTATTTTCTGGTATGAGTTTGGTATTTCTGAAAAAAAAAAAAAATTACGTTAATTTTATCCCAGTAGTGAACGTGTTAAAGTGCGTTTACATTATAGCTGTCTTTAGTCCAATTTTTCATTTGATGTGTGAAACTTCTGACATATATTGCGGTTGTGGAATTATAGTTTTGATTCTGTAGTTGAAAACATGTTATGACGTTTACAGTCATCTTTATTCACGCTGTTAAAGTTTGATAAACTTTTAGTGTTAGAAAAATAAAACGGATAATGGCTATTAAAAATTGACAAATATCCTATGACATCAAAAACTTATATATGCATGTAAACGTACGTAACATTTATCTATATGGTAATCTATCGCAGAATTCATTTTCGAAATATCATTTTCTCACTTTAAAAAAATATCACTTTTCTATTACGATACATGAAAATTTCTCATTGCAGAAGATAGAAGCTGATGTTTCAGAAAATCGATGCTGCTATATTACGATAGATAAATATTGCTAAACATAAAATTACTTAGTTTAAAAGTTTAGGCTTTAAACAATTTAAGTACAAAGCTAATTTCTAATTAACCATGTAAAAGTGTTATACACGCCTTATAGATTTGGCATTGCTCTACTGCCAACACATGATTTCTGTTTAGATTCTTATAAAAAAATTGTGCGCATGTAATGCATTTTTGGTGATACAGACCAGAAAAATCCCGCGCATGTATGCACTAATGATGAAAATGGATACTTAAAGCATGGGTTAACTGGAGCGTGATCATGGAGACCCTGATTTTGAAGGCTCCAAATTCGGTACGCAGTTTTCATGAATCTAATGTTTTAAATCTATTTTGACCTTGTACAAATCTTTTGACCTTATTTAAATATATTTTGACCTATAATTAATATTTTGTACTTTTAGAGTAGAAAAAGGTTAAAAACAAAAACTAGTATGTTTAAAATAATATAGTTATGTATTCATATCTGTATTCTATGGTATAAAATATGATAATTTTTTGTGACAGTATAGAAAACTAGCGCTTTAAATGAATACCAGACCCTGGGTTTTTTGTGGTTTGATCGGGCGGCCCCAATCGAAACTGATATAATTAGAGTAAAAAATGGTGTAAAATACACATATTTGTTTTTACAGTTTAAAATGTTGGTGGTTGACACAATTTTTTAAACTCTCTTAAGATGAACATAACAATTACAATCTGAGTTCTTTTTTATATTTTATTTGCTGAGGAATCGTATGCACGTAAAAATTTAAGAAACTCATATTTATACTATTGTGTTCTATGTTGCCATCATCTACATATTCTGAAAAAGTTTTTCATAATCAGTGTGCAGCGCTAGACTTCTAACATTATCAATTTAAGTCAGTTCTGTGTTTTTCACACTTGCACGTGCGCATTTACAAAAATACGAATTTCAACATAGGTTGGAAAACGCAAAATAATTCAGAAATATTGCTGAATTTTCCTTTCTCCCAAACAGGACTCGCACGGCAATGGAGCTATGTATAAAGAGGAGAAGACAGAGTATCTATCGGTTGAGAGTGAATTAACTGAGGATGTAGTCAAAAGATGGCTTGCATGTTTGTTTACATCAGATCATGGCTTGATTAACATCTGATAAATTTTCCAACAGTAAAAACGAATGGGAACTTTTGCCTTATTTAAGGCAGAAATTTTGCACGAATAAGGCGTTGACATAAGGCGGAATTTTCTATTAAAATTTACTGGTGAAAGTTTGTTCCGACGGTAATCAAATTCAATGATATTGGTATTCTTTATGTAGTCACAATATGGCGGAACCGCAGAGTCTGACTACTCCGGGGCAGGCTTCTACCAGTAAAAACGAATAGATATTTTTGGCTTAATAATGACAGAAATGTTGCATGAATAATGCGTTTTAATAAGAAGGAAAATTCTATTCAAATTTACTGGCAGAAGTTTTCTCGGCGGTAATCAGACCTCACGGAACAGGTTACAGTTGAAGCTTTTCACCATTTTGAGGCTATGTTAATTCCTCTTTATTCATAGTTCTATGCGCACGAGTTCTATTTCTGAGTACCATTGTTTCCGAATGGTAATTTTCGCTTTATTTTGTGACATAAATTCTGCGATTAAAGAACTCGCAGATGGTCATTTGGAAATAGTGGTGCTCAAAAGTAGGAACCGTGCGATCTCTTAAAGCATATTCCTTCATTAATTTTTATGAACAAACTTTTATATTTCGAAATTTAATGCATAATAATGCACATGGAGAAAGAAAGCCAATCACAAAGGTAAACAAGGCATTCTTTTTTCCCAGTTAGCTGGTATATTTTTATATTTTTAGAAGTTGGAGTAAATTTGTGTTATGCATTAAAAAAAAAAAAATCTATTAATTTTGTGAAAGTGCGGCAAGAGAAGACGTTAGAGAAAAACAATTTATTTTAAAGAAAACTCTGTTTTTTTGCTGCTAGTGAAACCAAAAAGCGTTAAAAAAATCAGTAAAATAATCATTTCTTTTATATTTCTAGCTGGAATTTTTTTTCTTTTATTGAAATAATCAGATTTTCTTTATATAGTATGTTTCTGTAACCCCATGTACTAAAACTAAAAATTAAAAATTCTTGATGATATTTTTCAAACGAATTTAATTATAATGGAAACAAATATTACAGGCAATAAAACAAATGTATATATTATATTAAAATCTCACTGTCTGTTTGTATTTTGCAACGACTCCTCCTACAATACGGAACGATGTTCAATGGAATTAACACCAGTTATTCGCATGGATCTGAAGATGCCACATTAACTCTCATAATTTTAAAATTTGAATTAGTTTCCGAGATATTATTATTATTATTATTTTGTAATTTTTAATGTCATTTCTGTAATAATGGCAACAAAATCCCTCCATTTTTTGAATAAAAAATAAAGACAAAGGGAAATAATGAGATATCGCCTGCTTTCGGAACTGATGAACAAATATTTTTGTTTTGTTTGTTTAAATTGATCTAATGATTTATAGTTTACATTTTCTTTTAAAAAAGATAATGAAAAGAATATTAATGTGGCTTACTTCGACATTTACTAAAATAATTAGCAAAAAGCTGAAAGATTTCAATATTATTGATCCTTATGGAAAATATTTTCCGAATTTATTTAAAATGTAGATGAATGGAATATGATAGAACATGGAGTTTTGAGCATGGATTCTGAACATACACACATGATGTATGCTGATATTAAAAGTTTTTGTCCAAACCACGGCAAACTACACTAGCAACCTTTCAAGTTTTTATTCCAAATCCTCTCGACCAATGAAATTTTATTGGTCGTACACTCGATATCGCCAGTTTCTTATCAATTCATTGTACTATAATACAGTGCCTAGAATACATAGTGTGGAAACCGGCTGTCCTTGTAATGCTTTAAAAAGTGCTAAAAAGTTGTAGCCTATAAATGTGCAACGGTGCTCCTACGCTAAATAGGGATAGTTTACTGTTCTTGTATCGAGTATTGCAACCAGAGACAAAACAATGCGTATCTCGTTTTTCGACCATGCTTTTATAATTTAAAAAAAAAAAAAAAAAAAAAAAAAAAAAACTTATAAAAAATCACTAAGTCAGAGGAGAAAAGGATATAATTTAAGTATTTAAAATACTTACCACCAGCCGAAACATTCTAATACAATGTTTACGTTGATTAGCAGATGGCGCTGCGATCCCATCGTTATATTTTCAGTAACGTTGTACATTTATTGGATTCAATTTTTTAGTACTATTTTGTAGCAGATTTCCACACTATGTATTCTAGGCGCTATACTATAATTGCACCAAAATCACGTACCTTTCAAAATGTACATTTAATAAAATTATATTTATTTTTTTCTACTAAATCGAACGACCTCATACAATGCAAATAAATGCGAAACATCGGGTTGCTATGGCAGCTTGTGAAATAAATAAATAAGAAACAAATAAAACTATTCTTGAAAAAGTCAATATTTACTTATTAGATGAACATCAATACGGCAAAAAAAAACAAAATTAATGACATTCAGGGATCCTTAATGAAATTTCTTTAATACGCATTCTACTCCCCGATTAAGGGAACGACACATTTCTCGCCTCATCCGAAAATCTCATCTCTTTAAATGGTCAGTCTCTAGAAATCACTAAAGAAAAGCAAGGAAAAAACCCTCTCACCGGAAAAAAATAACTGAAAGATAAAATCTCTAAATTAGGTTTTAAACGGGTTGATGCTGTTCATCTTATTTCAGCTATTTCTCGCACATTCATGTTTTTTTTTTCTCTTTTTCTTTTCTTTTTTCTTTCTTTGGCATCAAACAGTAACCTCGCTTTAAAGTAATAGTTGTAAATAAATAGAAAGAAGTGAAGCTGTCAAATGCTCAACTAAATCATCCGACATTATGTTGCCAAAAATATAGGTTTATTTCAAATATATCGATTACGATTTCAAGATTGGTACGAGTTTAAAAGTTCTTTTATTAGCCGACTTTCTATGAAAGAGGTTATACAATTCGTTTGCTATCTTTTTTTTTCGTCTGTATAAATCTTGAACGGATTGATGAAAAAGTCTTGATCCGCAGATGGTCCCGTTCTAACATCATTAGAATCTAAAAACGATATGTTTGCCAGTCTGTTTGTTTTTGTAGCTATTCTTGAAAACAGAGGCTTTAACTTTAGTAAAAATTGACCATTCGTCAAGAAATTTTAGTATGGTGTTAAGGTCCACAGTACTACTTTACGTTTTTAAAATAGATGTAGTATTGTGTATAGTTCTTTTTTTACAGAGATATTGAAGACAATGAGATTTAAAATGTATATGGATTACAGGCCTGCATTAGGTCGAGTAACTCGAATTTATCCAAATTCGATCGGACCCACAGTTTGGTATGGGTCGGGAAGGCAATATTTTTTTGTTGTTGTTGCGAGTCGGGTTGACTCTGATTGTTTCGGGTTCGTGTCCGTTTCGGGTTGAGTTTTGACTCCTGCGGTCGGATTTAGTAACGCATTTTTTCAAAAGAACTCTACAACATTATTTAAGATGAAAAAACTATATATTTTAATATAAATGAATGTATACATTTTTTTCTACATAAAAGATAAAATTGATATTAGAAGTATAATTACAGAGTGTTATTCCTAATAGCATTAAAACATGGATGATTCATTAATGCATTAAAATGTAGTGCTGAAATACATCGGGTTGACTTAAAATAAGATTTTCGGGGTCGGTGTGGTATTGTTAGAACACGAACAATGCAGGACTCTAATGAGGATAGCATTACAGAATTGTCCCAAAAACACGAACGTTACAACAGTCGGTTTTAATATTTATTGAAAATTACTTGCCAGTTTGACTCTTAATTGCTATAATTTCTTGAATGAATAATTTTCTCATCTCATTAAGTTACGTTCACTTAAAATTCCTCGCACTCGTGAATTTATTTTATAATAAAGTATAAGTTAAACAATTTGACTAGTAATTGCATAAATAAAAGAATGCATTATACAAGGCTCCATTTCTAAGTCAAAATGTATGCACTCGTTTTAGGGCCAGAAAACACTGAAAATCCATCAAATTTAAAGTGTCATAACCCAAGTGTCATTAAAAGTTTAAAGTAAATCTTTAGTTAATCTCACTGTTAAAAAATTTGGACTGAGTTGAACAAACATTTGGTGCTGCAATAGCTGCAGCCATAAGATGGTGAAATCGCGTTCCAACATTTGTGGCTATGGCTCCAAATGCTAAGGCGACATTTCACCCTCTTATGTTTGTAGCTACTGCACCACTAAAAGTTGATTCAATCTTGCACAAGATTTTTAACAGTGTAGAACTACAATGAATAAGTACTTTCCGAAAACATAATCTGATGGTTTTAGACCATCAACATAATTCATTATGATTGGATTAAATAAGTAATCCCAAAATAAGAGAAGTGATGGGTCTTGATTGGCACTTATTGTAAGAGGATTATCCTAGCCAGAAGATCTCCCTGTTCATTTCAAGTAAGAAGGAAAGACTTTTCATACTTTGTATAGCCTTTCTAAATGTGTGTGGACTTTTTCTATAAGAATATATCTGAAGAGGGTTAAAATGTGCCAGGAAGGAATTTGCATGAATAGTATGGCAAAAGAAATGGATTTCGGGGAACCCAGAGATTAGAAGAGGGAAGAGAAAAGAAAGAGGGTGTATCAATCAAGTAGGATCTGAGGTATTATGCAGACGAGAAGGAGATGGAGTTTTTCGACATTGGGAGACAGACACGTTTTTAGGTTCTGAAGAGACGAAGCTTCGATTTTGGTGATAAGAAAGGAAGGGTTCCTTGGATGTACGGGAATTTCTTGTAATATCATCTAAAATTTGACTACAACGTTTTTACAATTGTTATTTTTAAATAAAATTTTTACGTTGAATTTCTTGTGAATACGTGAGAATTTCTTGTAATATCATCTAAAATTTGACTACAATGTTTTTACAATTGTTATTTTTAAATAAAATTTTTACGTTGAATACGAATGTTTTAATTATATGTATGTGACCACGATACCACAATAGTATAAGAAAAGTATTGTAATTGTGATTTGTATGTGTGTGAGAGAGAGTGAACATGATAACTCCCAAGCAGTCAAACGGCTCCGATTGAGCCTATATGTCATAGACCACTATAGCAAGAACTATATAGATTTTGATAAAAATCAGTCGACGGATAAGTACTTAATCTATTTTTAAACCATTTTCAAACTATTTTCTGAACGGTTCTATATAGTGAAAATCAACAATAAAATGTCGCAGAGTAGTGAGAAATATTGTGACGATGTAATCAGACCTAAGTAACGTAGAGGTAACTTTTACAGCTTCAAAACTAAAGGCCCAGCGTTCGAATCCAGCCGATTCCACAAAGTCCTGGTTGGTTGGTTGGTTGTCAAAAATTTATCGAAAGCTGGGTTCTCGGGGCGGTCATCCCTAGTCAGAAATTGATAAAAATCCCCCTTACCCCTTTTGCGTTCGGAAAGTCAAGTAGTGTCACTCCAGATTTATATATATGCATATATTGAAAGCTGGGGACGCTATCCATTTTTTCAATCAAAAATACAGGGTACCTCACATTAATCCGAAATCTAATTTTGTTCATGTAACTTTAATAATAATGAAAATATTTTAAAGAAATTTGCAACAGGCTTACCTTTCTTTGTGCAAAATGTAACGATATCATAAGAAGTGATAGAAGTAACCACCATCTACATCCAAATTGCACTGAACGCTTCGTATTTCTGAATGTAATTGACAATACTCACGCACTGACTTACTAAATTGCTGTACACTTCCTTCTTTTTTCTGATCTCACTTCATTTCACACAAATCAAGGTAAGTCTGTTGAAAATTTCTTTCAAATATATTTATTTTTGTTAAAGTTATGAATAAACCTGTCGCTATATACGTCCCGTTATTTACATTCCTTATGGCCCACAAATCTTTCATGAACGCATAGGCAAGGTTGTAAAAAGCGAAGTGCATATTAAAATATGAATATGTGTGTTTTTCAGAATTGAATACATAAGTATTCGGAGGTATCATAAGCCGATAAAATACACAAAATACACATAATGATTTTGCTTAGTTGTAAGTATCCATTTTTAACAGTGTATGTAATATAGTAAAGCCGGTGTTAATGGAACCTGATTATAACGCAATCTTTCCATTAGAACCTACACTAGTCATGGGAACAAATGTTCGAGCTAATGTTAAGTCTATGGGAAGGTTATTTTTAAATTTCTCGTTCGCATTTTAATATTTTTAAATGATTTTTTTTCTTTTTTTTATAGGATAGCTGATGTCGATATCTAACGTTGTTAGTTTTTACTGTTTCGATTTCGGTTAAAGTTTTTTTTATAAGCGATCATTTGCAATTTTGAAACTGGTTGGAACCGATTCTGAAAGTAAAAGTACCCTTATATATATATAAAAAAAAACTGGAAACAAAATCAAAAAAGTAAAAACGAACAACGTTAGAAATCAACCTCAACTAACTTATGCACAAAAAAAAAATCATTTAAAAATATTAAAATGCGAGCGAGAAATTTGAAAATAACCTTCCCATTAGATTTAACATAAGCTTGCACGTTTTTTTCGCGTGACTAAAGTAAGCTCTTAAAGAGGCATATACAACTCTTAAATCTTCAAAAAATTCAATTTTCCGGAAAACATATGTAGCAGCATTTTCTGCGCATTTGAAAGCCAACCACATAAAATCATTCCTATAATTACAATAGTTATGACTCGAAACATATCAGGTGATACCTTTCTAATCAATGATTAAAAGAATACTTTAAGGTCATTTATTTCAAAATGTTCATAATATGCTTTTTTAAAATGGATTTTTCTTGAAACAGTTAATATTTTTACATGCAATCTTCACGGATTTATAAATTATATATATTTCTTAAGACTGAACTTAAATATGTTTATTGTTTCACCTTAAAAAAATTGCGTAGATAAACTCCGAAAAAACAATATGCAGTACATTCGACTTTATTTTTAAAATATAAATTTGGCTAAAATATACACATGTTTATATTCTGTATGAAGATATAACGTATAATTTATACATCCGTAAAGACTGCATGTAAAAATACTTGGTTCAAGAAAAATCTTTTAAAAAAGCACATTTTCAACACTTGGAAATAAACGACTTTAAAGTACTCTTTTAAGCATTGGTTACATATATGTAACCAATGCTTAAAATGTAACCAATACATAACACGTGATTTCTATAGGACTCACATGTTATGTAACTAGCAATAACTCCCGTAGTTATAAGAAATTTTGCATGCGGTTGGCTTTGAAATTCGCAGAAAATGTCGCTCTTTCATATTAATGTTTTTAGAAAAATCTAATTTTTGACGATTTAACCCTTTAACGTTCATTGGTTTCCCCACGAAACCACAAAAATTTAATTACGAAACTCAACAATCACAGCAGACTTTTAATAGAAATGTTTTTTATTTATTATATATGTGAAATATCGCTTTTTTATTATATAAAAATAAATTTGTTCATAATTTCCGGTGTCAATCATTTATTTCAACATCTTAACAATTGAAGTGCTTTATCCGTTAAAGGGTTAAGAGTAGTATGCTCCCTTAAATGGGGGGAAAAGAAATCACGGTTCCGACGAAAGGAATACCCCTAAGACGAAAATCTGTATAAAATGGAATTTTTTCCAGTTCCAGCAATTTTGTCTTCATTACATTATGTAATGACAAAATTGCTGGAACTGGAAAAAATTCCATTTTATACAGATTTTCGTCTTAGGGGTATTCCTTTCGTCGGAACCGTGATTTCTTTTAGAAATTCTGCTGTCATCTCATAAGAAACAAAATGGCGTTTGAGACACAGCTTGTATTTTCATCAATTTTAAGTAACCATAGCGCCATCTTTGTTTTTAATACATTTATTTTTTATTCCAACGGCTTAAAACCTTTTTTCAGAAAGATAGGATGTCTGTCTCATAGTTTATGGGGGTGTATCTCTCTGCGGAGCCATTTTCTTTTATCTAAAATGCCTGAAATTGCGCATTTTTTCTTCTATCTTATTCTTGGAAGCATTCATTAACGGGGTTCGCGACCCCTATCCTAACAAGATCTTGATTATTTTGGAAAATGCGCGTATGCATACTTTATGCGAGCGTTTTAAGCATCGATATTTAAAGACAGTCAGAGGAGTTATCGCGTTGACACTTAATGCATGATATGTTTTCGTTGAAGTATGTCACACTTAACTCTTTGCTTTGACACTTCCAATGTTGAGCTACGTGTTCAAAGAATTACTTTCTTTTAAAAATTGATTTGAGACTCATGTGATAATTATCCTTCTTTCTTTCTTTTTTCTTTTTTTGTAAACTTGTGAGCTTTTTTTAAGTGTCCGAGTTGCTTGTTGATTTCAATCGCAAGTCATCTATAATAAAAGTACCCAGATCATGGAAAAAACATTGTTGCAATGATTGTTTTTATTATGGATTAATGTTATGCAAGATTTCTTGTTATTTCCAATTACTTTCAGTTGTTCGATAAAAAAAAGTTTGTTGTAAAGGAAAATTATTGTGTGCAACTAATGCATGTTAATGAATGTAAATATGTATGAGTTAGATGTATTTCTCTGCAGGACAGGGTATATCTAAAATGCTTGAAATTGCACATTTTTTTATTCTATCTTATTCTTGGAAGCATTCATTAACGGGGTTCGCGACCCCTATCCTAACAAGATCTTGATTATTTTGGAAAATGCGCGTATGCATACTTTATGCGAGCGTTTTAAGCATCGATATTTAAAGACAGTCAGAGGAGTTATCGCGTTGACACTTAATGCATGATATGTTTTCGTTGAAGTATGTCACACTTAACTCTTTGCTTTGACACTTCCAATGTTGAGCTACGTGTTCAAAGAATTACTTTCTTTTAAAAATTGATTTGAGACTCATGTGATAATTATCCTTCTTTCTTTCTTTTTTCTTTTTTTGTAAACTTGTGAGCTTTTTTTAAGTGTCCGAGTTGCTTGTTGATTTCAATCGCAAGTCATCTATAATAAAAGTACCCAGATCATGGAAAAAACATTGTTGCAATGATTGTTTTTATTATGGATTAATGTTATGCAAGATTTCTTGTTATTTCCAATTACTTTCAGTTGTTCGATAAAAAAAAGTTTGTTGTAAAGGAAAATTATTGTGTGCAACTAATGCATGTTAATGAATGTAAATATGTATGAGTTAGATGTATTTCTCTGCAGGACAGGGTATATCTAAAATGCTTGAAATTGCACATTTTTTTATTCTATCTTATTCTTGGAAGCATTCATTAACGGGGTTCGCGACCCCTATCCTAACAAGATCTTGATTATTTTGGAAAATGCGCGTATGCATACTTTATGCGAGCGTTTTAAGCATCGATATTTAAAGACAGTCAGAGGAGTTATCGCGTTGACACTTAATGCATGATATGTTTTCGTTGAAGTATGTCACACTTAACTCTTTGCTTTGACACTTCCAATGTTGAGCTACGTGTTCAAAGAATTACTTTCTTTTAAAAATTGATTTGAGACTCATGTGATAATTATCCTTCTTTCTTTCTTTTTTCTTTTTTTGTAAACTTGTGAGCTTTTTTTAAGTGTCCGAGTTGCTTGTTGATTTCAATCGCAAGTCATCTATAATAAAAGTACCCAGATCATGGAAAAAACATTGTTGCAATGATTGTTTTTATTATGGATTAATGTTATGCAAGATTTCTTGTTATTTCCAATTACTTTCAGTTGTTCGATAAAAAAAAGTTTGTTGTAAAGGAAAATTATTGTGTGCAACTAATGCATGTTATTGAATGTAAATATGTATGAGTTAGATGTATTTCTCTGCAGGACAGGGTATATCTAAAATGCTTGAAATTGCACATTTTTTTATTCTATCTTATTCTTGGAAGCATTCATTAACGGGGTTCGCGACCCCTATCCTAACAAGATCTTGATTATTTTGGAAAATGCGCGTATGCATACTTTATGCGAGCGTTTTAAGCATCGATATTTAAAGACAGTCAGAGGAGTTATCGCGTTGACACTTAATGCATGATATGTTTTCGTTGAAGTATGTCACACTTAACTCTTTGCTTTGACACTTCCAATGTTGAGCTACGTGTTCAAAGAATTACTTTCTTTTAAAAATTGATTTGAGACTCATGTGATAATTATCCTTCTTTCTTTCTTTTTTCTTTTTTTGTAAACTTGTGAGCTTTTTTTAAGTGTCCGAGTTGCTTGTTGATTTCAATCGCAAGTCATCTATAATAAAAGTACCCAGATCATGGAAAAAACATTGTTGCAATGATTGTTTTTATTATGGATTAATGTTATGCAAGATTTCTTGTTATTTCCAATTACTTTCAGTTGTTCGATAAAAAAAAGTTTGTTGTAAAGGAAAATTATTGTGTGCAACTAATGCATGTTAATGAATGTAAATATGTATGAGTTAGATGTATTTCTCTGCAGGACAGGGTATATCTAAAATGCTTGAAATTGCACATTTTTTTATTCTATCTTATTCTTGGAAGCATTCATTAACGGGGTTCGCGACCCCTATCCTAACAAGATCTTGATTATTTTGGAAAATGCGCGTATGCATACTTTATGCGAGCGTTTTAAGCATCGATATTTAAAGACAGTCAGAGGAGTTATCGCGTTGACACTTAATGCATGATATGTTTTCGTTGAAGTATGTCACACTTAACTCTTTGCTTTGACACTTCCAATGTTGAGCTACGTGTTCAAAGAATTACTTTCTTTTAAAAATTGATTTGAGACTCATGTGATAATTATCCTTCTTTCTTTCTTTTTTCTTTTTTTGTAAACTTGTGAGCTTTTTTTAAGTGTCCGAGTTGCTTGTTGATTTCAATCGCAAGTCATCTATAATAAAAGTACCCAGATCATGGAAAAAACATTGTTGCAATGATTGTTTTTATTATGGATTAATGTTATGCAAGATTTCTTGTTATTTCCAATTACTTTCAGTTGTTCGATAAAAAAAAGTTTGTTGTAAAGGAAAATTATTGTGTGCAACTAATGCATGTTAATGAATGTAAATATGTATGAGTTAGATGTATTTCTCTGCAGGACAGGGTATATCTAAAATGCTTGAAATTGCACATTTTTTTATTCTATCTTATTCTTGGAAGCATTCATTAACGGGGTTCGCGACCCCTATCCTAACAAGATCTTGATTATTTTGGAAAATGCGCGTATGCATACTTTATGCGAGCGTTTTAAGCATCGATATTTAAAGACAGTCAGAGGAGTTATCGCGTTGACACTTAATGCATGATATGTTTTCGCTGAAGTATGTCACACTTAACTCTTTGCTTTGACACTTCCAATGTTGAGCTACGTGTTCAAAGAATTACTTTCTTTTAAAAATTGATTTGAGACTCATGTGATAATTATCCTTCTTTCTTTCTTTTTTCTTTTTTTGTAAACTTGTGAGCTTTTTTTAAGTGTCCGAGTTGCTTGTTGATTTCAATCGCAAGTCATCTATAATAAAAGTACCCAGATCATGGAAGAAACATTGCTGCAATGATTGTTTTATTGTGGATTAATGATATTCAAGATTTCTTGTTATTCCCAATTACTTTCAGTTGTTGAAAGAAAAACAGGTTGTTGCCAAGGAAAATTATTGTTCTTTAATTATTGTTCTTATTATGCAACTAATGAATGTAATCTATGAATATCTATGTAAATCTGCATGTGTTAGATGTATAGGGGTTAAAGTTCTCTGCGGGACAGGGTATATCTAAAATGACTGAAATTCCACATTTTTTATTCTATGTTATTCTTGGAAACACTCATTAACGGGGTTTGCAACCCCTATCCCAACAAGATCTTGATTATTTTGGAAAATGCACGCATGCATACTTTATGCGAGCGTTTTAAGCATAGATATTTAAAGACAGTCAGAGGAGTTATCGCGTTGACACTTAATGAATAATATGTTTTCGTTGAAGTATGTCATACTTAACTCTTTGCTGTGACACTTCCAATGTTGAGTTACGTGTTCGAAGGGTTATTTTATTGTAGATCTTGAATTGAGACTAATGTGATAATATTTTTTCTGTGGGAACTTAGAGGATTTTTTTTTTTTTTTTAAGCGGCCGAATTGCTTGTTGTTTTCAATGAAGTTATGCCATATTTAATAGAGATAAGACAGGCTCAGGCCGAGTCAGTGTGCCCCTGTCCGACCCCGGGCTCGAGACGGTTCGGTCTCGATTTTCATACAAGTCTTCGGTTTCGGGGCTAAAATTTTTATTTTATTTTTTCACAAATTTTAAAAAGAAAAAAATGATTTGCTCTTTTAGAAACAACAAATGTAGTCTAAGTTTCTTAAAGTGTTCATAATCCTTTAGAAATCAGTTTGAAAAAGAATTTAATTGTTACTGATGGGATATAAATAGAAATATTCTATCTGATTCTGAAGCCTTTGCACGGGCAGTCTTAGTAGCATAAAGAAGTCATAGGATATCCTTTGTCTATCTTCGCTTTCTCTTAGAAATTATTTTTCAGAATTACTGGAAAACAGAACTCGCGTCTTTTTGCCATAGTTGTACAATCATATTTTGAAAGAATGAGAAATGTGACTTATGAATATTCCTGCCAGTGTTTAGATGTAAATAACAAATTTGCTATTGTAAACAGATTTTCAGGGACATGAGAATCGTGAAACATTGTCATGAGAGAGTAGGATTAATACTTATTTCTATGTTGTGCTCCATTTTGTGACTTTTTGCGATGTTTTAAAAGCATGAATTTTATTTTCATTTTATCTCAACAAATAACATTTCTTTGCTTAAGTAATATAAAGTAACTAGTGACAGATTTAGTACAATTGGCAATTTATTGGCCAAAGCAAATTAAAGAGGGAAAAAAAGCGTCAGGTTAATCATAAGATCAGATTAACCATAATAGACTGCATGATGATGCTAAACTGAATTCTCAGTGGAGAGACAATTTTCAGTTGATGTTGAACATAAAATTAATATCACGTTAAGTTGAATTGGTTTAAGGTCACGTTGCATCAGAATATGCTCGTAATTGTATTTTAGTTTTTACTTTAGATTTTTTTAATTTCTAACTGTACTGTTATCGCCTGTCGAATATTTAAAAAATGGGTTATAAACTGCATTTTAATGTGCTGAAGATTATCGACTTGGTTTTTCTCTCACTTGATAATTTTATTTATTTATTTATTTTTTATTATTCTTGCAGGCCAAACTGAGGACAGTCTCGAGACCATCGCCGCCCTCCTCCGTCTTCCTCTCGACGTTTTTACAGTCCGCGACCCCCAAGATGACATCCACGAATACACCCTGTACACCAACAGACGACTGAAAACTGGTCTCACTTTCGGACCTTACAGGGGAAAATTGGTTTCAGAAGAAAATAATGAAGGACTCCACATCATCGAGGTACGTGTCTTCTTCTTATCTATATATTTAAAACTAAAAGAGCATTTTGTCAGATTCCAATTCCACATGGAATTGACCTCAATGCGCATGCTCCAACTTTTTTTCAAAGCAGGAATAGAATGACAGGGGGATTCACCCCTTCTATAGTTTGAGAGTGGACTCGGTCTGAACAAAAGGGAAAGGGAGGGGTTCAAACACACACAATGAGAAATCCATTCATCCTTGGAGAAAAATTTTCTCTTTTTTGGAAATGGCTGCTGGGTCAATTTTCATTCTTCACCTTTCGGACAAAAAATAAATCAACAATCACAGTTTTTAAAAATACGATGATGTACTTTCTGCAGGATTCTAAATAAAATATTTTTTGTTTTCGTTTTTTATTTAAATCAGAGTTGACTGGATTCGCGAAGAGAATGGGGCGCCCAATCCTAGGTTCGTTTAATTCGAGGACTGTTTGGAATAAACCGACCAGCGTAGCGGGCTAAGCTCAGCTAGCTTAAGATAATATTGATTTATTCTGAACATACTTTATACACGTATTCATTCCAAGCATTTTTAGTACAATTATAAAATGTTAAAGCGTAATAGTGCAATAGATTTTCAGAAACTTCAGATTCCACACACACACACACATATAAAATATAGATAAATAGTTTTACCGATATTTTTTTCAATCCTGATTCTAATCTTAAAGGCCTCGACTTTTCCTGGAACTTATACTTAAAACATTGTTGTCGTGCGTCTAAGTCCGGGTGGTTATAATATAAGTATCTCTATTTGGAGCTGTCTGTAAATCGAAGGAATAACTCGAATGAAACCAAAATCGGTACACTTACTATTCGAGAAGGGGGGAAATAATGGAACAATAATAATAAAAAAATTGCAATAATCGCCGACAGCTGACGCCTTTGAGTGTGAGCAAACCTCAATGTGCTAAATTAATCTTTAATACAATTATAGAAAAATACAATTTCATAGTCAACAATATTCTATAATCTTTTATATTAAAAAATTAACACACACACGCACACATATACAGGGTGGTTATAATATAAGTATCTCTATTTACAGCCGCCTGTAGCTTGAAGGAATAACCCGAATGAAACCAAAATCGGTACATTTATTATTCAAGAAGGGGGAAGAAGAATGGAACAATAAAAAAAATAGTTGCAGTAAACACCAACAGATGGCGCTACGGAACCTGTCTGTGCAAACGCCGTTGTGTACCATAGAGGTGTTGCAAACCTCTATGGTACTACAAAACCATTGTGACTTAAAATATCGCATATCACGACATGTACGAAACATCACTAATGATTCATTACATTCCGCAGTTGAGCACGTCTTGAACCGCCTGGATTTTATCCTCCAGCACAATGGCCATGTGGAACCTGAACATGATCGGCACCAACATGCGAAAGCCTAACCACATTCAATGTGACATTTTCCAACAAATTATGTGTGTCATCCAGTTTGACACCTTAATTCTTTGTTCTTGTATTACACATTACATTTCACACTCAGTAGCGTCATCTGTCGGCGTCATCTGTTGCAATTATTTTTTTGATCCATTATTTTTCCCCTTCTCGAATAGTAAGTGTACCAATTTTGGTTTCATTCGGGTTATTCATTCGAGCTACAGACAGCTCCGAATAGAGATATTTATATTAGAACCACCCTGTACATTAAAAATAAACTCCATTCTTTTACGACCAGTTAACGAAGTTATAATACTTTGAATTTTGTGAAATTTCCGTTTATAGTGCCAGAAAACCTGGAATTTCATAAGATTCAAAGTATCTGAACTTGGAAAAATTGGATTTTTTAAAAAAATGTTCTTCATAAACGTCGGACAAAAGTTTTCTAAATATATTCTAGAAAAACAGGGCCGTATGAAAAAAAAAATTCTATTTTTATAACATGTATATAACTCCTTGTGAAATAAATGCCATATCTAAAAGCTGTACCTGATTTCTATACTTTTTATAAATGGAAGTATGTTTCTATCATCAGTGGTTTAAAAGATAATGGACGAGACAATTTTTAACACCCACTATATCATACCATAAATATCAACTGATCATGGATATTGTTCCTGAAAAAAAAAAAAAAAAAAAAAAAACTTAAATAACTTATGAAAAATGTCTAGTGCAAAAAATAAAAAATAAATAAAAAATAACTGCTAAAAGTATATTAATAAAAATCTTCAGTTATATTAGTGATAATAACCAGAAGACAATATAATTTTGGAAACAATTAGAAACTTTCATCAGGATGGAATATTTCAAACTCGATTGATTGTAAGACTGCGACAGGCCTTTGTGGTCAGATATTGGTGAAAACGACTATCCAGTGGTCAGCGACAGCTCAGGAACTGTCGCAGCTTTAGCTCAGGGGACAGATACCCACGGTGCATCTGTCAAAATTAGAAAAGCAGTGGAGGATTGTCAAAGAGACGTTGTTTCTCAACGCCCTCTATGAAGTAGCACATTATTCGCAGTTTCTTTGTGTTTCTAGCGATTATTCTCTGTTGTTGAATATTATCTACTTTGTAGCTTCATAATATAAATCAGGATAAATACTATGGGCGCTGGTAGAACGAAATCTGACGAGGGAGAAGATATTCAAATAGGTGTGTCTGTAATCCGCAACCCCAGTCGCGTTCTTTTTTTTTTTTTTTTTTTTTTTTTTTCAATTAAGACTATAAACTTGGAATAAGCCAAAGTAAGAACTTTTTGTCAGAATTCTTTCTGCAAGACAACTTTTAAACATGTTAAACATAAAAAACAATTCAAAAATTTTAAAACTTCTGAAAAATTAAATATTTAAAAATAAATTTCTATCAGCATGTTTCAAAATGGAAAATTGATATAGTTCATTCTTTCTTTCGTCAGGGGCGTTCCTGGTTTCCTGCCGTTTATGATAATTTTTAAACATATGAACATAAAAAGAAAAGAAGAATTAAAAGTTATGTATGTTACGACAAAAAATCCTTGGTTCTTCTTTCTTTTAATGTGTTTGTTATTTTATGTTATTTGCGAAGAGTAAATTTTACTATTTTTTCAAAATCCCCAGAGAGAAAATTTAGTTAATTAAATTTCTAAATACAGGAAGGAGCAATGGCCCTCCCATCCCAAGCCCCCCCCCCCCCAACCTCACTCATAATCCTTGGAGATGCCCATGACATGAAAATGCGTTGTGCAAAAAGAACAATTGCTAAAGTAATGTATCAATATTAATCCTTCAATTCCTTTTGCATAATCAAAAGGTAACCAGCAGACAATATAAATTCAGAAACAATTAGAAACTTTCTTCGACAACCCTTCAAATTCGATTAATTGTAGTGTCAGCTGACTTGTGGTCAGATCTTGGTCAACGACTATCCAAGTGGACAGTGAGAGCTGAAGAACAGCCACAGTGTTAGTTCAGGGGATGATAGACCACTGTGCATTTGTCAAGATTAGAAGGGCAGTCGATGGTTTGAAGTGACGTCGTTTGCCAACGCCCTCTATCGAAATGCATTGTTCGTAGGGCATTTATATCTGAAGCGATTATCCTCTATTGTTTTAGATTACCTATTTTGAAGATTCATAATATAAATCACGATAAGCCATGGAAGCTAGCAATAATACCATGGAAGCTGGCAGAACGTAATCGAGAAGAAGCAAGATTTTCGAACATACATGTCTGTGGAGTCCTAGCCACGTTTTTTCGAAATTAAGAATATAAACATAAAATGAGCGATACTAAGAATTGTTTTTCAGTACTCCTCGTGCAAGACAACTTTTAAATAAATTATGATAAAAGACAATGCAGAAATTTTAGGAATTAAAAAATATTAAATATTAAAAAATAAGTTTCTAGCAGAATGTTTCAAAATAGAAAATTGGAATAGTTCATATTTTTTTCATCCGGGTGGCTCTATCCACCTGAACCCACGTTTAAGATAAATTTGAAACCCGTGAACATAAAAGAAAAACAGAATTAAAAGTTGTGTCTATGGGGAGGTCCAGGGATGGATGCAGAGACCCTTTGACGAAAAAGTACTTGGTTTTTTTCTTTCTTTTAGTGTTTTTGTTATTTTATGCCATTTGCGAAGAATACACTTTACTAATTTTTCAAAATCTTCAGAGGTAAAGAAAACTTAGTTAATTAAATTTAATAATTGACGGCGTGGCAATGGCTCTCTTCTACCCCACCCTTTGTCTATGACAGGCCAACATAAATTCGGAAACAATTAGATGCTTTCATCACATTTCACATAGAAACCTTCAAGCTCAATTGATTGCATGCAACAGGTCTTTGTGGTCGCATCTTGGTCAGCGACTATCCAGTGGTCAGCGAGAGCTCAGGAACTGACGCAGCGTTAGCTCAGGGGATGATGACTACAGTGCATCTGTCAAGATTAGAAGGGCAGTCGATGATTTGAAGTGACGTCGTTTGTGAACGCCATCTACGAAATGCATTGTTCCTCGAGCTTTTGTGTCGGCATCGATTATTCGCTATTGCTTTGGATTATCTACTTTGTAGCTTCAGAATATAAATCGTTATAAGCTTAATTTCTAAGAAAAAAGGTACCGGAGCCCTAATATTCTGCAGTACTAACATCCGTAGCGTATCCCTCGCCCTCACCTTCCGCCGTCACTCCAATCTGCATATTCACATTTCATTCATTATTTTCAAAATTTAACCCCTTCGCGACGAGCGTCCTTTACAGAATTTTTAATCTTTTACCACCGGTTTTTCAAAACAGAAATTTTCGCCTAATTGAATCGCAAAAATGCTAGGATTACACAAGGCAAATCTTACAATAAAAAATAACTGGTGGGAATAATCGAGGATTCTGAGCATCTTATGCGTCACGTATACGTGTCGCTCGTCCCCAAAGGGTTAAAGCATTGTTTTTTTATTTAGCAAAATAAAAAGTTTAAATACATCTATCGGCGTACACTTAGCTATCCACTATTCCACTTTTTAGTTATTACTACTTCCAAATAGAAATCTTTGCCTAAACTTAATGTTAATTAATCACAGATTTCTGCGATTAAATAAGCTCAGGATTATGATTCAGAAAGAGTGTTAACACAAAAAATAAATAGTTCACATCTATGCAGAACAGAAAAAGACTGTTTACTCTTTATTCTGATTAAAATAGCATTAAAATGATTTGAAATGGAAATAAATATATTTTTTTAAATTTAAGACAGATTGAGCTGTACCCTGCCCAAACCCGAAGAGTGATATAAAAATCGAGCCGGTTTCATCTCCATCTTTTTTGTGAGCGACACATTAAGTCACTTATACAAAAGAAGACAAAAAATTAGAGATGGGAGGGAAATGAAAGGATAATTTTTAGGATTCGTTTTTCGGAAGCATTATTGCACTGGGCTCCGGAGCGCAGTGTTTATGAGCTCCGGTGAATTCTGGCCGATATTTAAATTTTTACTAAAAACAGAGAAGTACCGGGGCAGAGCTCCGGTGGGCTCCGGCGCAAATTAAGCCCTGGTTATAAGTACAGTACTTTGTTAGCCTTGATGAAAGGTCTTCTTCAAATCAGATTCAAAAGTGAAATTATAGATTAATATAAACATGTTCAAAACATGTGCTACACGAAATACACAAGGATTCCATTGCTCCGTTTTTTGAATACCACTATTTCCGAACAATAATGTTCGTGGTATCTTTCTATAACATTTGCAATGGAAATCTGACGAGAAAATTATTGTTTAGAAATAGTGGTATCTAAAAGGGAGACCATTGGGGCCATTGGATACAATGTTGGTAGAGATTATATTAAAGTAATTATTGCTATTAGGGAAAATAAAAATTCACATAGAAAGAGACGCTTATGCTAAAAAAGTAACAGTGTATGATGCATCCATACATCATACATGTTGGAAATTATTAATGTAAAATGAATGATAAGTGGGCGAAGAGCCTCCCTGAAACATTTTTTTATTTTATTATTATTATTATTATTATTATTATTATTATTATTATTATTATTATTTTGTTTTGTTTTGTTTTTTGCAAAAACAAGACGTCAAAGAACATCATTTGCATAAAATCGTTCTCAACGTGACATTTCTTAAAAGATACTTTTTCTGGAACTTCAATAGGCTTATGTCCTTATATAGAGTGTAGAAAAATTAAATTGCGTATGGAATTTGTACGTTATATAAAGTGGGATTAAAATAAAAATGTTATTTGCACGGCTGATGTTGAGGCTCATGATCTGAAAAGATTTATTTGTATATAATCGATAAGTACAATAATTAGTTAGCTTTGATGAAAGGTTATCTTCGAAACAGATTCACCCGTAAAATTACAAATTAATATAAACATGTAATGTTTGCAACATGGGCTGCACGAAGTACATTATTTGTAGAGCTTTTGTATCTGCAGTGATTATTTATTGTTTTGGATTATGGGATTTGTAGCTTCACAATAAAAATCACGATAAGCACGGTACTTAGATAGCCTTTAAGAAAGATTTTCTTCAAATCAAATTCACCAATTAAATTACGAATTAGTATAAATATGCAATACTAATGAAAATGCGTTGCATGAAAAATTAGGTTTTTCTTTATGTTATATTATAGCATCGTCCGCCTGCTTTTCTTACGGTTATGGTCTACTAGACAAGAAGAGTCAGCTGTAATCCCGGTTCAAGCTTCTATGTTCGCAATGATTTGGATTCTAATGTAAATGGACGTTCAGCTGAATTCAGCAAGGGAACATCAAGATGCAAAATATTATCACAGTATGCCAAACAAAGCAGCCAATCATATCATAATAATACACTGCTCAAAACAATTAAAGGATATTTGAAGTTTTATATAAAATAAAGATATAAACGAATTTTTTTTTGCCGAAAATAGAAGAAGAGAATCACAAATGCAAATTTTTCTGGTTTTCAAACTGTGGAGTATGCAAATTTTGAGTTCGACGTCAAAAACGTCGCTTCAGCGGCAGCGAATGAAATTTGACTTTCAACTGGATAAAAGAGAATGAAGACAAGGATTATCGGCATACAGTGATTGCTTTGTTTCGATGAGTACGATGTCTCAGTGAAGTCATTTGACAGATTCAGAAGCTTGGAAAATTGTTGGTAGGTTAGAAGGGGGTCAAACTCAAGACGAAGTAGCGCAAGCCACTGGAGTGTCACAAAGTGTCATTTCCAGGATCTGGAACCGTTTTCTGGAGAGTGGATTTGCAGGCCGAAGACCAGGACAAGGTCGTAGACGGGCAATAACGCCCAATGAAGATCGGTATTTAGCGTTAACAGCTCGGAGACATCGAAACATGAACGCTACTCTTCTCCAACAACACCTTCGCTCGGCTACAGGCACCACGATTTCAACTCAGACTGTCCGAAACCGGCTTCATGCTGTAGGTCTGTATGCTCGCCGACCGATTGTATGTGTTAGATTAACATCAAGGCATCGTCGCGACCGCAGGGAGTGGGCAACCGAGCATGTCAACTGGAGGAGAAATGAATGGAGCAATATTCTGTTTTCTGACGAGTCCCGTTTTTCTGTGCATACGGATAATAGGCGTATTTTCATCTGGAGGGACCGTGGCAGTAGGAATAATCCTGCGTTCGTGCACGAAAGTGTCAGATTTGGTGGTGGAGGAGTGTTGGTGTATGGTGGCATCTCCATTGACGGGCGCACTGATCTCTACATCATTCGAGATGGAGCTCTGACTGGTCGCCGATATAGGGATGAGATCCTCAGACCTATTGTAGTCCCTTACGCTGCAGCAATCGGAGATAACTTCATTTTAATGGATGATAACTGCAGGCCACATCGTGCAAACCTGGTGGAGGATTTCCTTTTCGAGGAAGGAATCGTTCGAATGGAATGGCCAGCGTGTTCTCCAGACATGAATCCAATCGAGCACGTTTGGGACGCTCTAGGAAGACGAGTTTCTGGCCGCCAACAACCCCCACAAACTCTCCAAGAACTGGAAACAGCTCTTCTGGAAGAGTGGGGCAGAATACCCCAACTCGTTATTAATAGCCTCATTGAGTCCATGCCTCAAAGGTGTTCAACGTTGCTGCCCGCCCGTGGAAACCATACCCCCTACTGAAAATGATTTTCTTTGAAGAAAACACTTTTTCTTATTCTTTTTTTCTCATATGCACAAATTGTGTTTTTTTCCTTTTGTACACAAATGCGCAATAAAATGCATTTTTTTCTGCCAAACATGTGTAATTTATTCTCATATACCTACTATGTCTGTCGACCATGTATCAATCAGCTAAAAAGTTTCCCAGATACAAAATCCACCTAAAACTGCAATATCCTTTAATTGTTTTGAGCAGTGTATAATAATAATCTTTGCCTTATTTAGTTGAAGAAATCTGTGATTAAATAAGGCGAAGTTTATTATTCAAAAATAGTGACAACAAAAAAGTGTAAAACTTGACAGCTATTCAAAAACAATTATATACGGAGACGGGTCAACAATGTTTTGATGAACCTAAGCTAAAATCACATACTTAATGCATAATAAATCTTCTAAATATGTAACTTAAACACACATTAAAAAAGGAAATATTCTTAAAATTTATCTAAAATTTCTAATAAAATATTCTGCATATATTTTTATGAATACATATATTCAAACACAATTTTTAAAAACTTATTAAAAATTAAAATTCTTCGTTAAATTCCATAAAAAAATTTTAATGCTTGTTGTGTTATATTTGATACTATTAAGCGCTTTTTTTTTTTTTTTATGAATGATTTATAATATTTTGAAATATAAAAAAAAAAATCAAATATTTTAAAATATATAAAAATCCCAAAAACTGTTAAGCGCTTGAAATTGATTTTTCTCCAAAGTAAACCAATGTTAAAACTACTTAACATAATAAATCTTCAACATTTCACTGAAAAAAAAAAAAAAAGATTTCATAGATAAAAAAAATTGCTTAAAATCCAGCAAAATTCCTAAAAATACATTCCTTATTGCGGGAAATATTTTTTATGGAAAATAATTTAGTAGATATATTTAATCTTATCAAACACGAACCCAGAATTAAACATTTTTTGAAACTGTTACGGTGAACATAAATACGGAGTCTAAATTTTTACTGCCGACCCAAATTGCCTGGCAGAATAAAAGGCTGATGTAACCGATTGACTCCATGAACTACTTATCGTGAACAGTACAGGGGTTACGATAACACCAACAAAGCAAACGATTCCGAATGTCCTGTGCTGGAACGATCAAATTCTTGATCACCTCCAAATGATTTCCACCCTGGTACATTCTAGAGTTATTTCCTATCTCGTATAGATCATTAACATTCAGGTTTTCCCATCTATTTCTCTCTTTTTTTTTACGCATAAATCTCTAATATGTTTCAACATTTTTCTCTTCAAAATGGATGTCAGCGAATGTAATTTTAGATATCTTTTCCTCTAATAACTTGTAGAAGAGTTAACTTTTTGACAAAGAAAAATTAGATGAGGTCTATTTATGTGACGTGATAAAAATTATTTGGACAATTAAAGATAACATAATATTTCCAAAACGTTATTCTTTGATAACTGGTGAATTGATAACTTTATAAAATTTGAATTGTGAGAATCGAATTCGACAATACTTTAAAGTTATGCGTATGAAGTAACCCTTTTGGCTAAATAATTAGGCGAAAATATTACATTAAAAGATTTCACGTTGCTGGAACAAAATGTAATACATTTTTATAACACAAAAATTTCTAAACTTTTTATGAAAGGTTTATCTTTTATGCTTTTTCCATATGTGCCAAAGCCATTAAATAATAAGCCCAGTCAGATAGTGTTAAATTTGTTAGCGACACACTATCGCCAAACCTCTGCTGCGGAAGGAGGACAAAACAGAAGTGGGTCGCAGAGAAACGATACGATTTATTTATATCGATATTTTATACGATTTTTATCGATGTTTTGTTTTTGCACTTCCTTTAAAAGCTTGCTAATTATTGGGATCTTTTACATTAAAGCTAAAACTATAATGAAAAAAAAAAATGTGGAAATTTACTGGATTAATATTTCTATATAAATATAGTGGTGGCGAAGAAGTTGATTTATTTATTAAAAGTTAAATAAAAAGTGATGGAAATTTACATCACTATGCAATTAACCCTTTCCGGCACAGACAAATTATGTTCGTAAAATGTGAAATTACTGACTGACACTGGAATTTACAAACGACTTTCTTAGAAAATATGAACTCCTTATTTTAAGCTTTAATTTTAGAAGCAAAATTTTATTAAAATATTCTTGGTGCCGAATGCAGCACTCCCAACCGCTAGATGGCGCTATTTTCAACTTGCGAAAAGTTTCCCATTTATCTGACTGGGCTTATTATTTAATGGCTTTGATATGTGCCGATCTCTCCTTAATATTCCGTAATATGCGGGTTAATTTGACCCAGTTTAACAACGCGTCAAACCAGAAAAATTATTGGATGAATCTTTATTTATTCAATTTCAGGTTTCTACGTGGAATTTATTTAATTCCATTGCTTAAAAAAATTTCTGGTGCGAAACGTGTTAAACCTGGGTCAAATTAACCCACATATTACGGAATATTAATGAGAGGTTGGCACCTTTGTTCTTCAGTTAGAGAAGAAGTTGATTAGGTAATGCATTCTATCTCAACCAAGACCTCAAACTCAGAATAAAACATTTATTGAAACTGTTACTTTGAACATAAATACGGAGTCTAAATGTTTACTGGCGACACAAATTGTCAGAGAGAATAAAATGCTGATGTACCGATTGATTCCAGTCCAGTGGTTATGATAATACCAACAAAACAAAATATTCCAAACATGCTGCTCTAAAACGATCCAATTCTTAGTCACCTCCAAACGATTTCCACCCTGGTTCATTCTAGAGTTATTCTCTATCTGGTATAGATAATTAACATTCAGGTTTCTCATCTATTTCTCTTTTATTTTTATTTTTATTTTTATTTTTATTTTTACGCATAAATCTCTAATATATTTAAGCATTTTTCTCTTCCAAATGGATGTCAGCGAATGTAATTTTAGATATATTTTCATCTAATAACTTGTAGAAGAGTTAACTTTTTGACAAAGAAAAAAATAGATGAAGTCTATTTATATGGCGTGATAAACATTATGTAGACAATTAAAGATAACATAATGTTTCCAAAACCTTATTCTCTGATAAATGGAGTATTCTTTATAACATTTGAATTGTAAAAAATAAATTCGACATATAGTTATTTATTTTTTTAATATAGGGGAGAGTAGGGTCAAACTGGTTACCCCGTTTCCTAGCTGATGGGTGCTGCCTTGTGGACAGCGCCCGTCTTAACTACATCCCTTAGCGTCCCTTAGCAGTGTGTCATCAGCTTTTGAAGTGAATTAATATCTATGTCCGTAAAGTGCTATTGGAAAGAAATTCGCCTCAAAAGTTTTAATTTTCCGTCGTCTTTTCAGCTCTTCAAATAAATCTACCCCGCTACATCGATTTAGGTAAATAAAGCACTGTTTTCTATAGCTTTCACGCAATATTTTGATGCGAAGTAGTAGTGTGCACGTCCAGTTGTCCAGGAGAACGACCATGTTGGTTTTTGATCGTCTGTTGGGGCAAAAACAGGTTAACCATGGTTTTGCATCGAATTCTGCAATGAATCATTTCTTCACTGAACAGGTGGTGAAGGATGGATACAATATTCAGTCTGCAAACAGTGCGCCCATGAGTAGTGCAGCGGATACGAGAAGTAAAAGCTGAGAAAGCCATTACAATACAACATTAAAAATTGCTTGAAAAACTGAAGAAAAAAAAGTGAGCTTAAAAAATGTATATATGTTTTAAAGTTTGATTCAAAATTTATTAGAATAAAGCTTTTTGCTACTGGAAGTGTAAAAACTTAATTTTTGATTAGTATCAGGTTTTACCCTACCACCAAAATTCGGAGCCGTTTCAGATGGTCCTAGAAAACGCCTTTTCCCAAGTACAGAAGAATTTTCCTGTAGCAACAGGTGTGATTTTTCAATACCCTATAGATGCCTCCAAACACTTTTGTGGGGTCTTCCGATATTTCCGCCCTTCTAGACTTTTGTCGACAAAGGAAAACCTTTAGGTACCCGGTTTTATCCTACTTTCTCCTACATTTAAAAGTTATAAGTATGAAGCACTATTAAGCGAAAATATTACATCAATCCTTTGACTACGGGTCGAGACACAGGTCTCAGTGGGCAATTTTTTTTTATTCGAGCTATTTTTTGAACAATCTCTGTCATACACTTACACTGAGATATTTTAAAGATAAATCTACCCAAAAGTAAAATTTTTATAAACTACGGGCGATTGAATATAAAAACAGTCCCGGTCCGTAATCAAAGGGCTGATCAATTTCACGTTGTTAAAATAAAATTCAACGCACTTTTATAACAGAAAAAATTTAAAACTTTTTATAAATATATAAACTTTTATGTTTTTACAATCAGAAAAGATTCTATCTGGGTGATATACAGGGTGATCACAAAGTCTTGCTCTGATTATAAATATTTACTCTATGGAAACTATTATAATTAGACGTATGGTTGTTTGGATACACTGTTATAAAGTTTTTAATAAGACCATATACTTCATGATATTTCAGCGTGTGCCGCCTTGGTAGCTTGGAGAATGTCAACGCGGTATTCTAGTTATGGCCAAGTGTTCACTAACATGTCTTCTGTAACAGTACACACGACATCTTTCATCCTAGCCTTCAGTTCTTCAACCTCAGCAACTGATATGGTAGAATCTGTTTTTGATATAGCCTGAAAAGTAAAAAAAAAAAAAGTCAAGAGAAGTAATGTCAGGAGAGTGTGGAGGCCATATTGGCACACGTTCAAATTTCATGAAGTATGCGGTCTTATTACAAACTTTATAACAGTACTTACAATGTATCCAAATAACCATTTGTCAAATTATAATAGTTTTCGCAAAATATATAATTATAATCAGGGCAAGACTTTGTGCCCACCCTGTATAGTATTCTATCTCACCCAGAATGAAACATTTCTTGAAACTGTTGCGGTGAACATAATACTTACTGGCGACCCAAATTTCTAAGAGAATAAAAGGCTGATGAAACCGATTGATCCCAGTACAGGGGTTACGATAACACCAATAAAGCAAACTATTCCGAATGTTCTGTGCTGAAACGATCAAATCCTCGATCTCCTCCACAGATTCAGATTTCCCATCTCTTCTTTCTTTTTTTATACACCAATCTCTAATATGTTCCTTCATTTTTCTTTTCAAATTGGGTGAAAAGTTTAGATATATTTACCTCTAATAACTGGTGGAAAATTTAACATTTTGACACGCACACAAAGAAAAAAAAGAAAGAAAAAAAGGCGAAGTTTGTTTACGTGCAAATTTTTTCTCTGCTTTTAGAGAAGTAATTAGAAAAAAAAAATTCTAGCTCTTATTCTATAATTATAACTATTTATAGTACTTGAATTTCGTAAATTACGTATATTGTTATTTTTTAATATATATTTTAATAATTATATATTATATTTAATTATTTTACATATTAAGTCTTTATTAATCTGATTAAACACGGCTGCAGAATAAAAAAAATAATATTAAATAAAAAACTATTACAGTAAACATAAATATGGAGTCTAACATTTTACTGAAAACCCGAATCGCCTTGCAGAATAAAAGGCTTTCTCTAATATTCACAAATAAAAATTAGGTGAACACGTTCAATATGACGCGATAAAAATATTTTTGATAATTAGAGACATTTCAATGATTTTATTTGTTAGTAATAGGACCACTATTCATATTATTAATAGTACTTGAAATTTAAAATTGTAATTTTTTACATTTATTTTTTGATTATACGTACTTTAATCATATAAGCGTTTGGTCCATCATTCTCCGTCATGTAGCTTACGAATTGCCAGTGCAGCAAAATTTTGAATTTTATGTAGATTTATTTTCTTTGACATAAGATAAATGAAATATACGAGTAATGTAATGTGAAATACGCTTTTACTTTAATAAAAAGCAGCTGGATTTTTTTTTCTCATTTTGTCTGCCTTTACTTTATGTATAGATCCTTAGACTTATTGTTTTTAATATAAATGCATATAAATAAATCAGTATGAAGAGGAGGTTGCTTGGCATCATTTATATGCTCATTAAAAAGGAAATTGAGTAAAATGTCTTAATATTAGATACCTTACAACCATAAAATTTGTTTGCTATTCAGATATATGTAGGTGTTAGATATTGAAAAAGTGTTTTACTGCACTGCGTAGATAGGATGTACAATGCAATTAAAATTATCTTTCAAACTGTATTGATAGCAGATGAAAGGCACAAGGTTTTTTCTCCCTTTTAAATTTTAAAATTAGTTTTAAACGCAATTTGAACCAGAAAATGCAACTGTAAGGATTATTTTAACATTTAAATAATCTATTACAAAAAATGGTGTTTAATTAAACAGGGGAAATGTCTTTGGAAACTCCGAGACTGAAAAACTAAATTTTAATTCGTAAAAATCATTTCATAATTTTATTTATTTATTCATGAATAATGAAAACAATTCTTTTAGCGTGCATAAGACTAAAAAAATTTATTGAACATTTCCCTAGAAAAATTATTGCAAGAAAATCTTTTATTTATTGTTATTATTTTTTTAAAATAAAATTTCGAAAAAAAAAAAAAAAAAAAAAAAAGAACTGGAACAAAAACATGTTTTATTCTACCACTTCAAAATTTCCGGAAATTTTACATCTCTAGTTCTACCTTACCTGAGTTATAAAAGTGATTGATTCTATAAACTAGTAATTCGGAAAAAAAAAAAAAATGTATAAACAAGTTATTCGTTTCGATATGATTATTACAGTTTATTTAAACGGACGTTTTTGCGTTTTTAACATTCTGTATACCATTTCAAACATATTTCACATTCATCGCAAACGGGACATATTTCCAAAAATTAGAATTTAAAAAGACATAAAGTTGTAGAGATCAAAATCATTAAGTACTTTATATACTGAAAAAAAAATTGAACATACATAAAAACAGTTTTTGAAAGCAAGTACAAAATACGGAGGCTTCTAATTTTACTTTGTGATAAATACGGGATATTTTTTTTCTTCTTCCCTTTTTTTCAGGAAACATGCTTAACAAATATTTGAAAACCTAATCTAAGATTAAAACTCCATGTTAAACACATTTTATCGAAATAAAACTGAATTTAATATACTTTCATACCAGAAAAAAATTCTAATAAAACACGGCAGGAATTTATGACTGTTGAGCAAAGTGATGAATGCGATAAGATGACGTACACATACTTTTCCTTTGGAGAAAACTTTTTAAATTTTCCCCTCTTAAATCTTTTTTTAAAGGGTTCGGGTTTTATAAATTCCAATCAGATAAGATATTGATTATTAGCTCTCACAACTTTATCATGCCCGCAGGTAATTTTTTTCAATTTTTAGAATTCTCCCTCCCCCTTTACTTTTTTTACGTCTGTATTTATTTCCAGCACCTTTATAATGATTTTCTCTTTTTTTGCCGCTTAACTTCAGCTACCAATAAGTTTTAATAGCAACTTTTCTTATCACCAAATGAAATCTTGTGTAAGAAAAATTTTTGACAGAATAAGAGAAAAAAAAAAGTTAAAGAGGACAAAAATGAAAAAAAAAAATGTAATAATCGATTAAAAAATGTATTTATCCTTTTTGAAACATCTTTTTTTTTTTTTTTTTTTTTTTTCTTTTTCTTTTTTCTTTTTTTTTTTTTTTTTTTTTTTTTTTGCGAGAGGTGATATAAAGAATATAAATTTTCATTTCTTATCGAATTTGGATCAAAAAGTAATCACTTCAAAATATTCTCGCACAATAGAAACTCAGAAGTACAAATTACCTGAGATGGCATTTTTCTTGTTAATGTTTTTTTTTTTTTTTTTCCCGCGCAAAGTTGTTCTTCGGGCAAAATTGTTTAAAAGTTAGTATATTTACGATAGAGTTATAGTAACTCTTTCACTATTTTACTTTTTGTGAAACTTGTTTAATCTTTTTGGTTAGATCTATAGAGTAATCGAAGTGAGGTTTTCTATACAAATTCATCTAGGGGAAGTAAAAAAATCTTGTTTTATGAATTGTGTCACAACTTTGTGTCTGTTCGTGTTTCAACAGTATTCTATTGAAACTTGTCTAGAAAAAATAAATGATTGCGGATTGTGTCATAACTTTGCTCTTTAGTTGTTTTTTAACGATGAAATAATGCACATATTTTGATTAAAAAGATAACTATAGATTATAATTATATTTCTTTAATTTCAATATTTTTTAATTGTACTTTTTACAAGCTTTTATTTAACTTGCATTGTCTGTCCGTTCCGCTCAATCCTTGTGTTCAATTGGCCTAATTTTTGGTACTGTAACGTATTTCCGGTGAGAATACAATATTCTGAAAAAAAACAAAAATTGCCTCCGCCTCCCCTCAGGGGAGAGGGGGGTGTCCAATAAGAGTACGTCAATGTCATCACATATGCGATCACGTAAACGTCATTAATTGCTTCAGAAATAAGCTGATGTTCTTTGATTGAAACGTAGCATGGTTGGTAAATGCGCCGTCTTTCCGATCTGCGCAGATTGGGAATGGATGTGGGTTCGATCCTCACGAGAACATTGATCGATTTTTTTTCTTTCCAGGAAGCTGGATTTAAAATTATATAGCCATTTTATTTTTTCTAAAAACAAAGTGGTAAAAAAATCATTTGCAATTTAATTTATTTCTTTAAAAAAATTATGTATTTCAATCAATTGTCTTTCAATATTTTTTCTTTTTAATACATTATAACAAAAACTTGTCTTTAAAACATTATTTTTTTGCTTATAATTTATTTAATTTTTAAGAGGAAGAAAATATTGTTTTACGGAGTGTGTCGCAAATTTGTGCCTGTTCGCGCTTCGGCAGTGTTTAAAGTAGTCTATTCAAAATTGTCTGTAAAAAAGTGTCTTCTTTATTGTGTCTCAATTTTGAACTTGCTACTTTTACCTTTGTCAGTATTTAAGGTATTCTATTCAGGATTATAAAAAAAAAAAAAAATCAAAATCTTGTTTGTTAATTATTTGTTTAACAAAAAAAATGATGCACATTTCTTGCATAAAAAAATAGATTAAAAATTAGTTCATTCAAATTTTCATTGGCACTAAAGTAGTTAGACAGCTTTCACAGTACCACAATATCTTGATGAAGATAGAATCGTCAGAAGGTGTTTAGCTTTTGAAATTCTATTCACACAAGAGTGATCTTTCTTGAAATATGCTGTTAAACGGATATAATTTCAAACATTACCATTTAATCTAGTTAACTTAAACAAATGAAGAAAAAAATATTATTAATGTAATGCACGCGTTTTCTTTTTCACTTTCAACTTTTTTATTTAGCTTCTAATTAATGTCTCCTCAGAAGAGCATTATTAATTTGTCTGCGATATCGTTCCTTGTGATTGTTGCTAAAATAATTAAATAGATTTCATAATATTAACAAGAATTTAATACAGACCGAATCGTCGACGTGTTTTTAGCTTTAGACAATATGACAGAGACTAGAAATACGCTGTAAAACAGGCACAGTTTAAAACATTGTCATTTAATGTAATGAAGTCATAAAATTGGAAAAAGGGCTGTAATCAATACTATACAAAATTTTTATTTAGTGTTTCATAATTTTTTTTAGGTTTTAATTTATTTTTCATGTCTAAACAGAAACTTTTCATTTGTCTGAAATTTCGTTTCTTTTCATTGTTACTAAAGAAGTTAGATAGCTTTTGTATTACCACAAGAACTATAAATGAAGATAGAATCAGTGAAATGAATTTAGGTTTCGACAATTCTTTCACGAAATAGAGCTTTAGAGACTTGAAATATGCTTTCAAAAAGACACATTTAAAAAATTGTTATTAAAGCCATAAAATTGATAGAAATTCTTTAATCAATGTCATGCACATTTTTATTTTCTTTTTCGATTTATTTAGGTACCAATTTATGCTCCTATGTCTCAACATAAAATTTCTAATTTGTCTGCGATTTCGTTTTCTTTCAATGTTGCTAAAGTAGTTATATAGCTTTTACAGCATCACAATAATTTAATGGAGATAGAATCATCGAAAGGAATTTAGCTTTTGACAATTGTATTTACGAAATAGAGCTGTAGAATTTTGACTTGAAATATGCTTTCAAAAAGACACATTTAAAATAATGTTATAAAAGTCATAAAATTGAAAGAAATTCTTTAATCAGTGTCATGCACATTTTTTCTTTTCCCTTTCGATTTATTTAGGTCTCAATTTATGCTCTTATGTCTCAACATAAAATTTCTAATTTGTCTGCGATTTCGTTTTCTTTCATTGTTGCTAAAGTAGTTAGATAGCTTTTACAATATCACAAGAATTTAATGAAGATAGAATCATCGAAATGAATTTAGCTTTTGACAATTATTTTCACGAAATAGAGCTATAGAATTTTGACTTGAAATACGATTCCAAAAAGATACATTTAAAATATTGTTATTAAAGCCATGAAATTGAAAGAAATTCTTTAACATTAGAACTACCATGAACAGTCATTTTGACGGTTATCAAATGAATATATTCCGATTCGAACCAGAAATTTCCTTTTAAAATAAATTAAATATAAAACTCACAGAAATATGTTAAATGAATAAGTTAAGTAGTTTTAAATAAAATTTCTGGTGTGAAATAGTTTTAAAAAACTTGAGTAAAATTTCCGGTAGCTCTAGTGTTAATGAGTGCCATGCACATTTTTTCTTTTCCCTTTCGATTTATTTAGGTCTCAATTTATGCTCCTATGTCTCAACATAAAATTTCTAATTTGTCTGCGATTTCGTTTTCTTTCATTGTTGCTAAAGTAGTTAGATAGCTTTTACAGTATCACAAGAATTTAATGAAGATAGAATCGTCGAAAGGTTTTTAGCTTTTGACAATTCTATTCACTAAATAGAGATATGAAATCTCGCCATGAAGCAATCTCAAAAAGGGGAACAAAAAAGAGATTGATGAAAACTGCGAAAAAAAAAAATTAGTGATTAAAAGAATCAGCAATTTTTCAAAGCTAATTTAGAGATTTTATCTGTCAATCACTCCCTCTCTGTTAATTCACTTTTTTTTTTTCTTATGAGAAGATACTGTATACTTGAAAGATCATTTAAAGCATTGTGATTGTTAATCATTTTTCTTTTCTTTTTCTATCTTTTTATTTCTTTTTTTTTTTCGCTTACCATTTAGAGTGTTGCTTTTCGTCAAGTATGAATCATTCTTAAAGAGTTTAGTTGTATTTGTGCTTATGGGGACTAAATGAAAGAATAAAAAAAGGTAAGAAAGAAACTATCTCGTTTGATTAAATGCATTCCATTATCTTTCTGTCGCGTTTTAAGTCCTTTAACGGGTTTCCTTTTTTGTTAAATCGTGTCTAGATTTTTTTTTTCTTTTTGTTGATTTTGGATGTTGTTTCCAAGTGGCCGTTATCGTCCTGATGTAATCGTGGAAAAACCACTTTTCGGTGAGTCAACTGTAATCTGATACGAACATAATGATATATATGAACATGGATTTAATTCTTTTGGTAGAATTGAAATACAGTAAATGCATTGAATATATATGATATCCATCTTCTTCAGCTTAAAAAATTTCATTCGCATTTCCTTAAAATATGTATATGTATTTGTATAACTTTGAGGTTTTCGAACAAAAATTTAAATAAGCTTAGCTAATCGAAACAAATGTGGGACATGTTATAATGCGGTTTTATTTTATGTTAAATTAAGTAAACCGACAGATGAATACGGAAAATAGACGCCAGAAAAAATAGGCGTAGGGGAATTAAAAACACCATAAAAATAAGAAATGCAGAAAGGAAGAATGAAGTCTTTCTTCATCAGGGGCAATCAACACTTGCTACCACTTTGAAAGCAGAGCAAGACTGAAAGAGAATCTTTCTCATTCTTGAGTCTTGCTCCTGCTTTCAAAGTGGTAGCATGTCTTTTGTCGTCTGATAAAGAAATACTTATTTTTTTTTAAACGCATTGTATATTTACTTATTTTCATGGTGTTTTTCAAAATTGTTTACTATTTATTGTTTTACGCTAGTTTTTACATCATCTTATTGTTATTGTTTGACCATCTGTACTTTTGAATTTAAAAATTTATGAGATATTATCATGGATTGGAGCACATAAAAGACATTTTGTAACGAAAATGCGACAAATTGGCGAAAGAGGCAATAACAGATAATAAAAATTCACACTTTTTACCTCTCTGTACTTATCATTTAAAATATAGCATTAAAAAAAACTGATGACACATTGGCAAGATAGATTATATTCAATAGATATGGTTTGATACATGCATAAATTCTTTTCAAAAGTCAATACGAAACCTATTTTACCACATAGAAACCTTCACTTATTCTTTATCTGCGAATGACCCATTTTAATACTTTTAAACATAAAATTAACAAAACTCCTCCACACTTGTATATCTACGGTTCGTTATGAACCCGAGACAGGGATCGGAAGTAGCGCGCTACAAGTAGCAAAACTACTGTAGTCGCTACTTTTTACAGTAGTTTGTAGTGTAGCGCGCTACATTTTGAACAATGTAGAGTAGCGAGTAGTGCGATACAAAAAATCAGTAAATTGTAGCGAGAACCGACGCTACTTTTAACGCTACTTCAGGAAAAAAAGGGCCATTCTGCAAATCACGTGGTCGAAATTGCTTCTTTTGTGCAGAATTTGTTCTGCTCAACAATTTCCGAATCGCAGTGGCAATGTATAGCAACGCATCACATGAAGTTATAGATTTTTCCCACTGACACTTGCTGCTGAAATCAAGTAACCCACCAAAAGAATTAATTTTCTTGTTGGCAACACTTGTATGTTTATTCGTTATTAAGTCCTCATGTTTTATCGCCGGGTTTCTTATTATTTGTAATTGCTCTATTTACAGATTTATTTATTGTTTGCATTTAGAGTTGTTTTTCTGCCATTTTCTAGATTATAATATCTTTCTTAATTTTGCTACGAAATTTGTTTTAAGTGTGTATAAACTAACGTTATAGAGACAAACATAAAACATTTTCTTATATCTTATCTTTCTGAACTTTTTAATGCCCTCGGTTATGTCGCATTTATTTAATTGTATCCCGGCCGACGCTTTATTATTTAATCCGTGTCTTCAATTTCTTATGTAATTTGAACACTTTGACAAAATTTGAAAGTAGCGAAGTAGTTACTACTTTTTAAGAGTAGTTTGTAGTCGTTACTTTTTAAAACAAGTAGCTGTAGTTGTAGTTCGTTACAATAAAAAAGTAGTTTTTCCAACCCCTAACCCCAGTTTAGTATATTCTTGAATTCTGGTTAAAGCAAACATATAAACTTATTGAACCATCCTCATTACAACTCGATCAATAGACCCAATTAATTCTTCAAATTTCTCACTCTTTAAGGAAAATTATACAATGTGTCGACCTACTAGGGGTGAATCACACTTTTGAAAACACTTCACCCTATTTCCCGTCCCAACCGTCCCAGCACCCCTTTCCCATTCTAATTGATACTGATGATCCTGCTGCTAAATAGGAACGGGGTCTTCATTTTTGCCTGCATTTAGGCTTTGTGTATATAGTGATGTACAATGTTTTAGTTTTTTATTGGTGTTTTTTTTTTTTACCATGTGCCATGTACATTTTGCAATGTACATTATGTCAGCTGTATATTAATTTTAAAATAGCATAAGATATGGATATGTCCAAACCCACGAGATAATCTAGCTGCCTCCAGACAATTGTTTATGGCCATCTTGTTGGATGCAGCTATACATGCATTGAACATAAATCAAATTAGAAGCAGATTTATATTTTGTCAAACACATAACTTATGGAAAGCAAAACATTTTCTAAACAACCAACTTCGTTTCCTAGAAGTTCGCCTGCGCCTTTTGCCATTCTATCGGGGCAAAAATGGGATTTCAGTCTGTTCCCGATAACAAATCTGCCATTTATAGAAACATAATCTTTTTAAACCATTTCTTGAAAGCAAAATTAGTTTTTGTTTTTTTTTTCATTCATCCTTATATACAGGGATATAAAAACGATTGTCAGCACTAAATTTTGCTAGTACTCTTCAGCTAAATTGTATTAGTATAATTCGCCTAAATATTATTATTATTCATATTAGGTGAAGAATACTAAAAATTTAGTGGTGGCAATCGGCCCATTGGCTTCCAGTTTTTACACCCCTGCTTATCTACAATAGGAATTATATATACACATTTAGCTGATTATATGCCTACCTGAACATATATAGCTTACTTGCTGTATACTTTTGTCTGTTCGTAAACTAGGAACCAGAATGTGATTTAAATTATTTATGTTGTCAAAGCTATCACGTCACGAAATGACAAACGGAGCAGCAAATAACAATGTATCTTAACGCCTTGCAGACGGATGACTTTACATACAGTGGACAGGTCAAATAAACATGTTTTGAACCAGTAAAACCTCTGAATAACGGAATTTATCCGTAATGCAGGGGTAAAAGAAAAACAAATATATAAATGTACAAATGTGTAGTACAAATACATAGGTGTTGGGGATAAAAAAATTTCTTGCGAAATAGAGGTGTCCACTATTCGGGAGTGTCTGCTTCGGAATTTTTACTGATTAATTTTATTTAATAATGATAGGTGAACGTGTGATGCATAAACAAAGTTACATGTTACAGATAAAATTACCTTAACCCCCTTGAAGAGCGACGGGAATATATCCTACTTAGTTTTAATTCCTAAATGCCGCATTGACACCAGAATTTTGAAATAAAATTTTGCTTTTATAAAATGTAGGGAAAAAAAAAAAAAAGCTTTTACTTATTTTCAAATAAATTTGTTTGTAAATTCTGGTGTCAAAACAATTATTTAAACATCTTAGCAACCCCTGAATAAACACGAGAATTTTCATTATCCATTGATAAGGTGTCAAGTAATAATGACATAGAGATCAAAATTATCCAAGAGTAACTTTCTTTTAAGTTCAATCTACTATTTATAAATTCTAGAACTATGTACTTTTTCTAGAAGCATGTTTATGATATATATGTATATATATATATATATATATATATATATATAAAGAAAAATTCCTTTTAGGCAAATCGTTGCAACAAAATAAAATCTCTTAATGATATATATTCATCAAATTTTGACAATATATTTTTTTCTACATTTGACAGCTTTATAAAAGATATGATTATTGAACATAGATTAAATTACAGGCACCATTAACGATTTACCCTTTTCAAAACAAATTCTAAAAAACGAAAGTCTTTTCTAAACAACCGCCTTCGTTTCCCACAAATGCGCCTGCGCCTTTTGCCATTCTATTGGAGCAATAATAGGATTTCAGTCTGCTCCCGATAACAAATCTGCTTTTAAAGAAACATCATCTTTTCAAACCTTCTCTTGAAAGCAAAGTGAGATTTTTCAATTTTCGATCTGATAAAACATCGATCTCTTTTTTAACTCCCAGGTATCATTTTCTTAACTTTTTTTTTTTTTTTTTTTTGAAAGCATCTTTTTCTAATACTTTTCAATTGTGTATGTAAAAATTATGTTGCTGTTGTGATAAAGCTCCTGACGATTTTTTTCCCTTATCGGTGAAGTTATTTTTGTTGTGATAAAAATATATATAAGTGAAAAGGAAAAAATATCTTTGTAAAAGAAGAGATTATTGAAAATAAAATGTAGTTTTCAAGTTTATTTTTACAAAGAAAGCTTGAGAATTTTTTTTTTTAAATCCTTTTAATTATAGATAGTATTTTGTCAATGGTGCAGTAACATAAACTTACGGTAAAAACACCAGAAATATCTTAAATTTATTTGAGATTTGTCTCATGTCTTACTTATTAATAACTTCCTTTTTCATTTTCAGTACCTTTTGAAAGTTTTTTTTTTTTTTTTTTTTTTTTTTTTTTTTTTTTTTTTTTTTAATAATAAATTTAGCAGTTACTTCTTTGCTACCTAATGTACTTTTTGTTGTTGGTGGTGGTGGTGGTGTTGCTTTTGTTTGATTGATTTTTATTTTTCCTGAAATACAATTATCCCATTAACTATACTTTTAAGTAAAACAGAAAATAATCTGTATGATTTATGAAATATTTATTGTTAATGTAGAAAAATTAATTTTTATAAAAATAAATACTTATAAAGTAACAAATTTAACTTAAAAATGGCGTAATAAAAATTAAGGGAAAAAAATTACAAAAATCTTAACAAATTGCAAGAAAATAAAGACCTGTTTTTTTGTTTTTACACCATACCGAGCCAAATTCATTTGTTCTTTCATTTTGTATTTTCAAATATTTTGTTTAATTTTTGTTTTCCTCCTCGATAAATGTTTAAAGAAAAGTATGAGCAATATCATGCCATTATGAATGACTATGATTTGAAACTTTAGGGTCTTCAATATTCTCCTTATATTGAAGTTACTTAATATTAATACGTTAAATATCTATGGGAAATAAGACAAACCTGTGACTTAATAGAAGTGGTAAAGTCAATGGATCCTAAAAATATCTATACATAGTTCATTACAAAAGGAATGGCCATTCACTTTTTCAATGCGTCGAATTCTACCTTCCAAGTGTCATCGATGTCCCAAGACAGGCTAACGAAAAAACGGGCTGTTGCATTACTTTTCGCGTTAGACTTCTAGAGTAACGTGAGGCTCTTTTGGTGCGTCTCTATTTGAGCATTCGAGTATCACGTGACTCAAGCGGTCTGAAAAAAAAACGACATGTGTAGCGCACCACGGAAGCCTGTTTTTTTCGTTAGTCACTTGACCTCAGGTAGTGAGGTCACAAATTTGCCCGGAGTCTTTAACAGAATGTGAAGTAGTATAGAGTTTTATAGCATTCTTGTTATCCCCAATGATTAAAGATTTAAAGAAAACCATGACCTCTATAATTCGCTTATTAAGTGTCATTATCATGACTATTATTTTATAATATTCTAGATTTGAGTATTGATTGTATTATTGAACAATTATATACATTACATACATATGAAAAACAAACCGAAAGACAATCTGTGAACTAATAAAAGTGCTCCAATAAATCCATTAAAAAGAAACTGAAAAAATTTCTAACGGACAAAAAACCCCGAAAAAGAATTTGCACTCAAACTATGATAGCTGTGTTGGCATTAAACATACAAACACATTATTGTCACATTACCGCTAACTTTAATATATCAGAATTTTATAGCATTCTTATTATCGTCAGTGATTAAATATTTGAAGAAAACCCTGACCACTATCATTTGTCTAGTTCAAAATAATTGCTCTTTTAAAAGTGCCTTTATCACGACCACTATGTCACAACTTTTTAAATTTGAATATTCATTAAATTATTGAACATACATATATAAGTTAAATACATATGATAAACAAGCTGAAGGACAAATCTGTGAGTTAATAGAAGTGGTAAGATCAATAAATTCACTGCTTAAAAAGAAAAATGAATCGGTATCTAACAGATAAATTAACCTCGAAAAGTATTTGTACCCAAACTCTGCTAGATAAGATGCCACTGAACACACAAATACGCTATTATCACCACAAGACGTGCGTGCACCGGCATATACCTGGCATGTCCATCAAGATTAGGGGAGGAATAATGGATTATTAACGGAGATGAAACGTGAGGTATAATCTGCTAGAAGGATTTGGGCCTCACATAGTTGACTTGGCTTCTAGATAAGATTCGAGTACATACATTATGTTATGTTCCCCGAGAACAGTCATTAATGATCCACTAGAACATGAAGTATGAGTATAGCAATGAGGACAGACTATGTCACATGGGCGCCCGCAAGAGGAGCAGAGGAGTGCAATTGCCCCATCCCTGGATTTTCAAATTTAATAACCTAAATTTTCTTTTTCTCTGATGATTTTGAAAAAGAAATGATAAAATTTATTCTTTTCAGGTGACTTTAAAATATTAAACACTAAAATTGATATTAGATTCAAGAATTTTTTAAACAACTACTTTTGAGCCGATTTTAACGCCATTTTTTCCGCGCATCTAGGAAAAAAAAGTGACAGAAAAAACAAGAGCGGGAAAAAGTGACCGGAAATAAAGTAACCGGAAAAAAGTGACAACGAATTGATAAATATTCGTAAATATTGAACTTATTGTTAAATAAATGTTAAAAACTAACGAGGTAACAAATGTCTGATTTATATCATTCACGTAGACGACTATTTGCTGTAAATATTTGTGAATGCAAGTGTAAAAAAGTGAGAATATTCGCGTACGAGAATTCTCGTATTCATCACTACTTAATTTTTGACATTCAGGAACGCGAATATGAATATTATAAAGTGGTGTGAATATTTGCATACGAGAATACTCGTTTTATAATCAACAGTTGATTTTTGACATTCGCGAACACAATTACGAATATTCACATTAGTAAAAAATCAAGTAGTGATTAAAACAAGTATTCTCGTATGCGAATATTCACACCACTTTTCAATATTCGCGTTCGCGAATGTTAAAAATCATGAATACGATGTGATGAATACGAGCATTCTCAAATATTTACAGCAAATATTCGTCTACGCGAATGATATAAATCAAATATTTGTTACCTCCAGCACCGCAGCAATCCCATTTGGCGCCTGGTGCGAAAAACTTACACATCATCGGCGCATCAATAATCACAGATGAAAGCGCCCATGGAGCCTGCCCACGCCTAGCCTAATTGATGGCGCCTGGTGTGTGTGTATGTGTGTGTGTGTGGGGGGGGGGGGGGGGGTCTGGTTACTTCGTTCGTTTTTAACACTTATTTATCAATAAGTTCAATATTTATCAATTACTTGTCACTTTTTTTTCGGTCACTTTTTAACGGTTACTTTTTTTTCTAGTTACTTTTTTTCCCGCTCTTGTTTTTTCTGCCACTTTTTTTCCGGTCACATTTTTCCGGTTTCCTTTTTCCATTTACAAAGCGAAAGAAGGGTTGCAATTGTTGTTATAAAAGTTGGATAAAAAACCGGTTATTAGTAATTACTAGTATTGGTTTTTACTGTTTATCGCTTTCTCGCTGACGTTCCAAATTGGTTTATCGGTGGAGAAATTGGATGAAAAGTTACTACTTGGAGCGATTTTGTATGAGTTGTAGCTAAAAAATTGGGGATATTGCTGATCTCTATCACACTGGGTGTTGAGAGTATTTCTCGCGGAAAATCGTCTCAAATTAAGAGTTGGCTAAAAAATTGCTCAAAAAGTTGTTGATTCTGATAGCACCTTTAGAGAAAAAGGAACTAAGGATTTTTTATCAGTGAGGGGGAAGGGGCGTGCCCATGAAGTCCCCGTCAAGGACACTATTTAGATCTGTTTTCCTTTAAACATTCATGTGTTTAAAATTATCTTTAATTTGACATTTTAGAAATGTTACAAAATGACAATTAAGTAATTAGAAATCAACGCACCGAATCAGAAAATGCAGTTGTCCAAAACTGTCTGAGCAACACGCAGTTGTAATTACATAAACAATTTAGTTCAATTACGAATAAGAATATCTGACATAATATAAAGAATACAACTGATAAAACGATCATTATCTAATAAACAATATTCAAACTTATTGATTTATTTTTACTAGTATTTTAAGATATCAAAATACCAAACAAAATCATACTACACTATTTCATAAAAGCATTTTTAATACAAAAATACATTTGATTTTCGATAAATATAAATTAGTTATTCAATTAAATATTGATGAATCAGTGTTTGAATACTTCAGTTTATAATTATATCTTATACTGCAGGTGGCGTAATTTCATGAAGAATATATATTACATATATATCTGTCTTTATCTACATTATATAAATTAAAGCAAGGGTTTTCAAATCAAAATGTAAATATATAATTTAGAACACAAATAATAAGTGTAAACAAACACATGACAATTTCCATTCTAAGAAACCATTAACATTTTATAATTTTATTTTTACTATTTTATTTATTTTAATTATTTTATTTTAATTGTTATTTTTATTGCTATTGTTTATCTAACAGATGGAAATTTAAATTGCAGTTTTGAAAAATGTACTTTTTTGCGCAGAAATGAGCAAACTTAACACAACTTAAATTCATGTATTTTATGTGATCAGCCAATTAAAGTTAATCATATATACTATTACTGTTGTCAACATCCTTCTCCTTTACACATACAAAACGCACAACGATGAATGAGATATCCTTTTAAAGGATTTTGACATAGTATTTTTTATTTCTTTAAAACACATTGTTTGATTAAAAATTAATAATAAAACATATGAACAAATATTCATGTATACTTCGAAGCAGGTCTACTGCTTAAATATTATTTTAATTAATTAATATTATTTAAATTGATTATTCCTATAAGCCGACTCGACAGTATAATGCTTTGAAATGACATTTCATTTTTACTTTTTAAATAATCATATTGCGTCGCCGAAATGTTCTCTTGGCTTTTAGAAAGCATCGCCAATTATAAAATTCGTACAATAAAACCCGCAATTCAGTAATCTGATAAATTAAACATTATTGGAGAAATAACACATTAAAGTACATTCTTTCGCCAAAACAGCCATAATTACGCCATTATGGGGTGAAATTCACCTCTGTCATCCAACTTAAATTAAGTCCGTAAGCCATCTTTTGATGATCAATTTCCATCAGTGATACCCTCTCTTATCTAGACCACAATCTAAACTGCAAATTCATTTGTTTCACGTATTGCTTAACCCCTCATCAAAATATTAAAAAGCGCTCTAAAACTTTTCCAACACCTGACCTGTTACGAAAATAATTTAAATTTATTATATCATAACGAAAAATCATTTTTGGGGAAAGAGATATAGCACAATTTTACATCATCTTTTACCTCTCATTTAAATATATTTTTTCTCATGAGTTATGGAGGGGTGATGACGTTGTTATCGTACTCTATAATGGATAACTATGAAAAATCAAGAGTCTATTAGCAGTTTCTCGCAGAGTAACGAAATTTTGTCGAGGTTACAAATCTCTCCCTGATATATATTTTTATTTTTATGTCTTTTGAAACCGGGGTAATTCTATTAGAATGTTACGTTTAAAATTGATAAGAGTGAAAAACATCTTAAATCATTATTGGAAAGCGACAGCAAAAAGTTTTTTCTTTCTTTTTTTTAAGTTTTCGCTCATCGATTTTTTTTTCTCTATCAGTGACTTTACCCAACTCGAAATTATGAATTTTTTTTTAATATGTTTTTCTTAATTTTGAAAAAGTTTGATATCGTGTTAGCTCAAATGATGTATTTGATTTTAAAAAATGACTATGTTGCCATTTCCCTGCGTGCATCATTTGAAGTTTGCAGTATGTTATTTAATTTATAGTTCTTTAAATCACAATTTATTTTATAGTTGGTAGAGAAATATGATTTATGTATATTTTTTAATACATTAAAATGTGTGAATACTTTAATAGAATTTGTTTTTACTTTAAACTCTTTATATTCTGACAGTACTTTTAAGTATCCTTAAAGAAAATTTAATATAAAATTTATTTAATCCGTCTATTGATAAAATATTTTATTTTTCATACAAAATACTTTGATTTTTCATACAAAATACTCACATTTAGAAAGCACAGCGAAAAAATCAAAGGTAAATACTTCTTTAGCAGTTATTTTCTCAACTATTTACATAGATGAAGTTTTTGTTTCTCTTACTAAAAAAAATGCTACATGAAAAAATTGCAGCTACAAAAGTCTTTCTAATTACAGATTAGAATTACAATACATTGGTTTACATTGTTTTTATAAGAATTGTGATATTTCCATAACAGTATTTTTTGTTAATTTAATTGTTCTTGAAAATATTTTACAAAAAGAGTTATAACTACCGATTTATTAAGATTAGATTAGATTTATTTTTTTATGAAAAACATTTATCTAAATTTTATATTACTATTGTATAGATTTTCCAATATATCTTCAGACATTAAGAGAGATAATTATTGAGGTACAGCAATTTCTTGATTCATAATTTGGGGGATAAATGGTTAAAATTGTTATTATGGGACAGAATTTGAGTTCTCATGAAACGTTCCCGCACCCGAAAACGTTCCTTCAAATATCACGTTCAGAAAAAAAAAACAAAAAAAAAAACGTTTTTTTTTTTTTTCTCTCTTTCTCTATATGAAGTCAGATTTTAAATGCAACATTATAAGTATTTTTGTTTCTTTTTTTTTACAGACGAAAGATCAAAATGGTGACGAGGTTCAGTTCGCACTGACGGACGAATCTGGAGGATGGCTGAAACTGCTCAGATCCGTACAGTCGTCAGACGATCCGTGCAACACTGCCATATTCCACAATGGTGAGAAAAAAAAAATAAAGTGTTTCAACTTATTTCTCATTTTAGATATTTTGTTAACCTTATCCCAAATGTCCTGTTCAAGAAATAACTTATTTACCAGAGTTTCCCCAAAGCTGTGACCTTTCGTAATTGTTAAAGGGTCATTCGCAGTTAATGGAAAAGTTTTATATCATTGGCGGAAAAAATAGTGCGTTAAGCAGATCATCAATGAATGTTCAGATTTTTTTCTCTCGCCATTTTTTTTTCAAGCACTTCATTGTGCAGTAGTTTAAATATGAAAGAAATATTCAAATTTTAATTTTTTTTTAAAGTTACAAATGTCACCAAAGCTTCTCCCAAACTTTAAATTTATTAATCTGAACTTCTATTTTTAAGAACCGGAGAGTTTTAGAGTAAATGCAACAATTTCCAGGATATTTTATATATATATATATATATATATATATATATATATTGGATTATTCGGAAATTTCCTTCCGCTTGAGAAAATCAATTCATACCGGAAAATTCTGCCCGTCAATTATTAGACATTATATATCGGAATTAATAATAATAACAAAATGTAAATTTACGGGCATTTTCCGTGAATTGCTGCCGTAATTTTATGTAAAATAATTCTTTTTCAAGGTAAACGGTCAATTTCCGTAATTTTCATGTTTTACAGGCAAAAACCGTTTATGTAAGGACAAAGCTCGACCTGTTTTCTTATGAACATTGCCTGGAATCTCTGCTGCAGCAATTTTACTGCAGCATTCTTTACAGTCTAACAATTAAATGATAGAACTTTCCGGTACAATCGGTTTTCCCAAACGGGAAGAACTTTCCGAACAACCCAATACATTGCACTTTAGTCATAATAGAAAACGTTTCTAATTTCGAATTTGAGCTCCAACGCGTTCCCTAATGCAAGTGTGTTTATATTAATTAAAGATTAATTTCTGATTAAATTGATGTGTGTAACGTTGAGATATTAATTTTTTACATAGTCAAGCAATAAATATTTAGTAGAATTACTCGATTGCCGATACTCAAACGATGATCGAGAAGAATCAGTTGAAGATGATACAAAAAAAAGATAAAAATGCAGATTGGTAAAGATAAAAATTGCAAAATGATGTAAAATAGGATATGTTAAGACTCAAAAATTTTGCCTAAAATACAGAAAATGAAACTAGATCTTTTTTTTTTTTATTATTATTAAAACACACATAAATAACGCGCCTGCATTCAGCATTTAAAGATATACAATTATTATACATATATAGACATCATACAATGTATGTATGTCTGTATAATAATTGTATATCTTTAGATCTTTTTTTTTTTTTTTTTTTTTTTTTTAATAATAAGCTTTTTCGAAAATAATTTTCTTATTTTTGTTCTCTTGCATTAAATAATTGCTTGATAATAATTGCTCGATATATATATATTTTACAAATCATCTTATTGTTTCAACAATAATAATTTGTATTTACCTTCTTTAAACGTATATTTCTGAAATATATTTTTTTCTCTTTGAAAATATTAAAATTTGATTTGCTCTATTGATATGTATAAGTAATTTCCTATCTTATCTCTCTTATTTTTTATTGCTATTATGAAATATCTTGCATTTGTAACAGCGTAACTAAACGAAGCATTGCTCGTGAGAGAAATTATAGCGCGTCCATTGAATGATTACAGATTAGAATGCACACTTGTGTGTACCATAATAAATCGAAATCGGAAGAACACGGAATTTCTTTATATACACTTTCCAAATAAATTTCTGCAAAATGGATTTTTTTTTAAATCTCTAAAACACAGACGAACTGTCTAAAGCAAAGAAATGAATAATTTCCGAAACTTAAATTCTAAACTCCTATGAAGACATTCTACACAAATTTCGTACTTTAAAATTTTTTAACTAGTACCGAGCTCTTATATAATTTGTAAAGAATAAAGTCCATATAAATGCCTTCATTAAAATGTTTCATTTAGTTCAAAATTTGCAGATTCAATACAATCATATAAGTTGCAAAATAATTATAAAAATAATAATTAATCATTGTATATAACAGTAAGTTGTAAATTTAACTCCTTAAAAAGTTCAGACACAAATCCATAGGAAATAGTCTCAAAGATTAGGATGCGTACTTAGAATGTAAAACGAAATCAGGGGAGCAACACGGTATTTCTTTATTTACACGTGCGCAACAAACACAAGTACAACTTTTCCCAAAAAGGATCTTCTTTTATCTCCGAAACATAGACAAACAGCTCCCTATACTTCTTCAAGAGAGGCGACTCTAGTACGGAAATGAATAATTTGGGAAGCTTGAAAACCAAACCCCGACCTCCAGGAAGCCATTCTATCTCTCAACTCCACTCGTCGCGATATTTAAAATATCTGAAGGAAATGAAAACGGAGTCAGAAACATAGAAACGAATCTCTCTCTCACTCTCTGCCACCCCCACCCCCCACCACTTATACCCGAGCGTTCAATAATAATAAAAGACGGGGCCGGCTTGGCGATGCCGGGGCGCGATAAAGGGGCGCAATAATTAGTCTTCGTGATCAGTGGCGCAAGTGATGAAAAGAGGAAGTTCGTATTGCAGTGATTTATTTGCATAATGATGATGAATGTCCCGAGAAAGGATTTAAATTCCTGGATCTCGGTCTTGTTACTAAATAGACTCCTGTTTAATAATAATTACTTTTGCGTAAACAGTTCTAACAAAGGATAACAGGAAAAAGGGAAGAGGGTGTTAGGGGGGGCTTGAAGGTGCTGCTCATACTTACAGCTGCTGAAAATGCAACGGTGATAACGGGCACCCATTCGGGAGCTGATGATTGGAGCAGGATATAGCAACTCTTGCAGATGATTGGTTCAGAAATAACACATTTCGAGCGAAAACGAACCACTTCTTCCGTGATCAGAGGAGCGGTCAAAGAATAATTTGCAGAATCGGTCATTTTGCGAAGTTTCGATGCGAGCGGGAAATTGAAATTTAAGAATTAACTGACTATTTGAGAACATTCGAAAAGGGTTGTCAGCAGACAATGAAGCGATTAAATAGTTTAATGTGAATGTGTTAATAGGAGAACGGATGTGATGGCTTGGAAATTAATTGAAATAAAAATTTTAATTTCTATAAACTGAAAAGGCATAAATTCATCCTGAGGTAATTTTCAGACCTATATTGCATTAGGATAGATATTGGTTTTATGAAACCAATATTTTATTAATATCGTGTCAATATTGTATTTAATTGGATATCTATTAGAAATATTCACAATTACTCATATGAAGCAGCGCTGACAGCGAATATCTGTTGAAAGCATCTAATTTTGTTTTCCCAGAAGCATCTATTTTATTGTCCAGTCTTTAGGTAGAAAATACATTCTGATAGCTTTTTTCTTTTTTTAAATGCTTTTTGATATACGAGGGTTAAACCGAAAGTAATGTAAAATGTTGGTTTAACCTGTTTATAAATAAACATACATATAAACATACGCTGTACTTATTCTACTTATTTGTAGAGCAACTCATTCACAATACAAAGGTGCTACTCAATGTAGTCTCCATCACAAGCAATGCATTTGTGCCACCGTTGAACCTAACCACAGCTCTTTGAACACTAGACCTTTGCGCTGACATAAAAATGGCGGCTGTCGTTGGCGGATTTTTTTTTTCAGCTTTTGTGCGGTCTCTTTCACTTAAATACCAGTGTTTTCTAAAAGTATTATATGCTTTATTTAATCTCAGAAAAATAAGGCTGAAAATACTTTTAGAAATTACTTTTATACAAACTCAAGAGACTGTACAAACGAGGGAAAAAATTCGTCTACGACAGTTTTAATTTTTTTTTCAGTGTGCAGTCCTAGTATTCATAGGACTGTATCCTCTCGAGGGTAATGTCCTCTCAAATCCTCTTTGAAAAAATTCAAATGTGCACTGGAATCCATTAAATGTCTGTAACGTAAATGAATAGCTATTATAGAGGAAAAGTCTTCGAGGACAATGATTTGGTGACACTGGCTCACAGTATGCCGAAAGGACGAATTTCCACGAGTAAGGTGAAAATTGTATGTATTTTCCCAAGCTTTTGCCGACTATGTAGAATTGCTCTATAAGTCCCACTGCATGAGAAACCGTATATGTTTTTTTCTTTCCATTACATAACGTCTACACCCCCCCCCCTCCCCTTTTAGAAGGAAACATATCGGAAAAGTAGGAAAAACAGGTGGAAATCAAAAATGAGTAACTGATGAAAAAACAAAACTGTTATGTAAGTCCAATTTTTTACATTGTGGTAAACAATTTTTTTTTCGTCTTGTAAACAATATTCTCCGCCCATTTTTTAATTTAATTTTCTTAATTAATTGGATTTTAATACGATTATTTTAATTAATTATTTTAATTCTAAATAATTTTTTTTTTAATTTTAAAACTTTTTGTCTTAAAAAGTCAAGATTCCGCTCTATCCCGCAAAATTGTTGGTAACCAAATTGGGCCAAATTGGTTGGTACCAAATGGCCAATAGGATTTGTACCAAATTGGGCAAAATTATTAATACAGTCCTCTTCTGTAAACATTTGAGGGGTGAGAAACATTTGGATTACCTGCGCTCAAGTGCGGCTTTGACAGTTAGCAGTGTTTGATTGAATGAAAATCCACGTAAAGAAACATGTTTCTGCATCAACATCATTAAAATAAAAATCTTTTAACAATTGGATGAATCCCGTAAGAAACATTATAGTTGCAGGTATTTTCAATGGCACACCAATAGATTCTGCGAGAAAAAATACATCAGAAAACATATTGAAACATAATTTTGGACTTCATATCGTCGCTACCACGTCAAACTATCGAATATGAAAAAATGTTTTTTTCATTACTTTTAGAAATAAGCCGATTGCCGCCACTAAATTTTAGTAGAATTCTTTGTCTAGTAAAAATATTTAAAAAAAAAAAATCTATGAAGAACAGGGTTGCCTGTTTGGCCTTCATTTGTATTCACAGATGTCGTATTCATACCGGAAATTTTGCGAAAAAATCTTTTACTTTAATCCCGAAATGTCTGTCATGAAGTAAAGCAAAAATTTATATTTTAAATTCCTGGTATGAATTCGAAATTTCTAAATAAAAAAAACGTAGGCCAAACTGACATCCCTGCTGAAGAAGTCTATTAAAATTTACTGGTGGCAACCGGCGCATTTTTAAAAGTAATGAAAAATTCATTTTTTCATGTTCAATAGTTTGACCATTATAGCGACGATTTGTGGACAAAATCCAAAAAAAAACACACTTCCTCACAGCGTGTGGCGAGGTAAAATTGGCTGTGAAGAAGTGCACACAACTAACTGCGCATACCTGAATTTTTCGAAAGAGAATTCGAGAGTTAAAAACAATGGTACAAATATATCGATTGGGCTGGAGAGTATAATGCGTTGTACCTTTGTAATGAAAAACAGTGGCTCTACAAATATGTGGAATTAGAACGGCATATGTCAGTTAGAAAAAAAGTTATGCCAACTTTTGCATTGGCTTTGGAACAACGTAGTAAGGTCTTCGGAAGGGATGTCAGATTATACGTTCCGTATAATGTGCGTCGATTTTTCTTTAGTGTACCTCTATTTTTAAATAGTAATCTTCACCTTATCCTAGTCGTAAAATTTCCGAATTGACTAAGTCGAAGATTACTATTCAGAAATGCCGGCACTAAAAAGTAAAATGTCCTTACCGAATAAAGTGTTAAAATGACTTTTTAAATCAAAATTTATGAAAAATCCTCTTATCATATTTCATTGTAACTGAACTATTTTCTTAAATGCATGAATTATTTATTACTCTCTTGTAAATTGTATTTATATATATAATTTTTTTTCTATGCAGGCTGTGTTGTGTGGTGTACAATCATAGCTGACCTCGAATCAGATACCGAGCTTTTCGTTCGTCATCAGTGGGCTGGTGATGTCGACCCTCCCACGTCAGACGATTATACTCTTCGGTTTCGAACGGAAGATCGGTTTCGAGTAAGCAAAACGGAGCCCCGTCGCACGCCAGAGCACGGGATAAATGATGAAGAAAAAAACTCTTCGGATACGGACAATGGTAGTCAAAGAAGTCCGAAACTCTACTGTGTAAGAATGCATTATCTTATTTGTGCAAGTATCTTATTTGTGACTTTCATATTTGTTACGTATTACCAGATGAGTGATACCCCAGAGCCAGTGGCGTAGCGTAGTGATGGGTGACGAAATCACGAAATCACCCTCTCGTGGAGATCCAGCCTTTAAGCATAGGAACTTTTCTCCACGAAGGGAAATGTTTTTTGAAGTTTCCTATTTTAGAGTACAGATGTTGAATAATACATTAGAGTTAAAAATAAAATTAGTACAAAGTTACTTTTTACAATACTGGTTGAGATCACAACATTCTTAATACTTAAAAAAAATTACATAAGAAAAAGTATAAAAGAAAGTAAATAATACTATGTGATACAGCAATAATACTACCATAACACTGAATAATACGGAACTGAAGTAGATAATAATATTGGATAGAAGTAAGTACTAACTGAACACTAATGAATGAATAATAAAACAGAGTAAACAAGCATAAAATATCAGCAAATTAAAATGTACAAGAAATTTCAATTCAGCTGGGACCAGCCTTAATACTTAAAAAACATTCAATATTAATACGTGAACAGAATTATAACAAATGGGAGAAGATGCTAACTTAATATAAGAATTAAAGAAAATTACCTATGCTGTTGAAGGGCACAGCTGAGTGGTAGGTGACCAGAGAAGCGATTGCCGTGGGGCTAAAGTTATAGGGGCGCCAGAAAATTGTTGCATAAAATCTATAGTGGCCATTAAGGTACGGGCATAATATTTTGAATTACCCCAAGTGCACAGAATCCACTCTACATCATTGCTAGAGTCTTGCATCCGGTTTGGTAACTGCATTTTACCGGAACCCGACCCGACCGTTGTTCGGGTCGGATTGGGTTGGCACTAATTTCTGTCGTCGCAGATAGGGTTTCAGTTGACCCGATTTTTCAAAAAAAAAAAAAAAAAAAAAAAAAAAGCCTTAACGAATGTTTATTTTCATACAAAAAAGATAAAATTAATATTAGAGAAATAATTGTAGACTACTTTTCAGTAATTATATTAAAATACGGATTTTAATTTTCTTTCACTTTCGGGTTTGAATATTTCGGGTTCGAGTCGTGCTTGGATTGAGTTTCGGGTTGAATTTTCTGGTACAACAAGACTGTAATTACTGGCATTGCCCAGAACGATATGGTGGTGTCAATCTCACCTTTGGCTATTAAACTTTAATTGAGAAAATAATTACAAAAGTGAAAAAAAATTACAAATTTTAATATAAAAATGACAAAATTTTTATATGCACGAAAACCAGAATGTTTAAATACTTTGATAGTATTCAAATCATTTAGTATTATTTATATTGGATCTTTAAAAATTGCTTGATATGTTTTATTTGAAATTGAAATTAGAAAAATTGCTTAACATTTTTCGTTGTTTTTTTTATTTGATTTTAAGTCTTAAATTTCTTTTTGTTTCTTCTTTAAACATTTTTAATTTCTTTGAATCACATATTTTCGAACAGTAATTTTCACCTTAATTAATCGCTGAAAATCGGGGATTAAACGAGGCAAAAACTTCTGTTCTGAAAAAGAAAAATTAAACTTCAAGGATTTAGAGCACTCTAGACGTCACGTATGTACGCCACTCGTCGCGAAAGTGTTAACAAGTCTTCAAATTGTTACTCCTAAAGATTTTAGATTGTTAGAATGTTTGGTACTTCTCTATTATTCGGTCAACCACTTTTCATAACAAAAAACTATCGCCAAACTGTATGATAAAACGCCAAAAATGCAGTCCCATTTACTTGATGTCAGAAGCATTATATGTGTTTGTTATGTCATCAAGTGGTTTTTACTTCGACATTTGCGTGTATTTTTCATCATGTTTTACTGATTTATTAGTTATTTCATTAATTAAAAAAACAATTGTGTCCTTAAATTTTTATATTTTATTTATTTATTTTGATATTCCAATGGCAACGTTTTCCCGTTTATTTGGCGTTACATTTTGGCGATAGTTTTTTGTTATGAAAAGTGGTCGACGGGATAATAGAGAAGTACCGAATGTTTTCTAGTGCTGCCATCTATCACTGAATATAGACACTAAAATATTTTATTAACTAATTTATTATTCAAATATTTATTATTCAATTTTAATTCCCTTTGTGACGTCTGTTCCGTAAATTTTTTTTAACCTTTTAGTGCTAGAACTTTCAAATAGAAATCTTTGCCTAATTTAATCGCAGAAATTCTGTGATTAAAAGGCAAGAGTTGCCATTCAAAAGATGCATACAGCATTTGTTTTTGGTACCAGTAATAAATAAAAGTAATATTTGCCTTGTTTAATTAGGGCATTTCCGTCCTTAAATAAGTAAAACTAACTATCTTAAAAAAAAGTTGTGGAAACAGAATAAAATTTGTGTATACGACGCTTGCCCCAAAGAGATTAAAGCCAAATGAGTTGAAGTGATGAATTTGCAGTTATGAGTAAATTGTTGTAAAACTTTTTGTTGTACTTATTTCTAGTATGTATGTAAAAGTATGGAACATAGCTGCACTTTTAGGATATCACTTAAAACTCTCTGAAGTCTGGCAGCTGTTCTCATTACTTCCATTACATTGAATATTTGTAATTCTAGCTGTGTTGCAAACTGTACAGCGCCGCTGTGCAAACTACTGACACCCATTCCATTGAACATTAGTAATTCTAGCTGTGTTGCAAACTGTACAGCGCCGCTGTACAAATTACTGACACCCATTACATTGGACATTAGTAATTCTAGCTATGTTGCAAACTGTACAGCGCCGCTGTGCAAACATACTGACAGCCATTACATTGAACATTTGTAATTCTAGCTGTGTTGCAAGCTGTACATCGCCTCTGTGCAATCTACTGACACAGTTGGAGTACCACTTTTTGGTGATAAGTGTAACTAAACTGGAAGTAAGGTTTTCGTCATTAAAAACACTCCCATGGCTTTTTGTACAGTTTTGTTAAAACCACATTGTGCTACTGTCTATAGTTAGTGTTATCAAATTTCTACTAGTTCTGTTACTTTTTCATCGACCCTGACACGATGTTGTCAGTTGAACGCATTTTTTTATTCAAAATATCTACCAGAATTTTCGAAGATCAATCTTCTTTTTACTTAATGACATACATTCCGTGATTAAATAAACCAAAGATTACTGTTCGAAAATTCTCATGGATATTTTACATATAAAAGTCGCTAAATTGACAACACTATACCGACAGATTTTTCTTTATTTAAATATGTATTATCTGCTTATCAGGATATGTTCAATGGGCGAATGTCTGCAGACCCCATGGTCAAGTGCGAGCCTTCCAGCCCGGCGACGCCTCCATCTACCTCGAGCATTCCCGGAGAGGATTGTCACCGAAACACAGAGGACGGCCCCGCCTATCTAAATGGGTCGAACTATGCTCCGGCATTTCCATGCGGTGGTACGACCGCCTTAACAAACTCGGGTAAGAAATTTAAGAAATTACCCCTGCATTATCAAAGAACGTATACTTTAAAAATTATTTCATTAATTAAAAAAATTAATTTATTTACTTGTCTTAAATTTTCTGTATAATTTCATAAATAGATTCAATTTCTTTCATGCACATGCATACCCGTACATTAAAACACACACACAAAGTGAGGGCACCTTCTTCTGGTTTATAGTAGACTTCCACTGTTTTATTTGATACTGCCAGAACTAACCAGAACCTATAGGCATATCATCAAAAATAGAAAATGTAGGACTGTTCACCTTTAAAGCAGCTATTCCATCCATGAGATTGTTTAATCTGCTCTCCGTGGCCTTAATTTTGGCCTCCAATGCAGTCAGATTCTTCAGTTTGTAGTAAAGCCTGGCAATTTTTGAATGCAAAACATCTATACTAATTTTGTAGTGCGTTTGCGCATAAAGCTTCCTCACGGCAGTGACGAATTCAGTATCCAAGGCCTCTAAGATGCTTTCTCCTCTGATTAATTTGAACCTGAAATCATGTCCCAGGTTAAAGTTCGGATCTTTAATAAAGTCCAACAGTACCTTGGTCATTCTGACCAGAAAGTCTCAAAATGTTCAAAGTAAGTAACGTTGAAAATCTCAATCGCCAAATCACAGGAATAAAAACATTACGCGAACACGAAAACTCCGGTATCACCGACGAAAAAACATTCCCTTAATTTCCGTCCTATAAACCGCGGATCAAACAATTATGTTTCGACCCATACATTTTATTTAATAATTGAAGTTAAATATTTACAGCGATCTACTAAGTTACATTATATAAAATAAAATTTCTGGGTTGAAACATAATTGTTTGATCCGCGGTTTATAGGCGGAAATTACGGTAAATACAGCCGACGCGATAAAAATACGCATATCACAGGAGGACGGGTTAAGCACGTCCCCTCATAACCATCACCTTATAACCATTAACCCTCTGTGTGTGTGTGTGTGCCTGTGGATAATCAAAAATACATATTATCAGTGACATTTTATAAATATAGAAACATTAAATGTATTTAAAACTGTTATAAACAAAATTAAATACTTATAGCAGAGTTGCCAAGGTCTCCGGATTTTTGAACACCAGTAATTTTTTAGAGAAAATGTTCTTCTTTTAAATTGCAAAATGCTCTGATTTAATAAAACACCATTTTCTGTACTAAATTACTGGTATCCAAAAAGCCGGAGACTTGGCAGGTCTGCTTATAGCATACGTGCAATATTTTAAGAAACAATAATAAGCATTGACATTTAAAAATACCGTAATTTCGCGCGTAAACGCCGCACCTCAGACAATTCGATTTCCTACCAGAATTTATTTTAAATAAAATGTGACTTTCTTCTGCTTAGCACTTATTTGACTTCTTATTTTCAATAAAATTTCCGGTTTGAAAAAGACTCAACTAAGATGCGGCGCATACGCGCGAAATTACGGTACGGATCAAATTCTTATTTTCTTTTCTTTCTTTGTAAATAAATTCTCCTATTAGTTCTATTTTAGAAAAAAATTAATAAACTGCAGATGCGAGGTAATAGCATAGAAACTATAATATTCTGTTCTTTTCTTAATATTAATGTTCTATTCCTTTATTGTTTGTTCCGTCTAGTCTGTAACATCCAGAGGTTCAAATAGCTCTATTTACCCAGGGTTTTAACCCGTCTTCAAAGTCAGAGGTGGCTTTGAAAAGTTTTGGTGGGGCTAATTCTGAGCTTATCGTTTCCCATTTTATTTTAATGGTGTATAAATATAGGCAGAAATAGAGGGCAAGCTATTCCCTGTTGTAAAACTTTTGGATTACAAAATTTTAAAAAAATATATAATAAATGTAATATAAATTATATTAGTATTGAAAGATTGTGGAGTCTGGACAAGGTTCAGGAAGCTGCTGGGGCGTGGGGATCTGGTTATGGTCCTGCATTTACTCCTTTATGGTCTAACGTTAATAATTTAAGATAATCTCTTCACCAACCATTTTGTAGTAATAGATTCCACTGAAACAACAGGATAATTTATTATTTATGTTAATTAGCATACATTCGTATGCCCATACTGAAAACAAAAATTGTTTAGGGCTCAACACTTGTGGTATGAGTTTGGTTTCTTGAAAATTTTGAGTAAAGGTAGGGAGCAACTTAAATACGAGCAAATACACTTTATCAAAAGTACTTTTCGTATCAAGCGCCCAAAATTATTTGTATATTTATGATTAATCATAATAATTAACCATTATAATGAACTAGCCGCCACTGGCGACCAGTTTGGTCGCCCTTAAATGTATGTTAAGCATTGTAACAAATTATTATTATTCATAATTTATTTTTTTCCTTAATCCTTCGCCAAACCGGAAAAATCTAAAAGACAAATCAAGAATTTTTGCGATCGTGGTAGCATTTTGTATATTTTTTGTTGTTATGTATTTCATCTTTCTTGACAAAAAACGCTTAACCTACTTAATAATAAATTAATCACTGTGTGTGTTTTATAATAAAATTGTGTGTTTTTCAATATAAAATAAACTATTTCATAATAAAGTAAAAGTACATGCTGTTTTAGTAATCTCTAATAGGTACCTAAAAATGGGATTTTCTCGCCAAAATGGCGCAAAACAAAAATCGCGCCAACTCCGGTGTGTCCGTGACATCTGTTCCAATTTAAAATACATGACGTTCACATTTTTCTTTAAAATAGAAAATAGATAAATAAGAAATATTACCATAAATCAAAACATTTGATTTCAAAATTAAAGTATCGTTTCTAATTTGAACACGCGAAAAATAAAAGCTGACAATTCGTTTCGAAATTTGATTCATTAAATATTATTACATGAGTTCAAATTACATCAAGAAAAGATGAAGTTGAGTTGTATAGAACAGAATTATGGTAAACTTTGACTGTCTCACTGGTGCGGATTATTTTTTTTTACACCAGGTAGCGGTCCAAAAATTCATGGTTTAATATTTTAAACGTTCACAACGAATGAATCTTTTTTTTTTTTTTTTTTGTTTACTTTCATGTATAGAGAATTTGAACTGCGAACCTAATTTAAACTGAAGTTATTGCAGAATGTATGCATAATTGAACGTAAGTCATCTCTCAAATATTAATTTATTTTGAACGATCTTTCTAAAAATGTAACTTATATGCAGTTTTATTCGAAAAAATAATTTTTAATAAAAATGGCCGCCTGGCATATGAAAAAGTGAAGCGGGCATCCCGGAACTGTTGATGACAGTCACATGACTTACGGTTTTATTATAGAGATAATGTAATTTATTAGCAATATGATTATCCTCATTGTCATTATCATTATTACTATTATTATTAACTGTGCAGCTCTAAAAAAATGTTTATTGTGTTTTTCAACAGAGGGCCCGGTGAGATGCGACCAGTGTGATACATTTTTCAACAGTCGGCGGATTTTAGACATGCATCAAGCGTATTACTGTCAGGGAAAAATGGTCGCACAAGCTGCCAGTTCAGATACAGATACAGAAGATACAAACAGTGCTGTTAAATCAGGTAGGCTTTTGATATTTGACATGAAATACAGGCCTCTGACGGACAGGGTCAATCAAAAATTCCTTAGACACATTTTAAGGATAAGACAGGCATACAAACATAAGTCATTTTCGCAAGGAATGTGGTCAAAAACGTAACAGATGACAATTATAGGAGGCTCATTGACAGTGAAGTAACCGAAAGAAAAATAAATCAGACAAAATATACAACAATGGTGTAATAGAATTCAGGCTTACACTAACACAACAACTTGGATGAAACACATATTTACGAGTTCAAGAATGAATAAAAACGTCCCATTGAAAAGCATTATGTTGTATTCATTTAGATTTGCCAACAAAATACTTATAATAAGCGTTCACAGGACTTGCCGCCTGGTAATTATAGTTGAATCTCTAAACCTGTCTTACATCTGTGTTGTTGTGTTATGTAAAATTGGATTGAATTAAACCTGTGTTCCACACATTACCTAACATCATTTTCTTTTGTTTAAATCACTGCCAAAGAACTCCCTCTAGCGGACGTCCGTGGCAATTTCGACAACGTGTTTCTATGTGAAATTGATTTATGTTGTTTGTATGTTGTATTCATCACATTTTCATTTAGGAAGTTGCAATAAGATCATCAAAATGATTTATTAGAATTTCATCAAGCTCCTTATCTTTTTATTATTCCTTCCCTAATGAACAATAAAAAAATAAGCATTGCATAAACAAATACCGTCAAATGTTGTAAAAAAGGGAAAGGAGTTTGACCTTATTTATCAAAGTACGTAACTGCCGCAGTAACCACGAGGGATGTCAGGGTGTAGGGAGGGTGTGGGGAATAAGGCCTTGAGACTCCTAATTTTAGGAAATGGAGTCTAGCTTGTTATTTATGAATTTTTTGTAAAAGAAAGATTTGTGAATCTGTAGTTCTTTAGAATCTTCATATTTAAAAATATATTTATTTCTTTTATTATTATTTTAATCTTACTCATTTGCGAAATGACATCTCAACAATTTAGGCGTCGCGGATATTAGGGGCGAGTTTCAACTGCACAAGTTTAAAGGAGCAACAGCTTAAAATACACATTTAACATTATCATCCATTTCTCACTTTGTATTTTAAAGCGAGTTTCAGAGCAAACTGGATTCTTGAAAGCGACTGCACTAATTACTACAGCCTTCCATGTTATGTTTAAAATATAAACGTATTTTAAAAGAAAATTATTGCCCTCTTTATTTTCAAATTTTGATTGCACATTGAAATCTGTTCAAAATTACATTTATTACGCTGTCTGATTGAACAGAAAATATTTTTACAAAACAAAGAGTGTATTTTTTAATTATTACATTTTTTATTTAAAATTTTTATTTAAATTGTATTTTTTAAAACACTTCATTGTTGCAGTTTCATACAGGGTTGCCAGTTTCGCTTCCTTATTTCTTTAGAAGTTCCTAATTCCTACCGTAAATTCCGAAAGAAGAACTTTTACTTTAAGTAATCACAAAATGTCTGCCATTAAAAAAGACAAAAAATAATATAAGGAATTTTTGGCATAAATTCGGAATATTTGAATACAAAAGGAGGCCCAACACTGGTTTCACATAAAGTTGGCGTATTTTAACTAGCGTGGTTTAACTAGCGTGGCGCATAATTAACTCCAATGTTGTTCTAATTCGTACACAATAGTAACTGTAAAGATTATATTAGCTTTATCGACTGCGCTTCACTAACGAAAAAATGCCTTAAAATTAATTTATTCATTTATAATTAAGTCATAAAAATATTAAAATGTTGTATTGCCATTGCAAACACATCCGTGTACATAATTTTTATAATTCTAGCATATCAGGAAGTGGTTGAAAAATCCATTACGAAATTTCATCTTTGCACGCCACCTTTGCATTTAAAATAGGACCAGAGAGTACATGTCACGGTATGACCACATAATCTGGTGGAATTGTAGATACTTCATTCAAGGGAGATTTCTGTAATCGTGTAAACCAACAGTTCCACAAAATGTACAATTCTGAATGTCAACATGTTTAAACAACAGCTTTTGTTTTCGATTGATACATGAGGGGATTAGAATGACAGTGGAGTAAGTCAAAAATTTTAAAAATCTAGAAAACCATATTTTTACTGAACGTATATTAATTTCTGTTCAGTGGGGCAGTCAAATAAGTCATAGTTCAATTAGGAAGTCGCTAAAGGGCAAATCAAGTTGGACCACTTAATGCAACGACAATATGACACGTTTCAGAAAACCCTTCATTTCTCAATATTACTAAATATTGACTTACTCCACTGTCATTCTAACCCCCTATAGAGTTTGTATATACGTCTGCTGTAATTGATTTTATTATGTGATATTTATGTGTTGTGTTTAGTTTTAATAGATGATCGATTTTAAATGTTTTTTTCATTTTAAAATTCTGGAACAGATGTAATATATTTAATTATTTTTAAAAAACGCTAATTACATGTTCTTTAAAAAGGACACCCGCCCAGCCCTGCCACCTCCATTGTATGGTTTGGATGTATAAAACTGCTGCTAACCATAAAGCATATAAACATAAACTCTAATCCCCTCCACCACAGAAAGAAAATTCCAGGTAGGTTCTTCCAATTACAGTAAAAAGGCGGTGGCCCCTTCCAAAGACTGATTTTCATTCCTGTCCCTTTTTTTCGTCAGTTCCCCTTCTAGGATTATTTTATTGCCCGGTGCGATAGTAATAATGTTTTCATTACAAAATAAATCTTCCTTTTATAGAAAAACTGACTGTTCATAGTCCTGGAGTATCTGAAAATGACGGCGCTAGTTCCCCACCGAAAGACCTTACTTCCATACCTCAAGAAGACGCCCATTCACCGAGTTCGTTGGCTAAACGAAGGCGAGCTGTTTCGTTGAACGACATGGTCCCAACGACAAAACCAGGAAGACCGTTTCGATGCCAGTACTGCAGTTATTCCACGGACAAAAAAGCCAGTTTGACGAGACACATTCGAATGCATGGAGGAATGGGAAGAGCGGCAGAAGGTCCACCAGTAGCCACACCACCGATGGCTCGTTATTGTGCCAATTGTGATATACAGTTTGCCTCATACAAAAATTACCAAGTATGTAATAATAAATACAAGTTGGAAATTATTGAAAATGAAAATGTTGAAAAATATCGGCTGTCCTGTAAGTCCTTTCACATTTCAAAAATTCTTTAAAAAGTAACAAATTATTGTAGCGGAGTGAGATTTGCCCCATACTTGTCAAAAAATCAGATTGTTTGTGTCAAAAAATAGTTCCATTTTTTACAAATAGGTGTCGGTCCAAGTTTTTAAAAGACATAATTTTGTTTTAGTTGTACAACGGGTGTTTATTTGTCCAAATAAATACCTGTTGTATAACATCAATATTTTTCGTGTCTTTTAATAACACAAGCCTTATTAGTGCCATCAATCTGTGAAATTTCAAACTGTTTTTTCTTCATTTATGAAATGTGAACAGACTTATGAAATACCCGGTATATGAAGCGACCTTCATTTATACTCTAGAAAATTGGCAAAACCACTTTCACTTGTTAGTTTTCTCATTAATTTTCTGGAGAAAAAAGAAGATTCTCTTCTTCATCATATATTCATGATGATTTATTAGTAATTCATAAGTTGTATATTCTGTTACTGTGCTGCAACATTAAAACATTACAAAGTGTTTCACTTATTTCAGGTTTATTATTTTTGGAAGACCTTCTTTTTTCTTCCAGTAAATTAATGAAACCATTTTGGTTTAATATTTTTTCTCTAGAATTGCATTCCTAGTAAAAGTTTATTTATGCTAATTTATGAGTTATTAATAATCTGTATACATTTTCGTACAATATATTATTAATAAATTGTATACTATTGAATTGACATATGAATGCATCCGAGCAAGTATTTCGATTCCGATTGTTTACAACAGTCATAAAATTCTAATAACAGTGTTGTCCATAAAAAATTGAAATTTTTTTTCCTCTCTTTCTCAAAAAAATTGTAGTAAAAAATGTAGACAAATTTAATGAAGTAACGAAATACCACTGCTGATATTTTTACTGATTTATAATTGTACGATATTTAGTGTAATGAAATATTTTCAATCAAATTACCGATTTATTCTTTAACTTAAACACTTTTATAGGTTCACAAAGAATTTTATTGTAACACAAGGCACGTTCACAAGTCAGTTACTTCATTTTCTTACCATGGAAAAATACTTGCATCTCGTTTTTCTCAAAAAGTGGTCGAAACAGTTAAAATCTTGTCATTTCAAGGCAACTATTTATCAGAAAGAAAAAAATAATTGTGGTGTAGCGAAATACCCATGCAGACATTTTTACAGATTTATAATGTAATACAACAGAACCCGAAAATTACGATCCCTGTTAAATCGAAATATCGGATAAACCAAACTTTTTAAAATTCCCTTCAACTAGCAAAATGCTTTAAGAAAATGACCACAGACAATTAATCATTTTCACACTATTTTTCATCTTCGTTATAAGCGGTTTCCAATGTACTATTCTGTGTAAGAATGTATTTGTAATCATACAGGTATCCCAGTCCATCCGTTTTTCTGAATACCAGTTTATTCCGACAAATGTTTTTATATTTCTTACGCAAATTTTGCAGAAACCTACCCCGAAAGTTATTTATATTGCAAATGTTGTAAAAACATACTACGAAAGATTGTTTCTTAGATACTGGTATTCAAAATCGGACCAGCGTGAGTGCTGACAATATTGTAGGTCGAAATTTATTTTTTAACCTAAATAATTCTATGGGTTCGCAAAGAATGTTAATGCAACACACGGCATGTTCACAAATCAATTACTTCATCTTCTCCAAATGCACAACAGCAACAACAGGAACCACAATAACAAGCAGCTACACAACAGTACCTAATTTCTGCTCAATCCCACTATTTCTGAAGCCAGTCGTCACTTTGAGACTCAATTTCTGAATCCAGTTACAACGTGGCTCTCAATCAATCCCTCTATGTTGCCATATCCACCATCCTGCTAATTTTTGTCCCTTGACCTTACGTAGATGGTGCCTGGCGGTTTATCACACAGTCTCAATCTTGCTGGAAACATTAAAATGTCACAGCAGCATATCGGATTTACAGATTGAGTCTGAAGATGCCGGCTCTGGTTCTTAGAGAGTGAGATTGAGCAGGAGTTTGGTGCTATTGTGGAGTTGCTGGTTGTTGTGGATGCTGTTGTGTTGATTAATTTTGTTGGTAAAAAGTATAACCTATTGTGTTATTCCTAAAAAAGTGATATGAATGACGTTGCCTTAATATTTCACAACTGACAAACTCGGTTTGAATGAACTGTCATCATCTACTGACTGTATTTATTCTTGTTTATAATTTGAATTGGTATACAATGCATTCTAGCCCTCTCACTGACACGCCCGTGTTAATACGTTCAATAAACTCTAGGTTTCATCGCAATTCAAGCATTGTTTAAATTAATATAACTTTATGGATATAATGCACTTTTAATGCATCGAGTGATGATTAATACTCTCAAGGATTACATTCATATACATATAATTAAGTTTTTGTATATAATTTTGGAATAATCATATTTTTTAGCATTTAAAATCAAATGCAGAGAAAACAACATTACAATTTTGTCCTTTTGCTAGACAGTCAGAGGGTTAATGAGTATTTTCAGAGTTGACAAATGTTATAAGGTTCTAATACCAGTGTATCCTATGTAAAAATGAAACCTTCTTATCTTCTTTTTTTAAATACTGGTCGAATCCGTTACAATCGTGTCATTTTTAGAAAGAAATGAAGACGAATTCAATGCAGGTGTAACAAAATACTCGTGCAGATACTTTTACAGATTTATAATTATGCTATTTTGTGTAGTGATATGTTTTTTCAAAATTTAAATTTTATTCTTCTTAAATATTTCTTTAGGTTCATAAAGAATTTTATTGCAACACGAGGCACGTTCACAAGTCCGTGAATTCATCTTCTCCAAACGCCTCACAACAACAACAACAGCAACCACAACAACCAGCAACTCCACAACATCACCAAACTCCTGCTCAATCCCACTCTCCCAGAAATCAGCCGTCACCTTCAGACTCAATCTCCAAACCCGGTTACAACATGGTTCTCAATCAACCACTCTATGCTGCCATATCCACCAGTCCGCTAATTCTAGTCCCTTGTTCTTACGTAGCTGGTGCTGGTGGTTTATCACCCAGTCTCATTCCTGCTGGAAACATTGTGATACCAAACCCACAATCCTCATCACCAGATCCCCAAAAGAGTGTGATTCCTACATTCACAGTCTTACCTGGAGCGTCAGAATCTGATACCACGCCAGCTCCAGAAGAAGCTAGTTCTACTCCAATAGAAGCCAAAGAGAACAAAGCTCAAAAAGAGACACCGATGATCCCAAAAGTCGAAGCTGCGAAGAGTCCTGGAAAAAGCAAAGAAGATTCTGCTGAACAACCACTTGACTTAAGTTTTCGCAAAAAAGAGAACGAGAATACTAAACGTACTTCACCTCATAGACCTGCAGGTTCAGGTAAAATAAAACTGAAATACCTTCTGACATTTTCGTAAAATTATATTTCTTATAACTAATATGTACTATTATCTCGCATAATAATTTTTATTCATTTGATTGCTTCATTAATTTAACACTGTTTTCTTCTTAAAATCTCAGATATCTATTGGATTCATAAAGGATCGCTTTTTAGAATCACGTATAACTAGGGAGAGGATCTTTATATTTTACGATTAAGGTTTCTGGCTTCTTCTCCTTACAATTATTTTTAAGATAGTCCTCCTCTCAGAGAAATGTATTTCTAAACTTTCAATGATTTATGTTTTAGAATCACGTATAACTAGGGAGAGGATCTTTATATTTTACGATTAAGGTTTCTGGCTTCTTCTCCTTACAATTATTTTTAAGATAGTCCTCCTCTCAGAGAAATGTATTTCTAAACTTTCAATGATTTATGTTTTAGAATCACGTATAACTAGGGAGAGGATCTTTATATTTTACGATTAAGGTTTCTGGCTTCTTCTCCTTACAATTATTTTTAAGATAGTCCTCCTCTCAGAGAAATGTATTTCTAAACTTTCAATGATTTATGTTTTAGAATCACGTATAACTAGGGAGAGGTTCTTTATATTTTACGATTAAGGTTTCTGGCTTCTTCTCCTTACAATTATTTTTAAGATAGTCCTCCTCTCAGAGAAATGTATTTCTAAACTTTCAATGATTTATGTTTTAGAATCACGTATAACTAGGGAGAGGTTCTTTATATTTTACGATTAAGGTTTCTGGCTTCTTCTCCTTACAATTATTTTTAAGATAGTCCTCCTCTCAGAGAAATGTATTTCTAAACTTTCAATGATTTATGTTTTTTCTGCAATTTTTTTTAAACATGGAATTGCTGAATCGTCGGGCCGTATCGCTACCACTGTGAGGTGTATGCATTATATAAGACGTATGTATGTCGCGGCCAGTTCTATAGTGAGATAATAATAATGTTACATGTTTTGAGTCACGTGAATAATGGCGCCCTTCACTGCTTGCTACCAGCTGTGGTGCGCGCCTGTTTACTGAAGTGTTTGACAGGCTTGTCTTATATGCTGGGGGTGAAAATGATCATTTAATTCACTAAATAATATACAATTGTATTAATCCACATATAAACCATACAAATTGATTTTATCAAACTAAATAGACAATAATAATAACAATAATAATAATAAGACAAACTAAATAAACATAAAGAACATCGTAAAATAATTGTTATTATTACAATATCATAAATTGCATTTTCACTGGATATGCAACGGCAGCAAAATGAGAAGAACAGAACAGATTTTCCTAAATTACAGAAATATTGCACGCCATTTGTGCTTCTTTTGCGTTAAAGGTTTTTTGTACTGTAAGGAAAAATCTGTAAAGGAGGAGGGTAGATAAAGCTCATATTTGGCCTCCCGACAGAGAAAAATGTTTTTCATTTTTCTAAAATGTTTTGACTGTTTTAATATAACTTAGGACCTGTTCCTCTCTGATCGATTTTTGTATGAAGATTGCTTATACAAACTCAGAAATACAGCTTCATTCAGAAAATTTTAAGGTTATTTTTTATCAATTTGATTTTTTTCAAATCCAAGCTCACTACTTTATGACACAATTACGAAATCATTTTATACGTCATGAAAATTGAGTTCGAGTTTTGAGAAATCAAATTATACCAGAGGGCCCGTGCGAAGAATTCGCACTGAAATCTAATATTTTTTAGGTACTTCTCTATTAACACTTCGACCGCTTTTCATAGCAAAAAACTACCGCCAAACTGTAAGATTAAACGCCAAAAATGCAGTCCCATTTACTTGATGTCAGAATCATTATGCGTGTTTGTTATGTCATCTAGTGGTATTACATTCCACATTTGCGTGTATTTAACATTATGTTTTACTGATTTAGTAGTTATTTTATTAATTAAAATAACAATTGTGTCCTTAAATTCTTATATTTTATTTATTTTTTGATATTCCAATGGCAACGTTCTCCCGTTTATTTGGCGATAGTTTTTTGTTATGAAAAGTGGTCGACGGGATAATAGAGAAGTATCATTTTTTATCAATATGTAATATTTATTAGATGCAGGTTTAAACTTCTAAAGAAAAAGCAAGGATAAAAATATCTGCAAAAAACATTTAGTTGTTAGAAAAGCCAGAATATCATCTAATTTATTCCATCAAAGTTAGACTAAAAACTGATCCAAGATTGCTAAAGGCACGCGCGAGAAAAAAAAAATAACAATCGTATTTTGACTGCATTAGAGGATGACGTCATCCGCTTCGGGAAAACCAAGGAACTTAGAAATATAAATCTAAACATTTCAATTTCAATTTCGCTTTTTAATTATAAGTATAAAATAAACCCGTGCGGTGTTTTTTTATAATAATTGCTATGAGCATCATATAATGTGGTATTTTATTTTTTTGGCAACAATAATTTCAGAAAAACCTTTCATTTCTTTCATGAAAACATTGCCGATTTATTTTTTTAATTTCATCAAATTTTAATCAAAAACATGTTTTAACGAATTGTTAATTGGGCTATGTCAGAAGCCTGTTCTAAAACCTTTCATATGGTATCTCATTCGTTGTTCTGCGTTTTATATTTTCTGAGTAAAAGGGATGTTGACAGGATAAATAATATATAAGGATATTTTATTTTTTTGGCAACAATAATTTCAGAAAAACCTTTCATTTCTTTCATGAAAACATTGCCGATTTATTTTTTTAATTTCATCAAATTTTAATCAAAAACATGTTTTAACGAATTGTTAATTGGGCTATGTCAGAAGCCTGTTCTAAAACCTTTCATATGGTATCTCATTCGTTGTTCTGCGTTTTATATTTTCTGAGTAAAAGGGATGTTGACAGGAGAAATAATATATAAGGATGCTTCTTTTTTTTTCTATAAAAGTAATCTATCTTAAAAAATAAAATAACCTTTGCGTTTAATAATTTCAATACAGCGTTGTGCCAGAGAGTTTACAAGGCTTCAAACTTGTCGATGTGACAAGACACAAAACATGTCATGCCTCACAAATAGCAGATTTTAATTCTGCTTTCGAGTTATACTAGACCATTTGACCATTTTTTTTTGGTAGATATTACGCACTATAATACCCCAAACGTTCTCCATGGGATTTAGGTTTGGTTTATTGGTCGGCCAATAACTTATGGGAATTTTATTATATGAAAACCACTTCTTTATGTCTTTTGCAGAGTGAATTGATGCATTGTCTTGTTAAACAATATAGTTATAGGTGACAATTTTATCATTCTTGTTCAACAAGTGGCGTTCTTACATGTGAATATAGGTATGTCTATTTTATCGTCCTTCTAGGAAGGCAATTATAAACTTACCTCCAGAGGAAAAAGCAGCCCAAACCATTAAAGAGCATCTACCTAGTTAACACGTGAAAAATACGTCCTTTTTCCTTTAGAAGTGGTTTTACATATTTAAAAATTTCAGACCTTTTTATTGGTTTCCTTACTGCCCATATTGATGCTGGCGTCTTTATCTGGCTTTCAATTTCCATTGCTGTCATTCTTTTGCTTGCGACCGTACGAACAATCGAACTTTCAGATCGATTCGAAGGAATTCTCGGCCTTCCTGTAGATTTTACAGCACCACAAGTAGTTGGATTCTGTAAGAAATTAAAAATTACACTCTTTTAACGTGTAATTTTATCAACAATTGTTTGAAGTGACATTCCGATGTTGTTATAAGCTAGAATTTAGCCTCTTTCAAAGTCAGGAAGCATTTTTCTTCTACTCATTGTAAAAAAGTCTTGATAGCTAAACGAATGCTCTCAGAATCTCTTTTAAATGCTTTGTTAAATGATATGCGAAAATATCCACAAATCACGAGTCAAGGTTTCGAATCATTTACGGTGTTCTGATCATTTTTCTGTAGCGTCTATTTAGCAAAATACATATATTAAAATAGATTTTTAAAAATGTAAACGATTGCTTTAATATTAATTGGAATATCATGTTTTTAATTTTAACACAAAGATTTGTGCATCTGCTTACCAAAAGCGAACTGAATTCTTTGTTTTTGTGTCGTTCGTATCATTTTGCACCCTGCAGTATCATCAATTTATTCACTTTTTTTTGCTTCTATGCATATAATTTATTTTCAATGACTAAACTCAAGGGTTTTTTTTTTTATTTCAGGTTCAGTTCAACCGTCATCTTCACCTCCTTGCGAAGATGCAAGCATCCCACCTAGTCTACCAGTCATGCCTCTCATCAATCCCGACATCATGCCACGTGATGCTTCGACGACGCCAGTATTGGCACCACCCGTGCTAGTGAAGCAGGGTGCGAGTAAGTGCGTCGACTGCAATATCGTATTCTACAAGCACGAGAACTACTTGGTGCACAAAACAAAGTACTGTGCTGGAAGAGCCGGTAACAAGAGCCGAGACGACGAATCACCGGATAAGAGCAGAGAAGACATGGACCTGTCGGACAAAGAAGAAAGTGGTGCGTTTCGTAGAAAACAATATTTGTTTTGGTCAAATGTGAGATATTTATTTTGCATTTTTTTTAACTGCCAAGAAAATGTCTTAAGGGGGACCAGAAATGTTTGAAATTACGGATATTGACTGAAGTTAGGGAAACCTGTTATTAGGAAACATGTGATTAATTTAGACTATGACTTCTTTTTGCTTGTATTTATTTATGTTTTATAGAAATAAAAAATATATATATTTGTTAAATTGTACAAAACAGCAACAAACGTTTTAATATTGTACTTGCAAAATTAGTTTTGCCATGAGGTTGAAGTCTTGGTTCCAAATTTTTTAATCGCCATTTCTTCTTAATACTCGGTTATACCTGAAACAAAAGAAACAAAATCAAAAAAGAAAATCAAAAAATTCAAAGTTCAAAATTTATCATATTTTTTGTTATAACTTTTTAAAAAATTGTTTATTTGTTTGTTTTCCAGGTATGGTTTTTAGACAATAAAATTTCCTTTTTTTTTTTTTTTTTTTGTTAAAGAAATATATAAATCCGTTAACTTTTTTCAAAATTAACATGCCGAAACCGCTGAAAAACATTGTTTCAAGATAATTCAGTTTTAAAGTTTTGCCTTTGCAGGTGGTATCGCTAGTGTGGCACAGCTCGGCGTAATTTTGGGACTTTTCCAATCGGACCAACTGTACAACTTATCAAACTTTTTTGGTCCCCTTAACTAAATTTTATTTTCCCTTTATTTTTGTTTATTTATTTATTTATTTTTAAGTTGAAAATTAAAATATCCCTCAAGATTTACTCTGCTTTTGGAAGAGTACTTTTTTTTTTTTTTACAGAAATGGGATTCTTCTCTTTTCAAGAAAACTTATGTGTATTAATTTAGGTAATAATCTTCATAGTAGATTTCTACTAGGAACCTACCATGAAGATTATTGTCTGGAAATAATGGTAGAAATAAGGTATATATATATATATACATACACACACACATATATATATATATATATATATAATTGCTTGTGTAAGCCCTGTTACTTACTATACTGGAATTATTACAATATAGAGGATATTTTCTGTTTCCTAAATTCCACGATCGCGAGTCTGAAATTTGTCGCTTTCATTGATCTAAATCAAATCTATAGTTAAATTTAGAGATATGAAACAAGCACTTGTGTTGCATTGTCTTTGGATTTTTGCACATTTCTGTTAAAATGCAAGCTTACGAAAAAGTTTTCACTACGTTGATTTAACATGCATCAAAAGTCGTTTTTGTCTTGCATTTAAATCATTGTTTTTATAAATATCTGTCCCGGCCTTTTTTTTTTTTTTTTTTTTTTTTTAATAAAAAAAAGTGTTTCAGATTTGGTTATTAAAAAAAAAGGACAATGCGCAATTTAAATTGTTGCATCTAAAGATCACATTCATGCTTAAACAATACATTAAAAATTAAAATAATACTATAAAATTTCAAAGTAATTTGTAGTTTGTATTTTCTCTACAAAATGCATTTTACTTGAAGTACCGCAATTTTATGGATTATTATCATTTTGATTCCTATAATTATTGTTTTTGTAACTGTAAGAAAAGTAACATAAAAAAATATTATAATTAAATTATAGCAGTAAAAATATATTATAGATGACTTTTCCTTTGTTATTTATCCTTTAGACGAATTGTGTAATTGTAGGAAAACATTTTTCTTATTTTTAAATAATCTATATTTAAAAAAGAAAAAAAAAAAAAAAAAAAAAAAAAGTTAGTGTGTTTGAGCGCGATGGCTGGGAAAATAAAGAGGTCTGTAAATTTGAATAAAGATAGATGAAGGCAGGTCTTAATGCGCTTGAGACATTTTTAATTAGTCGAGTTATTAATTAAATACGCTCATCGATTGCTAATGAACGAGCTTCAATTTTCCCCAATTCGCTGGTGTCGTGATTGCTTCCTTGCATGTCCATAGAAAACGTAGCTCTTCAAGCGGAGAGGTTGTAAACATTCCGTTTTTTTCTGTATTTTAAAATTGCAATCCTCCAAGTAACGGGTGGGGGGGAGGGGACATACGTACGTTTTCGTGGTACTTTTCTGGTACTGATAGTGTTTTTCCCTTTTAAAACTATGAATACTTAATATTTTAAAAATATATTTCCTGAAGTTCGTTTTCATATTTTCTGTCTTTTAGGCATTTCCCAATTCCAGAGTAAATATAATGGTTTCAAGTCCGTCCGGGCTATACCGTGTTGAGAGTATTGATGTGATTCACCGAATATATTTGAATTATGCCAATACTCTCTCAACAATCTAGAAGGACTGATTTAAAACTTTTTCTGTTGTGGGTACAAGTAACACTAATACACGATATTTTAGCTACCTTTTCCCCTCTAAATATAAAATATGAAATTTTTATTACTAAACTAACTTTTAAAATATATTTCGTCAGTCATATTTGACGGACTTTCGCTTTATAATGTGTTAAATGTGTTTCTTTTATTTTGTAGGGAAATTGAATCAAAAGAGTCCTATATCTTCCCCAAGAGTGAATAACAGCCGGACACCTCCTGTGAGTGACACAGATCCTTGTGACTCAAATCCTCTTGCTCCAGTGGTACAGTATTATTGCATGGCCTGTGGCATCAAATACTCATCTTTGGACAACCTTAGAGCCCACCAAATCTATTACTGTCCAAAGAGAGAAGTACAGCCATTGGCGCTTGTCCCTTCATACCCAGGTCTACAACATACCGGTTCTAGAACACCTACGCACGATTTCAAATGCAGTAAATGTAAAAATGCTTACCCAACTGATGAACTTCTGAGGCAACATCCATGTATGGTTCAAAGGAAATGTCCTTACTGTGATGTTTACTGTCCGACTCTTAGTGCCGCGCAGAGACATCTGGTGACACATACTGGTATCAAATCTTTCAGGTGTTCCCTCTGTGGATATAAAGGTCATACGCTGAGAGGAATGAGGACTCACATTAGAATTCACTTAGACAAAAATAATTCTACGCCTGAAGAGGCTTATATTCTGTGTATGGACGAAGGTGGTACAGAAATAGGCTGTGCTGGAAAAAAGTCATCCGGTGTAAGAGTTAATTCAGAGAGAATAAAATCCGTAATATCCACCGAACCACCTATAACTGACATGGGCATGGCAGTAAGTCCCGTGTCAATACCACCTGCAAACGTCATGCCGTCGGACATTTTAGCTATCAAGGCTGTTCCAGACGATCCTGTAGCTACGGGTGATACAACACACTGGTGCCAAATATGTGGCTACTCGTCATCCTACAAAGGGAATGTCGTACGGCACGTGAAATTAGTTCACAAAGACTTGGTTTCTACTCAAGCGATGTCAAATATTGTCAACAGTAGACCTACAGCCGAAAGTTTAATGAAACAAAGCGAACAAATCGATCATTCGAGTAGGGCTTCTTCCCAAGAGGCTATCTTAACGACTGATCATAGCAACAGTTCGTCAAGTATGGACGTTAAACCAATGGTGAATGGACTCGTGCCCAAGTCTGATCCAGTATTAAGGCTAGAAGAGAAGCCTCTGATGGTTAAGTCCGAGACAACTTCACCACCTCCATCGGCAGTCGCTGGTAGTTCTTCAAAGGCCATTAAACGTCCTCACTCTGAGGACGGACAATGTGGTGCTTTCATTTCTAAGTCGGGACCAAAGTATTGCAAATCTTGCGACATATCGTTTAACTTTCTTTCAAACTTTCTTGCACATAAAAAGTTTTACTGTACTCCGAAACAAAGTGAAGTACCGGCTCAGGAATCAACGTCGATTCAATCTGTACAGTAGCTTATGATGTGCAGTTTTGTTCAAAAGACAACTTAGAACTGTATTGTGGATAGGTGCAATGTTCAACATGGAACTCGTTTCAATTCCATGGCTGTGTTAATATTTTACATAAAGCTTTTTTTTTCAAATAAATCTATGATACAGTAGTTACGAACACTTACATACTGCAAGGAAATTTTAAAATAAAGATGATCACATGTCTCTCTTCATAGTCTCTTCTTTAATACATATGTAAAATATGAAGTAAATTGCGTAGATTAAAAATCTGTCACAATGCATTATGTCAGCATATGATATAAGCCATGAAAAACCAAAGCAAGAAGAAACATCTCTTAGAATAATAATCTAGAAAAAGAATAGTTGTAATATATGACAGCATATTTTTAATTATTTTACGCTAATTATCTTCTATGTTTATCACCATTATTGCCTGATAATTAGAAATAATTATAAAATCAAACCATATAATTAAAGGGACATAACATATAATGGCATTATGATTATTTTATATATATTTATGTTTAACACCTTCGCTCCCGTGTATCCACTAGTGGATGCATTCTATGTAAAAGGATACAACCCATGTATCCTCTAGTGTCTAGAAGATACATGATCTATAAAAGCTAAATGTTGAGATTGAAGAGCGCATTAAGATGACTCCATCTAGGGACGAAGGGGTTAATTACAGTATTTTTCCTACAAGTATTTGTTTAAATTTAAGATATAAATAATTGTATTATAATGTTATATAAAAAAAGAGCTTGATTTATTTTTTGTAGCAATAATTATTTCTTATATTTGATAAAATTATGAATATATTTAATGATATGTTTTATTCAATAATTTATTTATAAAAGTTTCATATAATGTTTTCTTTTGCATTAAGGTTTATGTCATCAATTGTGAAATTTATTTGTAACATTTCGTGTTAAATAATACTTATAAATACTTAAAGGAGAATTTTAAAATTATGCTGAAATAGTCTTTAATAAGATTCTTTTTTTTCAACAAACGAAAACATAATAAGTCTCAATTTTTTGTTAGTTTATTTTTATTTTTATTGTGTTATATATACACAATATCCACAAGAATAGACTGGAGAAAGTTTAAAGCATGTAATATTCTATTATAAAGTTAAAATTTTAAATGTATCATAATGCTTTGTAATCACTTCAATTATCAAACATAGCATGAATCACGTAAAAATATGTACTGTAAATTTATATGCAATATTCCCAAAACGTTTCTCCATATTGTATGTATGAAAAATAATTTCTTTTTTTTTCTGTTTTTAATTTTCAAAAAACAACTGTCGTCTTATATTATATCGTTAATTCGCGACATATTCTAAATGAAAAAAAATCGCCAGTAGTTGATAACCTGTAATTGATGGTCCTGGTAACCCACTTCAATGAACACAGAAATAAATAAGGACTTCTAATGAAATTGCTTTTCGAAGAAGAAAACCCTTCCTCTAAAAATGTTTCAAATAGGTGACGCCTGTTTAGACAGTTGCCGTATACGTCACCAGTTCGTCTGCTTCTTCAAATCGTCTGCTTGACACTGCAATATGAAACATTGTTAGTGACAGTTTCGTTTTGTTGTTTGTAGGTGGCGCTACCTTAGCAGGGATGTTCGCCAGCTGCACAGCTGCCATTAAGTTCAAAAGTTGCAACATAATATTAACGCTATTTCGTTAGAAGTTCTTATCTATTTCTAAGTCCATGCCCACTGCTAATAGTCATATGTTAATTAACTATGATACAGAAGTTTATAAAATGTCTCAAGTTGTGTATAACTACTGGTAATCAAGTAGTTTACACCATAGGGTAAGACTTCATTGTATAAGATGCACAATCCTACGACATTATTCATCCAGATTTATGCATTTAAAATAGCAAAATTCACATTAAACAAATATATCTTTCTTTATTATAACAATTGATATAATAATATATCGAATATCTCTTATATTTCTGGAGACAGTAATAATAACTTCAAGGTTAATTATTCTATTTAGAAAATAGTATATTTCTAACAATGAACAAAAAAAAAATTATTACTTTTTTTTTTTTTTTTTTTTTTTGTTTATTGATAAGAATTCTTGCCATTAGCAATAATCTATTCGTAATCCTTCTAGGTTTAGATATCTTCTAGTACTATATAATATTAACTCATCCACTACTGGCGATTTTCTACAACTAATTCAGTCACTTTAATTAATAATTTGCAGATAAAACTTTCTCCAGTCTTCTTTTCAATGCGTGTTTAATTTGACATCATTATTAAATTGCATGAAATATTCATTTAGGATTAACGAAATACTTTTACACATCTGCACTCTTTTACGCTAATTTCTTACCACTATCCTTCGGATAGAAAAATTGCCATATTCAATCATAGAAACTCTATATGATTAAATAAGGCAAATTTTCCTATTCAAAAATAGTGAAAAAAAAAATTAAAGATGTTTTTATACTAACCATGTGCAGTGTTTTGTGATGAGTCTTTCCGCACTTTAAATTCAGGACTGGTTTTAAAAATTATTTGCTGTAAATTGGCTTATTTTGACAACAGCAATGGTGGATGAAAGTACATTTTATTTCATGCACCTCGTTACTGATAATTAAAAAAAAAAAACAGTTTCAACTAAAAGTTAAAATTAAAAATTGAAAAAGCCATTTCGGTTGTCGAAGAATTGAATTTTTACCGTTTTTTTTTTTTTTTTTTTTTAATAGCATAAAGTTTTTCTAAATATAACTTACAACGCCCAGGGATAGTATAAAAATTTAAATTTCGTAACTTTCAGAAAAATTACTATTTTGCGTAAATGGATTTTCATTTGATGAAGCACAATATTTGAAACTTTTTGAAACTGAAACTATACCTCTAAAACTAATGGTTTAGGAATTTACACTTGGTCAACGACAAGAAGTGACACACTGTAATGTAATTCTGAATCTTTGGCTGATATTAAAGTAGATTCAACATACTCCATACTCATATTCATAAAAATATTTTTGAGGATAAAATAATTTAATAATCTGAAATTATGTTTAGGAAATAAAAATTCATTTTTAATGTGTTTTAAGGTTTGATGATTTCTAATTGTTTATTATAAAAAATAAAATTTTTCAAGCATAATCCATTATAAAGAAATTAAACTTTTGCTTACCATTTCCGACTGCCTATATTTATTATCCAAGTAAATTACAACCAATTTCAACAAGAAGTACATAATGACTGTACTTAATTAGAATTTAGAGGTTAAACTAAAAAAGTAGCTGCACAACGTTCTTTTATAATTTTTTGCAAATTAAAACCTAGAAGTTTAAAAATTTCTTTGAAATTCTTTCCATGTAGAAACATACTTTCTCTATACTGCCTTTCAAAATTATTGTTATTTAAAAAAATACATCTAATATTATTATTTTTTTTTTAACTATGCTTTATTTCTCAATTATCATTTCCAAAAAAGAAACCAGTCCTGTACATTTTCAAAGCTAGCCTTTGCTATGCCATTAAGTTAACCATTATGATAGAGTTTTTAATCACAATACCTTTCAATGTGATTTTTTCCAAAATAACTCTCTTTTATGTTCAATTTTATGTACTATATTTCTTGCAAAAAGTTATTGTTATTTGAAAAAAATTATTTTTTTGTTCAATTTAACTACTTTTTATTAAATAAATGTGCGTAATTTTCCCCGTTATCATTTCCAACTAAGTATCAGTCCTGCTCATTTTTAAAGCTAATCTTTGTTATTCCATCAAACCAACCTTTCTAATAGAGTTTTTAAATAAAATTCATTTAAATGTGATTTTTTTTATTTCAGAAAAACTCACTTTCATGTTAAGTTTTTGAAATATATCTCATAATAAGGGGTGGAGCAGCTGCTTGAATTTTTGACTGAGTTTTTTTAATAGCAATTATAGATTTTTTTGTTTTTAATAATTTACTTTTGTGTTCAGTTTTTATCCAGTATTTATTTTAATATGGATTTTCTTCAAAAAATATTATTTGAAAAAAGTAATTTCTGTTTATTTAGACTATTTTTTATTAAATAAGTGTGGGTAATTTTCACGGTTAGCATTTCTAAAAAAGAACCAGTTGTGTTCATTCTCAAAATTAGTCTTTATTATGCCATCAAATTAACCATTCTAATAAGAATTTTAATCACAGTTCATTTTAGTGTGTTTTTTTTTTTTTTTTCGGAATAACGCAGTTCTATGTTGTGTTTTTATTCAGTATTTATCTCAGCCTATACTTCCTTCTAAAAATCGTACTTCAAATGTAATTTTTATTTGTTTTAACTAATTTTTATTAAATAAATGAGCAATATTTTTCCGATTATCATTTCCAACAAAGAACCAGTTCTGTTCATTCCAAAAGCTAGTATTTGTTATGCCATCAAATTAATCTTTCTTATACAATTTTCAATCAAAATTCACTGTAATGTGAATTTTCAACGAAGTAACTCCTTTTTATGTTTAGTTTTCAGTCAGAATTTATTTCAGTTTTGTATTTTCTTTCAAAAATCTTGTTATTTGAAAAAAATAATTTTTGTTTCTTTTAACTTAGTTTTTATTTTTAAATAAAATGTGCGTAAGAACCAGTCCTGTTCATTCTCAAAGCTAGTCTTTGTTATGTCACCAAATTAACCACTATGATAATTTTTTTTTTAATCAGAATTCCTTTTAATTTGAATTTTTTTTCTGAATAACTCTCTTTTGTGTTCACTTTTTATCTAGTATTTATTTTAATATGTATTTCCTCCCAAAAATACTATTTCGAAATTTATAGGTTATCATTTCCAACAAAGAATCAATCATGTTCATTCTCTTTGTTATGCCATCAAATTAACCATTCTGATAAAGTTGTTAATCAGAACTTATTTTAATGGGAGTTTTTACAAAATAACTCTATTTTATGTTAATTTTTATGTAATATATTTCTTTCAAAAAGTTATTGTTACTTGAAAAAAAAAAAAAAAATTTGTTTCTTTTAACTATTTTTTATTAAATAAATGTACGTAATTTTCGCCGTTTTCATTTCCAACAAAGTACCAGTCCTGCTCATCTTCAAAGCTAATCTATGCTATACCATCAAATTAACCACTATGATAATTTTTTTTTAAATCAGAATTCCTTTTAATTTGATTTTTTTTTCCGAAAAACTCCCTTTCGTGTTCACTTTTTATCTAGTATTTATTTAAATATTATTTCCTCCCAAATATACTATTTCAAAATTTCTAGGTTATCATTTCCAACAAAGAATCAATAATGTTCATTCTCAAGGCTAGTCTTTGTTATGCCATCAAATTAAACATTCTGATAAAGTTGTTAATCAGAATTTATTTTAATGTTAGTTTTTCCAAAATAACTCTATTTTATGTTCATTCTTCAATTCCTACTACTAGCTCACACTCTCTATATATTTATATATCTTGTTCAAATTTTCAATCGTTAATAAAATATTTTCTATTCATCCAATCAAGTTCAAATACATTTTTTTTAAACTGTAGTGGATGACACTTTATGTTAATACAGTTTTTTCAAATATTAACTCATTAATTAAATTTAATTAATTAATTTTAGTTTTAAATGGGAGAAAAAAATTCTCCCATTGTTTTCATAAATGAAATGAAAGATTTTCCTCAAATTAGTGATGCCACAAAAATAAAATACCGCAACGATGATTATAAAAAAATGTTCAATAAAGATAACGTGGGACATTAATGCTGCACGGGTTTATTTTATATATTTATGATTAAAAAGTAGGAATTGACTTAATTTTTTTTTTTTATATTACTTGTTATTTAATATATTTCTTTCATAAAGTTATTGTTATTTGAAAAAAAAAAAATTTGTTTCTTTTAACTACTTTTTATTAAATAAATGTACGTAATTTTCACCGTTATCATTTCCAACAAAGTACCAGTCTTGCTCATCTTCAAAGTTAAATCTTTACTATGCCATCAAATTAACCTTTCTGATAAAGTTTTCAAATAGAATTACTTTTAATGTGATTTTTTTTTTCCAGAAAAACTCACTTTCATGTTAAGTTTTTCAAATATACCTCATAATAAGGGGTGGAACAGTTGCTTGAATTTTTGATAGAGTATTTTCGATGTAATTATAGGTCGTTTTGTGCCAAAGTTTTTATTTTCTTTTTACACCATTTAAGTAAATAGTTGTTTTACTTTACTATTTTTATGAACAAATTAATTAAATGGCTTTAAATCAAATTAAGAATTTTTTATCATTGCTTGCACTGTGCGTGTACATACATTTTTATTTTTAAGATTTCCTTAAAAAAAAAAATAAATAAATAAATAAACACATTTCGAAACAAATGTAAAATTACAAAAGTCTTCCAAACTATTCTGAGTGTTGTTAGAAAAAAAATTAACGTGAAACTTTAGTTTCATTTTTACTTAAAAAAATATATAGATAATTTGGATTCGACTTAGTTTGCTGGAGCTATAGTCACTTTTTGCTCATGATGACTGAATAAATAACTAAGTTACATACAGAACAAACATAAAAACAGAACATATACAGAGCAAACATTGAACAATTTAATTTAATACTATTATAAAAGAGTAATTACATACGGAAAATACAGTGATCTCTCACTTATACGCGATGTTCAGTAAATACTTTTTCATACCACTATTTTAAAACAGCAAAATTCGATTTATAAATTCTGCGATTTAACAAGCCGAAAATTACCTTAACAAAAAACTGGTGCGGGAAAATGATTTCCGTGTATCGCGTATAAGTGAGAGATCACTGTAAAATTTAATCTTGAAGATGATTTCGGGAAAAAAAAAAAAAAAACAGATTTGGCGATAACGTAGCAGACGGTTATATTCGTATTATGATGTAACTCACTGAAATATTATATGACCTAAGACTCACTCAAATACTATTAAATATTTTTATTTCCACATCAGAGAAATTATTTTTCCTGTATCTTTGAGCACAAAACGATCTGATACAGATTGATGGTGGTGCCAATTTGTACAGTCTTTGTAGAGCGTTTTTGAATTAAAAAAGAAAATGTATTTGTACAGTTGAAATATTTGTTTTTGTTTTGTTTGTTTCTTCGATATTGTTTTACATGCATTTCCTGTAATGTAGTTAAAGTCATCATGTGATGATTTCTCCACTTGTAAAAAATAAAAACGAAATATTATTCACTCTTCTTTATTCTGTGTGCTAATTTATTTTTCACTTTATTCTTTAAAAAAAGATTTACCCAACCCGAAATTGACTCAAACTCAAAATTTACCCAAACCCGAAATATTTAAAGTCAAACCGAACCGCGGGTCCAGTCGGGTTCGGTTGAAATCCAGTTATCCAACCCGATGCAGGATTCTACCACAGAGCGATACTTCTACGACTATATTTTTTAGAAAATGGTAACAAAAGTTTATGGTGGCATATCTGATGTTTAGAACACATTAAATATACTGTAGGCAAAATAGGTGATACCAGTTAAAGAATCCAAACGAATCACAATAAAAAACGAAATTAGAATTTAAGAAAATCACAATGTTAAAAATTTGTAAACCTTGAGGATTTCTGAATATTTCTACTTTATGAGATGAATCTGTTTTACTCCACAAATTGTTGCAGTAAAAAAGTGGTATTCGAATAACATTTAATTTCAAGACCACATTTCATACACTCTGAACAGGAGCATATCATCATATTGAGTGAATAAAAATTATCCCAGAGTAGAGTCTTGCACTTGAACCCGAAAATTCTGTTTAAAGTCAAACGAAACAAGATACGAACCCGACACATTTCAACCGGAAACTGAAATATTTGAACCCGAAGTGGAAAAAAAATTAATCCACATTTTAATAGAATTGTAGAAAAGTAGTCTAACATGAATTTTCTCTTTTTGTATAAAATAATCACATATACACACATTAATATTAAAATATACAGATTTTTAATTAAAAAAAAATATTCAGGTCTTTCTTTCGAAAAATCGGGTCAACCCGATCCCGACCCGAAAGAGTCAAAACCCAACCCGAAATTTACCCAAGCCCGAAATGCTTAAAGTCAAACCGAACCACTGGTTGAGTCGGGTTCGGTTGAAATCGAGAGCGATACTTCTACGACTATATTTTTTATGGAAAATGGAAATAAAAGTTTATGGTGGCATATCTGATGCTTAGAAAAGGATCTTATTTTTGTGAGAAGCATGGGCAGTGTTTCGCATATGTTTTTGATGGTAAATGTTCAAAAGAATTCTTTAAAGCAATAGAACATGTTTTTGAATACTATGAAATGGCTATCAAAATACGATCCAACACCGACAAAAGCACAACTTAAGTACGAAAAACTATATATGTATCTATAACGAGCAGTATGTATCTATAAAGTTCTCGAACATGTGACCCAGTCCAATAGTCTTCTCGTGCCGAAAAAGGTCGGATACAAAATTTCGTCAAAATCGTTTGAACCGTTTTTTAGATGCATTTAGCTTGACCATGACCCAAAATGACCCACTAATCGAATTTTCTCGAACATGCGACCTAGCCCAATGCTTTTATCGTGCTCGAAACTCGTAGGACACAAAATTTAATCAAAATCGTTAGAGCCGTTTTTTAGATAAAATTAATTTGACCCGCGTTGACCCAAAAATGACCCACTAATCGAAAGTTCTCAAACTTGTGACCCAGCCCAATTGACTTCTCATGCCCGAAAAAGGTCGAATACAAAATTTCGTCAAAATCGTTTGAACCGTTTTTTAGATGCATTTAGCTTGACCATGACCCAAAATGACCCACTAATCGAATTTTCTCGAACATGCGACCTAGCCCAATGCTTTTATCGTGCTCGAAACTCGTAGGACACAAAATTTAATCAAAATCGTTAGAGCCGTTTTTTAGATAAAATTAATTTGACCCGCGTTGACCCAAAAATGACCCACTAATCGAAAGTTCTCAAACTTGTGACCCAGCCCAATTGACTTCTCATGCCCGAAAATGGTCGGATACAAAATTTCGTCAAAATCGTTTGAACCGTTTTTTAGATACAATTAGCTAGACCATGACCCAAAATGACCCAAAATGACCCACTAATCGAATTTTCTCGAGCATGTGACTTAGCACAATGGTTTTCTGGTGCCCCAAAACGGTAGGATACGAAATTTCGTCAAAATCGTTAGAGCCGTTTTTAAGATAATTTTTGCATATATATATATAACCACCCACAGGATTTTGCTCGTATTAGAATATACGAGCAGGGAAGACCGAGCTATGCTCGGTCAAAATTAAATTTGAGTTCAAATATCATGACCCACTAATTGAATTTTCTCGTACATGTGACTTAGCCCAACAGTCTTCTCGTGCCGGAAAACCATAGGATGCAAAATTTAGTGTAAATTGAGCCGCTTTTTAGATATTGATCCACAATGACCCAGAAATGACCCACTAATCGAATTTTCTCGAACATGTGACCCAGTCTAATGATTTTCGCGTGCCCGAAACTCGTGAAATACAAAATTTAATCAAAATCGTTAGAGCCGTTTTTTAGATAAAATTAATTTGACCCGCTTTGACCCAAAAATGACCCCCTAATCGAAAGTTCTCGAACATGTGACCCAGCCCAATAGTCTTCTCGTGCCCGAAAATAGTCGGATACAAAATTTCGTCAAAATTGTTTGGACCGTTTTTTAGATACATTTTCTAGCTGGGGAAGCTTGACCATGACTCAAAATGACCCAAAATGACACACTAATTGAATTTTCTCGAACATGTGACCTAGCCCAACAGTCTTCTCGTGCCCGGAAACCATTGGATGCAAAATTTAGTGTAAATTGAGCCGCTTTTTAGATCTTGACCCACAATGACCCAGAAATGACCCACTAATCGAATTTTCTCGGACATGCGACCTAGCCCAATGCTTTTATCGTGCTCGAAACTCGTAGGACACAAAATTTAATCAAAATCGTTAGAGCCGTTTTTTAGATAAAATTAATTTGACCCGCGTTGACCCAAAAATGACTCATTAATCGAAAGTTCTCGAACATGTGACCCAGCCCAATTGACTTCTCATGCCCGAAAATGGTCGGATACAAAATTTCGTCAAAATCGTTCGAACCTATTTTTAGATACAATTAGCTAGACCATGACCCAAAATGACCCACTAATCGAATTTTCTCGAGCATGTGACCTAGCCCAATGGTTTTCTGGTGCCCCAAAACGGTAGGATACGAAATTTCGTCAAAATCGTTAGAGCTATTTTTAAGATAATTTTTGCATATATATATATATATATATATATATAACCACCCACAAGATTTGCTCGTATTAGAATATATGATATGATAATTAAGGTTTGGTCTAATAAAAATCCATATAAAAAATAATCTAAAGCTACTAAATTCATGTAATATATCGTCGCTACCATGTCAAACTATCGAATATGAAAAAATGGATTTTTCATCACTTTTAAAAATGGGCCGATTGTCACCACTAATTTTTAATAGTATTTTTCAGCAGAGTTGCCAGTTTGGCCTCCTTTTTATTCAGAAGTTTCGAATCCATACCAGAAATTTCAAATAGAAAACTTTGCTTCATTTAATGGCAGACAGACAGACATTTCGTAATTACTTAAAGTAATTTTTTTCATAAAATTTCCGGTGTCATTCGTCATTTCAGAATAAAAAAGAAAGCTAAACTGGCAACCATGTTCTTCATAAAAATGTTATTAGTATTTTTACTAGGCGAAGAATTCTAATAAAATTTAGTGGTGACAATCGGGCCAGTTTTAAAAGTAATGAAAGATGATTTTTTTTCGTATTCGATTGGTTTGACATGGTAGCGACGATAAGCTTGTTTTATTATTATTTGCTGTGCAAATTACCGTGTTTCTAATAAGCCTTAATGTCCATGTACCGAATATTATGTCATACTTCTCGTTTGCATTGTCCCTTGAAAAATAATGAGTTGTAAAGGTATATTTCTTGGGTTATTTTTTAATGCATCTGAGAAAATATGGTCACTATGCAGAGTTTATGAGGCGTTTTTGGGATGTTCTGTATAGTTCTGTATAGTTTTGCCTATGACAAAGATATTATTTTTGATTTATATAAAAATGAAAGAATAAGGAAAGAAAGGGTTCTTGTTGTGTTTTCAGGGCTCCCAAATGATCCGCCAACTGAATACCTATATTTTTTTAACAGAAAATTTCATGGTGGGTTTCTACAACATTTCTGAAAAAAATTACCTCCGAATGTTGTTTCTACAAAAACAACTCTAAAAATATTTCTTTTCTAAGAAAATACTGGTTTTAGAAAAACGGACCATTTTGGTAACCTTGTGTTTTGTACTGGAAGCTACAATAAATATAAGGATTTAAAAGACACTGAATGAAGTTGCTCCCAAATATTCTTATACAAATTGATCTAACTCCAGAATCTACGATATAAAAATGAATGCATACTCATTTAGTTTACTGTCTTTATTTGCACAAATTCTGCTGTTTGCAGTAAGCTTTCTTATTCATGTCTAATAACTCTTACTTTTCGTTCGCATTTATCTGTGAGTTGCAGGGGTATGTTTCTGGCACAATATTTCATTCTTTCTATATCCTTTCTTTTGTTACTTTAGTTCGACACATTACTAGCAAATATGTAAACTAGTCGTTGGGGGCCACCGTAATACTTATCTATCATGGAAATGCATAATATAAAATATGAAAATAAAACATGTGTAAACTATTTATAAAATGCATTGCCATTCGAATAAAATCGGGGCTTGATGACGTCATAAACTTTAAATGCTCTATGACTGAATTGCGTAAAAGAAACATCCTTATAACTCCAAAATTTATAATCATATTAAAAAATGGTTTACTGCGTCGGATTAAGCGTCTCCTTCCCGATTAAAATATATCTTTGAATTGAAATTTGAATGAAATACAGGGTCATGAAAAATCGAAGAGTGTTGAAAATAGGATTACAAATATCTCGGCAACTCATAATCCGATCGACTTCATTCTTTATGCAAAATTTATGTTTTTTTATTGCCTTTTATATTTACTCCTTACAATAAATCATTTCGAAAATTTTTATATACCTTTTATCAGAACGAATATTTCGAGAGTCCAAAAAAAATAGTTCCGGATAATTGAGGTTACTGAAATTCACTAAGTTTCTTCCCATTGTTACATACTACGTACATACCAAATTTCAAGTCTCTATCTCAATTTTTTCGGGAGATAGAGCGTTTACAGACACACAGACAGACGGATGGCAATTTTTTTTTCTTCTAAAAACATGTTTTTAGGAATCTTCAGTGTCTGAAACGTGTAAATCCGTCAAAAAAAATTTTCGATTTTCAAAACGATTACAAGACCTTACCCTATACTACGTATGATGGGTAAGTAAAACAGCAATCTTGTGAACTCCCCTAGTAACGTAAAATTTCCATTCCTATTATTCCTATTATTCCTAAAAATTCATTTCCTATTATTTTCTAAGTATTAGCAAACATTTGTACAGGATGAGCCAAAAGTTCGTGGTAGATTTTAAACCTCAATAACAAATCAAGTAATTGTCATACGAAAGTAAAGTACGGTTTCGACGAAAATGCTTGTCGTTTTCAAAAGGTTTGCTTAACACCCTTGAAGGGCGATGGGATATAATATACCCCGCTTAATTTTAATTAACAAATGCCGCATTGACACCAGAATTTTGAAGTAAAATTTTGCTTTTATATTGTACACAAAGAAAAGCTTTTATTTATTTTCAAAAAAATTTGTTTCTGATTCCTGGTGTGTCAATCAATCTATTTAACATTTTAGCAACACATGTAATTTGCCCCTGAAAGGGTTAAGTAAATTAAAAAAATATAATTTTCATAACTGTTCATAGATGGCGCAACACTTGCAAAGCTACGCAAAAATGTATCAGAAACTTTATACGATAAGCAGGCAATTGATCACAGATGCCGTCAGTTAATCCTACATTTGATATACATTTTTTGGTTACGTTATGCCTTTTGTTTTTACATAATTTTTCACTCTGTGACTCAGAAATATGGCTCGTAATTCATTTTACGTGACTCAAGATGCACTAAATTTTATCATCGTTTTGAAAAACACACAAAATAACTTTTATAATCTAACATAAAATTATCTCGCAGTAGTCAACAACTGTCTTCTGTGAGATCGGTAAGTCCATATTTGCAATTTCCTTTGACAAAACAACCTTGGCTAAAAATGTTCAGCTTCAAAGAAAGTTAGATAGTACGAGGGTAAGTCATTAAGTAAGTCACAAAAGATAATTAAATAATAACTTACAATGATATTCACTTAAAAACTATTTTTATTTCTCAACATTTTCTCTACCAATATTTATGCACTTATATCACCGTTTTATCACTGCCCCAACACCAGCTGCATAACATTCTTTGGGTTGCTGTCTCAGCCACATTAGGACTTCAAGTTGAACCTTTTCATCATCTGTGAACATAATCTTGCAACTTCTTCAACATCCACCATACAGATTCGACTTAGCCCCAAGCGATTTTTATCTATTTAGTCCACTAAAAAATCATCTTGGAAGCAATATGATGTTCACAGATGATGAAAAGGTTCAACTTGAAGTCCTAATGTGGCTGAGACAGCAACCCAAAGATCTTATCCAGCTGGTGTTGGGGCATTGATAAAACGGTGCTATAAGTGCATAAATATTGGTGGAGAATACGTTGAGAAATAAAAATAGTTTTGAAGTGAATATCATTATTATTATTTAATTATCTTTTATTATCTAATTATCTTTTGTGACTTACTTAAGGACTTACTCTCGTATAACAAGTTGTCACACTAGGAGGTTTAGCTTTTCTTGGAGCTGTAGATTTCAGGCTCATGTCCATAGAAATGGTCAAAGAGCTTTGACCATATTCTGTTTCAGTACCTTTCTCCTATTTTTTCTTTCTGTATAAACCACATACTTTGAATTCTGTAAGTCAAATTTTGAAACACATTATAACTTTCATAACAGGGCATCATTATTCATAAAGGCTTTTATTGCAGAACTTAAACGCGGCGCTGAAACGATGAATTTTATTATGTTCAAGCATACGTCACAATAAAATGTATATTACTAGTTTACATATTTCTCGGATCTATTCAGTATTAGCCATGGAATAACACCGTGACGTCACTTCAGAAATGTCGGTCATATTTTCGGTTATTTTAGAATTTTATTATACGCCAGTAAAGTATGATGTCACGTAATAGTCGCTGGTGTCAAGAAATTGAATATGCAATATTAATTTCCCATAGATGTACATAATTTTTTTCTTTGCATATTAATTTGCATTTTTAAGAAAATTCAGGCGCCGCTCTGAAAGGTAGTCTAAAACATTCCTTATAAATACATCAAACGTCTGATTTTAGCATTAAAATATATATATATATATATATATTGAAAACTGATAATTCCAGAGGAGCAGCAGTGGGGCCTGTGAATTGGAGATGTTTTGAATTCTTGAATGTTTTTTAAAAAAAACATTTTAAAGTTTTAACTGGGAAATGTTCCGCAATCAGATTCATAATCAATTGGCGTAGTTTAGCGATCGTCGTTTGGAGCAAAATGAAATTCATTTTGGTAAGCCAAGGCAAACATTTATGGTACCCCATTTACACATTACCCTTTTGATTTTCATCTGAGTTGTATTATATTTTTGTATTATTTTCCTTTAGTTTTACACATTCACTTTGTTGCTTGCATAAAGTTCACTTTCTGTCTAAGTAATTAAGTGATATAACACGTAGACTCCTTTAAATCAACATGGCTTAAAACCAGTGGTTGTACGGATTTTAGAATTTTTCGGATTTCTGGTCACTGTTTCGTTTACATTTTTAAACAGTAATTTTAATTTAATAATGCACTTGAAATTATAATGAATGCTTACAATAAAGTAAAATAATAAAAATAAGACCATTTAGAAAAAAAATTAAAATATTAAAAGTAAAGGCCAAGTAAATAATTAATAATGCATAACTAAATATGCATAATGTTGAGATAACTTTTTCTTGAATTATTCAGTAAAACTCTTCTTATAAATGTACACAAATAAATCACATGAAAATCCCCCTAGGGCTCCCCCGAGTAGATAATCGGCCGTCATAAAATCAACGAACCAACTAACCGTCAATTTTTGGAAAAGAGTTGCACATAATGTAAAAGAAATTTTCTAACGTTTAAATTCTGGCCCCACAAATTGAATATTGCCATTAAATATATTTGAAAGTTACATATTTGTAAAATGCTTAAATAACTGAAAAAAAAAAAAAAAAAAGAAATCTTTCACTTTCCAAATAAATTTTTAAATAGCTTAGGATTCAGTGATTTGCATTAATTTTTATTCAGTTTTAATATCTTATTAATCTGTAGAAACGTTATTACTAAATTGAAATTACTAATTAAATGTATATTATTTGAAATATTTTCCTATTTTACATTTCATACGAGCTGTTAAAATCTCAAAGTATCTATTCTGAAATTAGAAATTTAAATTTTCTTCGACGGCATCTGATCATTATATTTCCTATTATGTAATATTCCAGAATATCAATTTTATTAATCCTTCATTAAAAATCATTGTATTAAACATAAAATCTTATTGTGCGTCTGTATTTCTCATACAAAACAAGAATAACATCACTGAAGTCCATGGGTCATATATGACCCACCCCGATAGTTCTAGGTATACAAGAAGCGCGGTAGTTCTAGTGTATTCATTAGTGAACATCTATTTGATTTGTGGGCTAACCCGCAATAGAGCCCACAGCTGAGGTTGGCCACGTCATTAAATATTTTCCACACACACACACACACACAAACGTTACAAAGTGCATTATTCAGTAATTATCAATCATTATTCAGTAATTCAATCAATTATTCAATCAATTATTTAATCATTAAAATGTATGAAAAATTACAATCGTTGAAATGTACTAATTGGCTCACCAATCGAATGCAAGTTTTCAGTTTAGGACCGCTTTCATAAAAACACATCTAATGTATAATATCTCTGATGACGGTAAGTTGCTTATTATTGAAACCGGTGTGCAATATTCGCTGAATCTTTTAGTTCTTTAAACGTATAGTTTTGTAGCTCTATTTTTAAAATACTTACAATTTTTTATTTTGTATCACTAAGCAGAGTTTGGCGGAACAGTTTCGACTAGTAAAAAGGATTTCATCTTTAAGGTGGTTCTCGAATTCCCTGCTCAACAACGCGAAACTTTCTGACACATTTTCTGACTCATTTTTAAACATAAAGCTATAAAACTGGCAGGCCTGACTACTGAAACGATTTGGAATCGAAATGCGTTTTTAATATTTTTAATAAATAACTTACTTATCGAGTTATAAGCAATTCGTTTTACGTAACGACAATTTTTTCCTCTTTTTCAGGCTGCTGCATCGGGAATCATGTTTAAAATGCCGAATTTGGCAGCATTTTCTGAAAGATCTTCTGCCTTTACTAAAAAATGGAAAACGTCTTTCGATTACACAAGTTTCTCAATAAGAACACCGCGCAATTTCATGTGTTGCCGAGCAAAAATTAATTCAGGAATGTGTCAGAAAATAGCTCTTTTGGATTTGAGAACAACCGTAACTGAAAATATATTTTGAAGTAATTTACTGCATTAAATGAATTAATATTTCTCTGTTTTCATTTTGACTAAAGTTACTTTTATGTACTTTTTCATTTACTTATTTTTAACAAAGATTTTTAACAAAATGTATTTCCAGACAAACACTATATTTAATATGTAGTAAAATATTTTGGCACTTGTGAAAAGAAAAATAACTCAAAATTACATCAATTTAACTGAATCACAATAACATTATTAAGTTTTGTTCATTTAAATTTACATTTCGTTTTAATATTTAAAAAAAAAAAAAAAATATGCACGTTTTGAAATAAATATGATATCAATACTGCACTGTTATCAGAAAATTTTTCTGCATTGCTCACTCTCTTTTTAAAGTGTGTACGAGACTTTCTAAGATTCTGACAAAATTACTCTTACTTATACGCGATACACAGAAATTATTTTTTCTACACCAGTTTTTGTTTAAAGTAATTTTTGCCTTATTAAGTCGCAGAACTTATAAATCAAATTTTACTGTTTTAAAATAGTGGTAAATATGATATCAATACTGCACTGTTATCAGAAAATTTTTCTGCATTGCTCACTCTCTTTTTAAAGTGTGTACGAGACTTTCTAAGATTCTGACAAAATTACTCTTACTTATACGCGATACACAGAAATTATTTTTTCTGCACCAGTTTTTGTTTAAAGTAATTTTTGCCTTATTAAGTCGCAGAACTTATAAATCAAATTTTACTGTTTTAAAATAGTGGTATGAAAAAGTAATTACTGAACATCGCGTATAAGTAAGTGAGAGGTCACTGTACTAAAAGCCTGACAGCAATTGTTGAGCAGCTTTAAGTATTATTACAGGAATTTTGATATTTTTCAAGAAATAATACAATTATTGTATTTAAATAAAACCAATATAAATATCTGAATTTATTTTATTTTCCTATAAAAACTGTATTATTTTTAGATGTCGCCGCTTAAAAATTAAACATGGAAAAAAGTCGATGCTCATCTGTTGACATAATAAACATAGTAAATTTTCACAGAAAACAATTTAGTGCTGCCATCTATACTAAAACATAAAAAATAATTTATTGCAACTGATTGTGTTTTGGTGCTGCCACCTATTAGAAATAACAGAAATAAACAATTGCAAAATATAGATCGTAGAAAAGAAGATATAGAAATTCAGAACTGTTCGGCAATTATTTTTTTTGCGTCAGAATTCCATTAAATAACTCGAATTAAAATTTAAAATACTACTCAACTATTTACGTAAAAAAGTACATTAATTTACTGAATCTTTAGATTGAGGGTTGTACGTGTATATAAAAGAGTAAAATTATTATTTAAATTGCAATTTAATTAATAAAATTGATAAATTGCAATATTATGTTTATTCGATAAATGCATTTCATTTATTTGGTACCGACAAAGTAAATAAATAAATGCAGTATTCATAAAGTTAAGAAAAGTTATTAAAAGTTAACTATTAACACATAACTTTAAATAAAATAAAAGAAATCAATTATATTTCATATTTGAAATTATTTGTTTATTTGTATTATATTATACCTAAGAGCTAGGCTTAAACTTATCAAATAAAAAAGAAAAATCATTATGCAAAATTACCACAAGCGTAAATAAGTAAATGTGTCATTTTTATTTTTTCAATAGGAAATAGATATACATTTTTAATATATCCGAAGGAGGAAGTAAAACTACGAAATTATTATTATTTTTATTATTATTATTATTTTGCAGTTTTCAATTTAGCGCCAAAATGTCGTATTTTACGGATATTCTTATCTTCCGTAATCGTGTCCATAGCCAAATAATGTATTTGAGCAGTATTGTTTAAAATCTTTAGTGGTATTCACGTCATTTTAAAGGATATTGTAGCTATGTTAGCATTGCTTAGAAGTGGACTTAATTAAAGAAGATTAATGTAAATATCGCAAACAATTTGCAGTGTATGCGTCCTAAGACAACTTGGCACCGAAACGGCATAGACACGATCACGGAAGGTGTCACTGGAAAAAGTTAAAAGCTAAACTCAATAAGTTTAAAACATCAACCAACGGGTTCTGGTGGGTCGAGGCGTTCTTATAGCTCTTACAAATAAAGAAAAGGAAAAGAAACGGTTTTTAATTTGCTCTGGGCAATCAGTTTCCAATCGTGGCTAGTCATCTGTTAATTGTTACTTTTAATTATTTTAGAAAACAAATATTAATTATGATGAGAGAGATTTAAAAAAAAAATCATGCTTGAAAATTATTTAAAAAGCCATAAATAGCCATTAGCGGCTCCCTGCAGTTCTTGATCCCCATGAAAGAGCAGGATTGGTGTATTTTAGCTAGTGTGGCTTAGCGTAACTTTAATTTCGATATTTTAACGTTGTGTATGTGGTGTGCACGCCAGTAATATCGTCAGACTGAATAACTTTTTTAAACATGACAAAAAATTTTTAACAATTTATTAATAATCCAAAGACCAAATTGTATGGTTAATTCTCACCTAATAATTAACACCTGAAATTCTCGCTTTTGTAAGTGAAAAGAACTTTCTTTCAGAACAAATGTGTTGAAAATTATTGTCCAAAATGTCTTTAAAAAAAATTATCAATACATTTTATTTAATTTAATTTTTTCTTCTTTCATGCATAGATATCCTTTTCGACATCTCTTCAAGTTATAATAATAATAATAATAGTAATAATAATAACAATAATAATAATAAGACCTGACTTAACTGTAATCCAAAGTTTTAAATTTGTGCGAAAAAAGGAAGAGAAAAAGAAAAATATACTTTCCTTCAGTACAAACTGTGAGCCAAAATAGCCACCACAAGCAACATGAAATAATAATGATAAAATAAAGAAATAAGTATTTTTTAAACAATTTGTGAAAAAATATATATATATTTCTCAAATTCAACCTCCTTTTAAACGTATCTGCGCTAACTTCCTTTTTTAAAAAGTCAGTTAAATAATAATAATAATAATAATCCTAACACATAACTCTTATCCAAGGCTTGAAGTTCTTACGCAAAAAGAGAAAAAGAATCAAAACGAAAGAAAGAAAAATACATTTTTTTTCCCATACAAGCTGTAAACGAAAATATTTACGCCGAACGTCATTAGAAAAGAAAATAAGAAAACTTCCTTTTGGTAGAATTTTTCAACAAAAAAATCTATCTCGAACACTATTTAATAGTAATAATAATAATAATAATAATAGAACTGCATTATCTTCTTCATTTATTATTATTATTATTATTATTATTATTATTATTATTTCGCTAACAGAATAATTTTCCGATGAATCCCTGAAACACATTTACGTTCCTTTTTATTTATTTATTTATTTATTTTAGGGAAAAATAAATTTAATAGTCTTAAGACCGAATTTTACTGTAATAAAAAAAAAATTGAAATTTCCTCTTTCTTATTCGGGGAATTTTTTTTTCTTTCAGTACAAACTGTGAACGAAAACATCCATCAACATTGAAAAAAATATATAAATAAAATCTTTTAATACAATTTGTGAAAAAAAAAAAAGAATTCTGAAATACGTTATAAATAATATTATTAATAAGGACAATGATAATTAAAATAATACTGCATGTATTCTTTATTTCACATTCACGTTAGTTTTCTAACCGCCCCTATAAACGAAGTTACATTATTACTTTTTTTTTTTTTTTTTTTTTTTTTTTTTTTAAGTTGATTAAATAAAAAGGTTAATAATCCTAAGACCGAAATATACTGTAATAGAAAGCTTGAACTTTCATCTCTAAAAAGATTTAAAAAAAAAAAAAAAAAAAACTCTTCTGGTACAAACTGCACTTAAAATACCTTCCTCCAAACACCATTAAAAAATAATAAAAATTATAAAGTATTTCACTCAATTTGCGTTTTTCTTTCGCGTGTAGATCAGTTGTTTTTTACCACCCCTCAAACGCACCTACACTGATGTGCATCATTGTTTGACACGATAAACTGAGATACGTAACTGATGCTTGCGTGGAACTGCATTGATTGCTCGTAGGTTACGTAATATTATGAAAACGAAGATAAATACTACAAAGCTTTGGGGTAGAAAAATCGTTTTGTGTTTTCTGGTTATTGTCATAATCAACTCACTACTCAGTTGAAATGGGACGAAACATGAATCGGTTCATTTCTGAAAATTCAGATAATAAAACTTTCTAAAAGTTTTCACAAAGGTACGCTTTAATTTAGGTGTTTCTTGTTTCTAATAGTAATTGTCTTAGGAGTTTAAGAAATTATCCACATTAAAAAAGTCCAATTTAGTTTATTCGAAGCTACAGCTGGCTCAGTTTTCAAAAATTAAAAACGAAGACTGAAAAACAAAAATATTTGTTTTTCTTACAAGTGAATTATCTGGATAATTATCTAATAACAGGATTATAAAGAGTGGAGTGTATTATTAATTATTTCGAAGAGGTGTGCAAATTGAAAGGTAAGCAAAATATTATTATTTAACAGTAGTGGAATATATTGTATGCTTTATATTTATCAATAAGAAACCTATTTTATTCACGTGCATATCGTACAAGTGGTTTTTTTTCATTCATTCTTTCTTTTTCTTTCTTTTCTTTTCTTTTCTTTTTTTTTTTTTTTTTAGCGACAGAGTGAGAGCTTTTTTTTTTTCAGACAATAGTCAAAGCGTTGTTAAAGAAATATAGAGAGAACATTGATATGAGTTTTAGATCGGTTATAGAGTTTTTGAATTGAGATTTTATTATTATTACTATTATTATTATTAGTGCTATTGTTGCTGTCCTTGTCAGTTCAAAGCATAAAAATCTGCCTCGTTTGCGGATTTTATTTAAGCATTATTAATCTAGGAAAATGTATTATAACCACCAACGAAAATATACAATAACCTCTTCTGAGTTACCCATAATTCCGAAAAGAGTTATTTATCTTTAGAAACCTCAGAAACCAATATATTTTCGAGATTTAAAAAACACTTTAAAAAACGCTTTTTTTTTTTTTTTTTTTTGAACCGAGCTTGTCCTGAATTTTATTCTTCCCACCGAGCCCGTCTTGGACTGCCATTTTATTTATTTACTGACCCGCCCGGCATTGCCTGGGCCCGTGATAATAAATTTAAACAAACCTCATCTTTGTATCACTACATAGTATAAAACAAAGTCGCTTTTTCTGTCCCTATATCACTATGTACGCTTAAATCTTTAAAACTACGCAACGGATTTTGATGCGGTTTTTTTTAATAGATAGAGTGATTCAAGAGGGAGGTTTATATGTATAACACGACGTTCTACGTAGATTAGTTATTGAATTATGATAGAAAGTTTTGTTATTTTGGCCGAAAAGGTTACCATTGCTATTTTTTTGGCGATCATTATTGTTGCAGAAAGAAATGAAAAGGCTATACATCACCAAAAATAAAAGAAAAACTGTGTTAAATTAATAAAAAAAAAAAAAAAGAAAAAGAAAGAAAAAAGAGTTTTGATGAGAGAATATTATAAAACGAAAATATTTAATTTAAACATGATTGGGAATGTTCGCAATGCTTAAAAAATTATTCAAGGGGCAAGATTGCTATCGAAACAATATTTCGCGATTTATCTTTTCTTTTGGCGATTTTGATTTTACTTTTGATCCTAAACAATTTGATTTTAAGCCAAAAGGTGTCTTTTTTTTTTTTTTTTTTTTTTTTTGATACAGAAAGAATTGAAATGGCTATACAGCTGGAAAAATAAAAGAAAAAGCTGTTATTAATTTTATTTAAAAAAAAGAAAGGAATTATAGGGGGAAATTCGAAAATCAGGTGATATTTTTTTTTATCAAATATTAGCTTTTTCAGTATTTGATTCGGATTATGAAAGATTAGCCTTCTGAAAAAGTTCTACTGGACGGATTTTGATGAGAATTGTATTGTTAGTCAGGTGCTATTTCAGGAATGATTTTAATGTACTACATATTGTTCTACGCTGCTTAGTCAAACAGTTGTGTGAAGGTTATACAGTCAGGAGAACCCGATTCCGAAAGATTAGCCTTTTTGAAAGTTTTTACTGGGCGTATTTTTTGCGACTTGCATTGTTAAGTAGATAATTTGTAAGGATGGTTTTAGTATATTTTATATTGTTCTGTTTTAGAATTACGTGGAAAAGTTCTATAATCAGATGAACCCGATTATAAAAGATTAGCCTTTATAAAAACTTCTACTGAATGGATTTTGTTAATTAGTTTGCATTGTTAGTTCGATAATTTTTAGTGATGGTTTTAGTATATTGCATATAGTTTTATCATTCTTTAGCAAACCTTAACTGTAAATGACCAAATAAAAGAGTTGGTCCTTAACAGCTAAAATTTTGACTGCACATTAGAAAATATAATAGCGCAATCACGTCATTTTTCAGTAATGTGGAAGGATATTCCAGGTAAATAAACAGATTGCTTTCAAATACAAGGTCAAATTAAACGATATATTTTGTTTGCTTCAAGGTTCATTTATAGAAACTGACCAGCGCAGCGGGCGTAGCTTGCTAGTGATTTGATATAATTAACCCGATTTTGTATGAAATTATATTTTCAAATGAAAAATATTGATATTTAGTGATAAAAGCACTCGTAAAAAGACATTTTCTTTCTTTTTTTTTTCTAGTCGAGTCGTTTCATAGTTAAAAATAATAATAATAAATAAATAAATAAAAAATAAATAAATAAATAAAAAATTGTTCTTGTTGCCCGAACTTTTTAAAATTTTTATCTGCTGTTATACTGCTGCTGATATAACTGTTTTACTAGCCCGTGTAAAAAGTTCGTAAAAAAATATTGTTATCTAGTTGTTTTTTTTTTTTTTTTTTTTTTTTTTGCGTCGGCTCTTTTAACATAAAAAAAAAAAAAAAAATAGTTCCCATCTTCCGAATTCTGTAAAAGTTTAAACGGTTATAAATATAACTGTATCCAAGCTGACTTTAAAACTTGGTCAAAAATATGCATATTTAGTGGTGAAAACATGAATTGAAGCAGAGCAGCGACCCGCCAAAACATTCCGGTTTCTTTTTTTTCTTTTCTTTTCTTTTTTTTTTCAAAATTTTTTTTAGATTTTATTTATTTATTTATTTTTTATTATTTCTACGCATCTGAATGTTTCAAAATTTTTGTAGGTAACGTAAATGTGGTCTGTCGAAATACACTAAAAAGGTTGTATTGAATTACGCACGTTTAGTTACTTTTAGCGTAGAAAAAAAAATAGTCTCCGTGAGGCGCGTAATTCTGAAAGGGTTAGAATTCGCAGTTTTAAAAAACCATTGCACCATCAATTAGAAGAAGGTTTCAGCTTTAACAGCATATTTTTGGTTTGTCGGTACCTGTAAAATTGCGTCTTGGAGGGGCGTTTCCATAAAGGGAAACTTTAACCACGATATATTTTCGAATTATGATTGCGGCATTTGAGACGTAAGAGTACGATATTTCTGAATATGGCTTCCAATTTTAACTTTACCGAGCGGTTTGGTTAATTTAAACCGATTTACAAAAAAAAAAAAAAAAAAAAAAAAAAACTTGCGTTTGTTTTTTCCATTTCTCGCGATGCATAAATCAGGTTCTAGGCATGCGCGAGCAATTTTGCCGGCTCGCAAAGAAAGAGGAGTTGATTGGGTTGTTGAGTAGTTGAGGTTTTTGATTAGTTTTTAATACCTCAGCTTATTATCAAAATATTAAAAATCTGAGTCACAGGTTCATCGAGACATGCCTTGGACTATCCTTATCGAATTTTTCAGAGTTCTAGGTGCGTTAGATTTCGCTATCCATCGCAGACACACAGACACACACCGAGCGAAACTTTCTTTAATTAGTATAGATTTATGGAAAAATAATAGTGATGACATTTGTTTAACAAAATCTTTAGAAATCTAATTTGATTTGAAAAATTAAAGGGTAATACTTTTAAAATCTATTTCTTTCATTGCAGAGCTTTAAAATAATGCTTTTTTTTTAACCATATTTTTATTTCGTTGTAATGGGTTACCTATATGAGTTATCTTACTGAATTTTCATTTGAATATAATTATCTAAATCAGTATTTTTAATGAATTTTTATGTACGTAATTGTCCAAGTCCATACTTTTAATGGGTGTTTATGTACGTAATTGTCTAATTGGTGATTTATATTATTGTTATTCCATATTCTGTCAATTGCGACATATAATTTGAAAATAAAATCTATGCATAAGTAAGTGTGCTTTTTGAATACTTTTAACTGTAGGATAATGTTGCTAGAAATATCGGCATGACTTGCTAGAAATTAAGTCGGGACGGACCGAATGTTTAGATTTCATAACGAATAGTAGAATTTTAGTAGTGTTAGCTGTTTCCAAAGTATTTAAATTTTAGTACATTATTTTATGCATTTTATGTAGTGTATATAAACATTATTGATACGGGACAACCCTGAAAAATTCGGATTAATTTCTATGTATGAATTTTCCTGAAAGTGCATTTCCCACTGTGTTAAGCGTTTTTCATCACTACGAAATTTTACTGTAGTAAGTGCGTGTTAGTATAATATACATGGCTGCACAAAAGAATGTGAATATATTGCCATTTATATAGAGCGATTCCAAGAAAAACGTTTTCTAGTTGAATTAAATATTAGTTTTATTTTTTGGTTATGTATAAACATCTAATTTAGGTAGATTTCGTAAGAAATACTACCTATTACATTCTCCCAGTTGGAATTTCTGAAAAATTTTTGCAGATCTAACGCCGATCATGACTCCAAGCACCCAAAAACACCCCCAGTTCAAAATTTTATCTATCTATCTATCTATCTATCTAGGTCACTTTTTTATGGACACGATAACTTCAATAATTCCGCACAAATCTCTTCCAAACTGATACATAAAATCAAGAGACATAAAATCTCGACCATGTTCGTTAATGGGCAAAATCGTTCTAAGGGAGGAAGGGGGAAATGGGGGGGGGAGCTTTTTATGAAAACCGAAGAAGCCCCATAACTTCTTAATTATGATACGTATCGAATCCGTTTACAGTTATTATTACTTCTAGGAACAGGGCCGAAAATTTATGTATGACAGATGTTTGATATCATTAAAAATGGCCCTAAGGGGAAGGGGGAAAAGAGGGGTTTCAGAAGAAAAAAATTCATAACTTCGTCAATCCACAAGATATCAAATCCGCTTAAAATTATTATAAATCTTCTTAATATTATCTAAAACTTTTATACTGACAAGTTTTTTTTTATTGAACCAACCCTTATAGCAAAAAAAATATTAAAAACAAAAAAATCCCTGCCGGCTTCGCCTACAAACAAGGTAGATTTCGAAGTTGGCGGTCCCAACTGCCGAATCATGGCAAAAAGGTCATTTCTTCTGCAATTCCCAACAAACAGGCGACCCACGGTCTGCGTCTTCGAAATCTACCTGTGCCTGTAGGCCGAGCCGTCAGGGATTTTTTCATATACACGTCTGCACAAAAGAATTCGCATATATCACCGTCTATAGTCAGTAATTGCTGAAATTGGATTTGTAGTTGTGTTACGTGATTTCTAAGCTGTTTATTTCGATATCTCATTTAATTGTACGGAAAAAAAATGAAATTTCATAACCAATATTCTAATAGTGTTTGAAAGCGTTTCACTCTCTAAGCCCGATGCATGATTTTTATTTCTTGTTTTTATTTATTTATTTATATTTTTGGGATTTTCATCTCTATGGTAACCCGATTTTAGCCGAATCCAACCCGACCCGCACTTCTGGCTGTATTGGGTTGACGCTAATCTTTTCGCTACGGGACCGGTTCGGGTCAGGTAGACTTTTAATATTTCGGATTCAAGCTGGTTTTGGATTTAATTTTGACATTTTTTAGGTCAGGTTCATGTTTATCTTTTTATTTTTTTTTATCCTATTCAATTTTTTTTTTTTTAATAAACTATATATTTGAATATCGCAATGAGTGTATATGTGTAAAATTTATATTAAAGATATATTTGCATGTGCAATTTTTCTTTTATTGTCTTAAATTATAGATTGATTTTCTGTCACTTCGGATTCGGTTCGAGTTTCGGGTTGACTTTCAGCAGAATTTTCGATTTCTACTTGGATACAACCGACCCCTCTAGTCGGACGTAAAATCTACGGGAGTGAGCAAATTTTTTTTCAGTCAGTTCCAGTTATTTAAATTATAACAATAATACATTATTTTTAGGTGAGTTCGTAATTATATAAATACGTAGCTCTCATAGTCCGTCCGTCTGTCTGTCCACATATAACAGAGCAAAAATTACCCAACCAAATGATTTGAAATTTAATATTTAAAATCGTTGTAGAATTGTGTCGAGTTATTTCAAATTTTATGAAAATCGAATCAAAACTTAAAAATATATTAATAAAAGTTTTCTTCATTTTATTACATCCTGTCACACTTAATCTATATAATAATAAAAAATGCAAATCATATGACCGAGAAAAGCAAATACGGGCTGAGCATTTCTTTTTTCATATGCCAGGAGGCCATTTTTATTAAAATAATTTTTTCGAATAAAATTGCATAAAAGTTATATTTATAGAAAGATCATTCAAAAAATTGTTTGTTTGAGAGATGACTTACATTCAAAGATGTATAGTTTCTAAGATAACTTCATTTAAAATTAGGTTGAAAGCCGAATATCTCCACTCATTAAAGTAAATCAACACAAGAAATTCGTTCATTATGAGTCATAAAAATATTAAGCCATGGAGGTAATCATTCGCAAAGCAAGATCTCCATGGTGAATTTTGTAGCACTGTCCGGTGTCGAAAAGAAAATTCACATCTGTAAATGTGTCATAAGTAATAATAATAAAAAAAAAAAGACATGTTCATTTCACTCATAGCAGACGATATAACTCATTTCACTGAAATATAGACCGGGAGGCGGCAGTACAGACAATCACCTCATCGAGTTCACGGCTGGAATTCCAGAATTAGTTAAAACTTGATTCGCATATTAAAACGCAATCGGTCTGCCAAGTCATATCTTGGTGGAAAACACCCGAAAACCCGATTTTAGCGGTTGGCTCGTAGGTTTACCATTGTGTGTTCCTGCTCCCAGTCCTCCATGTTTTCATAGCTTTGGGTACAGGAAAACCTACGAGTCAACCGCTAAAATCGCGTTTTAAGGTGTTTTCCACTAAAATATGACTTGGCAGACCGATTGCGTTTTAATATGCGAATCGAGTTTTAATTAATTCTGGAATTTCAGTCGTGCACTCGATGAGGTGATTGTCTGTGCTGCCGCCTACCGGTCTAATAATACAGATGATTTTTTTTTTTTTTTTACATTGTAAAATTAGTTATAATACGATTTGTCACATTTAGCGTACAATTTCCAATTTGTTTATTTTATTTTCTGTGTTTGTAAGCTGTATAAATACGATTTATTTATTCATTTATTTTCAGGTAGTATTACGGCCTGAGATCATGCCAGAAACTGGAACTATAGATATAGTTTATTCATCTCCAAAAACTATACAATGGAATATTGGCAATTTCTTCCTACTACCTAAGCGAATTGGCTATTTAGTTGCAAGCCCAAAATTTAATTTTCATGAATATAATTGCCGAATAATAGTCTTTCCAAATGGTACTGACAATCTACCTGATATCATGATGGTTACGGTTACAGGAATCGGCAAAGTAGGAATTGTCAAATGGGAACTGGAGATTTGCCGTACAGACCAAACAGTTTTAAGAACGTGTGGTGGATGGAAGAAAGACGGGGTCGAAGTAGAAATGTCTATGCTGATTCCGTACAAAGAAGTTGAGATTGGGTGCTATGCTAGAGGATTTATGAGAATATCTTGTACGCTGTACACTGAGAACGACGTCTACAGAGAAAGGCAACAGAGGAAATTTAAAGAAATTGGATCTCAAACTGAAGCAACTTTAAGTAAGAGTATTTTATTTCTTTCATTCTACATCATGTTTAATTCATACTAGTAGCCAAATAATATTAATTCGACATTTTGAAAATAATGAAACATTATTGCCGAAACGTCGGTTCAGGCCTACTGTGGAGACGCAAAAAGTTTTTGGTTTCTGTCTGTCTGTTCCACGATAAATGCCGTAAAAATCGTTCTATTAGGTTGATTTTTGGTGGGTATGTGGGTGAGGTACCCGGAATTAGTTGTATAGATTTTAGTTTCATTTGGTTCATTCGTTCGAAAAATATAGAACATTTCTTTTTAGGTCATAATGCTTTTCTATGGGAATGCAGACGATTTTCAAATTTCATTTTTAACTGAGATGAAAATCGCATATTTGAATAACGTAAAATTTTAAACGTAAAATTACTAATGCTAAATTTTCAATATGGAGGTTTTAAATATATCCAATAGCTTTTAAAATTTGCCGATACATTCATTAGAATTTAGAAATTAATTGTTTAAATTATTGGAAAAATTTTAGCATCTGTTCAGGAAATATAAAACATTTTATTTTGATACATTTTATAAATTTTAAAATGCATTTCTTTTTACTTTGCTCTTTAATTTATTAGTTGCTTAGCAACCCTATTTCAAAGAATATCAAAATAATAAAATTCAAGGAACTCGCAGTATTTTGCTGCAATAGTTTATTATCAAAATAAACTATTTTTGTATTCTATTGACATAAATGAAGAATTTATTTTATAATACAAGTTTATATATAGTACAAGTTTATTTTTTTTAATCTAAAAAGTTACACGAATAAGAAGGTCTTAAGAATTTCAGACTATCATTGAATAAACCGTGTTTAATTTAATGCTTCTCATTTCTGAAACCTTCGAAGTATTTTATATGCCTATAAATATGTATGTACAGTATAACCTCGATATCTCGAACCTCTGGGAAAGAGAAAAAATTCGAGATATAGAGGTTTCGAGTTATCAAGGTTTGGACAAAATTAAAAATCTAAATCTTAGAAATTGTGTTTTGCTGTAAAAAATAAGATTCATTAAAAACTATATGTACAATCTACTAATAATTAAAAAAATACTATTTTCAACGTTTTAATATAATTTCAAAATTGTGTTATACACATATACCTGTTTTATACGGTTTATAAAACCTTCCATTCTCATCCTTTAAGTCTTTGTATCAACAAAGGAATAAAAGAATGTGAAACCGGCGTCTAGATCACACTGTCCCTGAAGCAGATAATAGTCAACGGAAAAAATAATATTAATTTCTGTGGAAAAAATTGTGATATATCAAGGGTTTTGAAAAATATATTTCGAGATAACTATGGAAAATACGTAAGAATATTGATAAAAATTCAGGGGAATTTCTTTTTTTCGACATATCAAGGGTTTCGAGATAAAGAGGTTCGAGATATCGAGGTCCGACTGTTTTATAAAAAAAAAAAAATTGCGGATTGATGTAAGATGCTAAATAATATGAAAAGTGAGATTAAAAAACGATGACTTTTAGAGCTGACGTTCAGGCTCCTGATCTGCAGATTTACTAGTTTAACAACTAGTGTAAATGTTCGTCCTAGGATGGTGGTTAAAATCATGGTTTTCAGTTAAAATTTAAAATAATTGATAAAAATATTCATATACTATTCATCGACAATCACGTTTCATGTTAATTTTCTTTAAGTTCGGGGCCTGATTCTGATTTCATGCGCCTCTAGCGTTTTAACAACAAATTTACTATTTAATGTAAATAAGATGACAAAAGAGAGGAGAAATTACAGAAATATCTTATTTAATAAAGGGAAACAGATATAGATTGAAGGCAATATCAGTACAAATAGCTTTTACTGACTTGTATTGCAAGAAATGTAAACATAAGAATTTTATTTTTTTTTAAATCTGAAATGTTTATTTCTGTTCTTCATTAAGAACGAGCTCTGGGGACCTGAAAATTTGTAGAAATTCTAATATACATCCATACACATGCGTATATACGTACGTGAAATAAATTTTAAAATAGCGAAAATGAATTCAGAGAACTTCAAAATGTTAAAATAGACCGATATTTACATAATCGGATTTTTATCCGGATTCAATACGTTCCTCAAACTCATTTGATGTTATATAATCGCCTGCTGGCGTCATATTCACCTGCTTTCTGTACTTTCTCATATTTATGTGCTCTTGTGTTACTTAGAACTCTTTAAAAATCTCTGTTATATTCCAATATGAAGTCATATTCATCTGCTTTTTCAGTCGTAAAACTTTTTATTCATTTTCATATTTCACTTGGAAATCTTTCAATAGAAAATTAATTGTTGTGGAAATAATTTTATTGTGGATTTTAATTGTTGGCAGCTGCTATAACGAAAAATGTTTAAATATGACAGAAAATTGCTGTTAGATGGATGGATTCTGCCCGGAATCGTCACCTCACTTGCGTATTATATAAATAAATGATTTGTTCTGTTTATATTATTAGGCGGCTCTGCCTTCTAACAGCTACGCTCACCAACCCTCGTCCAGACACCACAGGCTCTAAAAACACGCTAATTTTCTCTATTTTAAAAATATTACCGGATTATTGAAGATGAAATTATACTAGTAAATCTGCAGATCAGGAGCCTCAACGTCAGCTCAAGTCACTGTTTTTTAACCTCACTTTTCATATTATTTAGCATCTTAGAATCCGCAATTTATTTTTTTTCTATTGCATACATATTTATAGGCATATAAAATTCTTCGGAGGTTTCAGAAATTAGAAACGTTAAATTAAACACGGTTTATGCAATGATATTCTGAAATTCTTATGAACTTCTTATTCATGCAACTTTTAAGATTAAAAAAAAAAAAATAAATAAAACTTGTATTAAAATAATTTTTTTATTTATGTCAATAGAATACAAAAATAATTTATTTTGCTAATAAATTATTGGAACAAAATTGTGCGAGTTACTTCAATTTTATTATTTTTATCTTCTTTGAAATATCGTTGCTAGGCAACTGATAAATTAAAGAGCAAAGTAAAAAGAAATGCATTTTAATTTTTTTTTTAAATATGAAAATAAAAGTTTTATATTTCCGGAACACATGCAAAAAAATTTCCAATAATTTATACAATTAATATCTCAATTCTAATAAATGTATCGGCAATTTTTCAAAATTATTGGATATATTTAAAACCTCCATATCGAAAATCAACATCCATAATTTTACGTGGAAATCCATTATTCAAATATGCGATTTCCATTTCAGTTAAAAATGAAATGTGAAAATCGTCTGCAGTCTCATAGGAAAGCATTATGACCTAAAAAGAAATGTTCTATATTTTTCGAACGAATGAACCAAATGTAACTAAAAACTATACAGCTAATTCCGGGTACCTCACCAACATACCTACCAAAAATCAACCTAATCGGATCATTTTTACGGCAGTTATCGCTGAACAGACAGACAAACAGACGGAAACCAAAAACTTTTCGCGTCTCCACAGTGAGCCTTCACTGACGTTTCGGCAACTAGTAAATCTACAGATCAGGAGCCCCAACGTCAGCTCTGAAAGTCAATGTTTTTTAATCTCACTTTTCATAATATTTAACATCTTACAATCCGCAGATTAATTTTTTTTAATTACTACATATATATTTATATGCATATAAATTAATTCGAAGGTTTTAGAAATTATAAACGTTAAATTGAACACGGTTTATGAAATAATATTCTGACATTCTTATTAACTTCTTATTCTATATTTTAGATTAAAAAAATACATTTCTTCAGGGGGGCAGAGCCCCCCTGAACCCTCCTGAATCTTATTAAATTTATATTCCTGATTTCCTATTGTTTGTGTGAATGATTCTAGTATATATTGGATTTCGTTCTACACAGTGGTTTTAGTAGAATAAGCAAAAATTTCGAAAATAATTTCATGTTATCCTAATACTTAAATAGCAATATTTACTTACCTGCCAACCACGAAACACTCACATCTGATAGATAAGTTGAATAATATCTCGTGTACAAAAGCAACTTATGGAAATGCAAACTGAATCTACTATATTTCACTTATATCTATTGCAGAAATCTAGTATTATTACAATTTTTGTTTCGGAAAAACAGTTTTGATGGTCATTCTATAGTATTTATTTTACCTAAGTACATCCTGATCTAACTCGATGGCAATAGCATACTAAAATCCCCTCAAAATAGGCTTATTTGGAAACTTTTAAACCTATTGGGTAATCATTCATAATCGTGCCTACTGCCAATTCACTAAATAGCAACCGTGATTCGGCGCTATAAAGTTTTTTTTTTTTTTTTTTTAATAACTTTTTATGATCTCAGTTTCCAGTAATTGTGCTATTTCAGGCTGTATGGATGCGTATTACTACGCTAATTTCTTTAGATTAACCATCTTGTTGTACGAGATATTATATTCTATTTTAAAAGTAATACTAATTTTCAACCACGAAAAATCCACATCTCTTCCGGAAAATGAATAATATCCCCATGTAAAAATGTTTCGGTTATCATTCTATAATAGTTAAAAGGTAACTTGTATCAAAATAAATTCTCATGTATTTCAATAAAATATTAAAATCACCCAAAATATGTTATTTTGCGAAGAAAATACTGTAGCAAAATAGTCTGAGTTACTTTAATTTTATTATTTTGATATTCTTTGAAATATAGTTGCTAGGTTACGGTTAAATTAAAGAGAAAAATAAATGCACTTTAAAATTTGCAAAAAATGATAAAATAAAATGTATTATATTATTAGAACAGATGTATAAAATTGCACCAAAAATTATACACCTAATTTAAAAAATCTAACGAATGTATTAACAAAATTTTAAATTAATTTGAATAATTTAAGACCTGACTTGATAAATTTTAGCCTTCATAACTTACTGTTTAAATAGATTAATCAAATGTGCCATTTTATTTTCAACGAATGAAAAATTTCAAAGTCGTCTGAATTCCCATAGAAAAGCATTATGACCTAAAAAGAAATGTTCTATATTTTCCGAACGAATGAACCAAATGTAACTAAAAACTATACAGCTAATTCCGGGTATCTCACCAACATACCTACCAAAAATCAAACTAATCGGATTATTTTTGCGGCAGTTATCGCGGAACAGACAGACAGACAGACAGACAGACAGACGGACAGACAGAAACCAAAAACTTTTCGGGTCTCCACAGTATGAGCCTCAACTGACGTTTCGGCAATTATCGCGAGTAGTGACGATCTTCCGTAATCGGATTGCTATTCATTTCCTTTCGACAGGAGAATTTTTAGGTTCTCAAGGCAGCATTCACCATTGTCGCGGTAGGGGAAGGGGGGTTCGTAATTGATTAAACTAGTAAATCTACAGATCAGAGGCCTCAACGTCAGCTCTACAAATCCCTCATTTTTAACATTATCTGTATCTTCTTATGTGACCTATATTCAATTTACGCATTCAACGTTTTTATTATTTTCATTTGGACAACCGATTTGGTAATAATTTTTTAGTAGTTAAAATAAATTCTCATCTATTTCATTTAAAAAAGCATATTAAAAACTTATGTAACCCGAAAATTAGCTATTTTTAATAAAATTTCGCGTCAAAATAATGCGATTCACTTGAATTTTCCTTTGTTGATATTCTTTGAAATAGAGTTGCTTAGCAACCATTTAATAAAAGAGAGAAAAAAAAATGCATTGGAATCTTTTGTAAAAAATGAGAAATTAAAATGTTTGATATATTTCGAAATTAATGCATAAAATGTCCTAATAATTTATTCAATTAATTTCGAAATTCTAATAAATATATTGGCAAATTTTCAAAGCGATAGGATTTAATTAAGATCTCCATTTCGTTAATTTAGAATCCATAATTTAGCATTTACAATTATCCCAATACGACATTTTCTTTTCGGTGAATGTTAAAATTAAAAAAAACAAGAACGAAAAATCATGCGTCAAGCATAGATTATGTAACACTTTCCAACGCTTCCAAAATAATTTTACGAATCATACTCTTTTATAAGCTAAAAGATAACATCTAAGTAATCCGAATACTTTATTCAGCCCTGTATAGGATCTATAGATTTGTATATATACTACATAGGATGCTAAATTTTAGTTGAGTTAGGAAACACGTAGCACAGTTTAAAATTCTCCGTCTGGAGTTAAATAATACGGAAATGTGTTCCCGAACTTTTGTACTTCCCTGTATAGGATCTACAGAATTTATACACACCACGTAATATACAAAAAGCGATTTAAAATTAAAATCGCATTCAGTAACTTAAAACGCACTTCCAGGAATTATTGTTAACAGACAGTAGAGAATTCTTTTGTGTGTCCCTGTAAATGAACGATGACTGCTATACACACAATATTCTGTAGTAAGTCTCTTGTAATGAACCTTATATAAATTTCAATGCGTTTAAAATAGTGAAACATTATTTAAATAAACCGCAGACGATTTTTCTCCATAGACGTAATGTAACGGAATTCTTTTGACTGTCCCTGTAAAGTAAGTATAAGTGCTATGCACACCCTATTCCATATTAAGCTTCTTCTAATGCACCTTAGTGATATATATAAATTTCAATGCGTTTAAAGTATTGAAACATTATTTAAATAAACCGCAAATGATTTTTCCCCATAGACCGCAATGTAACGGAATTCTTTTGAGTGTCCCTGTAAAAAAACTATAAGTGCTACACACTTCCGTTGAAATAGGGAACATGCTATAGATAACGATTATAACATATAAAATTTGCAGGGCAATCCGAGCATATTTACGGGAGTTAGAGCACGGACAGACGGCAGACGGCAGACGGCAGACGGCCAGACGGCCAGACGGCAGACGGCCAGACGGCCAGACGGCAGACGGCCAGACAAACCGAAGTCATAAACACTTTTCAACTAGGTTGGAAAGTGTTAAAAATCGTCTGACTTTCCATTGAAAAGCATTATGACCTAAAAAGAAATGTTCTATAATTTTCGAACGAATGAATCAAATATAACTAAAAACTATACAGCTAATTCCGGGTACCTCACCAAAAATCAGCCTAATCGAACTTTTTTGACGGCAGTTATCGCGGAACAGACAGACAGACAGAAACCAAAAACTTTTCGCGTCTCCACAGTGAGCCTTCACTGACGTTTCGGCAATTATTACATATATACTTATACGCATATAAAATAATTCGAAGGTTTCAGAAATTAAAAACGTTAAATTAAACACGATTTATGCAATAATATTCTGACATTCTTATGAACTTCTTATTCTATTTTTTTAGATTAAAACAATACATTTCTTCAGGGGGGGCAGAGCCCCCCTGAACTCCCCGTAATCTTATTACATTTATATTCGTGATTTCCTATTGTTTGTGTGAATGATTCTAGTATATCTTGGATTTCGTTCTACACAGTGGTTTTATTAGGATAAGCAAAAATTCAGAAAATAATTTCATGTTATCCTAGTACCTAAATAGCAATATTTACTTACCTGCCAACCACGAAACACTCGCATCTGATAGATAAGTTGAATAATATCTCGTGTACAAAAGCAACTTATGGAAATGTAAACTGAATCTACTGTATTTCACTTATATCTATTGCAGAAATCTAGTGTTATTACAATTTTTGTTTCGGAAAAACAGTTTTGATGGTCATTCTATAATATTTATTTTACATACGTACATCTTGTTCTAACTCGATGCCAATAGCATACTAAAATCTCTCAAAAATAGGCTTATTTGAAAACTTTTAAACCTATTGTGTAATCATTCATAATCGTGCCCACTGTCAATTCACTAAATAGCAACCGTGATTTGGCGCTATAAAGTATTTTTTGTGATAACTTTTTATGAACTCAGTTTCCAGTAATTGTGCGATTTCAGGCTGTATGGATGCGTTTTACTACGCTAATTTCTTTAGATTAACCATCTCGTTGTACGAGATATTATATCCTATTTTAAAAATAATACTAATTTTCAACCACGAATAATCCACATCTCTTCCAGAAATGAATAATATCTTATGTAAAAATGCTTCGGTTATCATTCTGTAGTTAAAAGGTAACTTGTATCAAAATAAATTCTCATTTATTTCAATAAAATATTAAAATCACCCAATAAAATATTGGGGCAAAATAGTCTGAATTATTTGAATTTTATTATTTTGATATTCTTTAAAATTTAGTTGCTAGGTTACGGTTAAATTAAAGAGGAAAATAAAAATAAATGCATTTAAAAAATTGCAGAAAATGATAGAATAAAATGTATTATATTATTAGAACAGATGTATAAAATTGCACCAAAAATTATACACCTAATTTAAAAAATCTGACGAATGTATTAACAAAATTTCAAATTAATTTGAATAATTTAAGACCTGACTTGATAAATTTTAGCCTTCATAACTTACCGTTTAAATACATTAATCAAATGCGACATTTTATTTTCAACGACTGAAAAAATTCAAAATCGTCTGAATTCCCATAGGAAAGCATTATGATAAAAAAAGAAATGTTCTATATTTTCCGAACGAATGAACCAAATGTAACTAAAAACTATACAGCTAATTCCGGGTATCTCACCAACATACCTACCAAAAATCAAACTAATCGGATCATTTTTACGGCAGTTATCGCGGAACAGACAGACAGACAGACAGACAGACAGACAAACAGACAGAAACCAAAAACTTTTCGGGTCTCAACAGTAAGCCTTCACTGACGTTTCGGCAATAAGAGTAATTACACATTTGAAAATCAATATGCATAAAATGGCGCTGTTTCCGAGACTTTTATAACGATGCTATTGAACTATGCTAAGAAAATGATTTTAAATGAAAATTTTTAAATGTATCGTTTTAAATATAACGTAATTTTCACCATTAAATGCTTTTTGTACGTAATAATTTAATTATTTTAAAGATTTTTTTCATTTTACTTACCCATCATACGTAGTATAGGGTAAGTCTTGTAATCGTTTTGAAAATCGAAAAAAAAAAATTTGACGGATTTACACGTTTCAGACACTGGAGATTCCGAAAAACATTTTTTTAGAAAAAAATTTTTGCCGTCCGTCTGTGTGTCTGTGTGTGTGTGTGTGTCTGTGTGTCTGTAAACGCTCTATCTCCCGAAAAAATTGAGATAGAGACTTGCAATTTGCTATGTACTTAGTATGTAATAATGGGAAGAAGCCTATTTCATTTCAATAACCTCGATTAACCGGAACAATGTTTTTCGGACTCTCGAAATATTCGTTCTGATGAAAGGTATATAAAAATTTTCGAAATTGTTTATTTTAAGAAATGAATATAAAAGAAAATAAAAAACATAAATTTTGAATAAAGCATGAAGTCGATCGGATAATTAGTTGCCGAGATATTTGAAATCCTATTTTCACACTCTTCGATTTTTCATGACCCTGTATTTCATCCAAATTTCACTTCAAAGATATATTTTAATTGGAAATTTGACGCTTAATCAGATGCAATAAACCGCTAGTTAATAGATTATTATTTTTGGAGTTATAAGGAAAAACCTCTTTCAAGCAATTCAGTAATCGAGCCTTTAAAGTTTGTGACGTCATCAAGCCACGATTTTATTTGAATTGCAATGCATTTTATAAGTAGTTTACACATTTTTATTTTAATATTTTACATTATGCATATCCATGATGGGTAAGTATTACGGTGGCCCCCAACGACTAGTTTAATATACGTGTGTAAATATATTTATTTATTAAAAACTGTTTGGAAATCTGGCAACAGTAAAACAAGTTTTTAAAATCTGGCAACAGTAGGTAAAACAAGTCTATTTCAAAAAATAAATTCATTCTGTACTCAGATAATGAAATTTTAAATAACAACAACAACAAAAAAAAAAAAAAAAAAAAAAAAAAAAAAAAAAAAAAAAACCTTAATATTAGGCAATCTGCTGGTTATTCATAAAACACAATTACGTCCTTTATATTACGTTATTACATCTATATTAGTACAATTTTTACAATTTTATCTCAAAATGTACGTGCCATATTACAGCAGTTTAGTAAACGCATGAGTGTTTGTGTTTTCATATAACTGCCGAAATTATTCCGCATGTACCACTCTACACTTTAGCCTAAAATTCTCGAAGTCCACGTAAATACGGCATAAAACTGGAGTAATACTGATAATTTCGAGATAGTGCAATTTCAGACCATCCCCAGAAATTTTAATTAACAACTGTTCTAATGAACACTTTCCAATATACTTAAAATGTGTTTGTGACTTCGGTTTGTCTATCCCTCGGTCTGTTCGTCTGTCCGTTCTCTAACTCGTGTAAATATACCCGAATTGCTATGCAATAGATAGATGTTACTGAGGTTTATCTATCGCATCTTCTGTATTGAAAATAAAGTGTACTGCTTTTATAGTTCGTTTGCAGGGATACCCACAAAAAATTCCGTTACATTATGGTCTATGTGGAATATTGTTTGCAATGTATTTTAATGATGTTACACTATCTCAAACATATTGAAACTGATATACAGCATTGAGGTGCACAGAGAGATGCTTCTTGTAGAATATGGTGCGCATAACATTTATCGTTAATTTACAGGGACCTCAAAAGTATTCGGTTACAGTACTGTCTATGAGCGATAATTGCTACAAGTGTGTTTTCAATTATGGTATGCGTTTTTAAATTTAACTAATTTTTTGCATATTACTTGGTGTGTATAAATCTTATAGATTATATACAAGGGCGCACAAAAGAATTCGAATGCATTTCCTTTTATGGACGAAATTGTTGAAAGGAAATTTTCAACTGTGTTACTAATTTTCCAACTGAACCAATTTTAGCATATTATGCAGCATATATACAAATCTATAGATCGTATACAAGGTTTCACAAAAGATTTTAGATGCTTTTCCGACTACTGATGGTAATTGCTAAAATTGGATTTTCAAAAGTGCTATGAGTTTTCCAAATGTGTTTCATAGACATAATGTTTAATCTCATTAAACGGTGTAAGTTTTGTTTCAGTGTTCTGAAAGTGTTTAAAAGTGTTTCATAATCTATGCTTGGCGCATGAGTTTTCTTTCTTGTTTTAATTTGACACATATTTTTTCTGTTGTAGGAACTGACAAATTAACTAATGATCTAGAAGAATTGTTCCTTAGAGAAGACGACAGCGATGTGACCATCAGAGTAGAAAATCAAGAGTTCAAAGTACATAAGAGCATTCTTGGAGCTCGTACTCCCGTCTTTACCTCCATGTTCAAACATAAAATGTCTGAAAACATTACTGGTGTAGTGGAGATTTGTGACTGCGACGCAATCGCGTTTCGAGAATTCCTACGTTACTTGTACACAGGAAGAGTTGCAAAATTCTCTCCAAACAACGTATTTAGTCTGTACAGAGTAGCAGACAAATACCAAGTGAACGAACTAAAAGCATATTGCTTGGAATACATGAAGAACAATCTGTGCGTTGATATGTTTTGTGACGCCATAATACTGTCAGTACATCATGACGAAGAAGAGTTGATGGACATAGCTATAAAATTCCTCTCAGAGAATATGACAGACATCATGGACACAGAGAAATGGCAAACCTTCTTGTCCGAAAATCCATCAGAATCAAATAAATTGCTCTTAGAAGCGTTGAAAATGCAAAAACAAAGTGAATCAACATAATTTTAATTCAAAAATTAACTTATAAATTACTTAAAGTACAGTATACTAATTTCACATTATCGAATTTTGCTTTGAATATGAGACAGAGAAATAAATAATATGAATTATTTGTATGGAGAATATGATATTTATGATTTGTAATTTTATCTATAGCTGTCTTGCCTATCAGTCAAGGTCTTTTGTGTGACTGGGGTAATAATTCAACAATTTTAATTCAAAAATTAAATTATAAATTACTTAAAATACAGTATACTAATTTCACATTATCGAATTTTGCTTTGACTATGAGACAGAGAAATAAGTAATATGAATTATTTGTAGAGAATATGAAATTTATGATTTGTAATTTTACCTACAGCTGTCTTGCCTTTCAGTCTAGGTCTTTTGAGTGACAGGGGTAATAATTCAATAATTTTAATTCAAAAATTAAATTATAAATTACTAAAAATACAGTATACTAATTTCACATTGTCGAATTTTGTTTTGACTATGAGACAGATAAATAAGTAATATGAATTATTTGTATGGAGAATATGAAATTTATTATTTGTAATTTTATCTATAGCTGTCTTGCCTTTCAGTCGAGGACTTTTGAGTGACTGGGGTAATAATTCAGCAAACCTTCTTGTCTGAAAACCCACCAAGATTCAAACAAGTTGTTTTTAGAAACGGTAAAACTGCAGAAGTAAACTGAATAGCAAAGTTTAAATTTTAAATTAAATTACAAATGATTTAGAATGCAGTGTTGTATCATAGAGAGTGTTTCCATGTATTGGGACCAATTTTGACAACAAAAATAAAATACATAAATTAAAAGAATTATTTATTTAATAGATTCTATCTGGTAGCCCTTGTTGTGGACTATCATATTGCAGCAGGATTTCCGAGATAGTAGGTTTTTTTGTTAAACTGGAAGTGGAATTTTGTTCCTTTCCTGCACCACACATTTCCAAACGTAGTTGTTCGCAAGAGCTTGATTTAATAGTCCAATGGCACAATAATCCATTGGTGAAACATCTGGGGACTTGGTTGGAATATGATTAAACAGTACACACTTGATTCCAGTTTCTCTTGTCCATTTTTGGAGAAATTCGACTGGACTTTTGAATATATGGTTGCTCGTTTTATCCTGGTGAAACTCAACATTTTTAACGTCCGTATGATAAAGTTTTGGAATTTCTTCTTTAAAACAAAAGGAATTAGAACATTGTTTTGATAATAAGTAGAGTTAATTTTGACATTTTTCTCAACTTTTCTCATCTTTAATTTTCCTTTGTAAGAGATTCCAGCAATCATTATAAATCCTTTAGAAAATCTTTCTTTACAGTGTTTGAAACAAAGTTTTTTAAGTCTTTTTGGCCTCTTTTCCGGTAATAAATCGACTTTTTTTATTAGTGTCATTTAGATAAATCTACGCTTCATCAATCGTGACAATTTTTTTCCACTTATCATCTGCTAAAGGATGATTTTCATATAACGGAATATGAATAATTCTCCTCGGAAAGAGCAAATATATTTTTGGCGTACAATTTCAGTAGCAGACAATATTTTTTCATAGCAGCCAATATTTCAGTTATCACGTTATTACATGTTGCCACATTTTTCCCCTGTTGTTTTTTAATTTAACATCGAAATCGTTCCCAATATGTGTAAACACCCTCTGTATTAATCTCACATTACAGAATTTTGCTGTAAATTTTTCAGAGAAAATTTTTACAAATAATGAAAACAGGACCAAATCAAATCAAAGCGAAGTGCAAGTCCTAATTCAATTTGGAGCATTTGTAAACTCATAATAAAATAATAAACATTTTCATAATTGGAAATCGATTGTTGTTTTTGTATGGAAGAAGGCCAATCTAACATGGATATCGATGTATGGCATTTTAATTCTGGTAAAAATTTAAGTTTTCTGCACGGAAACTCACAATAAAAATTTGCATAGTTGATGAATAAAATTGCTCTAAAATACACAGATGTCCATAATTTTCAGAAACAAAGTTCAGATTTAGAGTATCAACCTGTGACTTTAGATTTTAAAAACTTATTGAATTTTAAAAAATTGATAGCTGTAGAAAAGTTAATATTTTTAAAAAGTATGAACCTTAGAAGTTATAAATTTACAACATTCTTAAAACTTTGAAGTTGAATTTTTTTAAATTGGGGTCACCTTGTAGAGCAATATTTTAAAGAATAAAATTCACGTTTTCAGTATGAACCTCTGCTGTTAGATTTGATAAACTTATTGAATTTTTAAAAAAATTATAAATTTATGAAAGTTAATCTTTTTTAAAGTAAACCTTAGAAGTTATAAATTTAGAACATTATTAAAACTTTGAAGCTGAACAATTTTTAACTGGGGTAACCACGTAGAGCACTATTAATTGAATATAAATTTGTATCGTGCACATGTATGAAATATGTTATTTGAAGTCACCTGAAGTTTTGGTTTCTACGTCCCCGGACCTGTAGGACTCTTAATCAGGCCATGAATATGAATGATTTGTAAATTAGTCTGTAATAGAGTGGTTTATAAATAAAAGAGTGGCTACATACATACAGTGCACATACTGAAATTAAAAGTTTCTATCCAAACTGTGACGGTACTCGCTTAGGTGAAACCTATACATTAGCCAGGCGATAATGACTGGTTAGCCAAAATTCGTGTTTTGTCCTCTCGACCAATCAAAATTTTATTATCCGTATGCCGCCACTCACTTAAATTAAAGCACTCTATAGTATCGGATACGGATTATCACAATTAGTCTGCAATAGAGTGTCTTTATAAGTAAAAGAGTGGCTACATACATACAGTGCACCTACTGAAATTAAATGTTTCTATCCAAACTGTGACGGTACTCGCTTAGGTGAAACCTATACATTAGCCAGGCGATAATGACTGGTTAGCCAAAATTCGTGTTTTATCCTCTTGACCAATCAAAATTTTATTGTCCGTATGCCGCCACTCACTTAAATTAAGGAACTCTATAGTATCGGATACGGATTATCACAATTAGTCTGCAATAGAGTGTCTTTATAAGTAAAAGAGTGGCTACATACATACAGTGCACCTACTGAAATTAGAAGTTTATATCCAAACTGTGACAACTCTCATTTCAGAATTTGACAGTACTCGCTTAGGTGAAACCTATAAATTAGCCAGGCGATAATGACTGGTTAGCCAAAATTCATGTTTTGTCCTCTCGACCAATCAAAATTTTATTATCCGTATGCCGCCACTCACTTAAATTAAAGCACTCTATAGTATCGGATTATCACAATTAGTCTGTAATGGAGGGTTTTTATAAGTAAAAGAGTGGCTATATACATACAGTGCACCCACTGAAATTAGAAGTTTCTATCTAAACTGTGACGGTACTCGCTTAGGTGAAACCTATACATTAGCCAGGCGATAATGACTGGTTAGCCAAAATTCGTGTTTTGTCCTCTCGACCAATCAAAATTTTATTATCCGTATGCCGCCACTCACTTAAATTAAAGCACTCTATAGTATCGGATTGTAATAGGGGGTTTTTATAAGTAAAAGAGTGGCTACATACATACAGTGCACACACTGAAATTAGAAGTTTCTATCTAAACTGTGACGGTACTCGCTTAGGTGAAACCTATACATTAGCCAAGCGATAATGACTGGTTAGCCAAAATTCGTGTCTTATCCTTTTGACCAATCAAAATTTTATTGTCCGTATGCCGCCACTCACTTAAATTAAGGAACTCTATAGTATCGGATACGGATTATCACAATTAGTCTGTAATAGAGTGTCTTTATAAGTAAAAGAGTGGCTACATACATACAGTGCACCCAGTGACGGATCTAAGGGGGGGTTAGCCGGGGCAGCTGCCCCGGGTGCAACACTTGGAAGGGCGCAAAATTGAGGAATCATAAAAGATTAAGAATAAAAGAAAATCAAAAATTCACATGAAAAGATATTCAATTTTATTTTGTTCAACGGCGGTTTACTTTCGTTGCATAAGGAACAGAAATAAAAAAGCAATTAATTTATATTACATTATATAAAATATCACATTGCCACCAGTATTCTTAAGAAATTTTTATTTATTAAAAATTCAAGGATTTTGCGTCATCACTTTTCACACATTGCTCTATGTTGTTTTACAACGTGCGCAGTATTTTATTTGGTTATGTCTGAAAGACATTCGTGTGATTATTAGAGAAAGAAGACTAAAAAAAGAGAAAAGGAGACTTTACAGCTATAATTTAGTATGTCCTCATGGCTTAAGCCGAACGATATTCATGAAGGTAAGCTAGAGGTCTGCGCGGTCTCTGGCCGATTTTTATTTAGGAAGCTCGGGTCGGTCCGGGCCTAGTCTTCACTCTTTTCGGGCAGGGCTCGGGCTTTATTTTATTCGTAAATACAAAAATATTGTATTAATATTTGTAAAAATATAAAATTTACACATTTTATTCAGATACCAAGAAATTGAAGAATTTCCCATTTTCTTATAAAGGCAAAAGAATCATCCAGAAAATGAGCATTTTAAGCCAATTTTTAAGACTTGGCATTTACAGAAATGCCGTCATGAGGAAGCAATTGGCTGCTATGGCCTGAAATTCAGATTAAAACTCCTATTTTACGGAGATTTCCCCGAAGGTTTCTTTGCCTTTATCGAAAAATGGAAAATGCTACTCAATCATATTTGTTCTGAATAAGTGCACTTGCAATTGTCTTGCATCTGAGATTAAAATTGACTTCATGGATCTTTCAGAAATTACCTAATTTGGATTTGAGTAGAGCTTCAGACAGTCAAAAAGATTCTCTTTGTTGATCAAGGGGAAAATTTAAAAGATTTTGATATAGATTTTTAAAATATTCTTTAGAAATTTTCTTCGTTCAGGGGAGCCATTATGAACCACATGATCTCTTCCTTGGATCAGCTGTTGGCAACAATCTTTGTAAAAAGTACAGATAATTTTATTCGTATAATAATGATCATTTTAAACTATTTTCAACTATTTATGTCCCAAAATATGAATTCATGAAAATTTCATCTTCTAAAGTATTTTTTGTGAATTTTTGAAACCACGTTAGAGGATTTACATAATCATTTAATACATTTTAGAAGGATTTTGCCAATTAAAATTAATAAAACATACTTTTAACTTTTATACCGGGACGGGCCGGGCTCGGGCTGAATTTTCAGATTTTATAGCTGGCCAAGTCGGGCCAACCACTTGTTTTACACGGGTCGGGCCGAACTTTTAACTTTTATACCGGGCCAGGCCAATCACTTTTTTTGCATGGGCCGGGCCGGGCTCGGGCCTGGAAATTCCGGTCCGTGCAGATCTCTGAGGTAAGCAACCAAGTTACTTGTTTTTTTGTACGCACTGTACCATATTGTAATTTACATGTATTATTTCTGTTCAAAAAATCTCCTTTTCTATTCAAAAACTGAGTTGATATGTAAGAAAAGAATTATAAATCGATTTTTTTTATCAATTTCTTCTAAATTTAGATATTCTTGTAATTAACAGACCTTTTTGTCTAAAAAATGAAAACGAAACATATACGCTGTTGAGAATTCAACGTGTTCTGGCCCTTTAAAGGCATTTTATTTATGTAGTTAAAAAGGTTTTCTATCCATGTGAATCAGTTTCATGTCTTTATTTATGTTTATTATCAGTTGTCAATAAGCCTTTTAAATTTGGATTTCTAAAATATCGCACCTATACTTTTTAAAAATTAATTAAATCTTTCATTAGAAATGTTTATCTAATAAAATATGTTAACTTAAGTTGTGCTTCACAGTCACCCCACTTGTGCTAATTTTGAAGCAAAAAAGTACATTAATTAAATTTAAACGGCGTAGGTTAATATAGCAATAAATTTAAATGTTACTTTTAATCGAGATCGTCATGATTGTTTATATTTCTTGCTATGCTTATATTTTCGCTTCAAATTTCCTGTTTCTTTTTACGTACAATAACGAATAAAATTTATAACAGTTCTACTATAATTTTTAAAAAGTTATAGTTATTTGAAAAAATGTTTCCTGCTTAAAAAAATTGCTTGCTTCTTTATTTCTAATGTAGTTCAATAACAAATATTTTGAAACTTATTAATGGAGCATTTACTCAGCAACCAAGTACAGCTAACGAAAAACTGAATATTATACCCTTTTAAGAGGTAATCTTTGGCAGTTAGACTCATGGTCATCACTCTAATTTTAATTCGTTATATAACCGTGAAAGTTGTAACAGAATATTTGGGGCGTGTTTTCAGATTTTTGTATATTAAATATTTATTTTTAAACTTTTGTAGTATTAGTCAAATTTTAGAATTGTTTATACCGTAATAAATGAGAAAGACCAAAGTATCCGTTTTAGCATTTAAAGATTATTATTTGAAACGCGGGAAATTTTACTAAAGTTTTATAACAAATATTTTATATCAGAATTTTTATTTAAAACCATTTAACTTGCATATTGAATTTATTTTTGTAAAGCATATATGGTTGAGGCTTATTAAACTTTAGCTCTTGGGTAGGCCTTCTCATCTAGCTGAACCTGGGAAACATACATTTAACTTATACTTATTTTATATAGAGTTTCCTGATACGAATCAACGTGTATTTATTTGGTAATGATTTTCATCAATGACCCATTACCGCAATTCCGTTTTAAGACTTTAAAACAAGCCTGCACTATGCACATGTTAACTTGGAGACCTTTTATCAGCGCCCAAGGGTGGAGCAATTGCCACATCGCCGCTCCTTTGAATCCACCATTGTTATACATAGATAAAGTTACTGTTTCTAACTGATGTATTTATATTTATAGTACATTGTTTGTATAAATAAGAATATAGTGTATATTTTTGAGAAATTTGGAAAAAGGAACTCCCGTACACAGAGTTTGACAAATCCAAGTGACTTGAATTCAAAAGGCTCACTTTACATAGTCCCCCGTTCATTAAAGAAATGAAAAGAAAAATGAAGGGGAGGGGGGAGTATTTTTAATTAAAAGCGTTGAATGAGTTGAAATGTTTAAAAGCCTTGAGAGTAGGGGGGGGGCGCAAATCTACAAGCTTGCCCCGGCTAAATTTTAGTCTAGATCCGTCTCTGAGTGCACCTACTGAAATTAGAAGTTTATATCCAAACTGTGACAACTCTCATTTCAGAATTTGACAGTACTCGCTTAGGTGAAACCTATAAATTAGCCAGGCGATAATGACTGGTTAGCCAAAATTCATGTTTTGTCCTCTCGACCAATCAAAATTTTATTATCCGTATGCCGCCACTCACTTAAATTAAAGCACTCTATAGTATCGGATTATCACAATTAGTCTGTAATGGAGGGTTTTTATAAGTAAAAGAGTGGCTATATACATACAGTGCAGACACTGAAATTAGAAGTTTCTATCTAAACTGTGACAGTACTCGCTTAGGTGAAACCTATACATTAGCCAGGCGATAATGACTGGTTAGCCAAAATTCGTGTTTTGTCCTCTCGACCAATCAAAATTTTATTATCCGTATGCCGCCACTCACTTAAATTAAAGCACTCTATAGTATCGGATTATCACAATTAGTCTGTAATGGAGGGTTTTTATAAGTAAAAGAGTGGCTATATACATACAGTGCACACACTGAAATTAGAAGTTTCTATCTAAACTGTGACAGTACTCGCTTAGGTGAAACCTATACATTAGCCAGGCGATAATGACTGGTTAGCCAAAATTCGTGTTTTGTCCTCTCGACCAATCAAAATTTTATTATCCGTATGCCGCCACTCACTTAAATTAAAGCACTCTATAGTATCGGATTGTCACAATTAGTCTGTAATAGAGGGTTTTTATAAGTAAAAGAGTGGCTACATACATACAGTGCACACACTGAAATTAGAAGTGTCTATCTAAACTGTGACGGTACTCGCTTAGGTGAAACCTATACATTAGCCAAGCGATAATGACTGGTTAGCCAAAATTCGTGTCTTATCCTTTTGACCAATCAAAATTTTATTGTCCGTATGCCGCCACTCACTTAAATTAAGGAACTTTATAGTATCGCATACGGATTATCACAATTAGTCTGTAATAGAGTGTCTTTATAAGTAAAAGAGTGGCTACATACAGGGTGCTCCACAAGGTACGCTGCGTCTAATATGTGCAGATTCAAATAGAGCACGTCAATATGAGTATTTTGAATGGTAACATGTGGGGTCCCCGAATATATCCAAAATTTCTCAATAAACATTGATTTTCACTTGGTTTTTTTCTCATTTCTTATGTTTTTCATATGACAAGCTTCACATCTTACTTACACTATCACGCTATATTCGGGGACCCCACATGTTACCATTCAAAATACTCATATTGACGTGCTCTATCTGAATCTGTACATATTAGACGCTGCGTACCTTGCGAGACACCCTGTACATACAGTGCACCTACTGAAATTAGAAGTTTATATCCAAACTGTGACAACTCTCATTTCAGAATTTGACAGTACTCGCTTAAGTGAAACCTATAAATTAGCCAGGCGATAATGACTGGTTAGCCAAAATTCATGTTTTGTCCTCTCGACCAATCAAAATTTTATTGTCCGTATGCCGGCACTCACATAAATTAAGGCACTCTATAGTATCGGATTGTCACACGAGTATCTTTGAATGATTGAGAGTTATAATTGAAGATAAATGACTAATCTTCTTATCTGAAAAGTGATCAGAATCAATAAAGTTGCTCCTAGAATCACTAAAACGACAGAAGCAATATAAATAACAGCATAGCTTGAACTCAAAAGTAAAATTAGAAATACTTTAACAGTGTCGAAGCATACAATCTTACATTGCAGAATTTTTGTTTTAACTGCGCCGATGAGAATATAGACCAATAAAAAGAATGAGTTGTAAATCAGCCTGCCATTTACTTGACCCTCAGTCGAGATCGTTTGGGTGTTTGGAAGAATTTCCACTTTTACCTGACAACGCTTAAAAGGCTACTTCACTTAGACGAAAACACTCGCTCGCTAATGTTAATCCTATGGGAGAACTATTTTAAGATATCTCATTCGCATTTCAATATTTTTAACTGATTTTATTTTGCATTGAATAGCTCAGGTCAATCTCTATCCACGCTCCTTTGTACTTTTTCGATTTTGATCACAAGTTTTTTTTTTATTATTATTAAGATACTTTCGCTTTCGGAACCGGTTTCGAAAGTTAAAGTACTCCCAATAAAAAACACTGCAACAAAAATCGAAAAAATACAAAGGAGCGTGCATAGAGATTGACCTGAACTATCCAACGCAAAAAGAATCATTTAAAAATATTGAAATGCGAATGAGATATCGTAAATTATTTCTTCCATAGGATTAACATTAGCGAGCGGGTGTTTTTGTCTGAGTGAAGTAGCCTCTTAATTATTTGAGCTGACGTATTTTGCATACCACTGAATGTTACAAATGTAAATATGCTTGTTACAAATCACTGATTCATTTAAAAAGTGAACTCTTATTCATGGTACAGAAGCTTTAAAAGCTATTTGCTTCCAGAGAATACAGCGTCTATGAATGAAAAAAAAAATAATGATAAAATGAAAGGACGGTTGAAGTACTAGAAATTGTTATATAAAAAAATAATAATGATATGAAATGATATAAAACAAAAACAGCAAACAAGATTTCAATTTATTTAATAGAAACTGAAATGCATAAAAATATTTAAAAAATAAGGGTTTTTTTCAGTACTTTGATTATTTTAATTATTATAGAATAAAATAAAGGTATCTAATAAAATAAAGAAGATTTACTAGAGTTTAGATAAACATTAGCATATTTTGTATATCTAAATGTTCATTATTTGCACATATACAGTACAGTTAAAAGATTTTCGCACAGAATAAGTATTTATATCTTTCATTATAACATTCATTCACATAGATAGATATATAAAATCATAGAATTATAAATATGCACATTATAAAAGAATATCCCGTCAAAGCATTGTCAACATAATAATTATCGTCAAAACACTGACATAGAATGCATTTTATGAAAGAAAATAGGTACATTGTTAAAATACATTGAAAAAATTTTTCTTTGAACAAAAATGTATAATTCGAAAAAGCGTTTTCGAAAGAAATATTATTTTTACCAGAAATCGATTTCTAGAAGCTTTGAATGTGGAAATCCGAAATTATAGCTCATTCTGCAATAGTAGTTTTTGAGTTATGCTTGAAAAAATAACACCGCATTGCAGTCTGTTTTGCAACGATTGACAAGTAAAAATTAAATTGAAAAAATCAAAAAACCCGACTGCGCAATAAATTATTCCTCATCAATGTGAAACTATTTTTTTATATTACTTACCTATTTTTTTTTTATTTACTTGTATTGATGACTTTTAAGTTGTGTTTAATTAATACGAAAAAGCTAAAAACAACGTTGAAGCACACAAAGTACAAAAGTTTTCTAATTTGTGTGCTTCAACGTTGTTTTTAGCTTTTTCGTATTAATAACCACACAAAGTGTACCTTTTATACCTAATATTGTGTTTAATTGTTAGTTCCTATCTATAAACACTATTATGATGAGACCTATAGATGTCTTCGAAGGTTAGAGTTACAGTTAAGCTACAGATCTTACCTACATAACTTTCAGGTTGTGTAATATATAAACGGAGCTTCTGACTGTAAAATTGTCCAGAAAACATCGTCTTCATTTTGAAAGACCTATCCAATGATATGCCACTCAATATGGTGCGTAAAAATTTTTTTTTGTCTCCACCGCCATTTTGTATTTTACGGCCGCCATTTTGAATTTATGGAAACAAAACCTAGCCTATAACCATTGGACGGTTAAGACGAATCGATAGAGACCTCATTCATTAAAATCGATCCAGCCGTTGGGATGTTTCGAGGGTATAAAGAATTTCACATACATACTCAGATACGCGTCAAACATATAACCCTTCTTGGCAGTGTATTAAAATTATCTGGCCATATTTTTCAATACATTCAATGGGACAGAACAGAAAAATTGATTGACTTTCACATACATAAAAACAAGTAAACGTACTTTTGTGCTTAATGATATAATATGCAAAATTATATTTAACAAGATTTTATTAAGTTATTCAGTTTTAATTGAAAAGTATTAATAGAAAGCAATTAATATAAATTGAAATGCATAAAAATATAAAAAAGTAAGCTTTTTCACCAATGCTTCGATCATTTTTGTTATTATAAAATATAATATAGATATGTAATAAATTAGAAGAAGTTTTATAAAAGTTTAGCTACGTATCAGAATGTCTTGTACATCTAAATGTTCATTATTTGCACATATGCAGAACAATTTAAAAAATTTCAAACGGATAGTTATAAGTCTTTATGATATTCACTATAATATTAATTTGTACTCACAGATTTATAAAATAATATAATTATAACTCTGTACATTATAAAAGGCTATCATGTGAAAACACCATCAACATAATTATTGCGCCAAACATTAACAGATGATAAATTGTATGCAAATAGAGATGAAATAAGTACATTGCTTAAATAGTTAGCCAGAAAACATTTTCTTTGAACAAAATGTCGATTCCTGTTTGAAAATAATCATAAATTATAATTCGTACTTTTTTTTCAAATTTTTTTTTCAAAATCTATGTAATTCAAAATTATTTTTCGAAAACAATATGAGTTCTAACCTCTAATTTATTTATTTATTTATTTATTTATTTATTTATAAATATGTAAATTATAAAAGGATATCATGTGAAAACACCATCAACATAATTATTGCATCAAACATTAACAGATGATAAATTGTATGCAAATAGAGATGAAATAAGTACATTGTTTAAATAGTTAGACAGAAAACATTTTCTTTGAACAAAATGTCGATTTCTGTTTGAAAATAATCATAGGTTACAATTTGTATTTTTTTTTTCGAATTTTTTTTTCAAAATCTATATAATCCAAATTTATTTTTCGAAAGCAATATGAGTTCTAACCTATAAATAATTTATTTATTTATTTATAAATATGTAAATTATAAAAGGATATCATGTGAAAACACCATCAACATAATTATTGCATCAAACATTAACAGATGATAAATTGTATGCAAATAGAGATGAAATAAGTACATTGTTTAAATAGTTAGACAGAAAACATTTTCTTTGAACAAAATGTCGATTTCTGTTTGAAAATAATCATAGGTTACAATTTGTATTTTTTTTTTTCGAATTTTTTTTTCAAAATCTATATAATCCAAAATTATTTTTCGAAAGCAATATGAGTTCTAACCTATAAATTATTTATTTATTTATTTATAAATTTGTAAATTATAAAAGGATATCATGTGAAAACACCATCAACATAATTATTGCATCAAACATTAACAGATGATAAATTTTCTGCAAATAGAGATGTAATAAGTACATTGTTTAAATACACTGCTCAAAACAATTAAAGGATATTGCAGTTTTAGGTGGATTTTGTATCTGGGAAACTTTTTAGCTGATTGATACATGGTCGACAGACATAGTAGGTTATATGAGAATAAATTACACATGTTTGGCAGAAAAAAATGCATTCTATTGCGCATTTGTGTACAAAAGGAAAAAAACACAATTTGTGAATATGAGAAAAAAAGAATAAGAAAAGGTGTTTTCTTCAAAGAAAATCATTTTCAGTAGGGGGTATGGTTTCCACGGGCGGCCAGCAACGTTGAACACCTTTGAGGCATGGACTCAATGAGGCTATTAATGACGAGTTGGGGTATTCTGCCCCACTCTTCCAGAAGAGCTCTTTCCAGTTCTTGGAGAGTTTGTGGGGGTTGTTGGCGGCCAGAAACTCGTCTTCCTAGAGCGTCCCAAACGAGCTCGATTGGATTCATGTCTGGAGAACACGCTGGCCATTCCATTCGAACGATTCCTTCCTCGAAAAGGAAATCCTCCACCAGGTTTGCAGGATGTGGCCTGCAGTTATCGTCCATTAAAATGAAGTTATCTCCGATTGCTGCAGCGTAAGGGACTACAATAGGTCTGAGGATCTCATCCCTATATCGGCGACCAGTCAGAGCTCCATCTTGAATGATGTAGAGGTCAGTGCGCCCGTCAATAGAGATGCCACCATACACCAACACTCCTCCACCGCCAAATATGACACTTTCGTGCACGAAAGCAGGAATATTCCTACTGCCACGGTCCCTCCAGATGAAAATACGCCTATTATCCGGATGCACAGAAAAACGGGACTCGTCAGAAAACAGAATATTGCTCCATTCATTTCTCCTCCAGTTGACATGCTCGGTTGCCCACTCCCTGCGGTCGCGACGATGCCTTGATGTTAATCTAACACATACCATCGGTCGGCGAGCATACAGACCTACAGCATGGAGCCGGTTTCGGACAGTCTGAGTTGAAATCGTGGTGCCTGTAGCCGAGCGAAGGTGTTGTTGGAGAAGAGTAGCGTTCATGTTTCGGTGTCTCCGAGCTGTTAACGCTAAATACCGATCTTCATTGGGCGTTGTTGCCCGTCTACGACCTTGCCCTGGTCTTCGGCCTGCACATCCACTCTCCAAAAAACGGTTCCAGATCCTGGAAATGACACTTTGTGACACTCCAATGGCTTGCGCTACTTCGGCTTGAGTTTGGCCCCCTTCTAACCTACCAACAATTCTCCAAGCTTTTGAATCTGTCAAATGACTTCGCTGAGACATCGTACTCATCGAAACAAAGCAATCACTGAATGCCGATCATCCTTGTCTTCATTCTTTTTTATCCAGTTGAAAGTCAAATTTCATTCGCTGCCGCTGAAGCGACGTTTTTGACGTCGAACTCAAAATTTGCATACTCCACAGTTTGAAAACCAGCAAAATTTGCATTTGTGATTCTCTTCTTCTATTTTCGGCAGAAAAAATTTCGTTTATATCTTTATTTTATATAAAACTTCAAATATCCTTTAATTGTTTTGAGCAGTGTAGTTCGCCAGAAAACATTTTTTTTTTTTTTTTTTTTTTTTTTTAACAAAATGTCGATTTTTGTTTGAAAATAATCATAGGTTACAATTTGTATTTTTTTTTCGAATTTTTTTTTCAAAATCTATATAATCCAAAATTATTTTTCGAAAGCAATATGAGTTCTAACCTATAAATTATTTATTTATTTATTTATAAATATGTAAATTATAAAAGGATATCATGTGAAAACACCATCAACATAATTATTGCATCAAACATTAACAGATGATAAATTTTCTGCAAATAGAGATGTAATAAGTACATTGTTTAAATAGTTAGCCAGAAAACATTTTTTTTTTTTTTTTTTTTTTTTTTTAACAAAATGTCGATTTTTGTTTGAAAATAATCATAAGTTACAATTCGTCATTTTTTTTTTTCGAATTTTTTTTTTTTTCAAAATCTATATAATCCAAAATTATTTTTCGAAAACAATATGAGTTCTAACCTATAAATTATTTATTTATTTATTTATAAATATGTAAATTATAAAAGGATATCATGTGAAAACACCATCAACATAATTATTGCATCAAACATTAACAGATGATAAATTTTATGCAAATAGAGATGAAATAAGTACATTGTTTAAATAGTTAGCTAGAAAACATTTATTTTGAACAAAATGTCGATTTCTGTTTAAAAATAATCCTAAGTTACAATTCGCACTTTTTTTTTTTTTTTAAATCTATATAATTCAAAAAATGTTTCGAAAATAATATGAGTTCTAACCTATGAAATTTTTACTTATTTATTTATTTATTTAACAGAAATCAATTTCTAAAAGCTTCAAATATAAGAATCTAAAACTACAGCTCATTCTACCAAGTAATTTTTAGTTGTGCTTAGAGAACTACCCGCATTGCAAGCTGTTTTGCAGTGATAAGAAATTAATGTAACGTTAGGAGTTTCATATGTTAAACATGCATAATTCCTAAACAACTTGACCGAATGATTTGAAGCACTGTAATAAAATTCTGTAGCCGTAATTTTCAATACAGCCAATAGGGCAGAACACAAAAATTGACTGATTTCCGCATATACATAAAAACATGTAAAATTACTTTTATGTTCAATGATAGTACATGTAAAATTTGAATGACTTGAAGTACTCTAATAAAATTCAGTAGCCATATTTTTCAATACTATCAATAGGACAGAACACAAAAATTGATTAATTTCACATACATAAAAACATGTAAAATTACTTTTATGTTCAATGATATTATATGCAAAATTTGTATGATTTGAAGAACTCTAATAAAATTAAGTAGTCATATTTTTCAATACAATCAATAGGACAGAACACAAAAATTGATTAATTTCACATACATAAAACAAATAAAATTACTTTTGTGTTCAATGATATTATATACAAAATTTGAATGATTTGAAGTACTCTAATAAAATTCTGTAGCCATATTTTTCAATACAATCAATAGAACAGAGCACAAAAATTGAGGGAGTCGGGGTAAGCCACATTTTTGAACTTCTGAGATATATCAATTTGAAAGTTAGATCAAACACTCAAATCAAAATATATAAGTTTTTTTTTGACAATTTCTTAGTAACATTTGAGATACTCTGAATAACAATATGGCACTATTTTAATGATATACACTTTTTAACTGGTAAAAAAGTTCTAGAAACATCTTGAGCAAAAACGAAACCTGGGACACATGCTGCCACCTAGTGACATTAGAAAAAAATATGTAGGATATTATAATTTACAATATTAAGCAACATATTACAGTGTCATATTTATTTCACTAAAAATTTGGCTTGGCACTTTCTTGCCCCGATAATTAATTAATTCCACATACATAAAAATATGTAAAATTACTTTTATATTAAATGATATTATATGCCAAAATTTGAATGACTTGAAGTATTCTAATAAAATTCTGTAGCCATATTTTTCAATAGGGCAGAGCACAAAAACTGATTAATTGCACATACATGAAAACATATAAAATTACTGTTATAATCAATGATATTATATGTAAAATTTGAATGACTTGAAGCACTCTACTAAAATTTTGTAGCCATATTTTTCAATACAATCTGTCATGCAACCAACATCCTTCCAATCTTTTTTTAACGTAAGTAAATTGAAGTGAAGAGACCAACTTTACGACCGCATGTGAGTGGTAGTGAAGATAGGAGGCGAGAGTCAGTGGTGTTTTTCTGTTATGAGTAGGATGCCGGCATGTACATCCGAGTAAATTTTGGTTTTGTTTTAAGAAGCAATGTGAGAAGTTTTATGGAAGTATTGTTGTTCATAAATAATAGTAAAGGGGTATATAGTTCTCCCCAAGTGTAAATATTTTTGTATATAACCGTTCTTTCTTAATAAACTTCATATTTAAATTTTCAAGAAGGATTCCTTCATTGTCTGTCGTGATATTACAGAATCAATAGGACAAAACACAAAAACTGATTAATTAAACATAAATAAAAACATGTAAAATTTCTTTAATGTTCAATGATGATATAAGAAAAATTATATTTAACTAGATTTTACTTAGATATTCAGTTTTAATTGAAAATGATTAAGCATGTTTTAAACAATAGTATGTAAGTGAGATAATTTAAAGATTTTTTTTTTTCTTTTACGTTCTTGTGACTTTAATTAAAGGTATTAAAAAGTACACTATTGGACGTATATATTTATGTCTTAAGTGGTATATGTTTTATTTTCTAAAAAAAAAAAAACTAATCTTTTAAATAAAAAAAAAAAAAAATAGTTTAATATAAATGATAGTCATTTTCTTCACGGTATTAAAATTGCACAAAGCACAAAAGCCTTTTTCTATTTTCCCTGTTTCAAAAAATCTAACAAAAAAGCACAAAATGTACTAGAACTTGTTCTTATCTGCAGTTTTTATTTTAAATGTAAAAACAAAACACTGTTGTGTATGTTTGATTTTCTATTCTAAAGAAACCATCTTTACAGAACTGATAGAAACACCTACTCATAATACAGAGTGAGAACAAATTCTTTCTAGATGGTCCGAGAGATAGATTCCCACGGCGGGTAACCTTTTATGATCCAAAATCTATCATAACCAATCTTTCTTTTAAAAGGTTTCGGACAGATTAAAGTGACCGAACCCTACGTGTGTGGTAAAATCTCGTAGAAGCAGGGTGTCGGCATCCTACGAAGGCGGAACTTTCTCAAACATGACGGAGTCTAATTTTTCCCTCTTGTTCAACCAATGCTGATAGAGTTTGAGAAATATATCATTTTCTCACCTTCGGATAGGACGGTTTTAGTACCACCTTAATTGAAATGCGAGAAGTGAACTCCGGAATAAGGAGATTCAGTTCGAGACAAGTTCTGGAAAAGAGTAGCAGCTCATTTTTGGAGCTGAGCTGATTTCCGGAGAAATTCTGATAGAGTGCATTAGCTCTGTAGAGAGCTGATTGAGAGTTCTGGAGTTAGAACTCTTGTAGGTATATGTGTACATATGTAGGTATGTGTAGGCTGCTATATGTTGCTGCTTCTGGAAAAGAGTAGCCGCTCATTTTTGGAGCTAAGCTGATTTCCGTTGAAATTCTGATAGAGTGCATTAGCTCTGTAGAGAGCTGATTGACAGTTCTGGAGTTAGAACTCTTGTAGGTATACCCGATACCACAATCTTACGAGGAAGAGAAATTCTCCCAGGAATCTAAATCAATAAAAGTTCTAGAAAACTACTCGGGAAAACCAACGAGAAATAAATTGGGTGAGAATTTATTTCTTATAACTTTGTGAGAATATATAATGAACAAATGAACATTATTTGTCGTCAAGAAAACTGTTTGCTTCTATGTCAGCGAGTTTCGATTTCCGGAGACATTCTGAAAGAGTGTATTAGCTCTGTAGAGAGCTGATTGAGAGTTCTGGAGTTAGAACTTTTGCGGGTAGGTATACCTGATACCACAATCTTACGAGGCTGAGAAATTCTCTCAGGAATCTAAATTAATAAAAGTACTAGAAAAGTACTCGGGAAAACCAACGAGAAATAAATTGGGTCTGACCTTTGTGAGAATATATAATGAACATTATTTGTCGTCAATAAAACTGTTTGCTTCTATGTCAGCGAGTTTCTCTTGGAACATTATCTTATTAATTGGAGAACTTGTGACAAAACCTTAAGACTGAGTCCTGCAATGAAGAACTATCTAAATATTTTAAGAACTGTCAATATCAGTCTACAAACTCACGATATACATATTTTTTTGTTATAATTCATTTATATAGCCCAAATTGACTTTATTTTCAATAAAGTTATTTTTATTTTTTACATAAATGGGGGTAATTTCATGTCATTCGCTAACCATCTTTCTATGATGAGCGTGTGATTGCTTATACTATCGAAAATTTCACAATTAATCGCATAGAAAAATGGTCCGATGTGTCTCTTTTTGTAGTGGTCCATTGCACCCCATGTAGAAATAGAATAAGAAAATGTTCGAAAATATTTTTTTCGTGTAAAAAGAAAATTTTGCAAAGACAAATGGGCACCCTATTTTTAAACTTTAATTTTTTTTCTCTATATATTTCTAATTTTTATTAGCAGAAAATATAAAATCCTAGAAAGACAGAATATTAAAAACACAACAAACTTCATCTGAAATGTATCAATTCTGATTTGACTATGTAATTTGTGGATAGATGTATTCATTAAAACTATACTGCAACAATATTAACAAAACCAATTGTATAGCTTGCCAAAAGAGAACACTTTTTAATCACCAAATTGCCTCGGAAAAAAGAAATATTGGGAATCCTGTCTTCTTTCAATATATATATATATATTTAATAAGCTTAGGGGATCGTCTTCGTACAAAAATTGTACGAAACTCAGAAATATTTAATACGGACATTCAATTTTGACAGTATATATTTTTTTCGGTAAAATTTACCTTAGGACAAAATCGGAAGTTTATAGGAATTGTGAAGTTTTAAAGTTAGAAACTGCTTATGTGAAATTCATTTGTAATCGTTTCAAAACAGATTGCAATGTTGATAGTTTAATCATAACTCAAAAACTAACCGCAAGAATAAACTTCTATAAATCCATTTCTATTAAAAAAATTATACGTCACAATTGATGTTTCTTCAAACACGTATTTCGGAAAAAAATATATTTTTTGAAATTAACTTTCCAAAAAAAATTATTAATTGTAACCTAGGAATTTTTTAACGGGAATCAATTTATAAAATCTTTAAATATGCGAATACCAAACTATAGCTCCTTCCGCCGAGTAGTTAGAATTATTTTTTTTAAAACTACCCGCACCGCAGTCTGTTTTGCAACGATTAGAAATGAATTTTAAATTCATTAAACAAGAACAAAAAATCACGTGCTATGTAACATTTTCTAACATTTCCAAAATAATTTTATAAATCTTTATTGTTTAATATGGTCTAAGATGATATCTAAGTAAACAAGGTCATGGTCAAACCGGGCGGGAAGCCAAACTTTCGGCTTAAGCTCAACTAGCCCCGCCCAGGACCTAAGTAAACAAGGTCAAGATCAAATCGGGCGGGGAAAGTTGGAAAACGCATAACATATTTAAAAACAAAATTACAGAAATTACCAACACCATTGGAAAAAATATCCGAATTCTTTTGTGCAGCCCTGCATATGATCTATAGATTTGTATATATCTATACTAATATTATAAAGGAGTAAAGATTGTTTTTTTTTTTTTTTTTTGTTGTTTGTAGGGGGTAATCTCTGGAACTCCTGAAGTTATTTCAAAAGTGATGATGGCAAATTGATGGTGACAATCCCTGCTCCAACATAAGCTATATTTTATGTCGTGCCACTATTCTCAGGGAGGTGCAAAAGAGAAAAACGTTCTAAAATTTCGATGTTTTTTATACTGAAGGAGCTAGAAACATCAAATTTGGCATGGTAGTTACTTATAAGATGTAAATGCTCTCTAAGAACAAATTCTAAAAACATTCAAAAATTAAAAGGGTGAGATGAGCGAAAAGCGTTCTAAAAACATTCTTAAGTACAATTTCTATGGAATCTCTGGAACTACAGAACCATTTTCAAAAGCGATGGTGGCAAATTGATGGTAACAGTCCCTGCTATAACATAGGCTGTATTTTATGTCGGTGCTACTACCACAAAAGGTGGGGCAAGAGCGAAAAACGTTCTAAAATTTCGATTTTTTTTACTGAAGAAGCTAGAAACATGAAATTTGGCATGGTAGTTACTTATAAAATGTAAATTATCTCTAAGAACAAATTCTAAAAAAATATGAAATTTAAAAGGGTGAGATGAGCAAAAAACGTTCTAAAAACATTCTAAATTACAATTTCTATGGAATCTCTGGAACTACAGGACTGTTTTCAAAAGTGATTGTGGGAAATTGATGGTGACAGTCCCTGCTTCAACATACACTGTAAAAAAAACCCACGTTAAATTACGGACAAAGGCCGGCAGCAGAGATTCCAGACAACGTCCGTAAAATAATATTTAGACCGTAAATGAAAAATCACCCGTAATTTTATATTGAAGCAAATGCATAACCAACCCGTAAAAAAAGTAGTATTGCCCGTAAAATCACACAAATTCTGCCTGTGAAAAAAGGGGCATCGTCCGTAAAATCACCCAAATTCTGCCTGTGAAAAAAGGGGCATTGTCCGTAAAATTATACAAATTCTGACCATGAAAAAATGGAGATTGTCCGTAAAATAATACAAATTCTGCCCATGAAAAAAGGCGATTGCCCGTAAAATAATACAAATTCTGCCCGTAAAAAAAAGGGGATTGCCCGTAAAATTAACCCAGTATTACCCCATTCTATTTTGGATTCGGGAAAGAGAAAAAAAAGGCACAAATCATAAAATGTCTTTTTAAATTTCCGATGGGGATTGCAAAGATACACCTTCTGAAAATCCATAGTAGATTTAACAGGGAATATGGATAATTCACAACACTAATAAAAGCCAAAAGTCTTCACAGGAGTATTTATATGTTTTCGTAATACTTGAATGAAACATTCATAAATTTTATATCACATTAAACTTGCATATTCAAAACCTAATTTTCCAAGGTTTTAAAGTATACTTAACTGGCAATTTGTAGTTGATTTTTTTTTTTTTTTCAAATAAAGATTTAATTTTATTAAAGGAGAGAATTCTCATCCATTTCCTATAACAAACTTAGTATTTTTATTGAATTAAAAGGTTCCCTTTTTTGGTGTTGTTGCATTAATAACTTATGTTAAAATGCTTTAAAATGTGTTCAGTGGCAGTACAGTATTTAATCTACTTAAAACATTTTTTGCTTTCCAAAATTTTCCATGACACACTTTAGCAGTAATCAATGTAATATGAAATCTCATTTTTTATAATCATTATATTTTTCAAAGAATCTTCAATTTATTTAATAGCAGATTCCTGCAATAAAATAAGGTGGAGATTATTTTTCAAATTGTTTTGTAACAAAAATCATAAAAGTTGGAAACTATGAAAATATAGGTACACACTCACCACTGATTAAAATTAACAACAGTTCTTTTAATTATGAAAAATACTTTGTCATAAACTCACTGGATTTTCAAAAAAATAAAAGGTAACCTTCTGTGAACAGTCAGATTTGCCTTCTTTATTTTAGCATTAATAAAGTATGTTTATGTAATATTTTCAAAGGCTTAAAACATTTTGACCAAAATGTTCAGTACTCCTTAGTCTATAAAAGATTTGTTTTTTAATTTTCTCCTAAATTCGTAAACTTAGATAACAGAACCTTAGGGGAAAAAAATATTCTTAAATATAGTACAGAATCTATTCTTTTACCCCAGTTTTTTGCCTTATTTAATTACAAAAAAAAAAAAACTAAGATAAATGAGATAACTGCGACAGTGAAAAAAGCCTTTTTTAGAAATTGTTGATTATAAAAAAAGGATTTTTTAAGGGCTGTAAACACCCTGCATTTTTATTATTATTGCTGCTAAGAAATCGTTCAACAAAGAAAAAGAATATTTGAATTTTAATACATATTTATTAAACATTTTTACACACATATTTTTTTACATATATATTTATTAAAATTAATGAACATATAAAAATATGCTGCATGTGTGCTTTTTCAACAGTCTGTTCCTTTTGTATGCACGTTTGGTTCTTTTGGGGAGGGATCTTTATCCTTTTTGCAGTATTTATAACAAAGTATTCCCTATAAAAATAAAACATATATTACACAAATATTTTAAACATTATAAAAATTATAAATACACAAACTGAGTAAAAAAAGACATTTTGATTAAGTTGTAATTTCCCACTTAGAAACCCTTTTTAACAGATAAAATTAATTTTGACTCTTCCCCACCCCCTTCCATACCTGTCAACTTCTATAACAAAAAAAGGAGATTTCCAAAATAAATCAGATGATTTTATGAGATACTATTTTATAATATAAAAAAATAAAACTAAGTATATTGGATTTTTTTTTTTCAAATACATTACTCTATATATAAAAAAAAATGAAACAAAGTAAAAACTATTTAAATCTGAAGAAAATAAATGAAATATTTTTTTATAGCCTTTTTTTTGTTGTTGGGTGTGTGTGTGGGAGGGGAGGGGGGTATACTTAAATTTTACAAACATTATTTGAATTCGGGTATGTTTAAAATTATACAATGTATATTGATAAAAATTGTATTCATATTTGAAAACATATAATCATAAGCAGACTTTTCAATTATTTTTGTTGTGAATTGTTAAACAGCTGATTTTATAAATAGTATCCATAAAATAAGATCATTTAATGTTGGTTTGAAAGACAAACAGCAATATGCAACTAAATTGAATACTGAAACCTAGTGAATACTTGAAACCTAGTGGTGTGATAAACCACTACAAAAAAAATATTGAAAAATGAATAAAATTCGTTATTAGTTAATAGCAGTGTGTCCCTTTTCTCCATTACCTGCCAACATAACATCTATTATATTAAAAAAAAAAAAAAGATTTCCAAAATAAATTCATAAAATTTTATAAGGCACTATTTTATATTATAAAAATAAAAGTACTAAGTAGACTGATCTGAAGAAAATAAAATATTTCTTCAAAGCAAGGATTTATTTCCTTTTTTTTAATTTATTTATTTTTTTGGAGGGGGGGGAGTTCGCTTAAATCTTGTAAACATTAAATTCACGTATGTTTAGCAAATATATAATCTACATTGATAAGAATTGTATTCATATTTGAAAAAATATAATCTTAAGCAGACTTCTCAATTACAGTACAGTGTCGATTATTCAAACCTGTCAGGACCGGATGGAGCAAATGCCTATTTTTAAAAAATGTAGTAGTGGCTAGGAAGATTAAAAACATTCTTTTGTGTGTACACAATTTTCTTTCACATTTTAAATGAACTTAGAACTTGTAGCTGCCAATGCTGGCATGTTTAAATTTTTTTTTTTTTTTTTTTTTTTTTTTGCCTTTATCATTTTCTGAACTGCAAAATTTGAAATTTAAGCAAAAACAGATTGGGATTGTTTTTTGCTTTCAAAAATATATTCTTTACAATGCTGCCATACCATGAAGTCTTCTTAAATACATAAGTTGAATAGGATCAGCATTCTCCTGTCGTTCTAACCATTTCGTATGTTTCCAAGCATTCTAAGGCTTCATAATAGATGGACCTGGATCATTTTCCCCAATCCACTGATTTGGAAAATGTTTTCAATTTCAAGGGAAATCCTGAAAAGAATTTCAGACAGAAAAAAAAAAAGGTGTTCGAATAATTAGATAGTTCAGTTAATTCGAGTTTGGGTAATCGGCACTCTACTGTATTTTTATTGTGAATTGTGAAACACAGCTGATTTAATATAAATTACAGTACACAATATAAGATCCAATGCTGGTTTGAAAATCAAACGGCAATATGCAATTAAATTGAATAAGAAACCCCCTAACAATGTAATAAATCAGCGCAAAACAAAACATATAATAAAAATAAATAGTTTACAAATCGTTATTAAGGCTTTTCTCAAATCCAAAAAAGCTACTTTCTGGTATAATTTTGAATTTATTTTTATTCAGAAACTGATGAAAGTAGGTATGTCCTTATTCAGAAACTTTGTAATCAAAATGAGTTTTTCATTTATTTGGAAAAGGCAGAAGATCTTGCAGAAATACTATCAAAGTTGGCAATTTGAACCAAATTCCCGAGGCAGGATAGCTTTAAAGAGGAAAATCATGTCATCGCATTACACAAATCACTTATAACTCGACAAGTAATTTATGAAAAAAAGGAAAACTCATTTAGATTCCAAATCGCTTCCATATTCAGGCCTACCAATTTTATGCCTTTGTGGTTAAAAATGAATCAAAAAATTTTGCGGTGTTGAGTACCACCTTAATTAATGACATGGTACATAAATATCATGATATTTTTAATATATATATTCAATATTTTCAAAATAGTCAACTTATTGCTGCTTGTAAATATTTTCAGACACAATATAAGTATGATACAGAAAAACAGAAACATTGCACATAGCACGAGAACTACATTTTAAATACCTTTTCTTTCTTTTTATTATTTACATAACAAAATTGAAGATTAACTAATTGAAAACAGACACAATTTGCATTTTTACATTCACAATAACTATAGCATTTAATATCAAGTTAAGAAATTTTATGTTTAATACAACAATATTTATACGAACAAAATTAAATACGAAATAATTTGTTTTTATTGAAAAATTTGAACATAAATGTAAGCTTGTCTGCTTTCACATTCTCTAACATGTTGTGCAACTTAAACTGAACAAAAGCAGAAAAAAATTCTTATTAATCATGCTGTAAATGACTTAGCTAAATCAGTTTATATTTCATTAACTAAGTATATAGTTATTCGGTACTTTTTGGTTAGCCGGGCACCAGTGACATACGTGCATATATAAATACATGTGTATATACATATATTTGTACATATATACATACATATATGCATGTATATGTGTACGTATATATATGTAGATATGTGTATATATGTATGTGTGTATATATATATCACTGGCGCCCGGCTAACCGAAAAGTACCTATTATTATTCATGCTTATTGGTTGCAGATTTAAAACAGCTTCAAACCTCAACCTTGGGGAATACATATATATATATATTCGCTAAAAAAGCCCAGAAGAGAAGCCAGCTCGAAAGTTATTTATATACAGAACGGCATATAGGACAAAATTAACACTCGCCACTTGGCGAGTAATACTGAAATTTTGGCGATTGACTTTATTGCCACCACTGGTCAAATTTAATAGTCACACTCGCCAATTGTGATGATTGAATGGAAAAAGATTTTTTCGACAAATTTCGAAACCATTTGGCGAATTTCCCGATTTTTTCCCCGACATTATTTGACGAATTGTGATTTTTTTTCTCGAAACCATTCGACGATATTCGAATTTTTTTACCCCGAAACCAGTTGATGAATTTTGTGATTTTTCCACTATCGATTAATGAATTTCGCAATTTTTCTGCTATCTATTGACGAATTTCGTGATTTATCGACTATCGATTAACGAATTTCACAATTTTTTCCATGAACGAACAAATTGCGCACTTTCTTTCTGCTGATGTTCGACAAATTTCACACTTTATTTCTGTTGCTGTTCGACGAATCTTGCAATTCTGTTCCGCGATTGTTAGACGAATTTCACTATTTTTCTCCCGAGATCATTTGACGAATTTTGCGATTTTTCTCCCCGAACCTATTTGACGAATTTCTCCAATTTTTTTTTTTACAACAGTTAGACAAAATTAATTTTTTTCCTGCAATGCCCGATTTCTTTCCCGAGACCATTTGACGAATGTTGCGAGTTCTTTCCTGACACCATTTGACGAATTTCGCAGTTTATTCCACAATCGTTTGACAAATTTCGCATTTTTTTAAATCAAGTATTTGTAAATTTGTTATTGGCCAGTGCTAAAAAACACTGGCGAGTAAAAAAATCCATGTACTGGCCAGTGAGTAAAAATATCAATAACACTTGAAAAATTCATTTACACTTGTTTTGTCTTAAAATATAAAAGAAATATACACAATATTTTAAAAATATGTATCAAATATATGCATATATCAAAAATGTCAAAAATCAAGATATATATCACCGAACACTGGTTAATATACTAAATGTATGGAAATAATATTGATACATTGCAGCGAAATTATTTTCATTGATGGTAGTAAGCTCGTGAATTTCTCTTATTAAACTTCAAGGACACAAAAAAAAAAAAAAATGCTTCAGAAACTAAATATTTTTTTACAGAAATCTGTTCTTAACTAAGAACTAAATCACGAAATATAAAAAAAAAAACACAGTATCTTATGGGCTACACTATATTTTTCTCTTGTTTTTTTATGTATCTTTAATGGATATCAGTACATTAAAAAAATAATAATAAACTAATGGAACTTCTTGTATAATCTGGTAAGTTTTTTTCTTTTTTTTGTAAAAAATAAGGTGAAATCTGTCAGAACAGTCGCAAAAAAGAATTTAAAAAAAAAATTAACACTACGATAGTTTTAATTTTATTTTTATACATAATGAATGCAAATATGTTTAATATTTTCATTAATGTCAATCAAAGGCAAAATACTACATTTTGAAAATAAAATGCTAATCCTTAGAATTTTAAAGCATCTTGTGTGTAAAGTTATGGATTAACTTTAAAAAATACAATATTTAAGCTTTCACTCACCCTAAAATTGAAAAAACATCTTTAATAACAGCTTTTCTCCAAAATTCTGCTGAATGCGTTGAAGAACAAACACTGAAAAAAGAAAATGTATCTTATAAACATAAAATTGTTACATTATTTATTATAAATTGAAGAATTACTTATTTTTAAAAAAATCAAATCTTTTGACAGAAGAAATTGTCATTTAAGGTGGTTCTCAAAGGACCTGCTCAACAACAAACTTTCTGACACATTTTTAAACGCAAAAGCATAAAATTGGCAGACCTGACTATGAAAGCGATTTGGAATGGAAAGAAGTTTCCTATTATTTTTTTTTCAATAAATTACTTATTGAGTCATAAGTAGTCCTTGCCATGTGACGATGCAATTTTCGTGCTTTTTGGGTTGCTGCGTCAGGAATTCAGTTCAAAACACAGACTTGGACAGTATTTTCTGAAAAATCTTCTGCCTTTACCAAAAAATGCAAAAATGGTGTTTCCAGGAGTGTAAAAACTGGGCGCCAATGGGCCAATTGTCGCCACTAAATTTTTAGTATTCTTCAGGTAATAAGAATACTAATACAATTTAGGCGAAGTACACTAATAAAATTTAGTGATGACAAACGGTCCATTGGCGCCCAGTTTTTACACCCTTGCAGGTTTTGATTACATAGTTTCTGAATAAGAACACTTGACGATTTCATGCATTTCCGAACAAAAATTAATCAAAAAGTATGTCATAAAGCAGTCATTTTGGATTTGAGAACAGCCTTAAAAATTAAGAAAATGTAATAAATGAGACAAAGGGTTCACGTTACAGATGAGTTTTGGCTCTGGTTTTGGAGCCTGTGCCATGATTCCAAGTCCAATCTCGCCTTAGCTCGAAAAATTGTATGGCATCAAAGCCCGAAAGTATGCAGTAGAAAACTGTTAATAAAATTTTTAAATTGTTTAAGAATATTTTTTTCTTTTAAAAATCTCTTCTTGCATAGAAATGTATTATTAATCCTAAATACTCCCCCATGACAACATTTTGTGATTTTCATGTCCCTGAAAACCGGTTTTAAATAGTTAATTTGTTATTTATACCCAACCATTGGCAAAAATCATAATTTCTATTCTTTTAAAGTGTCATTAATATACAACTATGGCAGACAAAAATGAGTTTCTGTATTCCAATAATGCTGGAAAAAGACTTCAAACAGAAAGTGAGAATAGAAAAAGGATATCCCACAGCTTCATTTTGTTAATAAAACTGATTATGGCTTTAGAGTAAGATAAAATATTCCTCCCTATATAGGGAAGACTGATACAGAGTGGACCACTTTTTCAGTTAATTTTTTTTCTCTTTAATGGACAAATTGATCTGCATGAAAATATTTTTGAATATTCCTTAAACCTTTATACATTCATCATAATTTTCTCATAACATAGTTTTCAATACATTTTTCAAAAAAATATTTTTTATTTGCACTCGTAAAGTGGACTAATGTGCCCACTTCTGGAGCACAGTGGACCGCTATTAGGTATAATCTGAAATACAATATAAATTTATTTTTCGTTAATCTAATTCTTTATTTTCTCTTTACCTGCAAAATAACATAGTAATGTAAATTTATAAAAATAAATATATAATATATATATAAAATATATATATATATATTGAAAATAATAACAGATTAATACAGGAACAATTGCAATTTAGTTGAAGTTATTACTTAAGTATAAAAAAATCAGCGCACATTAAAATTTTCAAATGAAATTCCAAAATACTTATGAGTAAGATTGAGCCTGGAATTTCCCGAAATACTTTTGTGTTCTTGGAGCAATATTATGAAATCATTGACATCAACAATAGATTCATCTACAGTTTCGGGAAAAGTAAACAGATTTCCAATCAATTTGCGTCTCATGAATCTTACTTGAATAGAATCATCACCAATTAGACTACAGTTATATTTATCAAAGGCAGTCAATACAAAACAAAATATTTCTTACTATGTTAAATAGTTATTTTTCTTTGTTTACTTTATTTTACAGTTAAATAACTACTTTTAAACAATATTTATTTATAGTAAAAATGCAATTATTAAATATTTTGAACATTCTGCATTACAGGAGCAGAGTAGATTGTGGACCACTGTGCCCCAGGAGTGGGTGGTCCACTGTGCCCCATGTTGAAGTTCAATAAATAACCATATTAATATTGTTTATAGCTTTCTTTTAAACATATTAACTTTAAAGTTAAATAAAAACAAGTATCTTAGCTTTGCAAAAAAGCTGTTTTATCAGATTTATCTACTACCTTTAATTACTAAAAAAATTGAAATATGATGAAAAATTTTACTTTTAGAAGCTCAAAACAACCAATCAGGATAAAATAGTTCAATCTGAGCTAAACATATTTTCTGAAGGCTATAAATAATCAGTGCAGTGCTGTTGTCTATTAAGAAAGAAGAGAAGCTTTAAAAAAATTTAAATAAATAAAATATTAGGGGGTAGTCCACTGTGCCCATAGGTCCAGTGTGTACCGGTCTCCCCTACCATCAATTGCAATACCCTCAGATTCCATTTCAAACTGATTTTTAAGGGATTGTAAAATACTTTAAGAGACTTGGAAAATTTTTTTGCTTCTCAAATAGAAGTTTTTCTTTGCCATTTTTGAATGTGAATAAATAAAATTTTTACTTTGAGAGTGAGCCTGAAGGCTGATATTGAGACTTGTTTTTTCATTACATTTTTTATTTATTTTGTTATCAAAAAAACAGCTTAGGATTAAAATTCAGAAAGATTATGCTCACTGTCCCCTTAGTTCTGAAAAAGTGAATTTTCTTCTGTGTCAGGTGCAAAGCTGTCTTTAGTGAAAGCGAGGGCAAGTACAAGAAGTTTGGCGAGGCACTTCCATTCAGGCTAAAATTGAAAATTTAGCTTTTTTTTTATTCATCTACAAGAAATTTTTAATAATAATTTTTGTTTTATTTAATGACATATATTATGTCATTAAATAAAGCAAAGGTAACTATTCAAAAATTCTGGTAGATATTTTGAATTAAAAAAAAAAACTCCTAAATTGGCAACACTACTTCTCGCAACATAATCGGCTTTTGAAAAAGCTTGCGCTCAAATGACATACACAATGGCGCATCAAAGATTATGTTTTTTTAGGGGGAGGAGGGCAGTATGATTTATAAAGAATTGGACCAATTTCCTTTCATAATGCTCAGACTGGTGTCGGTTCAGTGTTTTTTCAACAGATTTGGAACGGGCGGAGAATTCATTCCAGCCGTGTCATGCCGGAGCAGTTTTTTTTTTTTTAGGGTGGTAAAATAGTAATATTGTACAGTCGTTAAAGAGAGAGAGAACATCCTCATACCTTTTAATCATGAAATTGTCGCAGAGTGATCCGAAAGATACTGTTCCCGAATTGTGTCTATTTTTTGAATTTGAATACAAATTTTGAAAGAGAAGTCATCTACATATTATCGACTTAGAAATAATTTTATCAGCCAGTCGTCAAACCAACTTTCAGATCCCTGGCTCTGTCAATTTTTTATCGAAGCCCTCCCCTTACATTTTAGTGTACCATAAATATAAGGGACTGGTAATTAAAACACACATAATGGGATCCATGATTATCATAGAATACTCTCCTATTTTGCATGATAAATATAATCTTTATAAAGGAAGGACATGGTCGTTTTTTTTAACCAAAGCCCCTAAATTTTAGTATAGCATGAATATAAGGGCTCATTAACCAAAAACACTTATAAATCGGATCAAATCAACACGACACAAACAAATTTTGATGTCACAAAACAAATGTTTTGATTCATCGCCCACAGTCAGCCATCTCATTTTTTAAATCAAAACATTTTAACATTTATTATTAAATATAAATAAATTAGTCAATAAAATTAAATAACGTATTTATAATAAGTAAATATGGATCAAAATTATTTTGGAAATGAGAAACAAAACAAATATGATTTGATTTAAAAAACAAGATGGTGGACAGAAGGCTAATCCCAAACCTTAGCCCATTAATTTTTTTCATAGCAGCCTGAACTCATGAATGGGATTAACATCTAAAAAAATTATATATTTTATGAATAAAAAACAATATATTTAATTTTACACTTACCTAAAAATTGGGAAAATATCCCATTATTTCTAAAAAATCTGCTGAATCTTGCTGAAGCACATACACTGAAAAATGATAAAATGTATTTTATAAACTTATTGCATTATAGATTATTATAGATAAAATAATTACTTAATTTATTAATTCGAACAAATTATCGGACAGAATTCTTATTTAAGAATTTAAAAAATCGTTAATTAAATATGAGAGAATGGGTTCTCATTAGAGATGAGTTTGGGCTGTTTACACAGCCCGAGCCTGCCTATTTTAGACTCAAGACTGCCTGAGCCTGAAAGCCGGTGGTAGATAATCAGTTAATAACATTTAATTTTTTTTTTCTTTTTTTACATAGCGTATTAATCCTAATTACTATCTCAGGACAATATTTGGAGATTTTCATGTCCCTGAAAATCTGTTTAAAATAGAAAATATGTTATTTATACCCGACCACTGGCAGAAATCTGCTAAAATCACAGTTATTATTCTTCTAAAATATCACAATACAACTGTGGCAGAAAGATAAAGAGTTCTGTTTTCCAATAATTCTGGAAAAAGACTTGAAACAGAAAGCGGGATATAAAAAGGAAATACCACAGCTTCAATATGTTACTAAAACTACTATGCAAAGGCTTCAGAATCACCAGTTAGGATATTTATCTTTATATCTTATAAATAACCAGTTTCCCTTAACACTAATTTTTTAAGGATTGCAAAACACTAAGAAATTTAGACTCATTCTTGTTTTTCAAATAGCAAGTTTTTTTTTTTCTTCTCAATTTGCGAATAAATAAAATGGTACTTTCCTGTTATATGGACACCATGCCAAAATGTATGCTAATGCACAATGTATGTATGTAAAGGCTCGTTTAACTACAAGCCGGCGAAAAAAGTAACAAGCGAGTTAGCTAGCGAAATAGTGGTCGTTTACACATGAGCTTGTTTACTCGCTCAGTAGCCAACTTGCTCTGATAATCAATCAATCACTTGTTGCGTTTGCTTTCTTTTATTTTATATTAAGGGTTTAGTTTTCCTGTCTAGTTTTTTGTTTGTTTGTTTATTGGTGAAAAATCGAAGTGGAACGCAAATGATATTGCTGATTTTAAGTAGATTTTGTAAGAAATACTACCTATTACATTCTCACCTAAGTTGGAATTTTTGAAAATCTTTTGCACATTCTACGCCGATTATGACTCTCAGAACCCAAAACCACCCCCAGTTCAAAACTTTATATATATATCTGTGTATGTCACTTTTTTATGGACATGATAACTCCCATAATTCTGCACAAATCTCTTCCAAACTGATACATAAAATCAAGGGACATAAAATCTCGGTAAAGTTTGTTAATGGGCAAAATTGAACCGGGGTGGGAATGTGAAAACAGAAAAAAACCCACAATTTCTTAATTATGATACGTATCGATCCGTTTAAAGAGTTATTACTTCTAGGAAAAAGCCGAAAATTTATGTATGACAGATTTCTGATATCATTAAAAATGGCCCCAAAGGGGGGAGGGGAGGGGGAAAGGGTGTTTTAAAAAAGGAAAAAATTCATAACTTCGTCAATGTCAATTTAGAAGATATCAAATCCACTTAAATTTATTATAAATCCTCTTAATATTATCTAAATAGGACCAACCCTTAAAAAAAAAAAAAAAAAAAAAAAAAAAAAAAAAATTCCTGCTGGCTCCGCCTGCAAACAAGTTAGGTTTCGAAGTGAGCGTTTCCAAATGCTGCATCATGGCAAAAAGGTCATTTCTTCCGCAATTCCCAACAAACAGGCGCCCTACAGTCTGCGTCTTCGAAATCTACCTGTGCCTGTAGGCCGAGCCGTCAGGGATTTTTTAAATGTACATCAAGCGTATCCTATGTTATAGAACATAAAACACCCAGATTATTTAAATATGAAATTTTCACACAGCTGTATAATGTACTTGCTGAACCATTTCTACTTGTATGTAGTAGATACTCTAAGTTATTGCATTGTATTATTTACTTTAAAATACACTGAAAAGTGATGTTAAAATATCATAGAACTTTTTTGCAAGTTTTTTTTTTTTTTTTTTTTTTTTTTTAAATAGAAATTCAACTGTAAACAATAACATTAATAGTTAAACTTGTACAGCATCAGATTACCATTATAAAAATTTCTGTTTTTCAAAAGAAAGAAAATTAGTGTTATATAAATAAAGTATATTTATGTGATCATTCTGAAACTTTTGCTACTTTGAATAACATTCATAATCTTAAGTTTTAATTTTTAACTTAATTGTTTACATATCAAATACATGTGTGAATTAAAGTTATTAGTATTATTTCTTAGTTTCTGCTACTTACTGGCAGAAACTCCAAAGTGTAATCCTGGATCCACCACTTACCTTACATTTGTACAAAAAAAAAAAAAAAAAAAAAATTGTAGTTAATTCGTAGTAAATTAATTTTCACCTAATGAATGGCTGAAGGACGTCAGAAATTGCCGAGAGTGCACTCCAGGCATAAATATCGAAATTGTTGATACTGGAACGGAACTCGAAACAGGTATTCTAGAAACTTGAAGGAATCACCAGTTACTAAATAACATAGTGCAACTTCCAGCTTTGTGGCAGTTGGGATTGCACTTCTCATATTCGTATCTTGTTTCTTGAGCATTCTATCAACCATCTGCAGTAAATCATCAAACTGGGCGCTTTCAAAGCTCAAAATATTTCAGTAAGCCATCTTCGTCCTTCAACTTTTTCAGTAACCTGCTCGATGCAATTTATTTTGTGCGTATTTCTATTCATGGTTTTACCCACACATTTCTACAACTAAATTTCTTCTTTTTAACTTCTCTTTGATAACATGAGCAGCAACAACAACACCGGCACAAACTAATTCATTCAACATTGTTTACATACACAGAACCATGAACCATAGAATACTCGCAGCGATTTTACTAGCAACAACGTTTACACACAGCTAGTTTACTAGCCAGATAACTAACAAGGCACCGAGTAGAGAGAAAAGTAGTTTTCAACATTTTTCTAGCTCGCTGAGCTGCCAGATAGTTAGCTAGTCAACGTGCTTACACGGGGCGAGTTTATTAGCAGCTAGCGAATTCGCCGGCTTGTAGCTAGTAAATTCGCTCAGTGTAAATGACGCCTTAATGTATGTAAATGTATGCTTGCCGACAATTTTGTCCGTATAACAGAAAAGTACCAATAAAATTTTAAACAAGAGTCTGAACACTGGTATAAAAGTCAATCTAAAGCCCGTGCTGGGCCCAGCCTATCTCATCAAGCAAAATGTGTAATCTATGATTAGCTTTCCTTTTAAATTTAAATATTTCTTCATTGATTTTTTTGCATACCCCCCCCCCCTCACCTTCCCATCCTGATGCAAATTTTCTCCAGTTACAGACACATTTCTAATAATAGAAGGGAAAAATACAAAAATTCTAAGAAGCAACCAACATTATGGCTGCACAAAAAAAAATCATACCAACTTTATTCTGTAACTGTTCTGATGACAACAAATATAATTAACATACAAAAACATAATATAAGCATATTATGAATTTAAAAAAAAAAAAAAATTATCTTAAAACAACAAACAGTTTTTCATCTTTTAGAAATTATTTTTCTACACTATTTTTAAAAGCACAATCACTTAACATAAACAAACCCTTTTATCATCTTTTAAAAGCTTTCTTGCATTTAAAAGCACTTTTTTACTTTCAGAAACAATCTACTAAAAATATTTCATTATCTAAAAACAACATAAGCCGCTTCTTTCGTCTTTAAAAATCAAATCATTATAATGCAGCTGCCCCTATGATAAACAAGGTGGTGGCTAACGCAAGCCTAACCAAAAATCAAAGTTTAAAAAGGGGAATTTTACTTCAAACGAACAATAAAAAAAAAAATACATGCACATGAAACAAAAATAAACACGATAATATTTTTAAAATGTAAGTCAGGCTGTATAAAACTGACATACAGCCGTCTTTGTACTTTATTTACATCAAGACGCAAACAAAACAGTCTACTTAAGTAAAACACTGTATTTGTTTATAAGGGCAAATGCACAAATTTTAAATTTTCATTAACAATATTGCAGATTTAATATTCATTAAAGTAAAACAGAAAATAGCAGCTTACTTACTTACTTGGATTTAAATGGGAAACTCCACCATTCCACGCGGTCTTGTTTTGTTGTTCGTTGGGTCCGCCATTGCGAAGTCGTGATCTCAGTCGAGATGTCGAGAGCCAAGGAAGCCAGCCGGCGCGGCGTTGCTTTGGGTAGTTTATTTCTACTTCACAGCGCATGCGTGTGAAAGCGTTGCATCACTGAAGGCGTACGCGACGCTACCGAGGCATACAAATGAAGGATCTTGTCCGTAAAAAAATGGTTTGGTAATAACCGTGTAGATAAACGGGTTTTGTCCGTAAAAACAAGCTAATATTTCAAAATTACACTTCCATAACGTAAATTTACGGAGTTTGACCATTTAGCTTGAAAAACGGACGTTTACCGTAAAATTATACGGTAAACGTCCATGAATTTACGTATTTTTTTTACAGTGTAGGCTATATTTTATGTCGGTGCCACTATCCCCAGAGGAGTGCGGGAGAGAAAAACGTTCTACAATTTCGATTTTTTTATACTGAAGATGTTAGAAACATGAAATTTGGCATGATAGTTACTTATAAGATTTAAATGCTCTCTAAGAACAAATTCTAAAAAAATTCGAAATTTGAAAGGGTGAGATGAGCGAAAAGCGTTCTAAAAATATTCTACATTACAATTGCTATGGAATCTCTGGAACTACAGAACCATTTTCAAAAGCGATGGTGGCAAATTGATGGTAACAGTCCCTGCTGCAATAGCTATATTTTATATCGGTGACAGATCCACAAAAGGTGGGGGGGGGGGGGGTGAAAAAGCGAAAAACGTTATAAAATTTCGATTTTTTTTTCGACATTAGTGTGGGTTAATTAGTAATTTCTGAATTATCTGTGGCAGTAAAATTTCCTCTAATGAAAATCGGCCAACGAATACCACTTGGCATTTTTCAAGAATTACGCGAGCAAAGCCGCGGGTTTTGCTAGTACTACATATAATACTAATGAGTTCTGTTAGGAAACGCATAGCACAGTCTAAAATTCCCCTTCTGAAATTTCCGTCAATAAATAGAAATTTACTCGAGAACTTTTGTGATATTGTGATCTATGACCAATAGAATTTATACATATCGAGTAATAGACAAAAAATGAGATAAAGTTAAAATCGAGTTCAGCAACTGAAAGCGCATTTCCAGCAATTATTGTTAATAGACAGTACTGAATTCATTTGTGTATGTAAATGATGTATGTATCCCTGTAAAGGAACGTTGAATGCTATACAAACAATTTTCTATGGTGTATATATAATTGTGCGTATTGTAATGCAGATTATTGATATATATCAATTTCAATATGTTTGAAATAGTAAAACGTTATTAAAATAAACCACAAACGATTTTTCTCCATAGACCGTAATGTAACGCAAATATTTCGAGTGTCATTGTAAGGGAACTATAAGTGCTATGCACACCATATTCCATAGTAAGCCTCTTGTAGACCTCAGTGATATATATCAATTTCAATATGTTAACATTGTGTAACATCATTAAAATAAACAGCAAATGATTTTTCCCCATAGACCGTCATGTAAGGGTATTCTTTTGAGTGTCCCTGTAAAAAGAACTATAAGTGCTACACATTTCATTTTTAATACCCAACATGCCATAGTAAACGTCAATAATATATATCAATTGCATGAAAATATGACTGCATTTACGCGAGTTAGAGCACGGACAGACAGACGACAGATAGACAGACAAACCAAATTTCATAAACACTTTTCAACTATGTTGGAAAGTGTTAATTAGGAGTTCCAAATTTGAAACTTCGTAACTACTTGACCGAATGATTTCATGTTTCGTAATCTAGGGTAAAATTTGGCGAAAAAGCGAAATATGAAGTCAAAATTAGTTGTTCGTTAAAAAAAATTCAGAGTTTGGTACAATTTCAATATAAAGACGACCCTAAGCTTATTTTTTAAAACATAAATTGAAAAAAGACACCCAGTCGAATGGCTATTTTCATTTTTTTTTCTGTGACAGTTTGGAGATTATTTATTTTATTTTATTTTTTTATTTTATATATATATATATATATATATATATATATATATATATTGGCGGGAGGGATGGGGGGGTAGACAATCGTATGTTGCTTATTTATAGTTAGACTCATTACCTGTGTTTCAGATGTCTTGGATGTTTTTATACATCATCAGAAGTATCAGTTTTATTTATGTGTCTTGGTATGTTTTGGATGTTTTTATACAGCATCAGAAGTATTTTTATCTTATTTATAGTTATCTGTTATTTATAGTATTTTTATCTTATTTGTAGTTTATCTTATTTGTAGTTAGACTCATTACCTGTGCTTCAGATGTCTTGGATGTTTTTATACAGCATCAGAAGTATCAGTTTTATTTATGCAGAAAAAAATACTACAAGATATATGGATGACATAATTTTCCCCTATATTCTTGATACGTATAAACAGTGGCGGATTAAGGGATGTACGGCAGTGACGATCCGCCCCGGGACCTGTCGATAGAGGGGAACCACAAATCTAGGTTTAAAACATCAGAAAAATGTGGTAATCGATTAAACTCAAAGCATCACCATGCCTTTGAAATTGGAAAGATTCCTCAAGTACTAAATCAGTTTTCTGAATATATGAATTATTTTATTATCTTTGGATTAGATATCTCTATTTTAGCTTTTTCATATTGAATTTAAAAATAAGTGTTTTTCACCACATTTTACTCCCCCCCCCCCTAACCCCACAAATTAGTCGTACAATGTACAGTGATCAAAATAAGTATTCGACATACATGTAGTTTTCAATGTTTTGTCTTATACTTTTATTAAAATGAACAAAACCAAATAAATTCTAGCAGTCGAAATTTAGATTATGACATCTACTTTTTATTTGGTTTGTTAAAAACTTTTAACAATAACAAAAAAATAACAGTTAGTTCATTAACATTTGTAATGACAAAACAAAAAAGTATTCGACAAGTAACTTTGAAATTATTTATTTATATTAAATGATAATGCTAATACATTGTAGCTTTTCCTCAGCGGCGAATCACATCTTTTAAACGATTTGGCATCGATTTAACTAACTGAAAGGTAACATTTTTGTCAATTTTTTGTCATTCTTCTATCAATATTTCGTTCATCTCCGTTTTAGAAGAAAAATGACGTTTGCGTAATTTATTTTTCAAATGACCCCACAGGTGTTCTTTGGGGACATCTGGAGACTGAACCGGAGTTTTAATGACATTTGAACAGTTGTAGACCAACCAAAGTCGTGTATTCAGGGCGGTATATTTAGGATCATTATCCTGGTAAAACTTATAAGTTTGCGTAAGGCCAAATATATCTGCACTTTTTTGCATTTTTTTTTTTTTTTTTGAGGACATCAATGTATAAGTACTGGGTCATGGTACATTCTTTTACAACTAAATTTCCGACACCCGAAGCTCCCACCTCATAGCATTTTAACCCCATAGCAGCACTCCCCCACAACCGTGCTTTACCGTGGACACCATATTCTTCTCCTTGATCTCTGTATTTGGCTTTCTATGCACTAAAATTTTGCTGTTACATCCAAAAAAATTGAACTTCGATTCGTCTGTAAATATAACATCCATCCAGAAATTTACAGGATTTTTAAAGTGCACTTTAACAACTTCAGTCTAGGAAGTCTGTTTTTTCTTGGAGATATGACTTCTTCCGGGCAGATCTTGCATGAAAAAAGTGTTTCGAATTGTTTGAGGAGTAACACTAAAGTTCATATAGTCTGATGCAATTTTTGAAAACTTGGGCACATTGACTTCAGGATCTTTTTTAACTTCTCGCACAATCCACCTTTCATCAGTCTCAGACGGTTTCTTAGGGCGATAACTTCTAGGCTTATTTTCCACCGTTTCATCTGCTTTATACTTTTTAATTAAATAGTGGATAGTTGTTTTAGGCTTTTGCAAAATTTCAGCAATAGCATTTTATGTTTTTCTTTGAAGAAAATGGTGAATAATATAATAAAATCACTTGTTAACTTTAAATTAAAGTTTAATTATTGCTTAAAGGGATAAAAACATAACATGACACGTTTAAAAATACCTTTTAATACAGATTATATATGTTTCATTCGCTCTACCGGTGACATCTTCAGATCTAAATGATGAATAAAATATCCTCGCATAGTTTTTTGATAACATTTGCAACGAAGCCGCTTCTTTTGAATTACCCAAAATTTGGCACGCGATGTTTTACAGATTGAAAAAGCAATAAAAATAAAAATAAATAATAATTTTCACGTTTTCCAGTTTGATTAATTTAAGCACCTGCTTGCCTCGGACATGCGATCTCGTGATTTATGTTTCCACTTTCAAAAAACTATGCGAGAATATTTTATGCATCATTTAGATCTGAAGATGTCACCGGTAGAGCGAATGAAACATATCTGTATTAAAGTGTATTTTTAAACATTTCGTGTTATGTTTTTATCACTTTAAGCAATAATTAGACTTTAATTGAAGATGGTGAATTATAATATTTTTGGGTTCAGTTAGTGTCTTTCAGTTTGCTTTTTCGCCCAATTTTTCACAAATTCTTAAACAAAATGCATCAAACAAACACAAATTAATCTTGTCAAACTACATGTTTGTAATTTTCAAAACTTTAAAGGCTGGTTTTTGGTAAAGAGCCAGGAATTTTTAACAATATTACCACTGTGGAATACCTTTTTGATCTCGTAATTATAGGTGTTAATGAATTAATTGCTATTTTTTGTTATTTATTCTGACTCAAAAAATTCATTTTGTTGGGATTATTTTGAGTAAGTTAGAGAATCTTAAACTAGGATCCATAGGCCTACGGGGGATGTCAAGGATTTAAGTGAGAAGAAAAATAGTTCATTATGACTTTTTTAATGAGATTTAGTTAAGTTGTACTTATGCACTCTAGCATGCTTTTTATGAATGGTGCGTATAGCATAAATTGTTCATTTACAGAGACACTACAGTGAAACTCAGTTGCTCACTGTCTGTAAGCAGTAACTGTTTGAAGTACGCTTTGTGAAATTAAATCTTTTCTTTCAGAAGCCGCATAACTGACATCACTTTGAGGCTTGGATTTGTTTTTGAATTTGCATTTTAAAGGTCTCTTTAAATATTTATTTTACAGAATGCTTCAACTGTTCATAATAATTTCCACTGAGCTAATTTTATTCATTCCAAAAAGTACTTCACTCAATTTACATGACATACGAATGGAAAATTTTCCACCTGAGTGAAAAACAGTCCATCGCCGGGAAACTTTTTCAGAAAATCTCGCGTTTTCAGCACCAGCTTGGCGAAAGAGAGAAAGCGCAAACAGCTCTATCGCCAATCGTCGTCCATGTTTTTTTGTTTTTATTTGAACTTGAATGTGAAATGGCGGCAGACGAAATAGCCTCTGAGTGTGTGTGTGTGGAGGTGAAAGGGGGAAGAAATTTAGAATGATTACCTATTGTTACTTCAAAGTAAAAAAATAAGATAATCAGAGCAATTTTTAAACTTTGTATGCTGGTGAAGTGGGGCGTTGTACATTTAAATAATTATTTATTTATAATTTATGCAATGTAACACATAATTTGAAAAAAAAATTATTTTTTTAAGTAATTTAAAATATTTAAATTGTAAGAGAAAGTGAAACTAGATATTTTTCGCCAGAGAGTTCATGAACACACTAAAGCTCCATAGAGACAATATTTAATTTTTTTTTCTTTTTCCATTCATGTATTTACAAATTTCCTTTAATGGAAAATTCAGAAGACCAGAATTCCCCTGGTACGGAAGATATTATTGAAAAAAAAAGTCTAAAGAAGTTTGCTTTTGCATTTTAAAAGTTTGTTGTTGCTTACATTTCTGTATTGTTTTTATGTTGATATGTTTAAAAGTTGACTTCTACGAGAAAAATCTCAATTTAACTTATTCTGTGTTTCTGGTGTCCATTTAAAAATCCGAAACTTATCAGGAAACCAGAGATACATGTGTTTTGATACATTGTTCCTTTGTAGATTTTCTTCTTTCTGTGGAACCCTAGCGAGCACAGTTACACTACTGATCCTAAAAATCCTTTAAAGCGTATCCTATTCATTGTTATCAATAGCAATATGCAATTTTATCTTAGATTTAGTATAAAAATATTTAATGCATATCTCCCTAACGTATGGGTTCATACATTACTTATGTCACACTTTAAGAAGGTGAAGCGGTCTACAAAGTGTAACACAGTGCGACAGGGAGAAGAGATGGGAGGTGTGACGTCACATCTAAAGTCAGCGTAATAAAATTCATTAAAAATATTTATTTCTATTTAGGTGCTATTAGGCATATCTTTAATTTTACTTTGAAATAAAACAGCTGAAAGTGAATAAATCGTATATATATATTTTTTTTCATAAAATTAAGTCAATATTAAGTTTTTAGAAAATTAGGATTATTTCTTATTAGATGCGACGTCATAACAGGAATGGAAAGGGTGTCACTCCAGTGTGACAACCTTAGTCTATAAGGGAAGGGAGAGGTTAAAAAAAAAGCAACGAAATTTCCGAGACATAATTAGAAATTAAAAAATAAAGACTTTAATGAGTCTGGAAACGCATATGCAGTCTCATGGTAGAATTTTTAGGTATTTTTTTCTTTTTCAAATAGGATTAACGTGAGATATTTCTTTAGTATGAAGAAGGTGATTCAATTTCAGAGAACGTTTTTCAAGAAATGTTTTATCGCATGCATCACAAGCAGAAGGGTTTATTTCTATGTGTTTCGGTTATGCAGTTTTAGAAAAGAGTTATACAAAATTCTTTGTTAGACACGTTGCAAGCACATATTTTTAAATACTTTTATAACTTCGTATGTTATCTGTCTGGACGACAGACACACTTGATTTTTTTATCCATTCCCGTCGAATTTATTTTGCTCAAATATTGCACATTAACCCATTGGCAATAACAATACAATATTCAAATACAGTATCGATATCTCGAATCTCTGGGGAAGAGAAAAAAATTCGAGATATAGAGGTTTCGAGTTATCAAGGTTTGGACAAAATTAAAAAATCTAAATCTTAGAAATTTTGTTTTGCCGAAAAAAATAAGATTAATTAAAACTATATGTACAATCTACTAATAATTAAAAAAAAAATACTATTTTCAACGTTTTAATATAATTTCAAAATTGTGTTATACACATACCTGTTTTATAGAGTTTATAAAACCTTCCATTCTCATCCTTTAAGTCTTTGTATCAACAAAGGAATAAAAGAATGTGAAACCGGCATCGAGATCAAACTGTTCCTGCAGCAGATAATAGTCAAAGGTAAAAAAAATATTAATTTCTGTGGAAAAAATTGTGATATATCAAGGGTTTTGAAAAATATATTTCGAGATAACAATGGAAAATACGTAAGAATATTGATAAAAATTCAGGGGTAATTTCTCTTTTTCGAGATATCAAGGGTTTCGAGATATCGAGGTACGACTGTATTTTAAAGGTCATAAATTATCTATTTGCAAAAATGCACTCTTGACATAGGGGGAAAATATTACAGCTAAAAGCCAAACAAGAGTGATAATAGCGATAGTAAAGACACAACAATGCTTAAAACAATGAAATTAATTTTGGCAAACCTACACTTGATAAAGTACAATGTAGTTATAACTATATGAGTGTTACATTAAATAAAACAAAAAAAAATGTGCAATAAAACTGTATTGCTTAAATTTTTATTCTATATTTCTTTATTCATAGTTACATGAGCGGAGATGAATTCTCAATACATCATTTCTTCAAACATCTTTCTTGCATACATCGCATATAGAAGCTGCTGCTTTCGTATGAACTCGATAATTCACATTCAGAGAAGAATTGTTTCGAAAAGATTTTCTACACACTATACCAATACAAGACTTTCCCATACGTAAACGGCGATGATCTCTGTATATACAATTGTCAGAAAATCCTTGTCTATAAATGTCACATACCTAATGGTTTTTACAATATATGGTATGATGATGCCGTTTCAGTGTAGAGTTTCAGGAAAACCCTTTGTTGCTTATCTTGCAAAGATTAGGTTTTCTCGAGTATGACAACGAAGTTGCACTTTCATAATACTCTTTACAGGAAAGATTGAAGCGCATATTTCCTAAACCCATATATTTTTTCGTATTTATATTTGATCGAATATATCTTTTCAGATAAGAAATTAAAAAAAAAAAATTACATACTTCTCAAACAAACTATTTTTCTTTAGTAGGAATCCGAAAATGCTTTTTTAGTAACAAACTTTTAGAAAATCCCTTATTGCATACATCACAAATGTGGGATTTTACTTTTATGTGGGTGTAAAGGTGTTGTTTGAAACTATCTTTATAAGAAAAACCTTTATTGCCGACATAACAAAGGTTTTTCTGTAGTATGAGTGTTAGCGTGTCTTTTAAGGCTAGAACTATCAGCGAATCTTTTATTACATATCTCACAGACATAAGGTTTTTCGTTAGTATGAATACGAAAGTGCCTTATTAATTCACTTTTACCACATTTTCACAAACAAACGATTTTTCTTTCCTATGAATTCGACGATGATTTTTTAGTAACAGATTGCGAGAAAATCCCTTATTGCATATATCACAAATGTGGGATTTTTCTTTTATATGGGTATAAAGGTGTTGTCTCGAACTTCCTTTATAAGTGAAACCTTTATTGCAGATATTAAAAAAATGCGGTTTTTCTTTAGTGTGAGTAATAACATGTGTTTTAAGTTTATAGAATAAGATGAATCTCTTCTTGCATATTTAACAGAGATAAGGTTTTTCGTTAGTATGAATACGACCGTGCCTAATTAAGCTGCTTTTTTCAGAAAAGCTTTTACCACATTCTTCACAAACTTCTCGTTTTCTGCTGGTGTGGATACGCATATGCCGGAGCAGATTATCCCCCTGGGAGAAACTTTTCTTGCATATGTCACATGCGTAAGGTTTCTCTCTTGTATGAACACGTAAATGTCGACGCAAATTGCTCTGGTTAGGAAATCTTTTTTCACAAATGTCACACATGAAAGGCTTTTCATTTGTGTGAGTACGCATGTGAAGAATCAGTACAGATTTTTGAGAAAATCCTCTAAAGCATACGTCACATGTAAAAGGTTTTTCTTTAGTGTGAATGCGAAGATGACGTCTTAGATAAGATCTGTCAGAAAATGCTTTTTTACATACCAAACATGCGAATCTTTTTTCTTCCGTGTGACTGTAATGATGCCGTTTTAAATGAGCATGCGTTGAAAATGCTTTATTGCACTCTTCACAATTATAAGGTTTAACTTTAGTATGAACACGTAAATGCTCTTTCAAATAGCTCTTCGTACGGAAACTTTTTTGGCACACATCACAAACGTGAGGTTTTTCTGGTATTTCTGTTGTATGAGTAGATAAATGAACTTTTAAGGAATTTTTCACGCTGAAACTTTTTTTGCATACCTCACAAACATAATTTTTTTCTTTCGTATGGGTCTGAGCATGTACTTTAAGGTTAGAGCTAATATTGAATTGCTTCTCACATATCTCACAAACATAAGGTTTTTCCTTAGTATGAATACGACGGTGCCTAACTAAGTTACCTTTTTGAGAAAAGTTTTTACTACACACTTCACACTTGAATAATCTGTTTTCAGAAGCAAATCTTTTATCGCGTGTTTTAGAAACGCCTGCTTTTTCATTGGCGTGGGTACGCATGTGACTACTTAGATTACCCTTCTGAGAAAAACTTTTCTTACATAACTCACAAACGTAAGGTTTCTCTTTTGTATGAATACGTAAATGTGTATGCAAATTGCTCGGTTGAGAAAATCTTTTTTTACAAATGTCACACATTAAAGGCTTTTCCTTTGTGTGAGTACGCATGTGAAGAATCAGTACAGATTTTACAGAAAATCCTCTAAAGCATACATCACATGTAAAAGGTTTTTCTTTTGTGTGAATGCGAAAGTGAATTCTCAGATCTGAATTTTCAGAAAATGCCTTTTTACATACCGCACATGTGAATCTTTTTTCATTGGTATGAGTGTAAAGATGCCGTTTTAAATGATAGATGTTCGAAAATGCTTTATTGCACACTTCACAAACGTCAGGTTTTTCTTTGATATGAACACGTCGTAAGTGTATCTTCAAATTGCCCTTCAAACTGAAACTTTTTTTGCACACTTCACAAACATAAGGTTTTTCTTCAGTATGAACGCGTAGGTGAATTTTCAATTCGCTCTTCTTGCTACAACATTTTTTGCACACTTCACAAACATAAGGTTTGTTATGAGTAGCTAAGTGAACTTTCAACGAGTTCTTCGTATTAAAACTTTTTTTGCACACATCACACATGTAGAATGTTTCTCCGGTATGAATAGACATATTCTATATGACTATACAGTATTTCACTTTAACTGAAATATCAAAATCTATTAGTTGTTTTTAATGTTGATAGAAGGAATTAGGCCTCGTCAGGAACCTACTTTATTCAGCTTTTTTTTTTTTTAAGGCGGGATGATTCACCTAGTTTGAACTTGGAAGCGAGTACAAAATTATTAAATGCTATGACTGCTTCTCATGCTATGTATTTGTCTTCCGGTTTTGCAGAGAACTCAATCCATTTCGAGATACGTACGTAAGAAAACAGGCTGAGCGCAAAGGCAGCTAGTAAAATATAAAAATGCCCCTACTTCAGAAGCAACAGTTTTCCTTTCTATATGTGAAACATTAGATTAATAAAACCCGAAGCTGCTAGAAGATTGTAAAATAAGTAAAAAGCGAACATCTATGTCTTAAAATTTTTTAAAACCTTAGTTGTTATGTGACGTGTTTGGAAATTAGGATAAGCGATTGTAATTCTGCCTTAGAATATAACAGAACGCATTATAGCATGTTTTTTGTAACGTGGAAATGATTATAACTATCATTAACTAGCATATATATGTAATTTTTTTTTCCAATCTTCATTGAATTATTTGCTTTTCTTCCAGAAGGCTTAGAAGTTAATTTGTATATTCTTTTAACGTGATATTTCTTCTCTTCAACAGTATATTCTTCAGGAACTGCAGTATCTGAAATAAATGAAATAGGATTAAGATTTCTATTTTTCAAATTATTCATTACATGATTGCACATTTGACTTCTTTTCTTAACCTATTAACGTCCAAGTTATTTTAAAAATAGAATTTAAGCGCTATATTTTTAAAATAAGTTTTGGTGGCTTTTGACGGATTTCCATTATCCTGTTTCCCAGTGAAATAGAAGGGTGAGTACGAATCGTTGCTTTAGAATGACCAAGGTTTTAATTGATATATTTTTCTAATATGAGGTCATATTATATACTAGATTCCTTTAGTCTTTTCTATAATTAGAGATGACATAGAATGTATTGTAACCCTTTTTACAAAAGATAGGGATTATCAAAATGCTCTAACGATAGTGTTGCCTTTGGAGAAATAAAAATTTCCCCTCTTTTTTAATTTTTTAGAAAAGAAAAACAGGCTAATCGAAGCATATGCCAATTGGGTTGTGTTCCAAGGGTCACCAGATATGATGTGCAATTTTCTAAAGCATGGTATTTTAAATTAGTTTTAACCTTCTATTTATTAATCAATTTTTACTTTTGATCAATATTTTGTACTTTTAGAGTAGGATTTAATTTAAAGACAAAAGATAAATTTACCCAAATATGAATGTATATAATTTTAAACGTATTCTCAAGCATAGAAAATTTTAATTTCTCGTGAGAGTGTATATAGGCAGTGTGGTCCCAGTCGATTAGCCGGGTCTGGGCTTCTTTTAACTTTATCAGGTCCGGCAAGACAGGTGGTCAAAGTCGAAACCTTATCGCAGTTATCTTGTCATTCCAAAACAATGAAATGCACGGGATACACACACGTGTACAAAAGAACCAATAAGACACGTTAGATATATATTTAGAGGGAGAATAAAGCTGACCTATTTAGAAGATGCTAGTCGTCAACACTTTAAATGTAAATTTAATTATTATTTTATTTTAGAGAGGCTACACTAGTCACACAAAAACACTCGCTAGCTAATGTTAATCCTATATGAGAACGTTATTTTGAAATTTCTCGTTTGCATTTTAATATTTTTAAATGTATATATATAAAATAGGTGAGATCTATTTCTAACCGGGAGAGTTTTTAATTTTTGGATTTTGGTTGCAGTCTTTTTTAATGAGATTACTTTCATTTTCGGAACCGGCTCCGAAAGTAAAAGTAATTTTATATAAAGTATCTTCACACTTCTTCCAGGACTTAAAAAATACAAAACAATACTTCAAAGCGTGCCATTCATTACGAAAGAAAACGATAATTTTGTGAACGTGGTAGTGAACGTGTTAAGTGACTTAAAAACATAAACATACAACAAGAGAAACAGAAACTAAGACAGTTTCGTCATGGGGTCAAAGCCCCTGAAGTCCCCATGAATGTCAATTGTTAGTTAGATGTTCATTTTTGCGTTCATGTGTTTAAAATATATCTTAACTGAGGGTATTCCCCCCCTCCCCCACACACACACACATATACACACCACCACCTGATGAAGAAAAAATATTACTGTTTCAATTATCTTTTTTGAAAAACGTCGGTAGAATTTTTTTTTTACTGTTTAATATTTTTTACTTGTTAAATTTCTTTATTGCTTGTTATGCTGATATGTTTAACAATTTGTCTTTTATGTTCCGATTCAAAAATGTTTCTGCACGTTTAGAAAACTTAAAGCTCGATTTCATAGCACAGAAATAGATTTTTGCTTTACGGCGCGTTGGCATTAGCCCATCCATTGAATCACTATGATTGGTTGCTCGCAAGTTGAGCTTTCCAGTTCTTAACGTCTAGTAACAGAATGTAGCTGATAGCGGGATAGAATTTGCTAGAAAACTTGCGTTGTTAGTTTAAGACATAAAAATTGAAAAAAGTGAGAAAAGATGCTAAAAAAAGAAAGAAAAAAATGTGAAATCGTCACCGTGGGAGAAATTAGAAAATTTAATTTTTCACTTGATCACCGAAGTTAGTGTAACAAACATTCTTATAAATGGTCCCATTTTAAAAGAGAAAGCAATAGAAATTGCTTCTAAATTCAAGTATTTACAACTTCAAATGGTTGGTACGACCGCTTTAAAAAAGGATCAGGGTTCATCAGGCGTGTTTTTGGCCTATGAAATAAGACTAAAACTGATTTTGTTACACCGACTTAATTATTTCACTTTTTAATATTAGAAGGTTTATCCTGTACGATTTCAACAATAGTTTTTGCATTTTGTTCGTATTTATATGACTTACAGAAGCTCAAAGTTCGTATTATTCGTAGTTTTTGATGAAAAATACGCAATTTCTCCTAATTTTACCTCAATTATTTATATGAGCGCAATCGTGCAATACTTTCTTCTTTACATGTATTATAAAACACATCAAAATGTACAATAAATGTAAAAATAAAAGTGTTGCAAAACTGCGCTCATAGTAAAATATTAAAAAATATATTAAAAATTGAGTTAAAATTAGGAGAAATTGCGAATTTTTCATCAAAAACTACGAATAATACGAACTTTGAGTTTGTGTAAGTTATATAATTCAGAACAAAATGCAAAAAATATTGTTGAAATCGCACAGGATAAACCTTCTGATATCAAAAAGTCCTTCCGGCCTGTACCGGGAGGAAAAGGTAGCTTTCCTATACCTACTTTTTAAAATTTTAGCTAATGTTACACGAAAACAGAAAGTTAAAATGCAAAGAAACGTTTACAAAAGATTCGTTAATACTGAATTTGAATAAGAATTTCGCCAAATTATTGAGCAATAGCCAAATTGGCTTAATTTATAAAGACTTATTTTAGTCGTCAAATTTGGCGACATTTCGCCAAATGTCACAAATTTTGTCGCCAATTTTGGCGCTAACGGATATGAATATATAGTTTTATGCGTATGATTGGGAAAATTATTACAACAATGAAAGAAAATAATTTGTGAGTAATCGCGTTAATGTGCTGTTTTGTTTCAAAATGTCAGCCACCCTAGAATTTCAAACTGCTCTATCTCAGCCATTTTTTAAGATAGAGGTAAACCAAAAAATGCTCTGGAATTCTTGTATCAAGGCCTAACACGTAATTAAAAAATAAATTTAAATTTTTAACTTTTTGTAGATTTATTTTAGTTTTAAATTTTTAAATGGCAGCCATCTTGAAACAAAATGGCGGACGAAGCTGGCCAACGAACTCGGTCGAGACATTGGTGACCTTAATACACACAATCAGTTTCATCAAAATCGATTTATAAATACGAGCGTTATCGTATGACATAGGTCAGATATATATATATATATATATATATATAAATCAACATTGAACGGAGGGTGGTTTTGGGATCTGGGGGTCATGATCGGTGAAAATATATCGAAATTTTCCAGAACTGCTTTCTTCCGAACGGCTGCAATAGGTAGCTTTATACTTTGTTTGTATTGAAAGCTACCTAAAAGTGAAATAATTGAGTCAGTATAACAAAATCGAATTTTAGTCTTATTTCATGGGCCAAAAACACAGCTTATGAACCCTGATCCTTTATCCTATAAATCTATTTATTGCGAGTCTAGGCGTCGATTCAGAGACTCTCCACGAGTGGATCGAGAACACATTGCCGTCTTTGATGCAAGAATACTCTAGTATACAGATTTTCAATGCTGACGAGACAGGATTGTTTTACAATCTTCCTCCTGATAAGATTTTTGCAGTAAAAGGTGAAAACACTGCCATGATGTGAAACTATCAAAACTCCAAACTGCGATTGACTGTTTTATATGCTCGAATGTAAATGGGAGTCGAAAAATAACACCATTAGTTGTTGGAACATTCAAAAAATAGAGATATTTCAAGAATGTAAAAAGCTTTCTTATTGAGTATGGCTCAAACCAACAATCATAGATTTCAAGAACAACTAGCTTATCCCCGCCAGGCATTGGCCCGGGCTCGTGATAATAAATAATAATTAAAAAAATCAAGTATTTATTATTTTATATCTTTAACAGATTTTGTATGAAATTATATTTTAAAAAGAAAAATTCGCGAAAAAATCAATTAAGCGTTTTATCACTAAATATTGATATTTAATGATAAAAGCGCCCATTTTCTTGTTTTTGTACGTAGGGTCGTTTCATTTTATCGATTATCATTATTTTTGTCCGAACTCTTTGAAATTTTTATTGGTGATAAATAAAACGGTTTTACAGCCCGTCTAAAAATTTCATGAAAAAATATTGTTATCTAGTTGTAAAAAAAAAAAAAAAAATGTTTTCTTCTCGCTTTTTTGTTTGTTTGTTTCCGCGTCGGCTCCTTTAACGTAGCAATAAAAAATATTTGTCATCTTTCGAACTCGCTGACATTATAAATATAACTGTATCCAAGCTCTCTTTAAAATTTTGTATGAAATTATATTATAAAATGAAAAAATCTCGAAAAAATCTTGATATTCAGTGATAAAAGTGCTCATTTTCTGGGTTTTTTCACGTAGGGTCGTTTCATAGCTTTAAAATAAAAAGTTCTTTTTGTCCGAACACTTTGAAATCTTTATTGGTGTAAATATTTGTTTTTTTTTCTTTTTTTTTGCATAAAATTAAGTCTATATTAAGATTTTTAAAAGTTTAGGATTATTTTTTATTAGATGCGACGTCACAACAGGGATGGGAAGGGTGTCACTCGAGTGTGAAAAACCTTAGTCTATAAGGTAAGGGAGAGGTTAAAAAAGAAAAAAAAGTTGCCGTGAGGTAATTAGGAATAAAAAAAAAGAGACTTTAATGAGTCTGGAAACGCATATGCAGTCTCATGGTAGAATTTTTAGGTAATTTTTTTTTCATATACAATTAACATGAGACCTTTCTTTAGTATGAAGAAGGTGATGCAATTTCAGAGAATGTTTTATCGCGTACATCACAAACAGAAGGGTTTATTTCTATGTGTTTCGGATATGAAGATTTTGAAAAGAGTTATAAAAAATTCTTTGTTAGACACGTTGCAAGCGCATATTTTTAAACACTTTTATAAGTTATTATGTTATCTGTCTGGATGACAGACACACTTGATTTTTGATCCATTCCCGTCGAATCGACTTTGCTCAAATATTGCACATTAATTCATTGGCAATGACAATACAATATTCAAATTATTTTAAAGGTCATAAATTATCTATTTGCAAAACTGCACTCTTCACACAGGCGGTAAATATTACAGATAAAAGTCAAATAAGAATGATAATAGCGACAGTAGAGACACAACAATGGTTAAAACAATGAAATTAATTTTGGCAAAACCACACTTGATAAAATACAATGTAGTTTTAACTATATGAGTGTTACATTAAATAAAACAAAATAATTGTGCAATAAAACTGTATTGCTTAAATTTTTATTCTATATTTCTTTATTCATAGTTACATGAGCGGAGATGAATTCTCAATACATCATTTCTTCAAACTTCTGTCTTGCATACATCGCATATAGAAGCTGCTGCTTTCGTATGAACTCGATAATTCACATTCAGAGAAGAATTGTTTCGAAAAGATTTTCTACACACTATACTAATACAAGACATATGTAAACGGCGATGATCTCTGTATGCACAATTGTCAGAAAATCCTTGTCTATAAATGTCACATAGATAATGGTTTTCACAATATATGGTATGATGCTGCCGTTTCAGTGTAGAGTTTCAGGAAAACCCTTTGTTGCTTATCGTGCAAAGATTAGGTTTTTCTCGACCGAAGTTGCAGTGATGACAACGAAGTTGCACTTTCATAATATTCTTTACAGGAAATCTTGAAACGCATATTTCCTAAACCCATATATTTTCTTTCGTATTTATATTTGTTCGAATATGTCGTTTCAGATAAAAATTTAAAATGAATGCTTTATTACATACTTCTCAAACAAACTATTTTTCTTTAGTATGAATCCGACGATGCTTTTTTAGTAACAAACTTTTAGAAAATCCTTTATTGCATACATCACAAATGTAGGATTCTTGTTTTATGTGGGTGTAAAGGTGTTGTCTCAATCTATTTTTATAAGAAAAACCTTTATTGCCGACAAAACAAAGGTTTTTCTGTAGTATGAGTGTTAGCGTGTCTTTTAAGGCTAGAACTATCAGTGAATTTTTTTTCACATATCTCACAGTCATAAGGTTTTTCATTAGTATGAATACGAAAGTGCCTAATTAATCCACTTTTAACATAAAAGTTTTTACCACATTTTTCACAAACAAACGATTTTTCTTTAGTGTGAATCCGACGATGATTTTTTAGTAACAGACTGTGAGAAAATCCCTTATTGCATATATCACAAATGTGGGATTTTTCTTTTATATGGGTATAAAGGTGTCGTCTCAAACTTACTTTATAAGAAAATCCTTTATTGCAGATATTGCAAAAATGCGGTTTTTCTTTAGTGTGAGTAATAGCATGTGTTTTAAGTTCAGAGAATAAGATGAATCTCTTCTCGCATATCTCACAGACATAAGGTTTTTCGTTAGTATGAATACGGGCGTGCCTAATTAAGCTGCTCTTTTCAGAAAATCTTTTACCACATTCTTCACAAACTTCTCGTTTTCTTTTGGTGTGGATACTCATATGCCGGAGCAGATTATACCCCTGGGAGAAACTTTTCTTGCATATGTCACATGCGTAAGGTTTCTCTTTTGTATGAACACGTAAATGTCGATGCAAATTGCCCGGGTTAGAAAATCCTATTTCACAAATATCACACATGAAAGGTTTTTCCTTTGTGTGAGTACGCTTGTGAAGAATCAGTACAGATTTTTGAGAAAATCCTCTAAAGCATACGTCACATGTAAAAGGTTTTTCTTTAGTGTGAATGCGTAGGTGACATCTTAGATAAGATTCATCAGAAAAGGCTTTTTTACATACCAAACATGTGAATCTTTTTTCTTTCGTGTGACTGTAATGATGCCGTTTTAAATGATAGATGTTTGAAAATGTTTTATTGCACACATCGCAAACGTAGGGTTTTTCTTTGGTATGAACACGTAAATGCTGTTTCAAAAAGCTCTTCATACGAAAACTTTTTTGGCACACATCACAAACGTGAGGTTTTTGTGGTTTTCCTGTTGTATGAGTAGATAAGTGAACTTTTAAGGAATTTTTCCTGCTGAAACTTTTTTTGCATACCTCACAAACATAATTTTTTTCTTTCGTATGGGTCTGAGCATGCACTTTAAGGTTAGAGCTAATACTGAATCGCTTCTCACATACCTCACAAACATAAGGTTTTTCCTTAGTATGAATACGACGGTGCCTAACTAAGTTACCTTTTTGAGAAAATATTTTATCACACATTTCACACTTGAATAACATGTTTTCAGAAGCAAATCTTTCACCGCGTGTTTTAGAAACTCCTGGTTTTTCATTGGCGTGGGTACGCATATGACTACGCAGATTATCCTTCTGAGAAAAACTTTTCTTACATATCTCACAAACGTAAGGTTTTTCTTTTGTATGGACACGTAAATGCCGACGCAAATTGTTAGATTGGGAAAATCCTTTTTTACAAATGTCACATATGAAGGGTTTTTCTTTTGTGTGAGTACGCATGTGATTAATCAGTAAGCGTTTTACAGAAAATCCTCTAAAGCACACGTCACATGTAAAAGGTTTTTCTTTTGTGTGAATGCGAAAGTGAATTCTCAGATCTGAATTTTCAGAAAATGCCTTTTTACATACCGCACATGTGAATCTTTTTTCATTGGTATGAGTGTAAAGATGCCGTTTTAAATGATAGATGTTTGAAAATGCTTTATTGCACACTTCACAAACGTCAGGTTTTTCTTTGATATGAACACGTCGTAAGTGTATTTTCAAATTGCCCTTCAAACTGAAACTTTTTTTGCATACTTCACAAACGTAAGGTTTTTCTTTAGTATGAATGCGTTGGTGAATTTTCAAATCTCTCTTCTTGCTACAACATTTTTTGCACACTTCACAAACATAAGGTTTGGTATGAGTAGATAAGTGATCTTTCAAAGAGTTCTTCGTCTTAAAAGTTTTTTTGCACACATCACAAATGTAAAATGTTTCTTCGGTATGAATAGACATATTCTATACGACTGTAGAGTATTTCACTTTAACTGAAATATCAAAATCTATTAGTTTATTTAATGTTGATAAAAGGAATCAGGCCTCGTCGGGAACCTACTTTATTCAGCTTTTTTTTAAAAGGGGGGATGAATTACCTAGTTTGAACTTGGAAGTGAGTACAAAATTATTAAATGTCATTATGACTGCTTCTCATGCTATGTGTTTGTCTTCCTGTTTTGCAGAGAACTCAATCCGTTTCGAGATATGTACGTAAGAAAACAGGCTGAGTGCAAAGGCAGCTAGTAAAATATAAAAATGCCCCTACTTCAGAAGCAACAGTTTTCCTTTCTATATGTGAAACTTTAGATTAATAAAACCAGAATTTGCTAGAAGATTGTGAAATAAGTAAAAAGCGAACATCTATGTCTTAAAATTTTATAAAAGCTTAGTTGTTAGGTGACGTTCTTGGAACTTAGGATAAGCGATTGTAATTCTGCCTTAGAATGTAACAGAACGCATTATATTATGTTTTTTGTAACATGGAAATGATTATAACTATCATTAACTAGCATATATATGTAATTTTTTTTCCAATCTTCATTTAATTATTTGCTTTTCTTCCAGAAAGCTTAGAAGTGAATTTGTATATTCTTTTAACGTGATATTTCTTCTCTTCATCAGTATATTCTTCAGGAACTGCAGTATCTGAAATGAATGAAATAGGATTAAGATTTTTATTTTTCAAAAATATTCATTGCATGATTGCACATTTGACTTCTTTCCTTAACCTATTAACGTCCAAGTTGTTTTAAAAATTGAATTTAAGCGATATATTTTTTAAATTAGTTTTGGTGGTTTTTAACCGTCATTATCCTGTTTCCCAGTGGAATAGAAGGGGCGAGTACAGATCGTTGCTTTAGAATGACCAAGGTTTTAACTGTTACATTTTTCTAATATGTTATCATATTATATACAATTATATGCCTTTAGTTTTTTTTCTATAATAATAGATGACATAGAATGTATTGTAATCCTTATTTCAAAACATAGGGATTTTCAAAATGTTCTGATGATAGTGTTGCCTTTGGAGAAATAAAAATGTCACCTCTTTTTTTAGAAAAGAAAAACAGGTAATTGAAGCATATGCCAATTGGGCTGTGTCCCAAGGGTCACCAAATATGATGTGCAATTTTCTAAAAGATGGTATTTTAAATTAGTTTTAACCATATATTTATTATGATCAATATTTTGTACTTTTAGAGTAGGATTTAATTTAAAGACAAAAGATATATTTACCCAAATATGAATATATATAATTTTAAACGTATTCTCAAGCATAGAAAATTTTTAATTTCTCGTGACAGTGTAGGTAGGGTGGTCCCAATCGATTAGCCGGGTCTGGGCTTCTTTTTAGGTGTGTTTGTTATTATATAAATACCTAGCACCTATAGTTGTCGTCTGGTCCGACCGTCTGTCCGCATATAACAGCGCAAAAACTACCCAACCGAATGGTTTGAAATTTAATATATATTGTGGTAGCGTGAGACGTTGTATATATAATTAATAAATTCCATTTATCGTTTGAAACGAAAAAACTTTATTTTAAATTAACACATTAAAAACAGAAAACAAAAGTAAAAATGAAAAAATATGATTATTCATATTCATGCTGTGAAATTACAATTTCAGAAAATCCTAAGATTCTGAAGTGTGCTCAAAGACAACCTCACTCTAGCTTGTTTCACAACCAACTGATTCAACATGCAACTCCAAAATGTACTTGTTGCCTCCTTCCAAAAAAACTCAAGGGCCCTTCTAGAACTCGTCTTTTCTTCTCTCAGGAAAGCAACGCCCTCTAATCCCTTCTGATGGACGACCGTCCTTTTTAATCCTTTACTTCCAGACTGAAAATTGCACTTTGCAGTGGCTTTCTTTTCATCCCGGGAATTTCTGCAGAAAGCATTGCCTTCCATACAAAACCTACCTTGCAATCTCGCTTATCTCTAGATGACAATGAAAGACTCCCAATCTATATTTCTATCTTTCATTCTTAGGAGATTATCCCCTTTTTCCAAGTAATTGATTAGTTGATTCACGTCCACCTGTCACCCTTTTGTACTCTTACTTGAGTAGTGACAATTCACAAAACCCCTTTCATAAAGGATTAGCTTGATCTTCTGAGTATTGAGCAATGGAAATTTTCAACATGTCACAACTCCTCCTCCCTAAGAAAAAATTTCTGCAGGAAATTTGGCATATACATGAATACAATAAGCTCTTTCAATCAATTTCTAAAGAGGTCATCAAAGCACAAAGGAATTTTGAATAACACATGAAAAATCCCTATAGAATACAAACACATTCCCATACTCAGTATTTGATAGACCACACTGTCAATAGGTTTTACTACAATCCCTTACCTATAATACCTAAGTATAATTCCAGGAATAATTTATACAATTGATGCCCTAAGAAACAAGAATTCATTTTGAAATACTTCACATACATATAATACCAAATACTGATTACACTTTACATGATTCTAACAAAAAAAAAATAATAATAATAAAAAGAAAGAATAAATCTATATACAACACAATGCCTAAAACAATTCTCTTAAAAAAACACATGCTTAAAAGCTTAATTTTGGACACTTCTACAAACAAAAAGAAAGCATACTAAATTATGCAATTATTAAATTCATGAAGTTTTACTATTACGAAAATATTAAGCATTAAATGATAAATAAACCCAATATAGATATTACAATAATGAGTACGCCCAAATTTAGAATAAAACTTAATTTAGAGAATTCTCCCGAAAACCAATATCTATATTACTTCTATCAGAAAATCTTTTCGACAATAATTTTCGACTCACAACTTCATGATCACAATTTTTCTTTTCAAAATCTTGTTTGATTTTAATAAATCGTTCTTTATTATCCGTTTTAAAAGTAGAATGCTCCATTCTTTTTAACTTTGAATTACCATATTCACTTTCTTGGCATTTAGCCCCCCAATTTACTCTGTTATTTACCTTCATCCAAGAGTTATTTTTTCTGGCCCTAGTCATAGGTGAACTCAATTTCTTCCGAATTCTATCTCTAACATGCTCAACTCCCATACTACCAACAAAATACCTGTTTATATTTACAGCATGCTCAGAATTCTTTTCCCGAAATTGACCTCCCTTACCTGACCTTTTATCATTATTCGTTTGAGACGCATCATCTTTGGTATCGATCAATTTAGACCCTTTTGCCAAATTCTTATCAGTCACGTCTCCCGATGAATTTATCTCTATCTCATTAACAGACTTATTATCCCTTTCACAAATTTCATTTACAACTATTTTTCTAACAAATTTTTGCTCATGATCGTTACACAACCTGAAGGTTCCCTGCCCATTTAATTCTCTCTGATTTTCCACCTGTTTACACACTGAATTTTGCTTATCGATATTTCCTAACTTTAACAAATCATAAACAGCTGGTGTTATAAGGGGCGGAGAATTTAGTTTTCTCACAACTGCAACCACCACATTTTTTTCAACATACTCTTATTCACCTTCCATCAAAGCAACCGGCACTGACACCAAATCCGCTTTTTGTCTATTTCCGAGAGCCGGTATAAGAAAGACCTTTCCCACTTTCTTAGCACTCCACGGAATGTCATTAGCATCAAAAACCGCAATTTGCGCACCTGTGTCCTTAATCGCTTTTACTTTCTTACCATTCACGCATAAATCAACCATAGGCAACTCGGTTTCCACACCTTCCCTATTATTTTCACTTTTCCCATCACTAGTAATGATCCAAGCTATGCTTTTATCTTCATAATTAGTTTTACTTTTTAACAATTCCGGACAATTTGGACGGATGTGGCCCACTGCCAAACAATTATAACATTGGACTTGTCTTTGCTTTTCGAAAGCATTGTCCTTCTTAAATTGATCAAATTTCCCACACTCTTTCGTATTCTCAAATTCCGATTTTGGTTTAATTACCTTTCTACTATTAAAATTAAAGTTATCTTTTTGATTATCCTGAAAAGATTTATTTTCCCAAGGTTTTCTATCCGACCTCTTAAATTCTCTTCTTATACTCTCAAATTTATCCGATTTTTCCGCGAGTTTAGAAGCAATCTTTATTTCCTCCCAATCATACATAAATTTTTCTTTTATCTCAAAAGGGACACGTTTTTTTCAATTGTTCCGTGAGCATTAGTTTTTTTAAGGACTCAAAATCCCTCACTTCTAATGACTCTAACCAATTATCAAGATAACCCCTTAACTCATAAATCAGATCCACCCATAATTCACCAGATTTTCTTTGATGAGTTTCAAATTTCTGTTTTAAGGTCTCCTGTACTTAGCCTAAACCTATCTAACAAAACTTTCTTTATATGTTGAAAATCATCACATTTGTCTGCTGGTTGTTTTACAACAATTTCAGCAATATCAGAAGGTAACAAAGGAATTAATTGACTGACCAGATCTTCCTGAGAAACTTTAGCTTTCTCGGCTTGCCTTTCAAAAATCATAAAAAAAAGAGTTATATCAATTAATTTAGAATCAAAGCGCGGAACTAAATCCTTTAAATTTACCTTAGGAGTTCTATGAAAATCTACATCTGATTCATTAGATGAAACACTAACAATATCCGCAGAATTTTGCATACGCAATTTTTCTAATTCGAATTGCTGTTGTTTCTCAAGTTTTTGTAATTCAAGTTGTTGTTGCTTTTCAAATTTATCTGCCTCAAGTTGTTGCTGCTTTTCAAGTTTATCTGCCTCAAGTTGCTTTTCAAGCTTATCTAATTCAAATTTCCTAAGTTTATCTTTTTCCTCTTGCGCAATCCTATCTAATTCAATTTGCCTCTCTCTTTCTTTACGATCTTTTTCAATTTGTCTCTCTTGTTCTTTACGATCTTTTTCAATTTGTTTTTCCTGTTCTTTCCGCTCTGCCTCCTGTTCAAGAATATATTGCAAGCGAAGTTTTGCGTAACTTTCTTTATAATCCTCAGCACTAACGATAGCCTGAATTATAGCTTGATTTTTACACGTTTTTGACACACTGGTCTCAAATTCCTCTGCTAATAATAGCAAGACGTTTTTATTATATTTTACTAAATAGTCTGCCATATTTTCCCCCAAAATATAATAAATTTCAAAATATCAGATATATTCAATTTACAATAATACAATAAATACAGAAATAGAATTTTCTTCACTATACGTATAATAATGTATTCAAAAACGACACAATTTTAATATAGCAAATTCTCATGCAACAGTGACGTCTTTCAAACTGAGTATACCCCCCAAAATAAATTTTATACCCAACAGTACAGTATAACATCAATTTATTTTGAAACATTAATCATAATCATCCACAGTATACCCATAAAATTAAGCTATAACTTTATTACTGTAATAACTAAAATGCATATAAACAAAACTCTTATTTCCAAAAGTTTTATACAAAATTATGATTAAAATACCCTGATTAAAAATCTCAATTAATCAATAACAATTTACTATACCCCAAGTAAATTTTAACATATACATAAGTATATAATTTTCTTAACCCAATATTATACCAAACAGATACCAGAAAATCAACAAACATAAAAATTCTAACTAAAATTTAAATACCAAATTAATAGCTTCCCTAGAATTCTTAAATTTCACATAGAGTTTTGTTCCCCAAAATTAAAATTTATACACAAAATTCAATTTAAAACAGACCTCTATAGAAGATTTCATAAAAGAGCTTACCTTCAGATGCAGATATTTCCTCCACACTGATACCAGGCTTCCAAGCACTTTTAAAGATGACACACACAGATGTTTGAAGATTTGAAGACACTAATTTCGCTGATGAGGCACTAATTTCACCTCAGTTCCGTATGTAGACAACTCAGATGGTACGCCGCATATCTTCATTCCACTGGATATATTAAGAAGCACAAACACGTATCACCAAATCTATAGTTGACTGTCCATACACTACACAGCTTTTGTCGATAAAGTTCTTTTACCAGCTCTCTGCTTGCTAGAACTCCGAGAAAAAACCACGACTCCAATTAGACTTCACGAATCCACAACTCTGCTTGTCCGTTTTCCACTGGCTCATCATCTGTTATTTAATTTACATTAATTTACATTTTCTCCAGGTTTTATAGCGTAAAGCTTTCAAAATGAATTTGTGTCTTGAAATCTAAATATGTTATACAGATGGAACATAGGATCTAATTGTAGTTTTTATTTTTTGAGCAAGTTTTCAGATTAAAAAAAAATTCTGCAACTAAATATAATAGTAATTTAATTTTTTTAAATTAAAATTTATTTATAAAATATTCAGAATTTTATGATAACTTCATTCGGATGCTTTTATGATTATTTTTTAAGTTTTATGTCCCCCGTCTGAGAGCTGTTTTTAAAATAAAATTTGTATATATATGTATATATATATAACCCCGCCCCACACACACACACACATACAAGATTTGCTCTCGTATTAGAAAATATAAAGTATATAATGCTCTGATTGTTCCTAGTACACGTGGTTAGTAAATACACGTGGTAGCACGTGCTTTACCCGAAATTCTAATTGGCTTATTCAAACACGTGTTATTCATAAATGTGTGGTATTTTCCCATCTTAACGTGAAGCCTATCCCCCCCACCCCCCCTTTTTTTATTATCAGGGAGCTTTTTACCGATGGGGCATTTTTTAGGGGGTGATTTTACTCAATTCCTAATAGCATTCGCAAATATCCGCCTACGGGAATTATATGAATCAGACATATGTTACTTCGTTATCTTTTAACACTTATTTATCAATAAGTTCAATATTTATCAGTACCGTGTTACTTTTTTTCCGTTTACTTTTTTTCCCGATTACTTTTTTTCCGATTACTTTTTTTCCGCTTTTGTTGACTCAGTTACTTTTTTTCCGTTTACTTTTTTTCCGATTACTTTTTTTCCTGTTACCAAATGACCGTGCATATAGTAAACAATTTACGTAATTCACGGCCCCTTAAACCAGCATCTTGACTTTTTTAAGCATAATTTGAAAACTACTTGGAAGAAAATTTAGAAATTTTGAATGCGCATAAAACAAGACATACTAAATATAAATCCATCAAAAAAATTGTAGGTTGCGCAATTCATAATTTTTTTTTAATGTTAATTTCATAATTCATTATCTATACTATTATATAAAGAGGAAACGGTGACTGACTGACTGAGGGACTCATCAACGCCCAGCCGAAACTACTAAAGTCAGGGTCACGGAATTTGGACTGTAGATTGCTGTTATGGCCTAAGCAAGCAATAAGAACGGATTTTTGAAAATTCCCCCCGGAAGGGGGTTAAAGGGGCGTTCGAATGTTTTAGGTCATTTTGCCATACCTCAGCAGCAGTTATAGGTAGGAGCTTAAAATTCCAGAAAACAAATCTACTAAAAAAATGATTAAAACACTTATTTCAGCGATTTTAGAAATTCCCACCAGAAGGGGGTTAAAGGGGGGTGGTCGAATGTTTTAGGTCATTTTGCCATATCTCAGCAGCAGTTATAGGTAGGAGCTTGAAATTCCAGAAAACAAATCTACTAAAAAAGTGATTAAACTCCTATTTCAGCGATTTTAGAAATTCCCGCCGGAAGGGGGTTAAAAGGGGGTGGTCGTATGTTTTAGGTCATTTTGCCATATCTTAGCAGCACTTATAGGTAGGAGCTTGAAATGCCAGAAAACAAATCTACTAAAAAAGTGATTAAACTCCTATTTCAGCGATTTTAGAAATTCCCCTCAGAAGGGGGTTAAAGGGGGTGGTCGCATGTTTTAGGTCATTTTGCCATATCTCAGCAGCAGTTATAGGTAGGAGCTTTAAATTCCAGAAAACAAATCTACTAAAAAATGATTAAACACCTATTTTAGCGATTTTAGAAATTCCCCCCGGAAGGGGGTTAAAGGGGGTGGTTGAATGTTTTAGGTCATTTTCCCATATCTTAGCAGCACTTATAGGTAGGATCTTGAAATTCCAGAAAACAAATCTACTAAAAAAGTGATTAAACTCCTACTTCAGCGATTTTAGAAATTCCCCCAGAAGGGGGTTAAAGGGGGTGGTCGAATGTTTTAGGTCATTTTTCCATATCTCATCAGCAGTTATAGGTAGGAGCTTGAAATTCCACAAAACAAATCTACTAAAAAAGTGATTAAACTCCTACTTCAGCGATTTTAGAAATTCCCCCAGAAGGGGGTTAAAGGGGCTGGTCGAATGTTTTAGGTCATTTTTCCATATCTCATCAGCAGTTATAGGTAGGAGCTTGAAATTCCACAAAACAAATCTACTAAAAAAATGATTTAACTCCTATTTCAGCGATTTTAGAAATTCCCCCAGAAGGGGGTTAAAGGGGGGTGGTCGAATGTTTTAGGTCATTTTGCCATATCTCAGCAGCAGTTATAGGTAGGAGCTTGAAATTCCAGAAAACAAATATACTAAAAAAATGATTAAACGCATATTTCAGCGATTTTAGAAATTCCCCCCAGAAGGGGGTTAAAGGGGTGGTCGAATAATTTAGGTCATTTCGTCATATCTCAGCAGCAGTTATAGGTAGGAGCGCGAAAATCAGGAAAACAAATCTACTAAAAAAATGATTAAACACCTATTTCAGCTATTTCAGAAATTCCCCCAGAAGGGGGTTAAAGGGGGGTGGTCGAATATTTTTGGTCATTTTGTCATTTCTCAGCAGCAGTTATAAGTAGGAGCGCGAAAATCCGCAAAACAAAGCTACTAAAAAATGATTAAACACCTATTTTAGCGACTTCAGAAATTCCCCCCGAAGGGGGTTAAAGGGGGTGATCGAATGTTTTAGGTCATTTCCCCATATCTCAGCAGCAGTTATCGGTAGGAGTGCGAAAATCAGGAAAACAAATCTACTAAAAAAATGATTAAACACCTATTTCAGTGATTTTAGAAATTCCCCTCCCGGAGGGGATTAAAGGGGGAGGAGGGGTGAATGTTTTAGGTCATTTTGCCGTATCTCAGCAGCAATTTTAGTTAAGAGCAAAAAAATCAGGAAAACAAATCTACTAAAAACATGATTAAACATGTATTTCGGCGATTTTAGAAATTCCCCTCCCGGAGGGAGTTAAAGGGTGGTGGTTGAATGTTTTAGGCCATTTCGCCATATCTCAGCAGCAGTTATAGGTAGGAGCGCGAAAATCAGCAAAACAAATCTACAAAAAAAAAAAGATTAAACACGCATTTCTACGATTTTAGAAATTCCCCCCCTGAAGGTGGTTAAAGGGGGTGGTCAAATGTTTTAGGTCATTTCGCCATATCTCAGCAGCAGTTTTATGTAGGAGCGCGAAAATCAGGGAAACAAATCTACTAAAAAAATGATTAAACACCTATTTCAGTGATTTCAGAAATTCCCCTCCGAAGGGGTTAAAGGGGGGTGGTCCAATGTTTTAAGTCATTTCGCCATATCTCAGCAGCAGTTATTGGTAGGAACGCAAAAATCAGGAAAACAGATCTACTAAAAAATAATTAAACATGTATTTCAGCAATTTTAGAAAATCCCCTCCAGGAGAGGGTTAAAGGGGGAGGGATCGAATGTTTTAGGTCATTTTGCCGTATCTCAGCAGCAATTTTAGTTAAGAGCACAAAAATCAGGAAAACAAATCTACTAAAAACATGATTAAACATGTATTTCGGCGATTTTAGAAATTCCCCTCCTGGAGGGGGTTAAAGGGTGGTGGTTGAATGTTTTAGGCCATTTCGCCATATCTCAGCAGCAGTTATAGGTAGGAGCGCGAAAATCAGCAAAACAAATCTACAAAAAGATTAAACATTCATTTCTATGTTTTTAGAAATTCCCCCCTGAAGGTGGTTAAAGGGGGTGGTCAAATGTTTTAGGTCATTTCGCCATATCTCAGCAGCAGTTTTATGTAGGAGCGCGAAATTAAGGAAAACAAATCTTCTAAAAAATTGGTTAAACAAGTATTTCAGCGACTTTAGAAATTTCTCCCCAAAGGGGGTTAAAAGGGGTGTTGAATGTTTTAGATCATTTCGTCATATCTCAGCAGCAGTTTTAGTTAGGAGCGCGAAAATCAGGAAAACAAATCTACTGAAAAATGAATAAAACACAAATTTTAGCAATTTTGGAAATTCTCCCCAAAAGGTGGTTAAATGGGGGGGGGGGGTCGAATTTTTTAGGTCATTTCGCCATATCTCAGCTTTTATGTAGGAGGGATAAAAAAAAATTTAAACAAATCTACTAAAAAATTGGTTAAACATGTATTTCGGCGATTTTGGAAATTCCCCCCAGAAGGTGATTAAAGGGGTTTTCAAAAGTTTTGGGTCATTTCGCCATATCTCAGCAGCAGATTTAGGTAGGAGCGTGGAATTCGGGAAAACACATCTACTAAACAATGGATAAACACGCATTTCAGTGATTTTAGAAATTCCCCCCGAAGGGTTTTAAAAGGGGTGGTTTCGAAAATTTTAGGTCATTTCGCCATATCTCAGCAGCTGTTTTATGTAGGTGCATGAAATTCAGGAAAACAACTACTAAACAAATGATTAAACACGTATTTCAGTGAATTTAGAACCCCCCCCCCCCCCCCCCCCGCCCCGAAGTTGGTTAAATGGGTATTCGAAAGTTTTAGGTCATTTTGCCATATCTCAGCAACAGTTTTTGGTAGAAGCGCGAAATTCAGGAAAACAAATGTACTAAAAACATTACATTGTCTACCCGTGCAAAGCCGGGACGGGTCGCTAGTTAATATTATAAAATAATAAAATTTTCAAATTTAACGTATTTATGTTTGGGTTTTTAAGTATTATAAACAAACAAAAATTTAGCTTGAAATTTGGTATCTGGGCATAGTTTGAACCGAAGTTTTAAAATATCGTGTTAAAATTAAGCATTGCCATTGGAAAAAAATTATAATAATAATATAGTTTGGCCTGGATTTGATGTGTAGATGTTCCATTAAGCAATTAAGCAAATTTTATATACATCATTTAAAAGTAGACTTTATTTCCAATTGATACCAGTAACTTTCTTCTGCGATAATTTGTTGCAGAGTTAGTCGGGAGGGGGGGGGGGGGTTCACTTTTTAGGGTTTCGTTCATCTCACGAAACCCTATTACCCCCGCTCCGTTGCCTGTCCGTCACAGAGCCATTCTCAAAAAGTATGTAACTTACAGAGTTGAAACTTAGTGTATAAACCTGAATAGCAGCTGTGAAGAGCTCAAAATATTAAAATTTGAAAAATTCGTATTATTTTAATAAATAGAGATAAAAAACCAAAATTCTAACAGCCTTTTCTTATTAAATTGAAACATTTTTCGTTATAGCAGATGCCAAAAATTTAAAATCCACAACGAAATTCTTTCTACAATAATTAATTTTCTATCAGACGATTTTCACGTGAAAAATGAAAATGAAATAAAAAGTTTCACCAATTGAAAAAAAGATAAATATGAAATAAAATTGATTGACGTCATAGTCGTAATAAAACGGAAAATGTCTAAGATTTCTCAATAATACAAGGAGTATGAGTATGTATAAGTGGACAAAGAAGATTAATATCACGTCATTAGAGAATTAAAAAGAAAATCTGACGTCATATAGGAAGTTTAACTAATTTTTCAAATGTTTGAGAATAATACAAAGCGAGTATCAATATAAATAATAGAGAATAGTAAATATATGAGTTTGAGAAACATATTGAATCGTGATAAAAATCCAATTATGGAAATATTCGCATATTTTAACATTTTGAAGGTGTACAATTTGTTTTATTTTGACATTATTTTTTTAAATATTGCATTTAGTCCGTATGACGGATGTTATTATGACAGAATATAATAGCGGGCTTGGACCGCTATCCGGCTGGTTTAGATATTCGAAAAAAAAAAAAAAATTGACCGGTAAATTTTTACTTTATAAAAAAAAAGACTTTTTTTTGTTGTTGTTGCTAAATGAAATTTGTTTGAATTTATTAAAGAAAGGATAAAGTGTTTTGAAAGAAATATTAAACGAAACCCTTTGAGCGATCTTCGATCACACTTACCCACTTGTTTTTTTTTTTCCCACGACTGCACAAAGTAAAAAGTATAATGAAATATGCGATCTTGAACAGATTTCGGTGATATATATCAATGGATATATATCGGATATTTATTTTCATATTGTATCATTGTATGATATTTTCAGTCGAACTGTTATTGACAATGTCAATTTGTAGACGAAGAACTTTTACTCAGGCAGTGACATTTTAAGCCAAAAAAAGAAATATATATTTTCCTATCTTTACGTTTGAAGTTGAATTTTTAAATATAGAACCAATAAATATGCAGGTCAATATTTATTTACAACAGCCATTGACAGATAAATTGTTTAACTTAGTTAAGTAATTTACAGCTTCACTTGAAAGAATCTTTTATGGTTTTAATTAGTTTAAACTTGCATAAGAGGTTATAAATGAAAAGAAAAAATATATATTTTTTCCAATCTTTACGTTTGAAGTTGATTTTTTAAATATAGAACCAATAAATGTACGGGATATATATACTTATCACTTTTTTTTTTTTTTTTTTTTTTTTTTTTTTTTTTAATTTAGGTATATTTTTATATGGAACGACATGAAATTTCACCATGAACAGGGATTTGCAACTAAAGAGATTTAAATCCAGTAGAAAATGTATAGGCTGAAAATAGCTTGGGGGAGGAATAGGGGAATTCAATTGTTTTGATTGTTTAACTAGAGACGGAAACCATCCTTTATAGTATCTGACATAACGAAATAATGTTAAAATTACACTAAAGAACTATACACTGTGTAACGAGAATACTAAAACGAGCGTTAATTTTTTGCCAGTTGGAGATATGCAGGCTATGTAAATTTCAAAAGTGGAAGTTCAAATATTTAAACTGGAGTCAGAGTTGAAAACCCTCATTTTACAGTGTCTGACATAACGAAATAGTTTTAAATTACATTAAAGAAATATACACGGTGTAACGGGAATATTGAAACGCGCTTTAATTTTTACCAGTTGAAGATACGTAGGCAATGTAAATTCCAAAAAATTCCTGACGGCTCGACCTACAGGTACAGGTAGATTTCGAAGACGCAGACCGTGGGGCGCCTGTTTGTTGGGAATTGTGGAAGAAATGACCTTTTTGTTATTATGCGGCATTTGGAAACACCCACTTCGAAACCTAACTTGTTTGCAGGCAGATTTTTTTTTTTTTTTTTTTTTTTTTTTTTGGCTATAAGGGTTGGTCCTATAAAAAACTTGTCAATATAAAAGTTTTAGATAATATTCAGAGAATTTATAATAAATTTAAGCGGATTTCATATCTTCTGAATTGACGAAGTTATGAATTTTTTTCTTCTAAAATCGCCTATTTTCACCGCCTTCGGGGCCATTTTTAATTAAATCAAAAATCTGTCATACATAAATATTCGGCCCTTTTCCTAGAAATAATAATAACTTTAAACGGATTGGATACGTATCATATTTAAGAAATTATGGTTTTTTTTTCTGTTTTCACCAAAAGCCCCCCCCCCCCCCGCCCTCCTCCTTGGTTTGATTTTGCCCATTAATGAACTTGGCCTTGATTTTATGTATCAGTTAGGAAGAGCTTTGTGCAGAATTATGGGAGTTATCGTGCCTATACAAAAGTGACATAGATAGATAGATAAAGGTTTGAACTGGGAGTGGTTTTGGGTTCTGGGAGTCATAATCGGAGTAGATCTGCAAAAAATTTTCAAAAATTCCAATTTAGGGCAGAATGTAGTAATAGGTAGTATTTCTTACGAAATCTACCTAAAAGTAAGAGTTCGATTGTTTAAACTAGAGTCAGAGTTGGAAACCATCATTTACAATGTCTGACATAACGAATAGTTAAAAATTACATTAAAGAACTATACTCGTTGTAACGAGAAGATTGAAACGCCCTTTAATTCTTTTTTTCCGGTTGGAGAGACGTAGACAATGTAAATTCCAAAAGTAGAAGTTCGATTGTTTAAACTTGAGTCAGAGTTGGAAACCATCATTTACAATGTCTGACATAACGAATAGTTAAAAATTACATTAAAGAACTATACTCGTTGTAACGAGAAGATTGAAACGCGCTTTAATTCTTTTTTTCCGGTTGGAGAGACGTAGACAATGTAAATTCCAAAAGTAGATTTTTGATTGTTTAAACTTGAGTCAGAGTTGGAAACCATCATTTACAATGTCTGACATAACGAATAGTTAAAAATTACATTAAAGAACTATACTCGTTGTAACGAGAAGATTGAAACGCGCTTTAATTCTTTTTTTTCCGGTTGGAGAGACGTAGACAATGTAAATTCCAAAAGTAGAAGTTCGATTGTTTAAACTTGAGTCAGAGTTGGAAACCATCATTTACAATGTCAGACATAACGAATAGTTAAAAATTACATTAAAGAACTATTATACTCGTTGTAACGAGAAGATTGAACCGCGCTTTAATTTTTTTCTGGTTGGAAAAACGTAGGCAGTGTAAATATCAAAATAATTCAAAGTAATTTAGTAATTAAGATTATGTTGATTAAATAGTACTACCACTACTTTTCAAAAAGCTGCACTTTTAAATTTTTTATACGGTCCCTAAGTCCTACAAGATATATTTAGAACAATTTTCTCCATGCTTTGACAAGTAAAACAATAAAAATTCCTTTCTACCACGACCAATATGTTACTTTAGATTTTTTTTAATTACTTTAAAAAAAAAATCTGATTTGTTTTATTTAAATCTGATTTATTTTGTTTAAATTGTATATATATATATATATATATATATATATATATATATATATATATATTTTAATCAAAACCTAATTTTAAAACTACACATTTTAAAGTAAAGTAACTTTCTCTAAATTATTAAAATTAATAATTAGAAAGCTTACTTAAATTTTTTTTGAAATTTAAAAAATATATTAAGTCATTCACTGGATTAATTTGAAATGTTTTAATCATATAAAAAATAACACACACACAGACAGACACACATATATATATATATATTTAAAATTAAATCACATGCGTGAAAAACAAAGGAAGAGATCTTATAAAAAACAATAGAAAGGATTCTGTAAGTCTTAAACTTAATGGAAAGAAATATCAAGAATGGAGTACTACGAATATCTTATGGATTCATCAGAGGAGCATCATAAGAATAATTCATAGTAAATATATGTTATTTCCTCAAAAATTGTGGGCATTAAGCCTTAAAATGACAATATTATGCCCTTTATAACATATGGAGAAACCAATATAAGATAGATATGTATAAAAAAATGAGACCCATAGATCAAATAACTAACTAAATAAATAAACCATGATAGAACAGTGATATAATAATATACCATAAAGCAATGGATATCGGTCACCATAGAAACAAAGTGTCTGTGATGAATATATATACATATCATATACATAGTAAAAAAATAGAGCAATATAAACATATTCAATTTGAAAATGTGTATTCTATTTTTCTTTTGAAAACATGAAATAAATAAAACAAACTGCCTTGTGTTATATGAGCATTCTCTTACACTAACTGCAATTTAACAAATATCGTGTATAAAATATCCTAGTTATTAACTTAACTTACAATATACCCATTTGACAAAATAAAAATCATATACACCTTTCATTACTAAAAGCTAAACTTTTTGTTTTAACCAAATCTATAAAAATCTTAAAATATAATCTAAATATTTTGTTCAGAAAAAGAAAACAACTATATCAATGAATTTTTAAACATTCTATTCTGTATCTCGATACTATACAGTATTATTTTAAACGTATATATATTCTGTATTATATACAATATTCACTTAATAAATTTGGAGCATATATTTATACACATACATAAAGATAATCATCATTATATGTTTTTAAATTTCAATGGGCCTAAAAATATTACTCTTTGTTATTAAAATGTTTGAAAAGAAACATGAATTTTCCAGCTTTGTGAGTTTGTACGCTATTACGGAGGTTAGAGGGAATGAAAGTTGGATTTATTTGATTTAATTTTTTTTTAATTAAATCACATTTTTAAACACTTTAAAAACTTTAATTATTAATTAGCTTATATTTATAAGTAATTAAAAATTTAACTATATTTTAAAAAGTATATAAAAACACTACTAACTATAAAATCATTATTTGTATTTTTCAAATATTTCCATAAATAAACTACATTGGAAATTTTACTAATTTGTTAATTACATAATTACATAAGCAAGGACGTAATGAGATATCTAAATAAATATCAATAAAATTTTTTATGGGTTTTGAATATACAGGGGGAAGCAAAAAGGGGTATGTAAAATGTCAAGTTTCTAACTTACGCAGTTTCCGAGTACGAACTCTCTGAAAGCTGAAAGACAGACAGATAGAAAATGAGACGAATACTGTTTCATCAGATGAACGAAACTCTAAAAATACACAATTTTTCAAACAACTTTAGGTCAATTCATTTATGTCATGTATAAAAATCAGGAAAGGTATAGGCAATCGTAAGTGTTACAAAATAATTAAAATCTGTGGTCCACTGACAAATATTTTTATATTTCATTTGTGATCTGGTCAATGTTTACGTCTGCGGTTGGTTGGTAAGTAACAACTTTTATACAAAATATAGAAACTTTTAATTGAGTCATAATCGAATATCAATGTCGCTCTTCGAATATTTCTAACTCTTCCCGTTTCTATTGCTTCATGCGAAAGAAGTTTTAGAAAGTTGAAATTAACAAAAAATATTTATAATCAACTATCGGACAATCTTTCTATTGTTTGCATAAAATGCAATATCATTAAAAATATTAGTTTGATGATGTAATTAATGAATTTGCTGAAATGAATGACAGAAAAGTGCAATTAAAATAAATCTTATTAAAAATTTGTTGTAATGTATTTTATTATTTTCCCAAACTCAGTTAATGAAGGGGCTTAAATGCAAATTCTTGCAAAGGGAACAGGAGTGGCTAGTTACTGCACTGTTCACTACAGTATATTTAACTATAACCATAAAATGGGGTGAATAGGAACAGTGGAGGAGTGAAAAAAAGATTAGTCTTACAAATATATATAATTTTAATAAAAATGTTAAACTAAAAATAAAATTTTTCATATGCTAATAAATCATTAAATGCAGTACAGTTATGGAGTGGCTAAGTAACCCCCCCCCACCCCCACGCACACGCGCACACACACACACATACATCTTCAGAGGGCTCATTCCCATCTAAAAATGTTCATAGTATTTAACAAGCAATCAATGTTTGAATTTAGACGCTTTCTGAGAGGAATTTCTTTGGCTCTAGTGGCGGGGGGGGGGGGGGGGGGGGAATATTACAGAGTTCTGAGAAGGAAATAAATGCATTTTCTAAACATAAACAAGTTGGAAATTGTACGTCAAACGTTACAAACGAGGTGCGTTCGTACGCACGTTTTAGAATTAAATTCATGATCTCCCGTGCGTAGAACGGGTTAAACAGATAGTTAAGTATATATTTTATGACACTGTTCATACAAATATCTTATCTAGTTATATAAATATTCAGATATATATGTATCAGCTAGTTATATAAATATTCAGATCTTGATGATTTTTAATTCTGTGAAATGAATTATATCGTCTGCAAATTAATTTCTGTAATAAAATAAGTGTCTCGGTCGCTTGACGATTTAACATCCATCGGAAGCTCCTATAACAAAAAAGCACCGATTTTTTTAAAAAAATCAAATTTCTTAATAAATATTTTTATTAATATCTCCTAAAGTTTTGATTCGATTTTAATAAAATTTGAAATGTCTCGACAAAATTCTGCAAAGATAATATATTTTAAATTGCAAACCATTCGGATGGGTAGTTTTTGCGTTGTTATATGCGGACAGACAGACAGACGGACGGACCAAGCGACGACTATAGGTGCTACGTATTTATATAATTACGAACGCACCTAAAAAACCATAAAATCTTAAACCTTCCGGGGACCATCCCATGCATAGTAGGGGCCCTTGAGTTTTTAATCGCAGGTGCTATGTTTTTCTACATTTTGTTAATATAGCGATATATAAATTTAAGAAAATGTGTGCCTTCTGAAAAGTAGTAATTAATGAACGATTTTTTTTATCCAATGCAACACTAGTGGGCCCGCAGATTCTGTCTGTGACCCTGACTGTCAATTAACAATATCAAAAGAAAACATACCTGCTTGTACTTGCTTCGTCGCTTTTATACAGGATATTGAAGAAGTCGTTCTAAATTTAGTTATATAGTAGGCCCTTAACTATAAAAGATTATTTCTATAAATAATCACAACTACGCACAATTCATTTTAACACTTCACTTTTCTTCCTTTGAGTAGAGAAGCTATCGCCAGCAGGCATACAGTCCTCTTTCACTTACAGCTAAATAAGTGAACTAAAACAAAACCACTTAACTTGTAACTTTGTAACGGAATTCAATAAGAATCTTCCCGCTTATTTAGCGTGGTCTCGTGTAACGGACGAGTTTATTTTTTCGCAGATACACACAATAATGAGGAATTATTCGGAAACAAGATTGAAGAAACTGGTTTGTCAACAAGTGGTGCATTCAGTTGTGACCCGAAGGTCACGATTCAGTTCACCTGAGGGTATGGGCGTCCGCAAGAGAGGTGGGCAACTGGTCTACTTTGGACTTACCAAAATTTCTTTTCTTTTTCTTTTCTTTCTTTTTTTTTTTTTTTTTTTTAATGAGCAAATATTTATTCTTGTCAAATGATTTAAAATGGGAAGAAAGTACTAAGAGGAAATGGAATTACGGATTTTTCCTCATCCCACCCCTTCCCGCGGAAGTCAATTTTTGGAATATTAAACGAGGGGTTCAGGAGGCATCCCCCGCAAACTTTTCTTTCCCCTGACACAAAAAAAAAAAAAAAAAAAAAAAAAATTGTTTCAATTTTTTATTCTGAAAAAAAGGCGGTATTTTTTTATTGGTGTTACTTTTATACTTTTATATTTCTGTATTGTTTTTTATGTTGACAGGTTAAAAAATTATTCTGCGTGTGGGGCTCTGAAAAAAAAAAACACCAGTTTTGTTTATTTCATATATATATTCTCAGAAAAAAAAAACTGTCTTGGCAGCGGACTACAGGCACATATGTTCCAAAATCTAGCCTCACATTGTTTTGCGACTACCCACCCAAGCCTAAGATGTCTTTCCAAACATAATTACTGATAAAATGTAGAATATCACTGTTTTACATAATTTTAACCTAGTTATTAGAAAATATGTGACTGTATAAACCGAACCGATTAAATGAAAAGCACAAATAGACAAAATGAATTTACATTCAGACGATTCAAGCATTCATAAAATAAACTTCTGTTTCAATATAATATTCACATCAAAATATAAAAAGAGTGAAAAGTAATGCGTCAAACATAGATTATGAGATAATTTCCAGCACATCCAGGAAACTGTAACGAAACTTCACCCTTAAATAAAGTGAAAGGACATATGAAAGTAAACAGTTTAGAAAACATAACACATTTAAAAATCCAGTTTTAGAAATTAACTACCACACTTAAAAATGTAGTCAAATTATTTTGTGCATCCCATTATATGATATATAGATTAGCATATATATACTACATAACATGCTAAAATTTAGTTCAGTTAGAAAATGCATTCTTAGCCCTTTTCGCCAATAGATGGACATACACTGGAATCCTTTTGTACGGCCCTTTATATTATCTACAGACTTTTGTTAAGATTACATATTAAGTTAAAATGTAATTCGTGTAAAAAAAACAAAAAAAAAAAAAAAAAAAAAAAAAAAACATAACATGGCTTAAAACGCGCAAGTAACCTTCTAGAAATTACTATCCATAAACGGCAATGTATCTTGTTATGTTTGTGTAGTTTGTAAATTAATTTATTTATATTTCACAAACTTCTATTAGAATATTAAATATATTTCAGTAGAAAAATGCTCAACAATATTAAAAACTACTCTTAAGAAATTCACTTCCATAGTCAGTAATACTTACGGATTCCTTTGTGTAACCCTGTATTGTACTGTCCTCTATAAAAAAACTCATTTTTTGAAATTTTCTCTATACAAAGTATAATACAGAATTAAAAAAAATTAAACATGGCTAAATTTTTACAGGTTGTTCTGGCTAAGATTTTAATGTTGAGCATTTTTCATTTTATCACTTTCTTACAAAGTGGCAGCCAATTAAGCGAGAATTTGAAAAAAACCCATTTTTCTGAAAATTAACCCATGTTACCCCAAAAAAACCCCACACCTGTCATAATCAGCTGAAAATGATGCATTGTATCACCTATTAATGGTTTAACATAAAAACAAGTAAAAATTTATGTAGATATTCTAAATTAGGTAGATTTCGTAAGAAATACTACCTATTACATTCTCCCCTAAGTTGGAATTTTTGAACAATTTTTGCAGATCTACGCCGATCATGACTCCCACAACCCAAAAACACCCCCAGTTCAAAACTTTATATATCTATCTATCTATCTATGTCACTTTTTTATGGACACGATAGCTCGAATAATTCTTCACAAATCTCTTCCAAATTGATACATAAAATCTCGGCCAAGTTCGTTAATGGGCAAAATCGAACCAAGGGGGGGGGGGGGGGGAGGAGAGGCTTTTTGTGAAAACAGAAAAAAAAAACACCATAACGTCTTAATTATGATACGTATCGAATCCGTTTAATGTTATTATTACTTCTAGGAAAAAGGCCGAAAATTTATGTATAACATATTTTCTATATCATTAAAAATGGCCCCAAGGGGGGGGGGGGGGGGGTTAGAAGAAAAAAAGTTCAGAACTTCGTCAATTTACAAGATATCAAATCCTCTTAGATTTATTATAAATCCTCTTTCTATTATCTAAAACTTTCATATTGACAAGTTTTTTATAGGACCAACCCTTATAGCAAAAAAAAAAAAAAAATTAAAAAAAAAATATCCCTGCCTGCGAGCAAGTCAGATGTCGAAGTGGGCGGTCCCTTATGGCATCATGGCAAAAAGATCATTTCTTCGGCAATTCCCAACAAACAGGTGCCCCACGGTCTGCGTCTTCGAAATCTACCTGTGCCTGTAGGCCGAGCCGTCAGGGATTTTTTTTTATCATAACAAGAAAATCTTTAAAAATGAAGCTCATGTTTTGCCAGAATTCTGCAATTGTTAGTTTAAATTATTTTTTAACTAAATAAGCACTCCTTACGTATTTTTAACTATTTTTATTATTCTAAATGGTGTAGAAAAACAGAACAAAGCAAAAAAATTGACTTTAGTGAAATATTTGATGTAGTACTATAGGGTGGGTTTTTTAAGGAAACATTTCACAGGGTTTTTTTTTTTTTTTTTTTTTTTTTTTTTTTTTTTTTTTGTTTAGAGGACAACATAATATATGAACAACAGAATTTATACACACCATGTTCTTATGCAAAAATTTAGTTAAACTTAAAAACACAAAGGTTCAAAATGCTATTCCACCAACTATCTCTAGTAGACAAAACTGTAACCGAATTCCTTTGTGTGACCCTGTAAATGAATAAATGCGTTGTTTAAATGAATAAATGAGCATGTTTTAGTACACCTCAGAAATCCATATAAATGTCATTATGTTTGAAATACTGTAACATCATTAAAATATACTGCAAACGATTTCCCCCTCCGTACACCATTATGTGACATAATTACTTTGTACCACCTTGTAAATGAATAATAAATTATTTGTAGCCCATATTCTACAGAAAAATGTCTTAGTGCACTTCTTAAATGCATATAAATTGCACAATGTTTGAAATGGTGTAACATCATCAAAATGTATTTTAAACGATTTTTTCCCATAGCGGAGTACTTTTGGCTGTTCATGTAAGTGAACTACAAAAGCTACACACTTCATTTTCAATAGCGATCGTGCTATAGTACACGTCAACAACATAGACAAATTACAGCGCAATCCGAATTTATTTACCAGAGTTGGAGCACGGACAGACGGCCAGACAAACTGAAGTCATAAACACTTTTTAATAATGTCGGAAAGTGTTAACAATAAAGAAAAATCATGCATCAAGCATAGATTATGAAACGCTTCCATAATACTTTAAGAGAACTTCGCTGTTTAGTAAAGTAAATAAAATACTTAAGGTTCCTGTCCCCTCATGCGTAAACACACGCTCGCTAATGTTAATCCTATGGGGCATTATTTCTCTAATATCTCGTTTGCATTTCAATATTTGTAAACATTTTTTTTTTTTTTTTTACATTGGATTGTTAAGATCAATCTCTATTTCCGTCGTTAATTACCTTTTCAATTTTTTTTTTTACGAAGACCCTTTTATTTTCGGAACCGGTTTCGAAAGTGAAAGTACTTTCGTAAAAAAAAAAATCCGCAAAGAAAATCGAAAAAGTAATCAACGGCGAAAATAGAAATTGATCTCAGCTATCCAAATTTAAAAAAAAAAAAAAAAAAATCGTTTAAAAATATTGAAATGCAAACGAGATATTAAAAAATAATGCCCCATAGGATTAGGATTAACGAGCATACGTTTTCGCGCGAGGGGAGAGGACCCTTAAGTAAACATTTTAGAAAACGCATACTGCTTATGAAAACCAGATGTCAGCAATTACCGCCCATAGAGCAAAAATACTTCTTTTGTGCAGCCCTGTATTTGATCAATAGATTTGTACATATTCTACATAGTATGCTAAAACTTAGTTTAATAAAAAAAACGCATAATTAACTCAGTTAAAAATCACCTTTAAGCAATTCATGCGCATACACCATAACCAGAGTTGCTATGTCTCCGGCTTTTTGCACACCAGTAATTTTTTTAGAAAAAATGTTGTTCTTTTAAATCGCAGAATGCTCCGATTAAATAAAAGAACATTTTCTGTATTAAAATACTGGTATTCAAAAAGCCGGAGACTTGGCAGGTCTGCATAACGCTTATACGAATACTTTCGTGCAGCTCTGTATATGATCTATAGCATTTATATACACAACACGAAATATATAGAAAACTTTAGTTAAACTTTAAAACTCATACCATAACTGAAAACGCACATCCAAAAATTATCTCTGGTATATAGTACTTCGCACACAGTACTGTACCCAAAATATTTTTTGTGTTCCTATAAATCAGGTATGTCAAACTCGTTTGCCACCGCGGGCCAAATTAAGCATTATATACAAAACCGCGGGCCACATAAAAAATTAGATAATATTAGTATAATTGCACAGAACAAAATGTGTTCATTACAAAACATAGTTATGTTAAAGACATATTCTCTCAAAGTTCGAAAGTAATTTACATATTTTATTTTTATTTTTCAAAAAATACTCTAAATTACTTTTCATCAACCAAATCTATAAAATTTAAATGAATTTTCTAAATTGTATTTATTTTAAAGATTGATTGCACACCCTGGTCTGTTAATCTTGATTTATTAAATGCATCCCTGTCAATCTTCCGTGTTTTCTTGAAGTAAAAATAAAAATTAACATATTTTGAATCAAAAAATTTATTTAATCAAATGTGTCTAATATCTGTGCGCTACTTATTTGACTACATTTCTTAAATACATTTTACAGTTCAAATTATGTGTATTTGACTTGAAAAATAACAAAAAGGTTGGCAGCAAAGATGTATAAAATTGCGCTACCGAACATAGCTAAAAAATGTCTAACTGCACACTATATTTTAAAAAAAAAATTGGTTGACTGAGAAAAAATTACAAAAATTTGGAAACCGCATATCCATACATTTTCGCTCTAATATGGAATCGTACTGAATTTTGATTATTAATTTGTATGTATCGCAAAATACATACATAGAGATATTCGATCGATTAAAACTACCCGTTTTAATACTTTCGTCATTTTAAAGCAATGAGAAATAATACTTCTATGCGTGAAAAACAGTCCTTTTAAAAAACATAACGAATATCTTTTTATTTTCTCATTTCCGTGACGACGAAACATTCTACAAAACCATTTTCCGACAACAACATATTTTTTCACACAGCTTGGAAAAATACAGTTACAAAAACAAAAAACATCTTGCTCACACAGCTTAGAAATTTACATCTACAAAAACAAAAACATATTTCTCACACAGCTTAGAAAGATGCATCTGTGAAAAATATCTCCTTTTAGTAGGAGCCAAAGAATACATTTAATTCAATTCGATTCGCGACAATCTCCCACCTTGAGTTTTCAACAGGAAAACTCAACAATATGCACAATAAAATTCAAAATAAAACAAAATATGTGTAACATTATACTTACATTACATGGCCAAAGTATAGATATTCTTAATCCTAATTTTCAGAGACAAATTATACAATTTTCTGCAAAAATTCAAACAAAAATTAAACATATTATTACAAATTCAAATTAACACTAGGAAATGAGATCTACTAAAAAATAAGGAAAAAGTTTGAAAAGTTCAGTGTTCAAAAAATAGTCTTATGACTGAAAACGTTTTGGAACAGTCACTGTTCTACCACTTCTTGTTCGTAATATTGGTTCTAACGAGTTTTCTTTTGGAATCTCTAGATTATACAGTTTTTGTATTGGTCTTAAAAGTTCACCATTTTCAGTTTTTACCCGAGCAACTCTCGGGTGACCATCTTTTCCAGAAATTAGTTCTTGCACACGAGCTAAAGTCCAATACGTACGTTTCTAATCAGACTCCACGAGAACGACATCACAAACGGTCAGTTGCTTGGCATTCTTTTGCAGGGAATTTTGTTGGCGTAACTGCCCTAAATACTCAATACGGAATCGTCTTCTAAGATGTTCTCGAACTTGTCTATACTTTGCTCTTCTGTTTAATTCTTGTGCGTCAATTGCATCAAAATCTATCACATCTGAAGATCTTATTTCTTGAAGAAACATTGATGGTGTTAAAGGTGCTAGATCATCCACATCTTCTGAGACATACGTGAGTGGTCTAGCATTTACAACTTGTTCGCAGTCACAAAAAATTGTGATAAGCTCTTCATATAGGATAATGAGGCTCTACCTACTCAAGATGCGTTTCACCATTTGTATCAACCTCTCCCACCAACCACCCCACCAGGCAGCAGTAGGCGGATTGAATTTCCAACGAATCTTTTGTACAGCTGCTGCGGCTGAGATCTGTTCCCAATCGATGTCTGAAAAAGCTCTATCTGCACCGACAAAACTTTTACCATTATCAGAATAAACGGTCGTCGGTCTTCCTCTTCTCGCTATAAAGCGCCTAAAAGATTGGAGGAAGGTATCTGTTGCTAATGACGTCACTAACTCTAAATGTACGACCCTGTACACTGCACAAGTGTACAACACAATCCATACCTTTTTCCCATTTTTCAAATATAAGGGCCCAGCTAAATCTACTCCAGTTATTTGGAATACTGCCGCATCTTGAACTCTTTCTGCTGGCAATGCAATAGGTTCTGACTCTGTCTTCTGTGCACTAAATATTTTGCAACGCACACATTTCTGAACTACTGCTCGAATGGTTTTCCTGGCTTTCAGGATCCAGTAGTCTTCTCGTATAGATGTCATCAAAAGAGCCACTCTTGCATGTAATAGCTCTTGGTGTTTCCAGGAGATCAATCGTTGGACTACAGGATGGCCAGACGGCAAAAGAATTGGGTATTTAAAATTGACAGTATCTTCTCGATAGATGACTTGTGTTTTTACTCTGATGATACCATCTTCGTCTAGGATTGGTCTTAGGCTACGAATTTTCTCATTATTCTTTTCAAAACTGTCTTTCTGGATCAAAATCATTAATTTTCTTTCAGCTTGTTCTATTTCTAAACATGTAAGATCAGATACTTCTTTTGAATTCGGTTTTCTTGAATTACTTATGAATCTTAGAATCCATGCGATCAATCTTATTATTTTCTTGTATGATGAAAATCGTCGATAATACCAATCATTAGGTTTCGTGTTCTTGTTTAATGCTGAAATGACACTTTTCCGTTTCTCAGCATTAATAACTTCTTCATCTGGTGATTCGACACTTTGAGGCCAAGTAAATTCTGGTTCAGCCAGCCAGGCTGGTCCCTCCCACCATTTTAGCTGCAAGAACTGTTCAATGGAACAACCTCTGGAAGGAAGATCAGCCGGATTAAATTTTCCTGAAATATGTCGCCACTGATCTTTCTGTGACAAAGACCTGATTTCTTCTACACGATTCCAGACAAATGTTCCCCATCTATCATCTCGCTTTATCCAGCTCAAAGCTGTGGTTGAATCACTCCAATAACAGATCTTCAAATTTGGAATTCTTAAATCAGCAATGACACGACTACCCAACCTGGCTCCAATGCAGCATGATAAAAGCTCTAACCGCGGTATAGTTAGGTTCTTAAGAGGAGCTACTCTTGCGCGTGCTTGTATAAAACTCACCAAAATTTCATTTTTCTTCTTTACTCTCAGAAAAATACAAGTAGCATATGCGTGTTTACTTCCGTCACAAAATATGTGAAGACTTACATCATTTTCAAAATTATCTAGATTCATCCAGCGCTCAAGTTTGATGTCAGAAATTAATTTTATTCCCTGCACCCACTTCAAAAATTGTTTAGCTAAATTCTCTGGAATTAATTCATCCCACTTTAATTTCAACTTCCAGCATTCTTGTAGAATAAGTTTAGGGAGCAAAGTCACGGGTGAGGCAAATCCCAGAGGATCAAAAACCTTCTGAGCCAATGAAAGTAGAGCTCGTTTTGTAGGAATAATTTGCTCTTCCTCAATAGGGCCGATTTTGCAAGATAGGGTATCGTTTTCTAGATCCCAGTTTAAGCCTAGTACTGGTGTTATGTTAACTGTTGAAGTTTCAGACATAATTTGAATTGGATAATTTGACAGCCATTCCCTTAAATTGAATTTTCGGAGGACAGTAACATTCTCGATTCAATTATGAACTTGTTTAGCTCTTCAGTTGTGTTGAAACTACAAACACAATTATCTACATACAAAGATTCATTCAAAGTTTCTGCTGTAGAAACAAAATTGTCAGGTGTACTTTCCAGATGGTGTTTCAGAGTAGCCGCTAGTAAAAAAGGGCTGCAATTGATTCCGAAAACCACACGTTTATGTCTGTACACTCTTAAAAGTGTACCGCTTATTTAAAAGGCACAAGCACATTGTGCCTTCTATTACTTTAATGTAAGAGGCACGTAGACAGTGTGCCTCTGATTAGGAGAAAAACGTTAGAGGCAACATGAAATGAAAGGCACCCATAACACAGCGAAATATCTCAGAGGCACCCAGTTCGCCTCTGACAGATTGGTGCCTTTAAAAAAAAAAACATGTGGAGTTTCAGAAGTACACTCAGAAACGGACATGCGCTACAGCCGTTTACCCGTCATGCACTGGGATCAGTGGAAGGGAGGCAGAAGCAATGGCCGCCAATGTAAATACGCCTGTGAACAGCGTTGAGTCGAAGCAAATAATGAGTCTGGAATAAGTAAGTAGTATATTTAACTTAGTAATGTTTTCTGTGAATGTTATAATATAATTCATTATACATGGAGACACTCGTGATTAGGGAGGGGACAACAATAAATAGTTCGTCAAACTCTTAGTTATTCAAGTTATATCTTACTATTTTCAAAGGCTTAGGGGAATGGCGGCATTACCCTGCACCCTCCAGCGTACATGCATGTATATGTATATATTACGTATGTGTATCTCTCAGCAAATCTTTGTTTTTATGTGCATATAAATAGGACTTAATAAATAATAAAATGAGTAATACATTGTAAATCATTCTATAATCATATATAGTATTTCCAAAACCGTAGTCAGATTTTTTTCTGGTGTTTGTGTATGTGAGAAGTGGGGGGGGGGGGGGGGGGCGGGTACCTTGTAGATGTTAAGCTACAGTGCCTGTCTTTTAAATAAAAGTATAATATGAATTGATCCTTCCCACTCACCTGGCTACAGCCTTGAATACTTTCTACATTTTATAAAGTTTCACAAATCGCAATGTTGATTCAAATTTTGCACTCTAAAATATTATTTGTATATTTCAAGTAAAAGTTCCTTAAAAAAATATTATTTGTTTAAAAAAAATAGAATTTAATTAAACTGTCATTGATCATTCTCCCTGTTGATAGAAATTAGAATATATTTTTATTTTATTTTTATTGCATTAAATTTTCGTATAATAATTTATTGAAATTTTGAAAAATCACCGTTTCTTGGCTTCCATAAATGTTTGCAATTTTAAATATCTCAAGTTCTATCAAATGTAGAAAATTTTATGATCCCTCATTTCAAAGAGGAGTTTATAAATTTTAATTTAATATTAAAATTTACTATGTTTAGTTTTAAAAAGTAATTTTTTTTTTTAAAATAGTGGTTTTTTTTTAATTTTTGAAGAGAAAAAAAAGAAAAAATTATGTTTGTTGTAATATTATAAGCTTAAAATTATGAAATTTTTTGAGTGGGATCTCAATGGAATCAGGAGTTATCAAATAGAAGCTAAAAAATTTCCATTTAAATAACAATCTAACGAGCCTGCATCATCTTTCATGTTTTTAATGTTTGTGTTATTTGTTTTTAATAAAGCTTTTATGCCTTTTTATGTATTTTGTTATGCACAAAATAAATTAAAATGTTGACAAGGTTCTTTATTGAACCACAGAACTGACTTAGGCCACATGGACACACATTTTAATATTTATTTCATATTTATTTCAATAAATTGAGGGTGAGAAAATTTTCTATTATAGTATTCTGGCCTTAGACAAAATTTAATCTATGTCTTCGGATATGCCATGCTGGGAAATCTTTCTGCAGTAGACAGAATTTAATGTAAAAATATAAATTTAATATAAAATATAATTAAATTACAGTCTGCACTTCTTATAATGGTGGCACATGCATGTGCCACCATTATAACAGGCACAGAATGTATTTTTAAATAAGAGGCACTTGAATATATAAATTCAGCGGCGCACTGTGCCTCTTAATTTCAAAGGCACTTACGCTGTGCCTCTGAATCCCAAAGGCACTATGTACCTCTTAATATCAAAGGCACCACGTGCCTCTTAATATTCAGAGGCACAAAAATTCAGAATGTACCTCTTAAATCAGAGGCATAGTTTTAAGAGTGTAAATTATATTATCCTTCCATAAAAACCGTAGATAGTCTCTATCACTTTCTGTAATACCTATCTGTAGGAATGCCTTTTCTATATCAGATACTGCACCAACAGGAAATTTCCGAAAACGATGCAATATTGAAGGAATCATTTCAATCATATTTAATCCTTTATCCAGACAATCATTTAATGAAGGAAAACCTTTCATATGAGCCGAAGCATCAAAAACTGGCCTTACTTTAGTAGTTTCACTCGATTCTTTAAATACAGGCCTGTGTGGCAAATAATGTATTTTGGATTTTTTATTATCGACCACCCTTTCAATTATTCCTGCATTTAACCATGTATCAAATACTTCATTATAAACTTCAGTTTTATTCAAATTTGATAACCTTTTCTTCGTTGCAGCAAGCCGTTTTTCGGCCAATTCTCTATTACTAGGTAAGCGGGCATTATCTAGTACCCAAGGCAATGCTACTTCATACCTCCCATCTGAATCTATTCTTATGTTTCTTTTAAAATGTTGCATAGTTTCTTCATGAATTTCATTTTTAGTTTTAGATTCAACCGGATCAGTTATACCAAGAATATCTAGCTTCCATAAGTCAGCAACGGAACTTTCGTTCCAAAGAGATGAAATAACCATAAGAGAATCATTTGTTTCAGATTTAATGCCTGGAATTTTCCCCATGAGAGTCCACCCCAAATGGGTCTTTACTGCAACCGGACCACTTTTTAAAACTTTAATATTTCCGGTGAGTAATTTTCCCGCCACATCGGAACCAATTAACAATTTAATTTCATTTTCGGTTTTACATACATTGTTTTCAACATCCGAAATCTTAATACCATATTTATTTTATTCTTTTAACCAAGGTCCATTTGGCACCTTTTTTATATTAGAACAAATAACAGGAACATCTAAAACATGCATATCACATTTATAACTATTATTAATACTACTTAAATGAATTCTATATTTGTTGTGGTTTGTTTCACTTGTTTCAACACCACCAAATAATTTATGAATTAATTTAACTTCATCAATACTTTTATAATTCAAATACTTAATTACATCTTCTGATAAATATGAACGCTCAGACCCCGTATCTATGACTCCCCGTACAATTTTTTCTTTACCATCGTGCTATACACGTACATGCAAAGTTTGTAATAACACAGTTGGGTCGGAACCTTGAGTAGTCAAAACAGTATCACTACTCCCTGACTCATGTTTACGACTTTCTAACGCCGTATTACTTTCTTCATTACAAACATTTTGACACATTACAGCAAAATGCCTTTTACCACAATTTAAACATTTAATCTTCGATTTACAGTGACGTGAAATATGATTTTTCTTAAGACAGACAAAACAAGCCCCCTTTTTCAAAATTATACTTCGTTTATCTTCAAAAGAAAGCGAAATAGCTTTAAAACATTTTTCTGATAAGTGACACTTGCCACAAAATATACAAGTTTCCTCATATTTCTTAATTAAATGTTTATCCTTAGATTTATCACTTACAAATAAATCAGTAGCAGTTGGCACAGAATAATATTCAACATTTTTAAATCTAGTAAAATTCTTAGATTTATCAAAACCAAAACTAGTACGCGCCAATAAAATACGTCCTTCAGACAGTACTTCATTTTTTAAGAAATTAAGTATAGAATTTAATTCGCTCTTACCTCCTTGAGCAGACTTTTCCCGATCCTGTTCCCAAATTCGGAGAACATCATGAGGTAAACACGATTCCACCAACGGGAATAAAATGCTCGCATATTTATCCTCGGTAACCCCAAGAGATTCCAGCAATCTAAGCTTGGTTTCTAGGTTGTCATATAACGATGACAAATTACACTCTCTTCTCGATATATCATTATTGCATAACACGAGCTGCAGCAGATCACGAACATATATTTGAATTAAAGTGTCTTCTCTTCCTAATCTTTCTTTTAGATGTTGAATTACTTTAGGATAATTTTCCGCCGATATAGGATAACTGCTCACTATTTGAGACGCTTTCGATTTCGGAGTAATTGCTTGCATCAGATATACGAACTTCGAGTGATCGTCTAACACAGTGTCTTCGTGAATTTTCTTAAATGTATTCCAAAACGTTAGCCACGATCTTGAGTCCCCATCAAAAGGCTGCAAACTAATTTCAGATAATCTAAGCGTGCGGGATCCCATTCTTTCGGTTTCTATCGAATTAGGTAAAAGAGGTTGATGTTCGACGGCAGGTTTAATGAAAAAATGTCTTACATTCTGCTTCACTGATATTAATTTTTCATGGTATTCTTCGCATGCTTCGAATTCTTTTACATAATCTTTTTCCGCAGACCCATTCGACAACATAAAATTTAGTATTTCGTCATCTGTGGAACGTAATCTAGATGCCTTGTCTACTAATTGATCTAATAGCTCTTCTATTATTAACATCTGGGGTTGACTGTTTAAGAGCTTCGTTCAGAGCATTTAAAGTCTTCGTAAATGCGCTTCTAAGAGGTGTTCTTTTTATTTTTAACGCATCCATACTTGAACAGTTTTCCACTTAAAAAAAAAATATTACTTCCTATGTCCTTCTGTTCGGGCGCCAATTTATCGCAAAATACATACATAGCGATATTCGATAGATTAAAACTACCCGTTTTAATACTTTCGTCATTTTAAAGCAATAAGAAATAATACTTCTATGCGTGAAAAACAGTCCTTTTAAAAAACATAACGAATATATTTTTATTCTCTCATTTCCGTGACGACGAAACATTCTACAAAACCATTTTCCGACACCAACATATTTTTTCACACAGCTTGGAAAAATACAGTTACAAAAACAAAAAACATCTTGCTCACACAGCTTAGAAATTTAGATCTACAAAAACAAAAACATATTTCTCACACAGCTTAGAAAGATGCATCTGTGAAAAATATCTCCTTTTAGTAGGAGCCAAAGAATACATTTAATTCAATTCGATTCGCGACAGTCGTATTGAATTCTGAAGATTAATTTCAACATCAATTATTAGAGGTGGAATATATAGATTAAACTGATTTTTTTTTTTTTTCGAAGTTCAAAAATCTTATTTTGAATTCATTTTTAAATATTTTTAATATATTCTAAAAAATTCCAGCCGGATGATTTTTGTAATAATGGATTGCAACATTTAAAATGGAATACATTTATTTCTGAAAATTGTTTTATCAAAATAATATAAATTATATTTGAAAACGTTAATACTATCAAATAACAAGATAGCGTTATGAAATTTGCCTTGAGTTTACTCAGATGCTTTGTAATTTCAAATGAAAACTCCAAGTACTTTATCTATTGGTAGTTTTTTAATAAATTAAATTCATAATTTGTCGATTTAAAATGAAAATTGTAACATTGTTTAACAGTTAAAACTTTATGATGGAAATCCATTAAATATCTGCATAAATAGTTGGATCTGTTTACCTTCATTTAGAGATCTGCACGGGCCGCGCCAAGACCCGAAGCCCGAGCCCGGCCCGGCCCGCTCCTGAAGGAACAGGGAGTGCCTTAAATTATTTTTTTGGTAAAGAGCCGGGACTGGTTTCATTCTTCCTAGTCTTCACGCCCCGAAATTTTCAGTCCCGGTTTTGACTCGTATGAAAATCATTGTCTCGGCGTTGCTTGGTCCGTTCGAAGGTCAGTAAAATAAGACCTGGTACAAAAATCTTTGCAAAACATACATACATTTTTAAATCGCCATTATTCTACAATTAAACATTAAAATTTATTAAAGCATAGTAGATTTATACGCTTTTTAAAATATGGCTAAATTAAAATATAGTGAAACGTGTGAAAAAGAACCTGCTTATGACGGAATCCTGTCTTAAACTGAAAAATGTGTTGATCCATGACAATATGAATATATTAATACGTAAAGAAAGAATATATAATACATTTACAAATACTAAGAAGGCAAATTTTCGATAAATAACTATTTTTTCTTTCCTATGCAATTCGATCTTAGAAGATTTTTCTGTACAGCATTTTTCTGATTTTTATGGATTAATATGGATTAACAATATTGATGATAACTTAAACACATACATACAACAAATAGAGATTTATTAAAAAAATAAATATTGCAGGCTTTGGCACTTCTATAAAAATGAAGATTATAAACAAGAAAAAAAAAAGGCTAAGATGGGAATTTTTGGTTAGACCTCCTCCTACCGGGCAATTTTTAACCAAATCGACGTAAAAATCAATATTTTGCAGAAATGCACTCGGACCGGGCTCGGGCCGAACTTTTAGCTTTTATAGCGAGCCGGACCGGGTCGGGCTCGGGCCGAACTTTTAACTTTTAAATCGGGCCGGGCCGGGCCGAACTTTTAATTTTTGTATCGGACCGGGCCGAATTTTTTTTGTATGGGTCGGGCCGGGCCCGGGCCTGGAAATTTCGGCCCGTTCAGACCTCTGCCTTCACTACGCATACTTCCAAGATATTTTCCAGATTAACGATAATTAATGAATGAGTAGGAATATAATATAAATTTATCAGCGCTATAAGTTTTTAAACACATTATCCGACTATTATAAATCTATCCGCTATAGATAAATCTTTCTAGTAGTGGTTACTTTGCTTAAAGTACTTCCGAATTTCTTTAACTGCTATAGACATTTTTTCTTCAATTTCGACTCGCGGGGTATTTAAAATAATAAAGACAATAAGCAGTTTTTAACGCAAGTGTATTTCCTTCAATAGGCTTATAAGCAATTTCATTCTCTTTTAAGAAGTATCAGTTCCAATTCTGACAGTTCATCATTCCGATGTTTAGCGAGATTTTTGTGAGTTTTCATTATACTGTGTGCTTTGGCACCTCTTAATGTTATATTCATTTCAAACTCCAACAATCTCTGTATATCAAAGATAAAAATTTTTTCCTTTGAATAAAATTGTATTGTAAATCACCTTTAAAAAAATCTGCGATGTTCATCATAAGTTTATCATATTTATTCATAGTGGTAAAGAACTTTAACATATTATTTTTTTATAAATCCTGAGATGTATGAGAGCATTTCAATAAAATTTGTGTATATCAATAAAAAAAATAAAAGAAAAGAAAGAAAATTCAGGCAGTATTCATTAACAATGACACAATTACTAACCTAAGTAAATGAAAATAAAGAGTTTAAATCTAAAATTCATATGTTCGACTAAAGCCCAAATGTAGAACCTGGATGACATAATCGGAGTTTTGTATCAAGCAGAAAAAGGATAATTTGTGCCACTTTCAAAGCGACTCATTTAAAGCAAATTAATTATATATTTTGATTTTTTTAAATTGTAACTGTTTTTCATTAGCTTCGAATTTTATTAATTTTGCAATCCATTTCTTACATAAATATTTAATATAAATACAGCATATTATTTTCTAAAGTGGTGTAAAATCGTACATTAAAATAAAGCATTAGTGTCAACATTAAAAAAATAAAAATTATAAGTAAAATAATGTAAAAATGTTCCGAAACTTTAAATTTTCATACTCAAGATCCCGTGCTTTTGGTACGTTCCGATTGGTTATCTTTGTATTCACAATTTTATTGTGGTAAATGTAAAATTGAGTTATATCTGTTTACATACATCACTTTTGCCAGACGAGCGAAATTTTTTTTTAATTCAGAATGCTACCAATTTCACAGAGAAATATTCCCCTTATTTAATGACAGAATAAATAAGACAAATATTACTATTCAAAAATAGTGGTAGCATTCTGAGTTAACTAACAACTAAATTAGACACAGAAAAAGTTCCAAAGACTCGCGGTCTACAGATAAGTAGTCGGCGGGCCACGTGTTTGAAATGCCTGCTATAAATGAACAATAATTGCTATGCACATCATATTCTATAGAAAGTATGCTGAAGTAAACCTCAGTAATGTGTATATCGATTTTATTATATTTGAAATAGTGTTACATAATACTCTGCAAATCATTTCAACTCATAGACCATTATGTAATGAAATTCTTTCGTATCGCCCTGTACATGAATAATAAATGCTTTGCACCCCATATTCTATACAATGCATGTTTTAGCGCACTTCATAAATACAATCAATTGGTGTTTTGCTGAAACGGTGTAACATCAATAAAATGCATTTGAAAAAATTGTTTCCTCATTAAACGTAATGAAGTAAAATACTTCCCTGTAAAAGAACTAGAAATGCTACACACTTCATTTTCAAAAGCGATCCTATTATAGTAAAAGTTAATAACATGCAAAAAATACAGGGCAATCCGAGTATATTTATGAGAGTTAGAGTACGGGCAGACGGGCAGACAAACCGAATTCAGAAACGCTTTTTAACTTACCGTATATACTCGTGTATAAGTCGACCCCTCCCCCCCCCCCCCCCCAATTCTTACGCAAAATTTTGGAAAAAATTGAATTTTCGTGTATAAGTCGAACCACATTTTTGGTAGTATGTTGGAAAATGATTTGTAATCGATGATTAAAAAAAAAATAATAATAAATTTCCATTAAATTAGTAAACTTTTTTTTTTTTTATTCTTTTTTTTTTTTTTTTTTTTTTTTTTTACGTTTCTAATCAGATTTCTTTTTTTCTTTAATTCAACATTTTAAAATTGTATAATTATGTAAAACTGAAAAAACTGAAGAAGCTTAAACTATTTTGAAAGCTATTCACATCCATTTAATGATTACTTTTTTTTTTTTTTTTTTTTTTTTTTTTTTTTTTTTTTTTTTATGAGAAATCTATTCAAGCTTTATTTACAAGGGTAAACTGTTAGAAGAGTGATTTCTGATATAAACATTTCATCTATTATTGTGAGCCTGAATATTCATCCATCCGACTTCAAGCTGGTGAAACGAAACACGTGTGCGCTGACAAAGTACTTTTCTGTTTTCTGTGAGATTCTCATTAAAGAACTTACACGTGTAACGTCAAGAGTTCAAGGCTAAATGACGTAGACTTGACTGTGTTTTTTTCTCTCATCCAAGAACTAATACTTCAGTCTCTGAGTAACTTTTATTTAATGCAGACCTGCTGAACAATTCTATTAAATTAAATGTTTTAACTTTTTATAGTGTGATGTAAATTTTATAATGTAAAATTAATCTTTCTTTTTCTTCAACAGTAATTAAATAATTAACTTAGAAATTATACAATGAAGCAATACTTTATTTAGAGAAGATGTTTTTTTTATTTTCATCAGTGATCGAAAGAAGTTATTAAATAGTGCCATTGGATTTATAGTAAAATTGGATACACTTACTACACCTTCGCGGATTCAAAAGGTAGGACAAACTTTCTCTACCTTTCTTTTATTATCATGAAGTCTTAAAGTGAATTTTAAGAATAAAATTAGAAGAAGAATTTATTTACCGTAGTTCTAAAAATTATCAGATTATGAGCGCTGAGGATTGAACACGGTAAAACCGCTCTCTAATAAGAAAAATAAAAAAAACTATATTTTAAACAATAGAAACTATAAAAGTATTATTAAAATTAATAAAAATACAACATCATGGCTTCAAATATGAAAGAAATGTGTAGCATAGAAAAACTGAACTCCAATAATTATGCGATTTGGAAGTTCAAGGTAGAGATGCTGTTAATGAAAGAGGATTTAATCAACCAGATAACTGATGATCCGCCAAACCCCTTAACAGGCGAATGGACGAAGAAAGACAATAAAGCCAGGGCTATTATAAATTTAAGCTTAGAAGACTCACAGCTGATTTACATAAAAAACGAAACATCAGCTAAAGCTACATGGTTAGCATTAAAAACAATACATGAGCGCGCGAATTTATCTAGTAAATTATATTTGCTAAGAAAACTATATAGTATAAAACTAGTTGAAAATGGTAATATGAACGACCATATTGTTAAAATATTAGAAACCGCTGATAGGTTAAAATCTATAGGAGAAGAGATTAAGGACTCTCATCTATCTGCACTTTTGTTGTGCTCCCTTCCACCTAGCTATGATACTCTGATCACGGCATTAGAGGCCCGATCAGAGACAGAATTAAATTCGGAATTTATAAAAGGAAAACTAACAGATGAATTTCAAAGGAGACAAGAAAGCTCCAATTCATCGCATGAAAATGTATACAAAACATTTAATAAACAAAAACAAAACACTAGGGCATATCCAAAAAGAGAACAAAACCTTTTTTGCACGAATTGCAAAAGAAAAAACCATGTGCGACAAAATTGTTGGTTTCTTAAGAATAAAAATTCTAAGAACCAAACAAATGAAAAATACAGACAAAATTCGTCTTTATGCTTTGAAGCAAGTAATTTTACTCCGAAAACTAAAGCAGAAAAAAACACACAAATTCAAGAGAGTAAAAGCGAAGAAAATCAAAACGAAAAAACAATGTCTCAAAGGCAATTATCATTAATCGCACATAATGAATCTAAATCTACTTGGATTGTTGATTCTGGAAGCAGTTCACATATTTGTAATGACATAAATGTATTTGTTGACATTGACAATAACAACAAAAATACTGTCACGATAGCAAACGGAACAACACTAAAATCGCACGGGACAGGTACAATAAAATTACGGACACAATCAAATGACATAACTTTAAAGGACGTTTTATATGTCCCTGATATTCAATCAAATTTAATGTCGGTTACGAAAGCCACAAAGTATGGTTATGAATTCATGTTTGAAAATAACACCTGTAACTTATCCTATAATGGAAAAACTCTCTTAGAAGGAAAAAAGAGAGAAAATTTATATGAAATTAACCTATATAAACCTAAGCAAGAAATCTATGTCAATTTTGCTGAACAATGCAAGAATAAAAACTGCATTGAGCTTTGGCATAAGAGATTAGGTCATAGAAATGTTAATTCAATTAAACAACTCTTATCCAACAATTTAGCAACAGGTCTAGAAATTCAAAATTGCAAACATGACATAGTTTGTGAGAGTTGTATAAAGGGAAAACTAACAAATGCACCGTATCCAAAACAGAGTGAGAACAGAGCTAAGAAGGCGATCGATCTGGTGCATACGGATGTATGTGGTCCGATGCAAACAGAAAGCATAGGAGGGAAGAAATATTTTCTCACATTCACAGATGATTTTAGTAGATTCACAATGATATTTCTTTTATCGAATAAAAGTGAGGTAGTTACCAAAGTGAAAGAATATGTAGCCATAACGAAAAATAAATTCGGTCGCACAGTTAAAGAAATCCGATCAGACAATGGGGGTGAATACACTAGCGAAGAATTAGAAAAATTCTTAAAATATGAAGGTATTCATCACCAGTTCACTATTCCGCATTGTGCACCTCAGAACGGTGTTTCGGAAAGAAAGAATAGGACTTTAGTCGAAATGACAAGGTGCCTATTATCGGAAGCGCAGCTGCCAAATAAATTTTGGGCCGAAGCTTTAAATACAGCTGTGTATCTTATAAACAGATTACCAACAAAATCACACAATTCAACTCCATACCAGCTATGGACAAACAAAAAACCGGATTTATCAAACATAAAAATATTTGGCTGCAAAGCTTATGCTTATCTCGATAAATCCCAAAGAGGAAAACTCGATGATAAAGCAATAAAAGGAACATTTATCGGTTATGATAATAGATCAAAAGGATATAGGATCTACATTGGCAATAATAAAGTAATAAGGGCAAGAACTGTTAAATTTATAGAAAACTCTAATTCAAATGAAAACGAAAAAAAATCCATTGATATGAGAGAAGAATTAGAAGTTCAGAAACAACCTGAAAAAGCAGGGGGAGATTCCTCAAAATTCTTTATAGACATGCAGGAAGATAAACAAACAGACAATGAGGAAAATTTAAACGAAAACGAACCTAGAAGATCTCAACGATCAAATAGGGGAGTTCCACCCGATAGATTCTCTTATATTACTAAAATACAAAAAGAAAATATTGAACCAACAGAGTGGAAAGATATAGCGAAAATCGAAAACCCATATGATAGAAACAAATGGTACGAAGCAACTAATGAAGAAATTAATTCATTAAGAAAAAACAAAACATGGGAACTAATTGATCCACCACCTGGAATAAAAATAATTGGGAATAAATGGGTATTCACCAAAAAATATAATGAAAATAATGAAATAGAAAAATATAAGGCACGTCTTGTAGCCAAAGGTTTTTCTCAAAAATACGGAAGCGATTATTTTGAAACCTTCGCTCCAGTAGTAACGTATACAACTATAAGAGCGTTTCTAGCATGTGCAGCGTATAAAAATTTAGATGTTAATCATATAGATATTAAGACTGCATTCCTCCACGGAAATTTAGAAGAGGAAGTTTATATGTCACAACCAGAAGGGCATGTAATACCGGGAGAGGAAAATAAAATTTGCAAACTAAAAAAATCAATTTACGGATTGAAGCAATCCGCACGAGCATGGAACATTAAATTAGAAGAAAGTTTAACTAAACTTGGTTTTGTGCAAAGCACCTCCGATCCATGTCTCTTCACACGAAAATTAAAGGAAAGTACAACATACATCATTATATATGTTGATGATTTATTAATTTCAGGGGAAACTAAAGAAATAAATGAAATAATAGAACAACTAAAAAAGGAATATGAAGTCAAAAATTTAGGACTTGTAAATTATTATCTGGGGATAAACATAAAAAGAAGTAAAGAAGGAAATTTCGCACTTGATCAAAGAAACAAAATAAAAGAACTGATCGAAAAATTCGATTTAAAGGAAGCGAAACCCTGTGATACTCCGATGGAACCCGGGTACTTAAACATAATTGATGAGGAAAATTTACTTTCTAATAACAGTAAATATAGGCAAGCTATCGGAACATTGTTATATATAGCTACAATAACCAGACCAGACATAGCCGCCGCTGTGAACATTTTGAGTCGTAGAAACGAAAAACCCAGAGAAAAGGATTGGAACGCAGTAAAGCGGGTTATTAGATATTTAAAAACAACACAAGAACTAAAACTAATTATTAGTAAAGAAAATGAGCCAATACTAACAACATATGCTGACTCCGATTGGGCAGGGGATAAAAATGACCGTAAATCAACAACGGGAATTTTATGTAAATTAGGAAATACACCAATTTCCTGGTCAACTAAGAAACAAAATTCAGTTGCCTTATCATCCGCTGAGGCTGAATACATCTCAGCAGCAACTTCAGCACAAGAGACAGTTTGGATTATCAATCTTCTAAAGGACCTTGATCTACAACAAAATTTGCCCATAACTTTATTCGAAGATAATCAAGCTTGTATAAACATGGTTAAAAATTATAAACATCATTCGAAAACTAAACATATCGATATAAAATACAACAGCATAAAAGATCTTAAGGAAAAGGGAATAATTGAACTACAATATTGCCCAACCAAAACTATGACAGCTGACATTCTAACGAAGCCCCTTCCCAAACCTGACTTTACAAAACACAGAACAGGTTTAAATCTCAAGAACATTTATACTTCAGAAATCAAGCAGGGGTGTTAGAAGAGTGATTTCTGATATAAACATTTCATCTATTATTGTGAGCCTGAATATTCATCCATCCGACTTCAAGCTGGTGAAACGAAACACGTGTGCGCTGACAAAGTACTTTTCTGTTTTCTGTGAGATTCTCATTAAAGAACTTACACGTGTAACGTCAAGAGTTCAAGGCTAAATGACGTAGACTTGACTGTGTTTTTTTCTCTCATCCAAGAACTAATACTTCAGTCTCTGAGTAACTTTTATTTAATGCAGACCTGCTGAACAATTCTATTAAATTAAATGTTTTAACTTTTTATAGTGTGATGTAAATTTTATAATGTAAAATTAATCTTTCTTTTTCTTCAACAGTAATTAAATAATTAACTTAGAAATTATACAATGAAGCAATACTTTATTTAGAGAAGATGTTTTTTTTTATTTTCATCAGTGATCGAAAGAAGTTATTAAATAGTGCCATTGGATTTATAGTAAAATTGGATACACTTACTACACCTTCGCGGATTCAAAAGGTAGGACAAACTTTCTCTACCTTTCTTTTATTATCATGAAGTCTTAAAGTGAATTTTAAGAATAAAATTAGAAGAAGAATTTATTTACCGTAGTTCTAAAAATTATCATAAACAACTTCTTAAACTGCTAAGATGTAGTACTTCTTTGTACTGTAGGACTTTTAGGAGAGAAATCTAGAAGCATTCTCAAGTTGAACTCTTTTTAAAAAGGGGATTAAAATGTTGAAAGGAATGCCCCTGTATTGAAGGGAATTCTATGTTCTATCCCAAGAGAAAATGAGTTCAGAACAATCACAGAGACATTATTCTTGAGCTTTTTTGTTATCAATAACCATTGTCTGCTTTTATCTGTCTGTCGAACCTAGACCCATATGTGATTAATTAAAAGACTTGCACATTCACCAATTATCTGCGAAAAAAAATATGACTGCGGTATTTCACTCCGCTATTTTTGTTTAATTTTTTTTTTACTTATTCGTGTATAAGTCAACCCCCCCCCCCCCATTTTCAGCTCCCAAATTTTGTCTAAAATTCTTCGACCCCAGCCCACTTCGAAATCTACCTGTGTCTGTCGGCGGAGCCGGCAGGGATTTTTTTGTTTTTATTTTTTTTTGCTGTAAGAGTTGGTCCTATAAAAAACTTGAGTAAGAGAATTTAGAATCAATTTAAGCAGATTTGATATCTTGCGAATTGACAAAGTTAGTTTTTTTTTCGTCTTAAACTCCTACTTCCCCTTCTCTTAAGGCCATTTTTAATGATATCAAAAATCTGTCATCCATAAATTTTCGACCCTTTTCTTAGAAGTAATAATAACTTTAAACGGATTCGATACATATCATAACTAAGAATTTATGGGTTTTTTTTTTCTGTTTTCACAAAAAGCCCCCCCCCCCCATTCCCCATCCCCTTGATTCGATTTTGCCCATTAACGAACTTGAACAAGATTTTATGTCCCTTGATTTTATGTATGAGTTTGGTTGAGATTTGTGCAAAATTATTAAAGTTATCGTGTCCACAAAAAAGTGATACAGTTAGATATAGTTTTGAACTGAGGGGGTGGTTTTGTGTTCTGGGAGTCATGATCGGCGTAGATCTGCAAAAAATTTCCAGAAATTCCAACATAGGGGAATTAATAATAGGTAGTATAGGGTAGTATTTCGTAGTATTAGGTAGTAATAAGGTAGTATTTCTTACGAAATTTACCTAAAAGTATCAGAATTAGTAGAAGTGGAAAAACACGTACTTCGCTGCTATTTTCACTCACTATCGTATTCATTTTGCTCTCAAAAGTGGACTTCAATTACAAAGTTTTGAAACAGTTGTATGCTAAAAGTTTTCGATTGTTTATACTTTCCCTTTAGTTTGTTTATACATATCATGTATTCATCTTAACATGAACGAGTTTGTATGCATCTCATCATTTGTTAAGAGGCTACTTCACTCAAACGAAAACACCCACTCGCTAATGTTAATCCTATGGACGAAATATTTTAAGATATCTCTTTCGCATTTCAATATTTTTAAATGATTTTTTTTTTTTTTTTTTTTTTTTTTTTTGCATTGGATAGCTGAGGTCAATCTCTATGCACGCTTCTTTGTACTTTTTCGATTTTGATTACAAGTTTTTTTTATTAAGATACTTTCACTTTCGTAACCGGTTTTGAAAGTGGAAGTATCATCAATAAAAAAAACTGCAACAAAAATCAATAAAGTACAAAGGAGCGGCATAGGGATTGCCCTCAGGTATCCAATGCAAAAAAATCATTTTAAAATATTGAAATGCGAACGAGATATCTTAAAATATTTCCTCCATAGAATTAACAATAGCGAGCGGGTGTTTTCGTCTGAGTGAAGTAGCCTCTTAAGTGTTATGGGACGGGGTTTGCTGCGCTTATAACATACCCAATAAAAAGTTTCCTGTAAAAAAAAAGCGCAAAGTTCTCTTTAATGTTTCGGAAAGAAAAAGTACTGATATCTGCAGTTTGCCCAAATTAAAAATCAAACATCTCAAATCTTTAATTGAAAATGACTTTCTCTTATTAATGTCGTTAATGCTTCTAGGGTGTCTTTTTTTTATATCTGGCATTCTAATACACGTGAGAAAATTCAATAAATTTAAAAAACCTTAGACGAACGTAATACTAAGAAAAATGAATTAGAAAATACCGTGATTGATGTTAAACATAGCGAATCTTTCATTTAAAATAAACGATTATGTCCATAAATCATCCTGCTTAAAAAGCAAGCATAATAGGTTATAAATTAAATTACAGGCTTAAAATTCTTTCACTTCATTAATTGAGTAGGTTGGACTGAAAAAACCATCTATCGCTTACAAAATATAATAATTCACCAAGTTTTCAATAGTTAAAAATTAAAACATATTTCTAATAGAATTTTCAAGTTGTGTACTGTCAAATCTTGTATCTAGTTTACTTTATAGTGTGCATTGCACTTTATTCATTCTGTACTTTATATCACTATTTATAATATTAATTAAGTTGCAGGTAAATTCGGAAAAATGAAAAGAGATACGCACTCTCAGAAAAAACTGTAAATTTATGAGTGTTTGTCCTTCAATTTTCATGGGCAACAGCCCTATTTGATGAGAAACGGTCTAATCCACTAAATAAGCGGCCTTATCCTTAGATACTTAGAAAATTAAAGGCAATCCACATATTCTTACAGTTCTAGCCCATCTGTTAGCAAAAATACGGTAAGACCCCATACTTCTTCCTCCGCTAAGGTGTAACCCTTCATTTTAGTCGTGTTTCGAAAAATAATGTGACTTAATCGCGACTGTAACATATTTTTTAACCCGCCAAAAAAGCAATTCTGTGAGGATTATCTAACGTGCTACGTAACAGTAAGTATAGTGTTATTGTGTTTTAATGTGCATTATATCCTGTGCATTATAATGCTGTGTTACTTTTCCCCTTAAAATTACGGGCTGCACAAAATGATGGGCGTGGATTTTTTTTATGGGGTATGACTGGAATTTCTGCTGCCGGCCTCTGCCCGTAATTTTACTAAAACAATCTCAACAGATGCACTTGCAGTAATTATGGGGATCCCTACAATTACAATAACACTTTCATATGAATACCAGAAAAACAGAGTCACGCACTTAGAACATGAACCGACATGCACGGAGTTATTTCCACTAATAACACTACAGAGGAAGATTAGTAGCTGGAAAATGCACCCCGCTGAAGAGACTTCACACCTACAAGTAAACACCGCCAGGCACGGTTTTGATAATAGTTACACACCCCGCCATCCAACCCTTTACACTGATGGGTCACGTACAGAGACAGGCGTGGCGGCAGCCTTCTGCACCATGGTAGGCGACGTGGTGACTCATGAGTGGGCCTGCAGAATCGGTGATAACAACACGGTTTTTCAAGCTGAGTTGTTCGCGATTCTGAAGGCTCTGGAGTGGATGGTCTCCAATCCTACACCAGAATTCACACACATCTACACGGATAGTTTGTCAGGCCTACAAGCAATCTTTGCTCATCGAACAAAACACCCAATCGTTCTACAGATAAAACTTATACTCAAAGACCTTGCAAGACGCGTTTCCCTTGGTCACGTGAAGGCGCACATCGGTATCACAGGTAATGAACACGCAGACAAATTGGCCAAACAAGCAACAGAACGCACGTCAATAGACTTTCATATACCCGTACCCACCTCGTATGTACGCAGAGTACTTAAATCGCGCTTAATCACACAATGGCAGACCCACTGGAATACCTCCACAAAAGGGAGACATACATTCCAACTAGTCCCCAAAGTTTCCCGAGATCTATTGCATCTTACTCCATCCACAACAGCATTCTTAACAGGGCACGGTCCCTTCCCCACCTACCTGTGTTATTATAAAAGAGCGCGAACCGATGTGTGCCCATGTGACCAACAGGGCTCCCCCTTCCATTATTATTTTAATTGTCCACTCACCAGTGCCTGGCATCTAATTAAACCTGCTAACAAACCGCCATCATGGCTCACAAACATCTTAACAAGGAAAAATCTGCTAAACAAGCAAAGAAAAATTTTTAGCTATCTAATGGACATCACCAACTTAACAGATTAATTATTAATTATCATACTATGAATGGAATTAAAATAAAATAAAATTAAAACACTTAAATTAAATTAAATTAAATTATCTAAATTAAATCAAATTAAATTAATCTTTTCTGGTCTAATAGTGAGAAATTCCAACTGGAATTTCTTTTTGAGCAAAACTGCTAAAACTAAATTCAGTTACTTCTTCCTAAACATTATCCTAAATTATTAAAAACCCTATTTTATAGTGCAAGTACTAAACATTGAGGTCAACATCAATCAATCTTCAATCTCTCCCATAAATATAATTTGTTTTTAAAGCTTTCCATATTCTCACACTAAGTTGCTACGCAACCCTGGCAGCAGGGACCCTGACAGTACCTTGGAACATCTTGAAATGAAGCAACACTCCAGTACAGCCATCACCACCACCTTCACCAGCTTTCACCAATAACAACCGTTAAGGGCCGCCTTGGCTATGAACTGTGCGCCATGGCGCAGGAGTACCAAGGACTGCTCACAACAACTACCAACAATTCCCACCGCTCCTTGTCGCGAGGGAGTGCTGACTCCAGCGAGCGGGATCACACATTGTAATTATCGCCTTAGGACTACCCACATCACCATCAGCTATCAACTATACCCACCGCTCTTTGCCGCGAGGGAGAGCTGTCTCCAGCGGTTGGGTTCATTACCTTTGTATATCCACTAATCTCTTTTACTTTTCTTTCTTGCCTTTTGCCTGCCCATTGTCGCGTGGGGACAGTCCCGGCAGTGCCGACCATGTGGCCTAGTTGGTATATTTTATGTTTTTTTTCAATAAATGTTGGCCGGGACCGTGCGCGCGATGCATTGGCGGTCCTGGCGTGGGCCTTCCTTGCCCGGCGGAGACTGGACTCCAACCCACACGAATCCCCGCGTGCCGGGGAAAATCCCGGGTGGGGCGCTAAAGGTCTACGGTCTGTATCAGACCGATCTGCCCCACTTAGGCATTAAATCATTATAATTCATGTAATGAACAATATTTTATTGCTTGTCTGTTTTATGTTATACATATACTTTATTTATTCTCTGCTTTACATTACTGTAAGGTAATCATTTATACATACTCATTTCTTTTGGCAAAAACATTAATACCAAAATAAAAAATCCATAAACAATAAATGAACACAGTGGCCCAAAACTAAAGACTACCCCGAATCTTAGAAGGAGGTAGTCTGCCACACTACGTATAAATTTAATTTTTCTTGTCACTCATAAATAATCTTAATTTTGTTTAATTCATTAAAATTATATATAGGGTACGATAATAGTTACCATTACTTTGTTTACAGAGTTAAGAATATGCGAAGGTTCCAGAATCCAGTTTTGTCACGGCCCCTACCATAGGCACCCACAAAGAGAGGCAAGGAAGGACAAATGTCCCTCCCTGGATATTTATATTTAATTAACCTTTTTTTCTTTTTTTCTTTTTTTCTGATTTTGAAAAAAAAAAAATATACGTCGGATTCCACTTCTCCGTCCACACAACTTCGAAATAAATCCGTTCTTTTGATATGCTGCCACCACCGATATGAATACGTGATATCGGGCACGATACTTGATGTATATTCAAGAAAAACCTAACTCTTTCGATTAAAGTTAAAGTAACAATTTATTAACAATATTTACACTTAAACTCGGATGTAAATTATCCGGTTTAACACTAAATCAAAACAATTACAGAAAACGCTCTACGTGTACCGTTAGACTACGTCAATTCATTCCGCACTCAGATTTCTATTCATCTCACACCCGCTCTCAGCGCTCATTCCCCGAGCAACCTTCACACTTCGCTGCTCCGTCAGAACTAACTTTCTCTCTCTCGTAAACTGCAGAGCACCCTCCTTTCTACGGGGTTTCTCCTCTGTTTCCAAGGGTCCTTGACAAATCTTCCTCCCTCTTGACGGATCTGTCTTCCTAAACAAAAGGGTGCAATAGCTTTCTTATCTATGAAAGACCACATTGCAATGGAAATACTTCTTTCATTCTGTTCCACCTTCCTTCCACTCATATTCTGAGTCGCTCCCCTTCGGATTAAGATTCTTCTTAAACTAGCCTCTAACGGTACACAGTAGATACATATACAATAAGGTAATCCCTTAAGAGTAGTTTTAAAGTCTTGCAGCTGTCAGAGAACCTGACACCCCCCCACCTTAGCGGAAAATATGCCTTTTAGGGGCTAATTTTCCTCAAACTATGTAATGTCTGAGACGAGTTCAACAGTTCCTTGATAGGTTTCTTCATTATTACAATTACATAAATATTTCAAGGTGTCTGAAAATTAACTACTGACATCTCTAATGAACCATATACTAATGTGATAACTACAGAAAAAATACACAATATGCTAATACACTTTTATAAACACAGGATGCACATACAATTATAAATACACAAAAAAAATAAAGTTACACTAGTATTATGTCATTTCAATGTCAGTCCTTAGGCTGAGATTGCTGGAGGCGGTACTACCTTTTCCCTCCAGTCCTTCCTCGTTAACTTAATTGGTACATCCCTTTTCGTAATGCACCCGCTTGAATGGCTAACTTCTGCCTCTGATGTCCCAATTAAATCTTCCTCTAACCAATCAGGCACTTGCCTTTCCAAGTCCTCTTTGTACGTGATGATAACATTGTACAATTTCTGCTTTATCTTACCCCTCTCCGGTTTACGACCAATCCGATTTTTCTCCATTTCTACCAGTTGGATAGGACCCATAAATAATTCCTTATTTTTCCTTAAGATTGATTTTATGTCCCCCAACTTGAATATTTGTTAACCCTTTTATTTCAAATCCCTTCCTGTCTTTATTTTCCGGTTGTTCTCTGTCTAACAACAGATCTTTCCTACAGTCTTCAAACACCCCGTCACTGTCCAAGACAATATCGACTACTTTATTTTTGGCCACAAATTCCCTCATTTCATTTTGATACACCCGTTTCTTACTTCCGTCCACTAACTCAATAATATATGTAGGTTGACCTGTTTCCTCTTTCTCCCTATCACTCACATTCATTTCCCTCGTTAATCGACATTCTACACATGATTCGCAAAACGTTTTGGCTTCCTCTGCCATATTTTCCCAATAAAATGAATGCTTGATTCTTTCTAACATTTTCTTAACTGCGTGATGTTCTCCATATAAGGAAATATGCGCTAATATTAGAATTTCCTCCCTTCTAATTTTAGGTAATACTAATTGAGCTACAGTTTCATCTACTAATTTCTCTTTATGATACAATAACCCATTTACAACATAGTAAGACCCTTTCTCATTTTCAGCCAATTTCCAAACTTTCTCTAAATCTTTACAACTCATTTGGGATTCCTGAAATACATTTGACCTACTTTCCGTAACTTGATCAATCTTACTTTTCTCCACCTCGGCTTTTTTCTTCTCCTGACAATTATTATCGTTTCTAATCCTTTCCCCTTCCTTCACTTTATTCATACTATCTTCCTTACATTCCCTTTCTACCGATTGTCTAAATGATTTCTCTTGGTTTAACCCTGACAATTTATTAGCCACGTCAGGATGTAAAATTACCTGTTCCTTACTATTATCAATTATCGCGCAAAGTACATCCTGATGAATTACATTAGTTTCTCCGCGTTTTGGAATAGCTAAAGGTAACTGAATTAATGGCGATTTCACTGCCTTACCAAATATCCCTTGTAAATAGTTGCTCCCAGCCCCTCTTAATTTTTCTGCTGGTACTAAATCTTTATGAACGACGCTAAATTGGCAACCAGAATCCACCAATCCTTTTGTTATCTTCCCATTTATACTAACTTCCACTTTCTCGAGATTATTTAACTTCTCTCCAATAACTTTAGCTCTCCAATTCCCTCTTGCTCCGATTCTTGCCATACTCGCTCCCCTTGGTAATTCTTTAATTCCTCGCACTGAGACATTATTGATACTAGCCCTTGGTTCTTGTCGGTTATTAATTTGATTACTTCCCTCATTATTTCCTTTTGTACAAAATCGCTGTACATGTCCTCGTAAACCACATTTGAAACAGGTAGGCGTCGCATCGTTAGGTTTCCTATATTCCAGTTTTCTACCCAAAAATGGACTAACTTCATTATTCCCATTTTGTCTCCAATTACTACTAACTCCCTCATCTTTTTCCCTTCTAGAATCTCCATTATTTACGTACCTCTCTTTACCTTTATAGCCCTTATAAGTTACCGCATAAGATTTTTGTTTAGCATCGAAGAAATTATCACATTCCTTAGCAATTTTCGAAACTTTAACCAATTACTGTGCTGAGTTAATCCAATATGCGTCGCGGTTTCCTCATCTAGAGTATTTAACAACTTATCCGTGATAATTAACTGATTAACCTTCTCATACGTATCTGCACCTCTAATCTTACAGTAATTTTCCCACGTTGCTATTAAACGTGACACAAATAATACATGAGTTTCATTTTGATTCCTTCTAGCCTTCTTGATATTTTCCAAACACGCCTTCGGTGTCGGCTCGTGTTCCCTTAGAACTAATTCCTTTAACTTCTCATAACTCTCAATTTGTTCCCTAGTCGTGTATATTAGCAAATTATCGGCCTTATCCCCTAGCATATTTAGTAAAATTTCGGCCTGCTGGGTTTCCGGTACATTTTTTGTTTGGAATGCTCGTTCTAAACTGCTAAAAAAGATTCCATCCCTCAGTCCCTTCTGGAACCTTTATAGACAAAGTTTTAACACTTTTAATCAATTTCTCTAGGCTACTCTCATGATTAGATTCTCTAGTCCCATTAGAGTTATTTGCCGAACTCTGAATTTTTATCCTTTCTAACTCTAATTCATGTTCCAATCTCAATTTTTCAGCCCATTCTTCTCTATCTAACTTCTCACGGTGCAACTCCCTTTCTAAGTTCTCTCGTTGTAACTTTTCCTCCTTTTCTAACTTTTCTAACCGCTCCCTAACAATAGTGTTAGATAATTCCATAACGGCCCCCTCTTCATATTCGTCGCTCTCCACTATCTTTTTCTTAAGCTTAAACCTGGTATCATCTTCCGAGACTTCAATCCCTAACTCTTCACATATCGCCTGAAGATCCACCCTTTTTATTTTTAGTAAGAAAGCCATACCTTCTACCGATAATTATTACCACCCTACAATAATATTTAAACACAATATCAAATTAATATTTCCTCAAACCCTACCCTCATAAGTTACCTCCACATATTATACTATTTAACATATTTCAAATAAATAATAATAAATCGACAAATTTCCTTAAACAATGGTACCCCACAATTTGCTTCCAATAACAAAGTAACAATAATTTCAATTTGACTATTATGCAATACAGATTTTAAATTTATACCATTAAATAATAAAAAACAATTTACACAATAATACTTATAAGTTGCAATCTGAATAAAACACTGATGCCAATCACTACATAAAGATATCCCTCTAACAAAAATTTGCATGAAATACACATAAATTCCTAAATTTAAACTCAATAAAATATTCCGATTTCCAAAATTAGTTCTCACAATAAAAAGTAAATCACAGCACTTTTTTTTTCTAGGTAATTTCAATTTAATTTAAATTCTACACAAATTTGCTTTCCTCATTTATTATCAATGTTTCTAACTTAAAACAACCAATATCACTTAATTTAAATATTACAATATTAATAATTTAAATTTAAGAAATTTCAATTATTCCTTCCAACTATTAACACAATGCATTAATTTTAATCATTAATCTTATCCGTAAAAATTCAATTCTAGTAATTAATATAAGATCCTTTCCTTAAAACAATAGTGTAAAATAGCTGTTAATATCTCATTTGATTTAGCCCAATTATTATATTGCACATAAATTATCATAAATTAACCACAACATTAACTTAAATTACCATCAATTATACACAATAAAAACAGTAGGTTCGAGAATGTCAGTAGAGTAAAATTATCAAAACACCTTACCTCGTACATTATTCGCTGGGGCAATTCTCTGCTCACTTTTACGCCGGGTAAATCTTGCACTCTCGGGCAACAATCACTGCAACTTGCTTCACTATGCACAAAAACACTACGCACAAAAACACTATGCACAAAAACACTACGCACAAAAACACTATGCACAAAAACACTACGCACAACACTACACTAACACAGCACCACCACTATTCACTTCACTGTAATGACGATAGGCTCGCTGGCACTGGTCTACGACGATAGGGCGCTAACACTTCCGCTGGGCGTTCCGGCACAAACTGACTGTAATACGGCTAACTGGCGCTGGTCTACTACGATAGGGCACAAACACTTCCGCTGGGCGATCCGGCTTAAACTCTCTGTAACACGGCTATCTGGCACTAGTCTTCAGTGATTCAGATCCCGTCGCTGCCAACATTGTCGGATTCCACTTCTCCGTCCACACAACTTCGAAATAAATCCGTTCTTTTGATATGCTGCCACCACCGATATGAATACGTGATATCGGGCACGATACTTGATGTATATTCAAGAAAAACCTAACTCTTTCGATTAAAGTTAAAGTAACAATTTATTAACAATATTTACACTTAAACTCGGATGTAAATTATCCGGTTTAACACTAAATCGAAACAATTACAGAAAACGCTCTACGTGTACCGTTAGACTACGTCAATTCATTCCGCACTCAGATTTCTATTCATCTCACACCCGCTCTCAGCGCTCATTCCCCGAGCAACCTTCACACTTCGCTGCTCCGTCAGAACTAACTTTCTCTCTCTCGTAAACTGCAAAGCACCCTCTTTTCTACGGGGTTTCTCCTCTGTTTCCAAGGGTCCTTGACAAACCTTCCTCCCTCTTGACGGATCTGTCTTCCTAAACAAAAGGGTGCAATAGCTTTCTTATCTATGAAAGACCACATTGCAATGGAAATACTTCTTTCATTCTGTTCCACCTTCCTTCCACTCATATTCTGAGTCGCTCCTCTTCGGATTAAGATTCTTCTTGAACTAGCCTCTAACGGTACACAATAGATACATATACAATAAGGTAATCCCTTAAGAGTAGTTTTAAAGTCTTGCAGCTGTCATAGAACCTGACAATATATATATATATTATTTTAAAGTAAGTTAAAATATTTAAAAAGCAAGCGAAAATGAAACTAGATATTTTTCGCCAGAGTGTTCATGAACACCTTAACCCTCCGCACAGTGGGGCGTTTTGAGGATCTAGGTGGACAAAATTATTGCGTTGAAGTTTAATTAGGTTTTGCTGGGTTTTCGAATGTATCAGTAATAAAATAACCAAACAGTGATAAATATTTGACTTATTTAATTATTTATATTATTATTATTATTATTATTATTATTATATTATTATTACTTATATTATTATTATTTTTTAAATTATAATATTGTATTGTCATTGAAACTACACATGTATTCAAAGTTTCAGCTCAATCGGATAATTAAAAGTGGTGAAAATTGACTTGCAAGATTTGAATTAAACACTCAGACGCACACTTCAAGTTAATATAACTTAATGATTCGCAAACTTTGGCAGGAGCTGTCTTAAGTTTTGAATACTTTAGGAAGGGCACTTTGATTTAAAAAAATGCTTATTGCTTAATAATGCTTAATACTGTATTAAAAGTCAAGATGAAGTTTGAAAACAAGATGGCGCTTATTTTCAAACAACAATAGGTTAAATCGTGTGACAAACATGTGACATACGTCCAGTAAACTCCTGCTTTCAAATAAAACAGAAAAGTCACGACTTGCTTTCGAACTTACAGAAAAATCATGCAACTGTTGAAACTCCCTCAAACCAATTGCCTTCTTTACGGTCGTAGTGAATCGACACATCGGGTTTTTTCGACAAAACTCGTACGGATCTCGACAAAAGAGACATTCAGCTACCAGTATACGCGGTCTTGTTAAATTCCGAGATAATCGGAAAAATGAATTTTGTCCACCTAGATCATCAAAACGCCCCACTGTGCTCCATGGAGAGAATATTTAATCATGTTTTTCTTTTTACATTCGTGTGTTTAAAAAATGTTTTTAATGGAAGATTCGAGAGACCAGAAGCCCCCCTTATATAGCATATATTAAGCTGCTTCAAATGTATATTTTGAAAAAAATCTCCAGAAGTTTGTTTTTGAATTTTGAATTTTGTTATTTCTTACATTTTTGTGTTGTTTTTAAGTGCATTCGTAATCATATAAATGCGTAGCACCTACAGTCGTCGTCTATTCCGTACGTCTGTCCGCATATAATAGCCCAAAAACAACTCAACCGAATAGTTTGAAATTTAATATATATAATCTTGCAGAATTTTGTCGAGTCATTTCAAATTTTATGATAATCGAATCAAAACTTAAAAAGATATTAATAAAAGTTTTCTTCATTCTATTAAATCCGACCATACATAATTAATTCAATGATATCCAATGATAGGTAATGATTCTAGGTTGCCATGGTGATTACGTCATGTTGAAGATGGAGTCGTATTATTTCCGTATTACTGAATATAAAAACCGAATTTCTATACTAAAATTGTTTAATTATAGCAATCCTATAATCTACCGACAGTTTTTTGGATAGATGCTTCCAGATAAATAAATATTAAACGGAAAAATAGTCTAAATAGGGATTTCAAGTTCCGAAATATTCAAAGCTAGGATTAAGTTTCCCATTGGAAATTTCAGAAAATGTCAACAAAAGATAAAATATTGCCAACTTAAAATGTACTTATTTTATTACGGAAATTAATCATATCATAATAACAGACGATGTAATTCATTTCACTGAAATAATAAGTGATGATTTTTTTACATTGGATATTGGGGCATAGTGTAATTTTATTGTAACAGAATTGTGATTAATTATTTGTAAAAGTGTATTGAAACTTAACTTCATAAAATAAAATTTCACATCTCATTCAAGTGAACTACAGCTCATATTCAAAATAGTAGAATAATTGAGAAAAAGTAATAAGAAAAAATTATTTTTCATTTATTTATTTTTGATACTAAGTAAATGCAATTAAATTTCTTATAAATTAAATCTGAAATGTTTAGATAAGATTTTAACATTTCAAAATATAAAATACGGTACAATAAATTAGGTATACAGCTTTCTGAAACACGTCAAAATATTAGAATAAAATTTAGATTGGTTTAAAATATTAGAATATTTTATTTTACGCAACAATATTACCTTATGAATATTAAGTAAATGGTAGCTAACATTTTGTAGCATCCCCTTTAGCTTTCATAACAGCGTACAATCGATCTTGCATACATATATACAAGGTGTTTACAAACATTTCTATCAATATTAGCCCAAATAGACTTTATACGTGCCACTAACCAGTTTTACTTGAAGGAGGATTTTCTTGTAGTTTTTTCTTCATTATACACCATAAGTTTTCGATGGGATTAAGGTCTGGTGAGTTTGGTGGCCAAGGAAGTACCTCAATGTTGCGTTGGCGGAACCTATTCAAAGTTGACACCGAGGTATGCGGTGACGCTAAATCGTGTTGAAAGATGAAATCATCTTCAAATAAATCTTCTGATGATGGAATTATGTAATATTCCAAAATTTCTTGATATATCTGAGAGTTAACCTTTTCGTAAATAATTTTCCAGGTCCTTCTGCACTCATGCACACCCAAACCATGACACTAGCAGCAAATTTTACGGAACGTTTAAGGCATTCTTTATCAAATGCGTCTTGCTTCATTCTCCAAACTCGAATACCTTGATTACCATATGAAATACAAAACATACTTTCATCACTAAATAATATATTTTTCCAATCTTCTTCCATAAACGTCTTGATTTACACCAATTCAATCTGATACGCTTTTGTTTTGCAGCCATGAGAGATTTTGTTTTTGGTACACGAGATTCAAACTTAAATGTATGGAGACGTCTTAATGTTGTCGATGTAGAAACTTCAACTCCTTCTTCTTTCCATTTTCGGTGCAAGAATCGTACACTTTTAAAACGGTTTTTCTTAACTATAAGCTCCAGTTTCCTGTCATCTCTAGCAGATGTTTTTGGTTTTCGGCCGCCATTTCTGCGATTATGTTGAAATTTTCCATTTGTTTACTTTCTTCTATCTTTACAAGAAGAAAGTATTGGATTCATGAAAATTTTCGACTTCCGGTTTTCGACGGATTTATACGTTTTAGAAGGTCCTGAACACGATTTGACTATTTTTAGAAAATGTCTGTCTGTGACTCTGTCTGTCTGTCTGTCTGTCTGTATGTGACAAAAATTTTGTGGGCGCTCTATCTCAAGAACTAATGCTCGGAATTTAATAAAACTTTAGATTCAGTTAGCCCCTAATATAAATTGGTGCTGATTAGTTTTTGGTAAAAATCGCCCGGCAGGTGGCGCTGCTATGCAGCATTTTTTGCGATTTCCGAAATAGCTATATCTCAAGAACTAATGCTCGGAATTTAATAAAACTTTAGATTCAGTTAGCCCCTGGTATAAATTGATGCTGATTAGTTTTTGGTAAAAATCGCCCGGCAGGTGGCGCTGCTATGCAGCATTTTTTGCGATTTCCGCAATAGCTTTATCTCAAGAACTAATGCTCGGAATTTAATAAAACTTTAGATTCAGTTAGTCCCTCATATAAATTGGTGCTGATTAGGTTTTGGTAAAAATCCCCCGGCAGGTGGTGCTGCTGAGCAGCATTTTTTGCGATTTCCGCAATAGCTCTATCTCAAGAACTAATGCTGGAAATTTAATAAAACTTTAGATTCAGTTAGTCCCTGATATAAATTGGCGCTGATTAGTTTTTGGTAAAAATCGCCCGGCAGGTGGCGCTGCTATGCAGCATTTTTCGCGATTTCCCCGATAGCTCTATCTCAAGAACTAATGCTCGGAATTAAATAAAACTTTATATTCAGTTAGTCTCTGATATAAATTGGTGCTGATTAGTTTTTGGTAAAAATCACCCAGCAGGTGGCGCTGCTATGCAGCTTTTTGAAGGATTTACACGATTTTAGCGATAGTCATATCTCAAGAAAGAATGCACGGAATTTAATAAAACTTGAGCTTCAGTGAGACCTTGGTATAAATTGGTGCTGATTCTTTTTAGTGTATGCGAAACCTGTGTGAGATAGAAGAGAGTTTTGGGATTGACACATCTGACTAGTTAATATTGTGTTAGTATTTTACTAACGCTTGATTGCGAACAATGTAAATAATTCGCTATATAACAGTGAATTTTACCGTGCCGATACAATCAACCATACGAAGTTTAATAGATTCAGGAATATCACTCACACGACCCATTTTAAGACGAAAAAGGCAAACAAATTGCAAAAAGAATACTGATTTTAAATAAAATTGTCTGAATTTAATCAATGATGCCACCAGTCATGAATTGGTGATAATTAAAGGAGAATTAATGGGAAATATTTTAATGTTTTGAACCACTTAAATAGATATTCTAATAATAATTTTTTTCAATTAATCTTTTCAAAAATGATAATAATTTTAAGATAATAAATAAGTTTAATCAACAATAAGTTCTTAATAAAAATATCGTTTGTATATTTGCATTAAAAGACATTAAATTACCAAACGATATTTTCAATTTGTAAAAAAAAGTAATTATTCTAATATTTTGAATATGAGCTGTATATTTCTTATTTCATAGTGATATGAGCAGAAATGAAATCTCAATACATCATTCCTTGAAAATTCTTTCTTGCATGCATCGCATACGTAAACCTTTCTTTCGTATCAACTCGATAATGAACTCTCAGAGAAGGATTGTTTAGAAAAAATATTTTCTATGCACTACACAAGTACAAGACTTCTATATGTAAACGGCAATGATCTCTGCATTTAGAATTGTCAAAAAATATTTTGCTACGAATGTCACTTACATATTGTATTCCAATGCATGGCTACGATGATACCGTTTCAGTGTATAATTTAAGAAAAGCCTTTTGTTGCACATCTTGCAAACATAAAGGTCTTTCTTGATAATTACAACGAAGGTGCGCTTTCATAATATTCTTTATAGGAAAGCTTGAACCGCATATTTCCAAATCCCATATAATTTCTTTCGTATTTCCATGCGTACGAATATCGCGTTTCCGATAAGCATTTAAAATAAATGCTTTATTACATAATTCACAACAAACGATTTTTAATTAGTATGAATACGACGATGCTTTTTTAGTAACAGCCTTTGAGAAAATCCCTTATTGCATACATCACAAATGTGAGATTTTTCTTTTGTGTGGGTATAAAGGTGTTTTCTTAAATTTCCTTTAGAAGGAAAACTTTTATTGCAGATATAACAAAAATGCGGTTTTTCTTTAGTATGTGTAATAGCGTGTCTTTTCAGGCTAGAATTATCAGTGAATTTTTTCTCACATATCTCACAGACGTAAGGTTTTTCATTAGTATGAATACGACGGTGCCTAATTAAGCTACTTTTTTCAGAAAAGCTTTTACTACATTTTTCACAAACAGACGATTTTTCTTTAGTATGAATCCGATTATGCTTTTTTAGTAACAGACTATGAGAAAATCCCTTGTTGCATATATCACAAATGTGTGATTTTTCTTTTATGTGGGTATAAAGATGTTGTTTCAAAGTTTCTTTCTGTGAAAAACCTCTATTGCAGATATTACAAAAATGAGGTTTTTCTTTAGTATGAGTAATAGCATGTTTTTTAAGGTCAGAGAAATCATTGAATCTCTTCTCACATATCTCACAGACATAAGGTTTTTCATTAGTATGAATACGATGGTGCCTAATTAAGCTACTTTTTTCAGAGAAGGTTTTACCACATTCTTTACAAACTTCTCGTTTTTCATTGGTGTGTGTATGGATATGCCTGCGCAGATTATCCTTCTGAGAGAAACTTTTCTTGCATATCTCACAAACGTAAGGTTTCTCTTTTGTATGGACAAGTAAATGTCGACGCAAATTGCTTGATTGAGAAAATCCTATTTCACATATGTCACATATGAAAGGTTTTTCTTTTGTGTGAGTACGCATGTGAAGAATCAGTACAGATTTTTGAGAAAATCCTCTAAAGCATACGTCACATGTAAAAGGTTTTTCTTTAGTGTGAATGCGAAGATGACGTCTTAGACAAGATCTGTCAGAAAATGCTTTTTTACATACCAAACATGTGAATCTTTTTTCTTTCGTGTGACTATAATGATGCCGTTTTAAATGATAGATGTTTGAAAATGCTTTATTGCACTCTTCACAATTATAAGGTTTTTCTTTGGTATGAACACGTAAATGAAATTTCAAAGAGCTCATCGTACGGAAACTTATTTGGCACACATCACAAACGTGAGGTTTTTGTGGTTTATCTGTTGTATGAGTAGATAAGTGAACTTTTAAGGAATTTTTCACGCTGAAACTTTTTTTGCATACCCCACAAACATAATTTTTTTCTTTCGTATGGGTCTGAACATGTGTTTTAAGGTTAGAGCTAATACTGAATCGCTTCCTACATATCTCACAAACATAAGGTTTTTCCTTAGTATGAATACGACAGTGCCTAACTAAGTTACCTTTTCGAGAAAAGTTTTTACTACACACTTCACACTTGAAAAATCTGTTTTCAGAAACTAATCTTTTTTCGCGTGTTTTCGAAACGCCTGCTTTTTCATTGTCGTGGGTACGCATATGACTACGCAGATTATCCTTCTGAGAAAAACTTTTCTTACATAATTCACAGACGTAAGGTTTTTCTTTTGTATGGACACGTAAATGCCGACGCAAATTGTTAGATTGAGAAAATGCTTTTTTACAAATGTCACATATGAAAGGTTTTTCTTTTGTGTGAGTACGCATGTGATTACTCAGTAAGGGTTTTACAGCAAATCTTCTAAAGCATACATCACATGTAAACGGTTTCTCCTTGGTGTGGATGCGAAAGTGAATTCTCAGATGTGAATTTTCAGAAAATGCCTTTTGACATACCACACATGTGAATCTTTTTTCCTTCGTATGAGTGTAAAGATGCCGTTTCAAGTGATAGATGTTTGAAAATGCTTTATTGCACACTTCACAAACGTCAGGTTTTTCTTTTCTGTGAACACGTCGTAAGTGTATTTTCAAATTGCTCTTTATACTGAAACTTTTTTACACACATCACAAACGTAAGGTTTTTCTTTGGTATGAACGCGTAAGTGAATTTTTAAATCTGTCTTCGTACTACAACATTTGTTGCACACTTCACAAACATAAGGTTTTTCTTTGGTATGAGTACATAAATGAACTTTCAAAGATTTTTTCGTATTAAAACTTTTTTTGCATACATCACAAATGTAAAATATTTCTTCGGTATGAGTAGACATATCCTATAGACTGTACAGTATTTCACTTTAACTGAAATATCAAAATATATTAGTTTAGTCAATGTTGATATAAGGAACTAGGCGTCCTGTGGAATCTACTTTATTTATATTTTTTTAAGTGGGAACGAATTTAAATGTATCTGACCTAGTTTGGACTTGGAAGTGAGTACAAAATTATTAAATGTTATGACTGTTTTTCATTCTCTGTGATTGTTTTCCTCTTTTTTAGACAATGCACACCATTTCGAAATACTCAGTAGATGAACACATCTACGTAAGAGAGGGTCGTAAGAGAACAGGCTGAATGCAAAAGGCAGCTAGTAAAATATAAAACCTCTTCTGCTGAACAAGCAACATTTTTCCTTTCCACACGTGAAACATTAGATTAACAAAACCAGAAGTTGTAAGAAGATTCTGATGTAAGTAAAAACTGAACATTTATATTTTCAAACTTTTATAAAAGTTTAGTGACGTTCTTGGAACTTAGGATAAGCGATCGTATTCTGCCTTATAATGCAACAGAACGCATTATAGCAGGTTTTTTTTGTAACGTAGAAATAGTTATAACTATCATTTATCAGCATATATATGTAATTATTATTATTTTTTTATTCTTCATTAAATTATTTACTTTTCTTCAAAAAGTCTTAGAAGTTAATTCGAATATTATTTTAGCCTTATATTTCTTCTCTTCATCGGTATACTTTTGTATCTGTATACCTTCAGGAACTGCAGCATCTGAAATAAATAAAACAGAATTAAGAATTTTATTTTTCAAAATTTTTCATGATATGCTTGCACATTTGACTTTTTTTCTTAACCTATTAACGCCCAAGTTATTTAAAAAACGTATTTAAGCGCTATATTTTTAGAAGAACTTTAGAAAGGTTTTGACTCATTTCCATTATCCTGTTTCCCAGTGGTATAGAGGAGTGTGTACAAATCGTTGTTTTAGAATGACAATGTTTTAACTGATACATTTATCTAAAATGAGATCAAATCATCTACTGACAAGGAAGGTTTCCTTAAAGCGCATACTCAGAAAATTTTGAAAAAAAATGCTAATGAAGTTACTCATGTATATAATAAAGGAACAGTGAAATTTAGCTGCGGAATCCCAGTAGAAAATGTGTAAAAATATATAAAAACTTTCGAGTATTTGGCGCAAAAAGACGCGATTTGGCTAGCAACATTTTTCCCTCGCCAAACGCAAACGATTTTAATGCATTTTGAAATTGCTTGTAAAATGATTATTCGAATGCGCAATACTTAATGAATTTTAAACTCAAACAACGAAAGCTTAAAATTATTTTTGTATAATTTTTGTATTTTCAACAATACGTTTTTAAATTTCCAAATATGTCTATGAGATTTTGTTTTAATTTTAAAGCGTAAAATTGTCATTAGCTTAAAAAAAAATTATACGAATATGTTAACTCTTGGACTCATGATACCATACCCTCTTTTTCAGAATCGTTTGCATTTTACGTTCAACATTTTCAATTCTCTGTACGTTTGTATTAATATTAATTTAAAATGTTCTTTAAATCAGATTAAATAAATAATTCATCTTTTTCCCTCCATTTATTACCGATTGAATAAAATTTTGCTATTGTTTTATCCCCCATTCCACGATTTTTTCTAATATAAACGGCTTAACCGGTTATATAGGTAATTCTTAAATGTATTTAAAAAAATAAGCCCAATGACAAACGCATTCGTTATACATTTCCATATATCGAAGAAGTCGTGGTTTCCATAGCAGCAATACTTTTACCTTGAATTGACAATGTTCAGAATCGGGGGATTTTTTAGTTTAGCTTGAAACAATTAAAATTTTTTTTAAATCGTAAATTACGATCTTTAAATTTCATTATGTATACATATAAATGTGTACACAAATTGTAGTTATAAAAATTTATTTATTATGTAAGTTAAACTTACTTAAACAAGTTCAGCATGAAAAAGTTTTTCTTTAAAGAGTATTTGTCATAAAACCGTATTTTTTTAAATTTTATTCCGTCGCCAACCGGTGATAAATCGCCAAATAAACAAAATTTTCATAATTTTTTTACAGATGTTATATCGAGGTTCAGCAGAATTTATTTTATAGACGTATATATCCTCATGAGAAGAACATTCTGTAATTTTTTCAAAAATTTTCTGAGTATGCGCTCATGGAGACATTCCTTGTGAGTGCCTTTTGTCTTTTCTATAATTATAGATGACATAGAATGTATTCTAATACGTATTTTAAAAATTAGCTATTTTCAAAATATTCTAACGATAGTGTTACCTATAGAGAAATAGAAATTTCATTTTTTTCTCAAAAAGCAGGACTGATCGAAGAATCGGCCAACTGAAGAATTGGTCCAAAGGGTCTCCAAATATTATGTGCAATTTTCTGGGTGTTTTAAACATGTATTGACCTTGTACTTAATATGATCAATATTTTGTACTTTTAGAGTAGGACGACTTTAAAGACAAAAGATATATTTACCCAAATATGAATTTATATAATCTCATACGCATTCCGAAGTACCGAAAATATTTTAAATTCTGACAGTGAAGGTAGTATGGCCCCAATTGACTTTATCAGGACCTGCAAAATAGTACTCAAATTAGAAACCTCCTCGCAAATACCTTATCTTTGCATAATAAGGAAAGGCTGGGATACACGCATGTGTACAAAGAACCAATAGGTCAAGTTAAACATACATATGGAGCCATAATAAATCTACTCTATTTATAGGATGATGGTCGCCAACACCCAAAGTGAAAAAGTTAAAAGTGACTTTAAAAGTGAATTTTCTTTTTCTTTTATTTTTAACCGTTTGAAACGCGAATTTCTGTCAAAATTATGAAATCATTTTTTCCTACAGAATTGAAAATTATAACTAATTTTATTAAAGTGGTTTAGAATCGTACTTTTTCATCTTACTATAAATGTCACTTTCCTATAACAACAACAAAAAAAAAAAACTTTTATAATAGTTTCCACAAGTTAGCCTAAAAATTGTGGCGTTCTCACTAAAAGCAATGATTTAAAAGGTACTTTAAAGTGGTTTATCTCAAAGCAATAAAAGCGCGATAGTTTTTTTTTTTCAATTGCGCACATGATTTCCATTAAATTAGTTGTTAATGCTTTTACACTCAGTCTTTATGAATTCACAGACTATATATATTTTTTACGACTGAACCTTAATTTTTGTATATTTTAGCAAAATTTGTAGTTCAAAAATAAAGTTGAAAGGATTGTGTATTTTTTTCGGAGTTTATATATTCTCTTTTCTGTCGCTGAAATTGTAGAAACAATTTGGTTCACTCTTAATATATCGATGTGAACTGTAAATTCGTAAAATTTATATGTAAAAACATTAAGTAGCTTAAAAAAATATTTTGCGCAACAAAAGAAACGACGCTTTAATAAAACACTTTCAAGTATCCTTTAAATTATTTTTACAGTAAGAACAATTGACACATTTTAAATCATAACTACTGAAGTTATAGGAATTTTTTGTGTGGTTTGTTTTAAAATGCTAAGACTATATTGCTCTTTAATACATATTACATACATATAATACATATAATACGTTTTCGAAAGTTCTATTTTTTTTTTAAAGATTTAAGAGTCATATGCCCCCTTAACAGCCTACGCTACTAATGCGAAGGCACTCGCCGGCTAATGGTAAACCATTAGTAGCGTTCTTTTTTAATTTCTCGTATGAATTTCCATATTTTTAAATGACTTTTTTTTCTCTTTTTTTCATAGGATATCTGGTCTGACAGGGTATCTTCATACATTTTACATATTTTGAATTCAGTTTTTTTTTTAAGGCCACTTTCAGTTTCGGATGCGTTTTCGCAGTTAAAAGTGCTCTCAGAAAAAAATAAATAATATATATATATATATATATATATATATATATATATATATATATATATATATATATATATATATATATATATATAATCTGCATCCAAAACCAAACAGTAAAAATATACCCTGTTAGATAACGATCTCAGATATCCTATGCAAACAAAAGTATATAATATTATTCAAATACAAACCAGAAATTTTAAAAGACCATTACCATTTTTTTAATATTAACTGGCGAGTGCCTTGGATTCATTAGTGCCGGCTCTTAACCATTTCCGGCACAGTGGTCCCACTCCGGGCACACCTAATTTTAATTCCAAACTTGCATTTTGCACCAAGAATATTTTAATAAAATTTTGCTTATACAATGAGATCTTAAAATTAGGAGATCTTATTTTCTAAAAAAGTCGTTTGTAAATTCCGGTGTCAGTCAGTAATTTCGCATTTTACGAACAGAATTTGTCTGTGCCGGAAAGGGTTAAGGCTGTTCTCAAATCCAACGGAGCTACTTTCTGACACATTTTTGAATTCATTTTTGTTCGAAAACGCATAAAATTGGCAGGTGTTCATGTTCAGAAACTATGTAATCGAATGACGTTTTCCATTTTTGGGTAAAAGTAGAAGATCTTTCAGAAAATAATGTCACAGTTGTCGTTTTGAACCGAATTTCCGGACGTAACAGCACGGGAAATGAGAAAAACCTTTCGTCACATGACCACAATCGCATATAACTCGATAAGGAATTTATCAGATAATGGAAAACGGTATTCGATTTCAAATCGCTTCAATAGTCAGCCTGTAAATTTGATATATTTTAAGTTTAAAAATAAGTCAAACAATATGTAAAAAAATCTCGTGTTGTAGAGAACAGATTTTGAGAGGCACAGAACTGTTAAATCGTCGAAAAATTCATATTTTCTAAAAACTTATGCATTAAAGAACAATATGTTCCGAATTTATATATAAATTAATACTTACTACATCTTAATTTGGTATTAAATATGAAAAACTTTCCCCGTTTGCATATGCGTTGTAATTCATAATGGTTCTTTTATGGTTATTAATTATTAAACTCTGAGTTAAACAACAAACTTTCAATTTTAAATGCAAAGTTACATAGAGAAATCTTTTCTGTAGGATACGTTTTTAGAAAATGCGAAAAATGTAATTTTAATCCCTTAAGGGGAAAAAATGACAATTTTGACAATTCTGCATCGTATCAGGTGACTGGATTTTATCCGAACTCGACTCAAACTTATTGAGTCGGCTGTTTTGCTTTTATTTTATTTTTGTTTGCTGAAAGTCGGATTGAGATTTGAATATTGCATCGGGAGGAGTAACCAGATTTTATCAAAACATGATCCCGGTCGAGTTCGTGTAAAACCTGGATACACAACCTGGTGCAAGATACTAATCCGTATCCTACCTAAAGCCAAAATGAAAAAATGAGAAAGAAAGCAACCGATACAATAAGGTGGAGGTCAAGTTCACGTAAAACCTGGTCCCACGACACGATACATGATCCGAATCCTGCCTACAGAAAACAACACCAGAAAACCAGTATAGTCGGATCGGGTTCGGGTAAAATTTGGTCGTCCGCTCCGATGCCGAATCGTCAAAATGTCACATTTTTCACAAACTGGTCACACTGTTACTTCACAAAGTAGTCACAGAGTGTCGTCACAAAAGACTTAAAAACGGCCATAACGACTTCATATCTACGCCACACAATTTCCCATCGACGGTCACAAAATCACAATGTGCCGTCACAGTGATGTTGCCGTGACGTCACAATGTTATAAAGTTGTTACCTGATAACAATTGTTGTGTCCCGCAAATCGATTTGAAACAGCAACTTTAAAAGTACAGTTTGAGAGATAATTTACCATAATAAGAAAAAATAATGCATTGCTCAATTCTTAGACACCTGTAAAAGAATGTCTGGAATTTTTATGTATGTGCAAAAGAAAGATTTCAAGAAATCTTTCAAAAAGGAGTGAGGTTTAAAGTAAGAGCAGCCTTAACTTTAACTTAATTTTCAATAGTTTTCTGAGAAAATTATGAAAATGATGTACAGAGACAGGGATATTGCGACATCATCTGATATAATCTATAAAATTCATACTTATTCAGCTCCTATGCATCATAAGAAATCGTTTTCAGGAATTTTCGAAATAAATTTTTGACTCCAAATTTTGTTGTTATGTCTGAAAGCATCTTACAGTTATTGTCCTGTACGGGATGGTACGATGGTACTTTTGTGGAAGAAGGGCGTCAAAGCATTATGAGAGATTCTACTTCCAAAACCTGTTCCCACAATTTTGATCCTAACCAGAAGGGTTGACAATCCCGGCTCGGGATCCCTGTCCAACTTACCAAACTTCCCGCTAGAGGAAATTTCATAACGTATTGGTCTGCGGCATCAACATGACGACAACAGCTGTTGTTAGTTCACTGAAAAGACACCCCCCAAAACATTGACCGCGTCCGATGCCGCTTAAACTTTGGTATTCTGATGGAAACCAGTGATATACAGCATCGTGTGCCGTTGGCTGTTACAGTAATTACCTCTATGCCAGCTATAGATATATTTTTAATGCACAAATACCTGTAAAACAGTTTTAGAGCAACAATAATGCGTACAAAAAGGAGTAATTTTAAAGTCATTTAAAAATTTACTTATAGCCATAACTACCTTTGATACAGCATAATGCACCCGAATTATCTTTTGCGGCCAAATAAAATAACTACAAATGTTACACTCATCCTCTTTCAAAAGTAATATGCTGTAGTTAACTTTAATAACATACAGATCGGGGACAAAATAACACGAACACCTGTAAAAAATTATGCCCCATTTCACACTTGCAGTACAAAAGCGTCTCCGGGAATAGAAATCTGCCATCTTGTGGTCAATTTTCTATAGTAATCTCATTAGATTAACCATCTCCTTGTACAGGAGATAGGATTTTATCCTATCCTAAAAAAATGCTTATTTTTTAACCACTAAACATCATCATATGTTGCTGAAATTGAATAAAATTTCGTGTAATACTTATACAAATGTAAATTCCTCTTATGACACTTATATTCAATTTACACAATCAAAGTTTTTATAATTTTTGTTTGGAAAACCGATTTGGTAATGTATTTATTTAGTACTTAAAATAAATCCTCATCTATTCCATTAGAAAAAGCATATTAAAAATTTAAATCACCCCAAAATCAGCTATTTTGTTAATAAAATTTTGTGTCAAAATAATGCGATTTACTTGAATTTTCTTTTTTTTCTTTTCTTGGTATTCTTTGAAATACAGTTGCTAGGCAATCATTTAATGACAGAAAGGAAAAGAAGTAATGCTTTGGACATTTTTGTAAAAGATGAGAAATTAAAATATTTTATATCTCTCAAATTGATGCGTAAAATTTCCCAATAATTCATACAATTAATTTCGAAATTATAAAAAATATATTGTCAAATTTTCAAACCGACCGGATTAATTTAAAATCTCCATTTCGTAAATTTAGTTTACATAATTTAAAATTTGAATTGATTATCCCAATGCGTCATTTTCTTTTCGATGAATGTTAAAATTTAAAAATCGTCTGACTTCCCATTGAAAAGCATTATGACGTAAAAGAAAATGTTCTATATTTTTCGAACGAATGCACCAAATTTAACCAAACATTATACAGCTAATTCCAGGTACCTTTCCAACATACCTATCTAATTACAGACTAAAAGGATGCTTTTTTCTATAGTTATCGCGAGACATACAGACAAACAAACAGACAACAAAAACTTTTCTGTCCTCAATAGTGAGCCTCAACTACCGTTTCGGCAGTGATTGATTTAAACGTTAAATTATGGATGTTAAATTTCCGAAATGGAGATCTTAAGTTAATCCGATCACTTAGAAAACTTGCAAATATATTTATTGAAATTTCGAAATTTATTGTATAAATTATTGGGAAATTTAATGCATCAGTTCGAGAGATATAAAACATTTTCTTTATTTTTTACGAAATTTCCAATGCATTTCTTTTTTTTTCTCTCTCTTTCATTAAATCGTTGCCTAGCAACTATATTAAAAAAATATAGCAAAAAATGAAATTTCAAGTAAATCGCATCCTTTTGACGCAGAATTTTATTAGCAAAGTAGCTGATTTCCCTTTTAATTTTTAGTATGTTTTTTCTATTAAAATAGGTGAGGATTTATTTTAATTAAAGAAAGATGACTAAATCGGTTTTCCAAACGAAAATTATAAAAACGTTGGATGTGTAAATTGAATATAAGTGTCAAAAGAGGAATTTACACTTGTTTATACTTATTTATCACGCGATATTTTATCCAATTTCAGTAACACCTGATGATGCTTCGTGATTAAAAAATAAATATTCTTATAAGGATAGGATAAAATCTCCTCTACAAGGATATAGTTAATCTAATGAAATTATAATAGTAAATGCATTCAACTCGAATATACAACTGTATACAACTGGAATAATAAAATAGCATAATTACTGGACATTGAGAACATAAAATGAAAGTGACAACGAGGTTTGAGGGGGATAGAGCGCCTCTGAAGGAATGTATTCTTATTCTGAAACAAATATATACAAGAATAAAGAGTTTATCATATCATAAAATCATGTTTCATGTGATACTTCTAAAACTTCCGGAAGCTTCAATAAAGCTTATATATATGCTTATTAATTTACATGTAACTAAAAAAAAAAAAAAAAAAAAAAAAAAAAAATCACGTTATGCAGATTATATTAAATACCGTGGGTGATCGGTTTACGAACAAATCGGCTAACGAACACTTTCGCGAGAGAATTTTATGTTCGGATAACGAACACCTCACAAAACAAAGCCAAGAAGAAGCAATGTTGTGTTTCAGATTTGCAGAGCTGTATTTCATTGCATCTAATATCGACTTAGAGAACGTTATAACAGTTCTATACTTATGGCCTAATTAATTCAGTGGATACAGGAGTTCGGGTCCTACATTTTAGGGCCCTCAAATTAGAATGAACAGTACAAAAACATTATTTTTTATATTTTGTGTTCCTTTTTGAAAAAATATTTTTAATTGGAAGTTAATTATTTTAACTGAAATTTGGTTTCTAAGTTATTAACAGGATCTAGGCTCCACTTGAGCTTTATCGGGATGTGCCGTAAACACTATCTGAAATGGCTTTAAAATATTGATACGTTTAACGAATTAATGGAGTTTTTGGTAGGTCAAAGTGATAAACTGATATGATTTAATGCTGTAGTCGATAAATGTGATCCTAAAAGTTTTTACAAAGGGCATGTCATTTTTTTTAAAAGTACGGCACTACACGGACAAAGCCATGAAACTACGATCTGTCCATATTAAATACGGACGTATATTAACTCCTATTAAAATAGGCAGATTGAAAACTGCAGAAAGGAAAAATAAGTTTTTGTCAAGTATTTAATGCCCTACAACTCAAAAAAAAGCATGACTGAAGGAAGGACAAGACTGCACTCTAAAATTGGGAGGAGTGAGAAGTTGACTCTTTGGAAGAGTGAGAGGCATTTTCACTCTCTTTGGAGTGAATTTTATAAAAATGCACTCTTTAAAGAGTGGAATTTTCCACTCCCTAGAAAAGAGTGAAATATGTCACTCCGTTGCCGAGAGTGACTGTCTCACTCCTTTGACAAGAGTGAAATGCTTCACTCCGTTGAAGAGTGAAAGCCTGGCATTATGTAATTTTGTCCCTATATATTTATTGAGAGAAACGAAATTATCATTTTTTTTTTAGGTAGATTTCGTAAGAAATGCTACCTATTACATTCTCCCCTATGTTGGAATTTCTGAAAAATTTTGCAGATATACGCCGATCGTGATCCCTAGAAGCCCAACCCCCCTCCTCCCCAGTTCAAAACTTTATCTATCTATCTATCAAGTTTGATTTTTTATTGAATTTAACACGGCAGCGCAAGCTTGGCAATTCAAGAGCGATTGAAACTTACTTCAAACTTGCGAAATGTCACATGATAAACCACGCAAGATGTTCCTTGAATCGGAAAAGATAAAAGCTGCGCGCGCAGATGTAGATGTTGCCGGTTGCCGCCTTTGCTGTATTTTGTTTTGACGAAGATGTATGTCGTGAATCGTGATCCTTGTCGTGATCTCAGATGATTTTCAAGGTAAGTTAAAAAAAATATTTTAATAATATTTTGTACTGTTGCTTGCAGTAATAATCTATACCTCAATAAAAGTCGTACTCATATTTATTTTATGCATACTAGTTTAGTTTTCATTCGTGGCGAGTAAAATGAAAGTTCTAACGATCTAAGCCTAAGTTGAACTCGTAAAAGTCGTATCATCGTAGGCTACGTAAAAGCTTATAAATGTACCACTTTTATATATTTATATTTCGATAACGTTTGGCGAAATCTGATAATGGATAATTCATTTCTTTCTAGTTGCTACTCCTAAATTAACGCATGTATTTATAACATATTTTAGTAAGCAAATGAAAAATAATCTTAAAGATAGAAAAAAAAAAATATATTATATGGTTACATACTTAAAAGGTAAACAAACATTTTGCCTTTTAAGTTTCAGTGTAGGCTGAGATCTTTCATTTTAATCTCAACGAATGAAAAATGAATGTGCTTAAGCTTAAACCAAAATGTATATACAATTTTTAGCGCCGATTGAATCAGAGTTTCCAAGTTTGTTTGTTTTTGTATTTTACTACTTTTAAAATTTGTATTATGCTTGATGATAGGGATTATTATTATTGTACTGATTTTAAATGTGTTAGAGAAACAATCTGTGTATGTTAACGTCTGTTTATATATATTGTTTTATTACTTTTTGTATTCAGAGAGGGGGGGGGGGGTTGAGCAAAGAGGAACCAGACTTGATAGTAGGTTATATGTAATAATTCGAAACAATGCCCTATAAGTAGCAAAACTGCAGGGAATAGTTCTTACTTAATAAAATAAAAAATCTCTTTAGACAATAACTAAACTGTTGATTAGTTGGAGGAAGCTTATTTAAATTATTAAAAGAAATTTTATGTTAAAACTGATGACTGGGTGTAAAATTGTATTTGTCAAAATGAAATTTATTAATATGCTGTTAATTTATTATGTTGTTAAATTTATTAATATGGTTGTTATCAACTTTTCCTCACCTTTTTTATAATTACTCTTAATTTTGTGCATTCTTGAATCGGTGATTCTTGGGTGGGATTACAAAAAAAGTTGTCTAAAATTTTAAAATGCTATGCCAGCAGCTTTTATTTTTTTATGTTTATTGGTTTTTGTATAATGAAGTATTTTTAGTTAAAAAAAAAAAAAAATTAAGTAATAAATTGTGTAATTTAACTAACTTTTAAAAAATTTAATTTTATAATTTTAATAAACAGGGGTGGGGAAATACATGTTTTTACTCATTACTGGTGAGTGGATTTTCTGACAGGGCGAGTGAATTTTTAGGAAGTCTTTGAAAAATTGCAGACTATAGAAGATATGCCAAAAACTTTATTTTTTTTACTAGTTCACTATATTTTGTAACTTTCCAATTGACTGTTTAATTTTATAGAAAAAAATATGAAAATGCATTGTAGCAGTAGCAATTGACTATTTTTGAAGACGTGCATTTTGTCATAACAATTTTCAATTCTATGCTGACTGGTAAGATTACTGAAAATTCCCCAGCCCTGTTAATAAAGTAACATACATATCAAAACAGTGATTTGTAGCCAGAGTTGAAAAATAGTCATTAGATTTAAACAACATACAAGTCTTATTTAAATTGACTTTTGACATTTATTTTTTAACTTAAATAGTGAAATATTTTTAATTTGAAAAGCACTCACTTAATGAAATAATATATTTATTATAACTGATTTAAATAACTTTATTGGATGTGTAACAGTCTTGTTTACTTCCTTAAAAATTAGTCATTTAATAAAAACACCATTTTTTACTATTGAAAACAGCTTTAGGAATAATAGATGAAGAATATTATTTATTTTTACTCTTATTTTTTTAATGATATTTTTATGTAGGGGAGACTAGTACACAGTGGACTACTTTTTCAGTTAAAATTTTTTTTTCTCTTAACAGACAAACCGATCTGCATGAAAATATTTTTGAATATTCCTTAAACCTTTATACATTCATCATAATTTTCTCAGAACACAGTTTTTAATACATTTTTCAAGAAAATATTTTTTATATGCACCCGTAAAGTGGACCAGTGTGCCCCAGAAGTGGGGCACACTGGTCCACCCACCGGGACACAGTGGACTGCTATTAGGTATTATCTGAAATACAATATAAATCTATTTTTCATTAATCTAATTCTTTTTTATTTCCCCTTTATCCACAAAATAATATAGTAATATAAATTTACAAGTAACATTTTGAAACAAAAACAAAACAAAAAAATTAATTATATTTTGGAAAATAATAACAGATTAATACAGGAACAATTACAATTTAATTGAAGTTATTACTTAAGTACAAAAAATCAGCGCACATTAAAATTTGCAAATGAAATTCCAAAATACTTATGAGTAAGATTGAGCCTGGAATTTTCCTGAAATACTTTTGGGTCTGGGAGCAACATTATGAAATCATTGACATCAACAACAGATTCATCTACAGTTTCAGGAAATATAAACTGATTTCCATTCAATTTGCATCTCATGAATCTTACTTGAATAGAATCATCGCCAATTAGACTACAGTTATATTTATCAAAGGCAGTAAATACAAAACAAAATATTTCTTACTATGTTAAATAAATTGTTATTTTTCTTTGTTTACTTTATTTTACAGTTAAATAATTACTTTAAAACAATATTTCTTTATAGAAAATAAGCAATTAAATATTTTGAACATTCTGCATTACAGGATCAGAGTGGATTGTGGACCACTGTGCCCCATGTTGAAGTTCAATAAATAATCATATTAATATTGTTTATTATAGCTTTCTTTTAAACATATTAACTTTAAAGTTAAATAACAACAAGTTATCTCAGCTTTGCAAAAAAGCTGTTTTATCTTATTTATCTACAACCTTTAATTACTAAAAAAATAAAAATATGATGATGAAAAATTTTACTTTTTGAAGCTCAAAACAACCAATCAGGATAAAATAGTTCAATCTGAGCTAAACATATTTTCTGAAGGCTATAAATAATCTGTGCAGTGCTGTTGACTATTAGGATAGAAGAGAAGCTTTAAAAAAAAGTAAATAAATAAAATATTAGGGGGTGGTCCACTGTGCCCATAGGTCCAGTGTATACCGGTTTCCCCTAGATGTAATATTATGTAAATATATTTTTTTGAGAATTTTTTATAGATATTTTCCTTTTTGCGTTTATTTTTAAATATAATTCCAGTTGTGAATGCTTAAAAAAGGAAATTCTAAAACTACTTGGTATTGGCTGAGTACTCGGCTAAAATTTGAATAAGTACCAAGTACTCGGCAAATTGGCTGAGTACTCTGTACGGCTATAGTATTTTCATTATCTGTTAAAACATTGAAAATGCTGATAAATATTTTTGTTTTAACATTGTACTAACTTTTTACGATTGTGCAAAAACACGGTTTAATGAACGTATGTTTATAAATATTTAGTTTTTCCCGCCATCTTAACAAATTTGATACAATACTAAAATGCCAATCCAAAGATAGTTTATTTTAAGAAAGAGTTGATTCAAAAAGAAAAAAAAAAAGGGTGGCTATTAAAAATTATACTACAAGATATGCATTCATATGGTGTTCCTGTGTACTAGCTATAAAATAGCAGTTTGTATGAGATGACCTTGCTGCTAATTTAAATATTTATGGATTACATATCATCAGTGCAGTAGTACTTAAAATTAAGATTTTTATGTGCATTAAGAGGTTTTTTTTATCATATTTCAGTATTGAAATATAACAATAAGAAATAATTCTTTGTTCAAAATTGAAATGTACTAAAACCTCTCCAATTCAAACAAATTGGGACCAAAGTCTATTTGAATTTGCTGATTTTTTGGATTATCTGAATGATAAATTATTACAGTAACATATATTAAAAATTATTATTATTATTAAACTACATAATGCATAATAATTTAATTAAAATTACATATCAGGACTCTAATTTCAGGATGGATTCACATCGAAATTTTTGAAATCCCTTTTGGGCAAGAGACTCCTGACCAAAATATTTTATCACTTTCAGGAGAATTTTTCTTTTTTAAACGACGATCAACTTCTGTGACCGACTGAGGAATTTTGCTATATTTTCCCGCTACCAAACAACGCATTTAGTTTTTTTTTTTTTTTTTTTTTTTTTTTTTACCACAACAAAACGACAAATTTTGTGATTATTATATTTTTTCTACCACAACAGAACGACAAATTTCGTAATTTTTTTTCAAGCAACTGATTGCAGAATTTCACAGCTTCTTGTGACAGATTGACAAGATTCATGATTTTTTTTTTTTCCTTCATCAGACTAAAAAAAAATTTTTTTTTTTTTTTCTACAACTGACAGACAAATTTTGAAATATTTTCCATGACTGATTGATGAATTTCTTGATATTTTTCACCGACTTATTAACAAATTTTGCAATATTTTCCTGTGACCAATAGATGATTTTCTTCCTTGAAACTGACACATTTCTCTATTTTTTTCTGCAGCTGATTGACGAATTTCTTCTTACGATAGTTTGACAAAATTCACGATTTTTTTCCTCTGGTCCAACTGAAAAAATTTTCCCAATTTCTCTTTAGCCTTGACTGACTGACAAAATTCACAATATTTTTTCTATCACCGATGGACGTACATCATGATTTTTTTCCCATTGACTGCAGAAAAGATAAAAAAGGGCAGTAAGGGCCACCGGTCGCTGCATCCTCCCAAATTGTTTTAAAGTCGGCAGTAAACAAAAATAAGATTAGAAGAACTGGAAAGATCTTGTAGTGCACTTGAAAAGAATAAAATAAAATCCGAATTACAAGGAAACACATATAGAAACACAAAATTAGTTGATCTGTTCAATTCACAGAAATTAGGACTTGACAATTACTATTTATAGTTAAACTACAATTCCCATGTGATATAGGTGAAAATTAGCAGTCGCCACTTGCCATGTGGTGATTAAAGTTGTAAAAGTGGCAATTAAAAAATTGTCATTGATCGCCACGCCTGCACAGTCACTTTCCAGTTACACATTCCATTGTAATCCTTGAACGACTGGCGAATTTTGTGATTTTTTTCCTAAGAACATGTTAAGAATTTTGCGATTCCCCCCCCCCCCCCCTGATTGATTGACAAATAGTGCAGTTTTTTTTCGGCCCTGACTAGCAAATTTCGTGATAATTTCATGTGACCGACTGGCGAATTTCACAGGTTTGTTCCATGATCGATTGACGAATTGCACGATTTTTTTCCATGATGAACTCACAAGTTTCAGCTCGTGAACGACTGAAGAATTTTGTGATTTTTTTTCTTACGATCGACTGACAAATTTCTCATTTTCCCTGCTAGCCAATTCAAGAATATCGCAATTTTTTTCCTGCTACCAATTGGCTAATTGTGCAGTTTTTTCTTGCGACCAATCGGCAAATTTACATATTTTTTCCCTGCAGCTTACTAGCGAAATTCGCGGGGGTTTTTTCATGCGACCGACTAAAGAATTTCCCGATTTTTTTCACGCGATTAACAAATTTAGTCATGAAAATAAATTTAGGAACTTCAGTGTGGAATATCACACTCTCATTATGTTTTGTAGTTTTGTATATATATTATATAACATTTATTTACTACATAAATTAGTTGAAAGTTTTTAAAGAGTATACAAACTGAAAATATTCTTTCATTTTACATTACTAGGAACGTGGATTAAAAAAAGACTTGCTAGAACAACATTCTCCAGTATGAAGCCCAACTGAAAGAAAAAAAATAAAGAAAAAGTTTCATTCCTTACTTGTAAGTTGCAATTTTCCCCCTTCTTCCCTTATCTCATTTTCATTATACTGATAGAAAGAGTTATATATATATATATATCAATTTTATAGAAATTCTAAAAATTACACATACACATATATACAGTGACCTCTCACTTATACGCGATTTTCATTAATTACTTTCTTGTAGCACTATTTTAAAATAGTAAAATTCGATTTATAATTTCTGCAATTTAATAAGGCTAAAATTCTATTTAAAAAAAAAAAAAAATACTGAAAAGTAATTTTTGTGTACCACATATAAGTGAGAGATCACTATATATATATATATATATATATATATATATATAGGGATGCAACAGATAGAATTTTTGCCGGATACCAGGTATCAAATATCTGGCACAAAATTTTACCCAATATTTGGTATCCGGCCGAATACTTTCTTGTTTTTAATTTCAATAGTAATATTTCTATTTTATGCTTGCTTAAAGAAGAAAAACTTTAATTTATTATAATTTTATTTATGTCATTCAAATGTTAAATAATAGATTTAAATTCATTTTCTAAGTTAAGTTACTTAAAAACAAATGCATTGTAGTAATTAAATATATTGATATTTAATCATGTTTTGCCTTTGCCTATTCTAATACACATATTAGTAGTTTTTTCATTTATTCAGTGTCATTGAACATAAAAAGATAAACAATTAAGTAATTTCTCTGTTTTTCATACTTATAAATCTTTGTTATTTATAAATATTAAACATCCTATTGAAGTGGCTTTTTCTTTTCCAACATACTCGTACATATTAGTACTTACCTTACTCATGACAAATGTTTTCTAACAGAATTTAAATAGAGAAACTCCTCATTGTAAGTATCTTGTTTTGTAGTACAAAAGGGACAGTTAACTATTGAAGAAAATGACACAATTCTTTTCATGTCAGTATTACTTTACCACAGCTAGTTTTTCATCCATAGACAAAAAAAAAAAGAATAAAATCATTTTTATTTTAGGATTGTTGAAAACACAAGAAAAGGAGACCATCTGAGATTGAACACTTATTCTCAGATACATGAAATATTTGTGATAAAAAAATATAACAGATTACAGGCTGAAAATGCTAAGCACTTAATGTTCCTACATAATATATATATATTTTTTTGTCATTGTTTATTTATAAATATTATATTTTCATGTTCAAAATATTATAGTTTCATATATAAATCCTATAATTTCATTTTTGTGACAATGAGAATTTCTTTCTATTAACATTGTTTTAATAGGATAGCACATTAATTTCGCACTAGCTTTTTCTGACAATGTTAAAAATATAATTAAAAAAATTTTGCTATTCGGCAACCAGATATTGAAGTATTCGTCCGGACAGAATATCTGTTTTGAGTGCTGAGTAAGCAGGATATCCGACAGGAGCTTGATATCCGGTGCATTCCTAATATATATATATAAATATATATTCCTAAATGCCACAATAGCACCAAAATTTTGGTTTAAAATTTTACATTCATTATATATGTGCTTTTTCTTATTTCAAAATTAATTTGCTTGTAATTCCAGTTTCATTCACTCATTTCACATTTTAGCAGTAGAAGTGGTTTGCTCCTGAAAGGGTTAAACATTCAACATTAACAATACTTTTATTTATATAACATCATTAATTGTATAGTGGAACCTTGCTAACTGGGACCCTTTTAACTCTGATCTCTGGATAACCCGGACTAAGTCTGCTTGAGTTTTGAATTTCCAAAACAGTATTTTTTTGCTCATTCACATTACATTTTGAAAATATATTTTCTATCCTAAAACTTTCTAATGGCTATGATTGCGAGTAAAAAGAAGGCGTTTCAGGTAGTGGGGCTTTGCCTAAAGGCTGGAACAGTGCATAGATCAGGGGTCGATGCAGGTTTTTTTCCTTGGGGCCCATTTTGTAAATAGTAAGTTATTTTGTGAAATTTATTTTTTATGAAAAATAACATTTTGCAACGCAAGATGAAATCCAACTACTGAAACTTAAACAGAGCATTTAATAATAACTTCTTTAAGTCCTGCTAAAGTTTTTCTTTCTGGTGAACTTGTTTTATTTACAAATTACACATTTTAAAACTTAACAAAATTAAAATAATTAATGAATGCAGGGTTCGCACAGACTCCTTAGACTCCTTGGAAACTCCTTAGAAATGAAAACATTCCCAAGTAGTACTTAGAACTACTTAGATAAGCAAACGACTCCTTAGAAACTCCTTAAATTGTATTGCGGCTTCGGACGCAAGCGATGTTGCTGCCGAGGGAAAAAAATCGTACTTGTAAAATGCACGGTAAATCCTTTATGCACGTCATTTATCTGAAGCACAGCATCATGCAAAAATGCGAATTTCCCCCCAGAAGATCACGAAAAAACACGAATTTCCCCCAGAAGATCACGAAAAAAAACACGGTTTCCATCAAAAGAAGGCAAAAAAACGTCAGTTTCGTCAAATGATCGAAATAAAACGCGATTTCCATTAAAAGATTACGAAAAAACGCGAATGTCTCCCAGAAGATTGCGAAAAAACGTGAATTTACCCACAGAAGATCGTGAAAAAAAAACCGCGAACTTATCCCCAGAAGATCGTTTAAAAAAAAAAAAAAAAACGCGAATTTCTCCCAGAATATAGCGAAAAACACGCGAATTTCCTCAAAATATCACGAAAAATGCAAACTTCCTCAAAAGATCGCGAAATACATGCAAAAAACACGCGCATTTTCTAGAAAGATCGCAAAAAACATGTGAATTTCCTCAAATGATCGCAAAAAACACGGCAATTTCGTCAAAGGATCGCGAAAAACACGCAATTTCCATCAAAAGATTGTGAAAAAAGTCAGTTTCATTAAACGATCAAAATAAAGCGTGAATTTCATTAAAAGATCACGAAAAAACGCGAATTTTCCCCCAGAAGATCGTGAAAAAAGACTCAAATTTCCTGAAAACATCGCGAAAAACATGCGAATTTTCTCAAAAGATCGCGAAAAATATGCGAATTTTCTCAAAATATCACAAAAAACGTGCGAATTTCGTCAAAAGATCACTAAAAACACGCAGTTTCCATCAAAAGATCGCGAAAAAAACATCAGTTTCGTCAAACGATTGAAATAAAACGTGAATTTTATTAAAAGATTGCAAAAAAACATGAATTTCTCTCAGAAGATTGCGAATTTCCCCCAGAAGGTCACAAAAAACACGTGAATTTCGTCAAAGTTTCACCATCAAAGAAATCTATTACAGCTGTTCTAAAAGTATAAATTCAAAACTTGTTATATTTTTTCTTGTATGTTGCGTTTAGCATTTTTTTTAAAAATTTCTTTAAAATGTATCATGTATGTGATATACATAATAAGTGTTTAGGGTTTGACTAATTTCTGTTTATATGACCATTGGTCGCTGCATAAAAAAGTTGATTGTCTATTTTGTATTTAAACTTACGAAATCAGTAAACAATATTTTGTGAATACTTTGCAATTCCAGCACTAACAATTAGATTCTAATAGAGTAAAATTTGTTTTTGTCTCCAAATTGGGCATTAAAAATTGGAGTGTGCATACCACATAACGATGCAGCACATAAAAGCAACAACAACAAAAAATAGCAAATCCTTAACCATTTTTTGGACTCCTTGGATTTTTTCTTCCCAACTCTGTATAAACCCTGAATGTTTTTATGGCATGGGATTTTGTGAAGGGGCTTGTTTTATTAAATGGATTTTTGTGAAGGGGTCCCTAATTTTTCCTGGATCAACCCCTGTAAACTTAACTAGCATGTTTTCGTTTGCAATTTTCAGAATCTTTGATGTTTTATGACTTTCACAGAATGTCTAAAATTCAGAGGTCAAAGCAATAGCAGTTAATAGGAGGGGACAGCTGTTTACACCACCCCTTTCTTTTGTACATGACCACAAATTGATTCGAGAAGAATGGGAAGGGAAAGGATTTATGCCAACTGAGGACAGCTTGCAAGTTTGCACACTAAACACAACCTTAGGGCTTTCCAAGTTTTATTCCTCGAAACAGCCACAGACTATTGTTACGTTTCTTATCACCAGTGACAATTGGTATTCAAAGCTTCTTAACAGGAAATGCTGCTTAACGAAGCTGCCCTGATCAGCAGAAATACCCACAGTGTTCAGAGAATAAATATAGATGATATGATTATGTTTGGTGTGACGCTGAAAATGCAACCCTACAGTCGGCCCAAACAGCTGGTGGCTTTCTTTGAAAACCTCTCCCCATCCAATGAATCCAGTCCTTGTTTCACGTGCAGCCTCTCTCCGACCAATGAAGTCAGCCCTTGGGCCACATAGAACATAGAGCTCGAAAGCCGCAAGGATCTTTTGATAGCTTCAGAGCCCCGAGCCCAACCCTTCCCGCAATTCGGTGTCTTTAATTTAATAAATTTCCCTTTTAAATTTGTCCGGTTTCAATTTTCACATTTTTTTCCCTTTCTACCTGGCTTCTGCAAGAGTCCCGGTATAAAAGGGACGTAGCAAAGGACCAACATGCTAAACATCGTGCTCCGTGAATTCTGCGGCGGATTTGAGCGATAACAGACTTCATATTGCAAGTCAATTTTACGATTCACTGCCTCTCTATTCTTTCTCTGAATTTTGTGAAAGATACCACACACAATCACTTTTCTCTCTAGACAAGGTCAAGCAACATCATAATTCTTTTTCTCTCCTTATCCATCTCAATTTGTGAAAGAGCCGAATTCTGTATGTGCATGCATGTGCCAAGATTTCGGTAGAGTTCTGCATGCGCATTAGAGATGTGTCATTTGTCAAGGAACGATTCCAAAGGAACGACTCCGGCAGTGAAATTGAAGGAACGATTCCAGTCTTTAAAAAGGAATCTGTCCTTTTTGGAACGATTCCTCAGATTTGGTCCAAAACATATCGAATCCAGAAAGGACTGATTCCTCGGAATTGGTCCAGAATGTACCGACTCCAAAAAGGACCAAGTCCTCGGAATCGACTCCGAAAATGACCGATTCCTCGGAATTAGTCCAAAATGTAGCGATTCCGAAAAGGAACGATTCTTAGGAATTGGTCCAAAATATACCGACTCTGAAAAGGACACAGTCCTCGGAATCGACTCCGAAAAGGACCGATTCCTCGGAATTAGTCAAAAATGTAGCGATTCCGAAAAGGAACGATTCTTAGGAATCAATCGAAATTTTCTGATTCCAAAAAGGATAGATTCCTCGGAATCGGTCCTGAATGTAGACTCCGAAAAGATCGAGTCCTCGGAATCTGTCCTTGTTCTTGTAGACTGGCCAGTTTTAATAAATTAAAATACGCTATTTTATTTTAAAATAGCAGATTTTGATTCTATTAAAGCTGAGTTTCTGGCCAAAAAATCCTTCTAATGTGTATGTGATAAAAAAATAATAAAAGAGAGAGAGAAGTGCGGGGGGGGGGGGGGGGATTGATTAATAAACTACAACTGTGTATTACTTTCTCTTAAACTTATCTTAAGATAAATAGAAGTATATTATTGTACTTCAGTTAAAATATTGTCTATTATTTAGCTATGTACTTATCACCTGCGTTTGCTGGGAATTGCGGAAGAAATGACCTTTTTGCCATGATGCGGCTGTTGGAAGTGCCCACTTCGAAACCTAACTTGTTTGCTGGCGGAGCCGGCAGGGATTTTTTTTTTTTGTTATTATTATTTGTTTTTTGCTATAAGTGTTGGTCCTATAAAAAACTTGTCAATATAAAAGTTTTAGTTAATATTAAGAGGATTTATAATAAATTTAAGCAGATTTGATATCTTGTGAATTGACGAAGTTAATTTTTTTTCTTCTGAAACCTCCCTTTTTTCCCCCTTTGGGGCCTGTAACAACAAAAAATGGTGGCAATGGGGTTGAATAAAAATTATATTAAAATTTAGAGAATTACTTGAAAGTGGGGGGAAAGTAAAAGAGAGGGGGAATGTTTAAAATTTGGAATATCAAAAAGGAGAGGAATTTGAGATTTTTGAAGAAGAGCCAGTGATCTAAATAATTATTATAAGTATAGTGGTCACACCTGGAAAAAATATAATGAAGAACGTTCATGGTGAATAACAGAAAGATACCTTACCTGAATAAAAATCCATAAACCTAATCCATACATATTATAACTAGAACTAGAATCGAAAATATCAATGAATCGAAAATATCAATGAATCTATGATAATTCTAAATTCTTATCATGCACTTGTTAGAGAAATAAACAATCAAACAAATAAAATAATACTAAAATTCTTTATTATAAAATATTGGAAATAATTGGAAAGTACTGCGCAGACCCCCTTACATATATAATAATAAAATCATCAGGAACATTATATTATCATTCCTTCAACTTTGCAAAACATTATAAAAAAAATTTACTTAATGACATGAATACGAGTATGACGATATTCGTCTTGTACGAATATTATAACAGTGCATTATACTACAGAAGTACCGTGAAAATAAGATGAAACTGAAGAATCGCGAAATTAGAATGTTCATGAACAGATATCTTGTCTTATACAATCAGGGTTGGGTTTTTGACGTCAAAAAGTGGTTTTTGACATGACGTGTCAAAAACCTGTCGAAAAGTGTCAAAAACTGTCGAAAAGTGTCAAGAACTGTCGAAAAGTGTCAAAAACCTTATACACATTTTTTTTAGCATTCATTAGTGATATTTTATATTATATCAAGCTAAAAACTGATTAAATTATAATTTATATATTATATAAATATTTTTTATTTAGTCATACTATAATTAAGTTGTAATAAAATTATATATCATAATTCAAATTATCTGTCAATTGCCCTGCTAGGAAAAATAGCTAGAAATATTGAAACTACTATTAAATGCATTTTTCAAAGTACTTTTTATATCTTTATTACTATTAAGCATTCGATTTATTATAAAAAAATTTTAGCAATTTAATTTATGCTTAAAAAATAAAATAAAATAAATAAAGGCTTGTATAAAGCTGAAGTGGCCACTATTCAATGATTGATCATAAGTTGCCTAGACTTTTAATGATTCTAAATGTTTGTCTTTGTACATAAACATTAAATATAACCCACAATTGCAACACACATGTTCTTTGAGTAATTAAATGAATTATAATATGAAATCTATATAATTAAACGTTTTTTAAATCAACAACTTAAAAGAAGACGGTTTGTTATTTTCAACATTTACACATATATAATATATCTTCATTTTATTATGTTAGTTTCAGTTTAATTATTTTGAACTATTTCTTTATTGTTAAATTAATTTTTATACATTATAAAATAGTACCTTTTTTTTAATTCAAAGGTTAGAGTATCATAGCTGACATTTATCCCAGCAGAGCGAAAAATGCCGGGACCAGGACTCGAACCTGGATACTTTGGCTTGCCGTGCCAACGCTCTTCCTGCTAGGCTATCCCAACAATATCATGGTTGTCATAATTCACTCTTATTTGTTGGACATGGCTGTGAACTGCAGCGCTAAATTTATTTATCCGAGGTATAACTATAGCACTTTTACATGATGAATGTGATACAACATGGAAACTAACTCCTGTATACCATGTAATTAGGTCATAATGAACAGACCGAGGTTCGAGTCCGGGTCCGAGCATTTTTCGCTCTGTTGGAATAAATATGATACTTCAACCTTTGAATATGATTTAACTAGTTGAAAAAACATTCCTTTTTTCTTTAGTACCTTTTTTGGGGGACAAACATTTAAACAATTAAAAAATAAGTATATTATTTATATGAAATTTTATACGTTAAATTATACAAGTACCAGAAAATACCCTTTAGAATCTACCAGAATACCCTTTAAAAAAGGGCAGGCTGCTTCTGGTGAGAAAAGGGCACTTTTTTCATTTTTAAGGGCACGTTTTGGATTCTTAAGGGCACTTTTCAGATTCTTAAAGTCTAACTTTTGGTTTTTAAAGTCACTTTTAATATTTAAAAGTCAGGGCACTTTTTTGAGTATTTTTTTTACTATGAAAGCAAATTTAATACCAAAAGGAGAAAAGACACTTTTTTTACTGAGGGGCAAGAAGGGTGCTAATTTTTTTTTATGAGGGCAAGAAGGGGGCTAATTTTTTTGAGGGCAAGAAGGGTGCTATTTTTTTATGAGGGCAAGAAGGGTGCTATTTTTTTTATGAGGGCAAGAAGGTTGCTAATTTTTTTATGAGGGCAAGAAGGGTGCTATTTTGTAAATCAAAAGGCAGGCAGGGTGCAGCACCCTTCTGAAACTGCCTGGGGGAAACTGCAAGTACTATTTAATAGTTTGATTAGTTTATATTTTTAATGCAACAATACTTTTAATTATTTTTTATTATATATTTACAGCTTACAATTGTTTTCTAAGTAATTTGTTAAATCGAAAATCATGTTTTGAGTTTTCAGAGGTCGACACAGATTTTTTTTTTTTTCTAGATGCCCATTTTGTGAAAACTAAAAATTATTTTTGTAAAATTTATCATATATTTGTGAAATTTATTTTGTTATGAAAGATGAAATCCAGCTGCTCAAATTCAAACCAAACATTTAATGATAATTTCTTTAAGACCTTCTGTTAAAGTTTTCATTTCTTGTGAACTTGTTTTCGTTGTAAATTATTACATTTTAAAACCTAACAAAATAAAAATAATTAATTGAGAGTATGTTTTTATGGAATGGAATTTTATGAAGGGACCAATTTTATTAAGAGGAATTTTGTGAAGGGATTCTAGATAGACCTTAACCTTTTCCTGGATTGACCCCTGATTTTATACAAGATATGTGGCTTTTAATCTCTAAAACTGTCAAAAAGTTTACCCATGTATCTATCACTAAAAATTATGAAAAATTGTAAATTTAATGTTGTAAAAATAGTTTTAAACAGTTTTTGGACTCAATTTTAGGTTTTTGACAGTCATTGTCTAAAACTATGTCAAAAAGGGGTTTTTGACATGACGGTTAAAACCGGATAAAACCGTCACACTGTCAAAAACTTGCCAACCCTGTAACAATGCATAAACATTAAATGAAGAGCTTATCAAAGCTTTAAATGTTCTTGACATCAAAAGTTTAAAATGATTAAGCCTAGGGTCATCTCAATAGGCACAAGTTCCGTTATAAGAACTTAAAAATGAGGTGTTCACTTAATTGTTGAAGCATGTTCCGTTATAAGAACTAAAAAATGAGGTGTTCACTTAATTGTTGAAGCATTCACTACTTGGTTAGCAGTATCCTCGTATGATACTTTAGAGCATCAGCGAATTAAATATATAAGATATCTTACCGCCTCTGGATGAACTATAAATCTTACTCAAGTAGGTGGTTGAAGAGAATATACAGCAGGACATCAAAAGTGACTGTCAGTTTCTCCAAGCTCAGTGAACAAATACTAGATGACATTCATAGCTAGCATTCACTTCCAGCATTCATCTCAAATTCAGTAACTATCTCATAGTTGTTATGACTTATAAAACAGAGTATTTTATTTAAATAATTATTATGTATATTAAGTTATCCTTTTAAGGAATCTATAATTTAGAAATTTTAAACGGTACCGATCGTCGAACCCGTTTAGTTCGAACGATCGGTCCAAGATTTTATAGACGTTCAAATTTACGTCCTTATTCCATGAAGATCATTTTGCAAGATAGGGAACGCTACGAAAAATTTAAAGAAGTCGCGGGAAACACTAGCCGTTAAAAGCCAGTTAAGTTATCTCAACCGCTGGGACTGAAGAGTTCCTCCAATCAGAAAAAAGTATTCGCGATTGGGTTAATCGCAATTAACCGATGCTGTGTTCAAAATCCCCGAACGGGTGCATGTCGCTGATGCAGTGAACCATAAAGTCAATGACCTCAGCACCCGCGCAGACACGCTATGAAAGGAATGTTACTGAGAGGCGAAAAAGGGGGATTCTTCCTTTCTAGACTAAACAGAAACGTTAGATAAGATATTGAAAAAGGAAGATGCAGAAATATTATGAATGTAATAGTATTTTATAAAGGACTATCTTTTAAAGTAAAAAATGAAGAATAATATTAGAAATAAATAATTTAAAATGATTAAAATTAGGACTTAATTAAAATATAGATTTTAAAATAATTAAATTGCAAAAGATTTAAATTAAAGATATTTAAGTTTTGAAAATAGAATTAATACACCGCCGTCGCGTAACAGGGCCTTTTTTAATTATATCAAAAATCTGTCATACATAAATTTTTGGCCCTTTACCTAGAATTAATAATAACTTTAAATGGATTCGATACGTATCATAATTAAGAAGTTATGGGTTTTTTTCTGTTTTCACAAAAAGCCTTCCCATTTCCCCCCCCCCCCCCCACGATGTCTCAGCGAAGTCATTTGACAGATTCAGAAGCTTGGAGAATTGTTGGTAGGTTAGAAGGAGGCCAAACTCAAGACGAAGTAGCGCAAGCCATTGGAGTGTCACAAAGTGTCATTTCCAGGATCTGGAACCGTTTTTTGGAGAGTGGATGTGCAGGCCAAAGACCAGGGAAAGGTCGTAGACGGGCAACAACGCCCAATGAAGATCGGTATTTAGCGTTAACAGCTCGGAGACACCGAAACATGAACGCTACTCTTCTCCAACAACACCTTCGCTCGGCTACAGGCACCACGATTTCAACTCAGACTGTCCGAAACCGGCTCTATGCTGTAGGTCTGTATGCTCACCGACCGATGGTATGTGTTAGATTAACACCAAGGCATCGTCGCGACCGCAGGGAGTGGGCAACCAAGCATGTCAACTGGAGGAGAAATGAATGGAGCAATATTCTGTTTTCTGACGAGTCCCGTTTTTCTGTGCATCCGGATAATAGGCGTATTTTCATCTGGAGGGACCGTGGCAGTAGGAATAATCCTGCGTTCGTGCACGAAAGTGTCAGATTTGGCGGTGGAGGAGTGTTGGTGTATGGTGGCATCTCCATTGATGGGCGCACTGACCTCTACATCATTCGAGATGGAGCTCTGACTGGTCGCCGATATAGGGATGAGATCCTCAGACCTATTGTAGTCCCTTACGCTGCAGCAATCGGAGATAACTTCATTTTAATGGACGATAACTGCAGGCCACATCGTGCAAACCTGGTGGAGGATTTCCTTTTCGAGGAAGGAACTGTTCGAATGGAATGGCCAGCGTGTTCTCCAGACATGAATCCAATCGAGCACGTTTGGGACGCTCTAGGAAGACGAGTTTCTGGCCGCCAACAACCCCCACAAACTCTCCAAGAACTGGAAAGAGCTCTTCTGGAAGAGTGGGGCAGAATACCCCAACTCGTCATTAATAGCCTCATTGAGTCCATGCCTCAAAGGTGTTCAACGTTGCTGCCCGCTGTGGAAACCATACCCCCTACTGAAAATGATTTTCTTTGAAGAAAACACCTTTTCTGATTCTTTTTTTCTCATATGCACAAATTGTGTTTTTTTCCTTTTGTACACAAATGCGCAATAAAATGCATTTTTTTCTGCCAAACATGTGTAATTTATTCTCATATAACCTACTATGTCTGTCGACCATGTATCAATCAGCTAAAAAGTTTCCCAGATACAAAATCCACCTAAAACTGCAATATCCTTTAATTGTTTTGAGCAGTGTATTATGGATTTCATGTTCGTTCTAATACTTCCGGATTTGTTCCTTTTTTCTCAAAATTATCCCTTTTATCTTGAAATTGTTATTTTTATCTAAAAAATGTTTCTTTTTCTCGAAAACCTTTTTTTTTTTTTTTTTTTTTTTTGAATTGTTCCTTTTTCTCGGAATCGTTCCTTTTATTTCGGAATCGTTCTTTTTTTTTTCGAAACGATTCCAAAAGGAATTACTCCAAAGAACTCGTTCCTTTCGGTGAACGATTCCGGCTGGAACGATTCCCTAAAAGGAAAGACGTTGCCAATCTCTAATGCGCATGCATGTGTTGAGACTTTGGTAGAAAGAGCTCTCTTATTGCAAAATATCAGTGAACTGAGTTAGTAATGGTGACTAAATGAAAAAATATTGTTGTGACTATGCAAAAGAAATTGGAAGCGTTTGATAGAATTGATAAAGGTGAACCATTAAAAAAAATTGCCTTTGATCTTGTAATAGGAACATGAACAGTGTCTGACTGAGAAAAAATAGTGAGGATTTTTGCTTTAAGTTGAATTTGAGTGACAGTTTGGATGATCAAAAAAAGCTAAAACGGGTAAACTTGAAATGCTGGACAAAGCTTTATTTCTTTGGTTTTGCGTTGAAAGAGAATATGGCCTACCATTTTCAGGACCAGTCATTCAATGAAAAGCCCTAAATTTAAACAAACAGTTACCTAAAGGCGATCCCAATTTTACTGCAAGCGAAGGATGGTTAAACAGATGAAAAAAAAAGGACATGGTGTGCATCAACTAACGGTAGCTGGAGAAAGCTTGTTTAATAAGCTTGGCAACAGACTAGGTAGCTAAGATGGGCAACATCATGAAAGTCTAAAATTTATCAGAATAATGGGTTCTGATACAGGTTCAGTATCTTAAATTTCAGTTTTTAAATATTTATTACATATCTTAATTCAAAGAGGATGATTATTCCAAAACACAGCTATTGTACAATCTATGAAAAATAGCATTATTGCAAAAGATTTTCTGCATTTATGGCTATTCTCAAAGAAAATATTTTTAACCGCTCAACAATTCGAAGCATTCTGACATATTTGCAGACTTTTTTAGACGTAAAAGTATTTGGTAAGGCATAACTACTGAAGTAATTTGGAAATGAACAGTATTTTTCCTTTTTTGATAAATTTATCTCACCTTGAGTTATAAGTGATTTTTGAATCATAAAAACCTTTCCAGGTCTGTAGCATTCCAAAATTAAGTTAAAAATGTCATCTCTGGTAATATTTTCTAAAATATCCTTTGTTTTTATGGAAAAATGGAAAACTCTTTGATAAGTTTGTCCTGCTACAAAACTGTTAAACTGAGCTACAGAACTGCAATTTATCCTGCTACAAAAACAGATTTCTGGGGTTTCTTTGTTGTAATAGTATGTAAATATCTTTACAATTTCGTCCCCCTTCCATGAGCCCACAAAGTTTGACATCTGTAACACTCAAAATTTAATCTTAACTTTATATTTTTGTAGTAAAGAAAAATTCTGCCTCATTTTTTGCTTTGTAGTAACAATAAATAATTGTATAAATTTCATTCATGAAATTTCTGCATCTCCTTTCCCAGCAGCAAAAGAATATTCATTAGGGAAGGGAAGGATAGGAAAAGCAAAAGAAATATTTTCTTCTTTTAAGCATTTTACCTATTCTCATGCCTGTTTTAAAAGACAGAGATGAGGCAGGCCTCAATCCCGTGTTGCATCAATTTGTCGTGGATAAATATTTCTAGGCCCCAAAAACTGCATATAAAAAAAAAATCCTCTCTATTTTAATGATTGGTATTTTAGTATAAAGCTGCTAAAGGACAAATATATCTAAAATGTTATTTAAAATTCTATATTTGAGAAAAAAAAATCCTTAAATAATTTAACTAAATTAACTTTACTTTTATCATCATCGCCTTCAAAAACATTTTAGCTATGATGAATTGACGCCAAGAAAAATTGTCCCAGAGCTGCTCAACCCGAGTTCAGGACTCATGTTCTCTTTCAAGGGGGAGGGGGGGGGATATGTTTGAAAACAAGAGTTTTGTTTAATTGCATTTCAGTTTTGTTTAATGGCAATTTAATTTTGTTTAATTATTGCTTTGTAGTAACAATAAATAATTGTATAAATTTCATTCATGAAATTTCTGCATCTCCTTTCCCAGCAGCAAAAGAATATTCATTAGGGAAGGGAAGGATAGGAAAAGCAAAAGAAATATTTTCTTCTTTTAAGCATTTTACCTATTCTCATGCCTGTTTTAAAAGACAGAGATGAGGCAGGCCTCAATCCCGTGTTGCATCAATTTGTCGTGGATAAATATTTCTAGGCCCCAAAAACTGCATATAAAAAAAAAATCCTCTCTATTTTAATGATTGGTATTTTAGTATAAAGCTGCTAAAGGACAAATATATCTAAAATGTTATTTAAAATTCTATATTTGAGAAAAAAAAATCCTTAAATAATTTAACTAAATTAACTTTACTTTTATCATCATCGCCTTCAAAAACATTTTAGCTATGATGAATTGACGCCAAGAAAAATTGTCCCAGAGCTGCTCAACCCGAGTTCAGGACTCATGTTCTCTTTCAAGGGGGAGGGGGGGGGATATGTTTGAAAACAAGAGTTTTGTTTAATTGCATTTCAGTTTTGTTTAATGGCAATTTAATTTTGTTTAATTATTTAATTTTATTTTTTCTAGGGGCTGCAACAAAGAAAAGTATAGTATTGACTTGCAAGAAAAAGACTTCTGTAATTTTTGTTATATAATATTAAAAATTGATTGTAAAATAAACTTTATTTACATGTTATTTGTGTCATTTCACTTGTGTTTGAATTTTATTTTCAGGTGATCCTTAAAAGAAATTTAAATCTTTAAATACAAGAGAAAAAAAAATTCTATTTTTAAATTTGATTTAATATGCAATATGTTAATTTTTTTTTTTTTTCACTTAGCTGAAATAATTCTCATAGTATTTAATTTATATCTTAATTTAGAATCCATTATAAATTTACCTTTAAAAAATCCATTTTCTGATAATCAGTGGTTAATAATTTTTCTGATTTTTTTTTCCCTTCTTAAAAGGAGTTTCTATTTTAAATTAAGATTGTAAATCCTGTTTTGATTTATAAGTTCACAGAGGAAAAGAAAAGAAAAACTTTAAAATATGCTACTTCTTATTTTATTTTTTGGAAAAAGGATTAAAATCCTCAAAAAAAAAAAAAAAAAAAAACTATTTTCTAAATGGAAAAAAAAAAAAAAATTAGAATGTCAAAAACAAATAGTATAAATTACATGAAAAAAAGATCGGTAAAGAACATGAAAAAAAAAAAAATATATATATATATATATATTGGCTTCCATGTACGAGTAAAATCGGCAAGTTTTCAACATTGTTGATTACAATTTGTAGTCAACCTATTTCATAGTGAAAATTTTCTCTTTAGAAAACCTAGTGTTTGTTAAATCATTTTAAGTTACCTCCCATATTTATTCATAATGGTTATATCACCTTGCAACTGTTATTTTTCCTATATGCAAAATATTTTAGACAAAAGTAACTTGTTTGTCAAATATTGAGATCAATATTATTAACTAATATTTTTTTTCTTTTTTTTTTTTAATCCTTGTCTTCGCCAAGAAAAATGAAAGAAAGAAACATGTCCTTGAAATATGAATAGGGTGTACTGTACATATGCTTGTTTGTAAAGTTGTCTTTGAAAATGTATTTATAAAGTCTATAATTGGATATTTTTAATTCTATATTTTTATATTCTTAGAAAATTGGAGAAATTCATTTTTATTTTAGAAATTGTAGCTGAACTTTCAAGTGAAAACCAAGCATTGTTGAATACACGTATCTCCCTCTATCTCACTTTATGCATTTTTGTTATAACATGATTTAGGTTTTAAAAAAATGCCAAGAATAACTTTCAGTACAAAACGTTGCAAAATTAATAATATTAAAAAATAATTATAAATTCGCCTTATATTTAGAGAGCAATTGCCCTCTTTTTTGGCAAATATCTTTCATGTGTGCTCATTTAATACATTAAAAATTGTGTGGTAAGTATCACAAATGTGTACAAATATGAGTAAGAATTTTTATAATGCAAGAAGATTTATGGTTGGGCTACATCACTGTTCTAAATTCCACCTTAATACTTTCTCTTTCTTTAATGTACTATAATATTTGCACACAGAAATATTTTATTAAAAGAAAATGCCTGCTAAATATATTTTTTATTTAAAAAATATATAATTCAATTTTTTTGTAATGAGATATTTAGAAATATTTCTTATTTTTATTACATTTTAATACAAGTTTGTTGACTTGATACCTCATTTGTTGTTGTGTGTTTTGTAAATTCATAGAAAAAGGGATGTTGACAACAGAAATAATATGTATGATTTTAGAATAATAGGACTTTGCAAAATAGTGCTAATTTACTGAAAAGTATGGTCAAAAGATAAGAGTTTATATTTAAAACAAAAATTAAAGTGAAATCACACATTGTTAGTCATAGAATATCCATCTATTAAATAGTTATAAATAAAACTTTAAAAAAAACTAAAATGCAGTAAACAATAATGTTTGATTAGATTTAAATTCATTAGCAATTAATACAGAGATCTAAAGATTTAAAATTTGAATTACATATGAAAAAAAAAAAAAAAAAACCATAACGTACATCACAGGAATTATTACAATACTAAATACAACTTAATGGGTATTTGAAAAGGAAAAAAATAGTATTAACTGATTAAGATTTTGGTTAATTACTTGCCCTTATGGGCATTTTAAAACTATCATATCTTTATAAGGCATGCAATGAAAGCAAACACAATAGTGATAAGCTTGGAATAAAATATTTTAGTTTATTTCTGTCAGTAATCTAATTTAATTCATTATGTAACTCTAATTGAATTTTTCCTTAAGAGTTCAATTACTGTTACAAACTATGAATTAAATAAATATTGCCAATAAAGTATTTTATTCCAATCTTTACCACGTCTATTTTCATTGCATGCTCTAAAATATATGATTCTTTTAAAATGCCCATAAAAGAAACATAAAAAATAATTCACTCCATAAAAAGTGAACATTCACTCCTATGAAAGAGTGGCTATTCACTCCTGTCAGGAGTGAGAAATCCACTCCTTTTGCAAGAGTGAATAGTCACTCCTATGAAAGAGTGGATAGCCACTCCTGTGAAAGAGTGACTATTCACTCCTATCAGGGTGAAAAAACCCACTCTTTTTGCAAGAGTGGATAGTCACTCCTCTGAAAGAGTGAGTATCCACCCCTGTTTAGAGTGAATATTCACTTCTCCGGAGTGAGTATTCACTCTTTCAGAGAGTGAACAATTTCACTTTTGCCTAGAGTGAATAGTCACTCTAAAGAGGTTGGGCAAATTTTGACTCTGCGATAGAGTGAATATCCACTCCTCCGGAGTGAATAGTCACTCTTTCTTATTTAGAGTGTGTATTATGTAATGTATGTTTTATTATTATTACATTTAAATAAATTTAGGGACAATTTATATTAATTGTTATATATTATTTAGCCTTTAAGAACGAATTAATTGAATTCCCGTACAAATCTATACTAAATCTATGATCGGTTAACGAACAATTCGGTTAGCGAACATTCTTTTGGAACGGATTAAATTCGTTAACCGATCACCCACTGTATTACTGAAATTCATAACCAATGTCTTGTAGAGCTGACGTTGAGACCTCTCATCTGTAAATTTAACTAGTATTAAATTTTACTTACTAATGAAAATGAAGCGTGTAAAATTATAGTTTGTTAACAAGCACACGCATTATAGTAGTATAAAGGGGGAATTATTTGCAGTGTACTTTAATGATGTCACGTTACTTCAAATATAATTTAATGGATACGCGTTACAGAGGTGCTCTGCAACTTCTCTGGGTTAGGAAAAACAAGAACGAAAAATCATGCGTCAAGCATAGATTATGTAACACTTTCCAACGCTTCCAAAATACTTTTACAAATCATAACGTTTAATAATCTAAAAGATAACATCTAAGTAAACAATTTGGAAAACGCATAACATATTTAAAAACATAATTTCAGGAATTTCCAACATATACAATGTTCGGAAAAATATCCGAATACGTTTATTCAGCCCTGTATAGGATCTATAGATTTGTATATATACTACATAGGATGCTAAATTTTAGTTCAGTTAGGAAACGCGTAGCACAGTTTAAAATTCTCCGTCTGCAGTTTCTGTCAATATACGGAAATGTGTTCGCGAACTTTTGTGCTTCCCTGTATAGGATCTACAAAATTTATACACACCACGTAATAGACAAAAAGCGAGTTAAAATTAATATCGCGTTCAGTAACTTAAAACGGACTTCGAGGAATTATTGTTAACAGACAGTACAGAATTATTTTGTGTGTCCCTGTAAATGAACGATGACTGCTATACACACACTATTCAGTAGTAAGCCTCTTGTAATGCACCTTAGTGATATATATAGATTTCAATGCGTTTAAAATAGGGAAACATTATTTAAACTAGTAAATCTACAGATCAGGAGCCTCAACGTCAGCTCTGAAAGTCAATGTTTTTTAAACTCACTTTTCATAATATTTAATATCTTACAATCCGCAAATTAAATTATTTAAATTACTACATATATATTTATCTACCCTATATATATAAAATCCTAATGAAACGATTTTGTGAAACGATTTTATGAAACGAATTTATGAAACGATTTTATGAAACGACTGATTATGTTTCAGGGCTATCTACCCTATATATATATAAAATCCTAATGAAACGATTTTGTGAAACGATTTTATGAAACGAATTTATGAAACGATTTTATGAAACGACTGCGATTAAACGACTGATTATGTTTCAGGGCTATTTCTAATAAAATATTAAACGCTTGATGGTGAAATTAATACTAATTGTCCATAAAAATCCGCGGATGTCAAAACTGGTAATAGAATTGTGAAATTGGAATTAGTTTTCGAGATATTAATTTTTTTCTAATTTTAATGACATTTCTGTAATGATGGCAACTAATTACTCAGTTTTTTTTTGTGACAAAAAAGGGAAAAAAATCTAAAAGGATCCCGATAGGGATTATTGATTTCTTTTTATTCGTCATTTTCAAATTGAAATTGAATTTATCTTTTATTTCAATCGATAATGAAGACAAGATTGTGATTAAATTATGTTTTTCAGGAAAATTTGAAAAAAAAAAAATCACATTTCTATCGTCAGGATTCAATCGTCTGTCAGCATTTAATTTAATTTATAAACTGAAAATAGTTTGAATAAATTCGTCCAAATGACGTCATTTAGGTAAACGCAAAAGAAAGGGAGGAAAAGGAATTAATAGTAATTATTATTTATTGATATCATTTTGTTATTTTTTTGTAAAATTTAATTAAACGAATTTATAAAATCATTAATTCGGATATTTGAAACTAATATATAAAATAATAATTGCCCAACTGAACGGAAGAATAAAATATCCTGCTTGGTTTTCTATCCTGCTTGGTTTTTTCCGCCAAGCTTTTTAAAAAAGCGTCAAGACCCCTATAATAGAAAAACACCAAAAGTTCATTGGGTTTATTTTCATAACTTTTGGCAACAAATCTATGTATATTAACGAATCCATCCCTTTTTGAAGCTCGAATTACGCCAAACCTAAAAGCAAAGGATCCTATAATGGAAAAGTACCCGATTTTCTTATGGACAATATTCAAGTGACAGAACTTGGTGTAAAATTACCGCGGATAGCAAATTTGTTTAAACATCTCATCAATTGATGCCGAATAAATGCAGGCATGCATGCACAAAATATTTAATTAATTTTGTATGATAAATAATTATTAGAAAATTCGTATATACATATTAATTTAAAAAAATAATTTACATATTTAAAATAACATGAAAATATGCATGATGGTGCACTAAAATAGAGAGAAAATTAAAACCTGTTACTGAAAATGTCTATAACATAGTACTTTTCAATACCGTGGTTCTTAATGTTATTCACAAGCAGATGGAATTTTTCTCATCCTTAAACGCAAAGGAAGAATAGAATAGAGATTGTTGTTATAAAAGTCCGAGAGGTAGTCACAATTTAAACCTAACCATTTTATACAAGCTGGTTTTCAAGTAGTAATTGATTTTACTTATCAATCCCGAAAACAGTCGTCAGTTGTCGCAACAGCTGTGTATGAGGCCATGATAATCGAAAAATGTCCCATTAAAATGTTAAAAGCATGGCAACCCAATTACAGATTTACCAATATTTTTAAAATAAAGCACGCTGTCATATTTTTAGAGGCCTCAAAGTCTGAGTGGGGGTTGGCGAGCGTTGCTCGCAGGGGGTAGGCTCCCTAGTATGCATATAAAATAATTCGAAGGTTTCAGAACTTAAACGTTAAATTAAACACGGTTTATGCAATAATATTCTGACATTCTTATGAATTTCTTATTCTATTTTTTAGATTAAAAAAAAATACATTTCTTCAGGGGGTGTGGGGGGGGGGGGGGGCTCAACCCCCCTGAACCCTCCGTAATCTTATTAAATTTTTATTCGTGATTTCCTATTATTTGTGTGAATGATTCTAGTATATCTTCCATTTCGTTCTGCACAGTGGTTTTATTACGATAAGCAAAAATTTTGAAAATATTTTCATGTTATCCTAATACCTAAATAGCAATATTTACCAATCACGAAACACTCGTATCTGATTGATACGTTGAATAATATCTCGTGTACAAAAGTAACTTATGGAAATGTAAACTGAATCTACTATATATTTCACTTATCTATTTCAGAAATCTAGTATTATTACAATTTTTGTTTCGGAAAAACAGTTTTGATGGTCATTGTACAATATTTATTTGACCTAAGTACATCCTGATCTAATTCGATGGCAATAGCATACTAAAATCTCCCCAAAATAGGCTTATTTGGAAACTTTTAAACCTATTGTGTAATCATTCATAATCGTGCCCACTGCCAATTCACTAAATAGCAACCTTGATTTGGCGCTATAATGTATTTTTTGTGATAGCATTTTATGATCTCAGTTTCCAGTAATTGTGCTATTTCAGGCTGTATGGATGCGTTTTACTACGCTAATTTCTTTAGATTAACTATCTCGTTGTACGAGATATTACATTCTATTTTTAAAATAATACTAATTTTCAACCACGAAAAATCTACATCTCTTCCAGAAAATTAATAATATCTCATATAAAAATGTTTCGGCTATCATTCTATAGTAGTTAAAAGGTAACTTGTACAAAATAAATTCTCATTTATTTCAATAAAATATTAAAATCCTCCAATAATATTTTATTTTGCGAATAAAATATTGTAGCAAAATCGTCTGAGTTACTTGAATTTTATCATTTTGATATTCTTTGAAATATGGTTGCTAGGTTACTGTTAAATTGAAAAGGAAAATAAAAATGAATGCATTTTAATATTTGCAAAAAGTGATAAAATAAATGTATTATATTATTAGAACAGATGTATAAAATTGCACCAAAAATTATACACCTAATTTAAAAAATCTGACGAATGTATAAACAAAATTTCAAATTAATTTAAATAATTTAACACCTGACTTGATAAATTTTAGCCTTCATAACTTACCGTTTAAATACATTAATCAAATGCGACATTTTATTTTCAACGACTGAAAAATTTCAAAATCGTCTGAATTCCCATAGGAAAGCATTATGATCAAAAAAGAAATGTTCTATATTTTCCGAACGAATGAACCAAATGTAACTAAAAACTATACAGCTAATTCCGGGTATCTCACCAACATACCTACCAAAAATCAAACTAATCGGATCATTTTTACGGCAGCTATCGCGGAACAGACAGACAGACAAACAGACAGACAGACAGAAACCAAAAACTTTTCGGGTCTCCACAGTAAGCCTTCACTGACGTTTCGGCAATAAACCGCAGACGATTTTTCTCCATAGACGTAATGTAACGGAATTATTTTGACTGTCCCTGTAAAGTAACTATAAGTGCTATGCACACCCCTATTCCATATTAAGCATCTTCTAATACACCTTCATGATATATATAAATTTCAATGCTTTTAAAATAGTGAAACATTATTTAAATAAACCGCAAATGATTTTCCCCATAGACCGCAATGTAACGGAATTCTTTTGAGTGTCCCTGTAAAAAAACTAGAAGTGCTACACACGTCCGTTGAAATAGGAAACATACTATAGATAACAACAATAACATATAAAAATTGCAGAGCAATCCGAGCATATTTACGGAAGTTAGAGCACGGACAGACGGCAGACGGCCATACGGCCAGACAAACCCAAGTCATAAACACTTTTCAACTAGGTTGGAAAGTGTTAAAAAGGCGAAATTTAAACTTTCCGGGTTTTTTTTCTATTTTCTCAGTTATTATTTTTAAATATGCAAATTTCTTATTCGAGTTCTTGTTACAATCTTAATACAGGCAATTAGAACATTACAAAGCCTTCAGTGGGTCCGTCGTTAGACGATGTTTAGAAAAATTTAAAAATTCTAAGGCAGAAAGTATAGATCAGGATGGGCCCAATTGTTCGCTTAACCCGGAAGAATACTTTATAACGAAGTTTTGTTTAAATAATCGATTTTATATAATTTCTCAAAATAATAGATATACTTAGGAAAAACTTCGGCCATCTTAATTTTTGCAAAAGCAGTGCACTGGCTGAAACGGAATAAATAAAGAGCGAAAAAGCCTGTTAAAAAAAGGAAAAAAAAAAAAAAGCTATATATACAGAAAATGAATGACAAGAAATTTTAAAGAAAACTATCTCTATTATAATGCAAAAACATGTCCATGAGGCGCGTTGATGTCATATACACGGTGTCAACGATCCATACAATCCATTTATCCTTTCTAGCAAATTTAATTATTTCTAATTATTGCATATTTTTTATTTTTTACTCTGTCGAATTAGGGAGAAAATTACTTTTAAATGCAGTTTGTTTGAAAAATGTTTCTCAATTTACTGATTTTTTTTATGGTTTATAAAATAATTTTCAGACACGATTTTTTTTAAAAATCTACTATTGCGTGCAGCTTGATTATCGAAGATTAACCCGTTTGCAATTAAAGCAATTTAAATAGTTCCGCGTTTGTTTCTGGCTAATATTCCATAACGAAGTTATCACTTCATAAATAAGTAAGTCAATAAAGACTGAAAATAATGTAAAGAAAATACAAATTTAACAGATATGTAATGGAAATACGTGTTTAAACACTGAAATAATCATAATCAAAAAGTCTGCTTTAAGTAGCACTTTCTTTGGGTATTAACTTCCGGCATTCAATTAATACGAAAGTATTGTATTTAAAAATTTTCAAAACTTTGTTTGAATACATAATATCTACCTATCTATATTATTAAAAGAAAGTTGTTTGTGTGTATGTGTGTGTGCGATGGCTAGCGTAATCTACCGCACGTAGTAGTCTCAAATTTTGGGTGAGGATAGTCCAAGGCAAGTCTGATTTTTTATTTTTTGATAATTAGGCCAGATATTAATTAAAGACTCGTTGAAAACGAAATTATTTTTTCTGCATTATTTTTTAAGCATAAGTTTGATTCATTCAACTTGATTTTGATTGTTTTACAGGTTTTAGTTCCATCTTCCGTCGCCAGGACGCAAATTCTAGGGTTCTATGACCCGATTACTATGGGGTTTTGCTCATTCAACTTGGTTTTCGATTGTCTCCGGCAAATGCGGAGCACTGTCAGTATATGCTGCCGTGGGCAGCGGAGACCGAAGTCACAGGTTCGTTCGGAAAGAGGTTCATATGGAACACACTAAACGCTGCCGAAGTCAGTGGGGCCCTAGAAACTGTTGGGAAAGCCTTCTTAAGTAATCTCTCAAAAAATATAAACGTTCAAATGAAGATCAATCAAGAAATAATCATATTTGGTAAGCCGGCATTTAAAATCAAGTGTTACAGCCTGAGGAAGAAACAAGATTTCATATCTCATGACGTATATGGAAGAATATTCCCAACTAGTCGAAAAATTAATGAATTTATATACTTACGTGTACAATAACTTTTACAGAGACGCCCAGACTCTTGAACTAAAATATCACTTCTAAAAATGTAACATAACCAGAAGGAGCAAAATGCTAACGCTCCTATTAATATTAAACTTAAACGCAGATGTATTTTTGTATTGTTAAAAGTAAATTTTACGCTTTGTAGTGAAAAATGAATAGTTTTATTTAACATTTAAATAATTATGAAATTATATCATTTTCATACTAAGAAGTGTGAACCAGTACAATGCAGTGAATACATCCTAATATAAATGGATTTACTTCTACTCGTAATTATTTGGATTAATTTACTAAATTAACAAAAAAAAAAGGGATTACCTGTCAATTGAATGTTGGGTCAATGGAATTTTTAATCTGAAACGCACCACCCAAAATTGTATTCATTAGACATAGAAGTCCTTTTAAAAGCTTTCAATTGTGATTTATCCAACACACAAAATTTCCGCTAGAACCCATGTCAATCAAGGCCTTGCATATCTTTCCTAGAATATTAATTTCAATTAATGATAGTCCAGATTCAATGCTTTCGTTAAAAACATTAAAATTGTGACACTGTGTATTCTGAAAAAAAGGAATGACTTGTCTATTTAGCACCACTCTCTATAATTTTAAACTATGACCTCTCATATTGTGTCTATTACCATTTGAACCACGTCCACTGTTATTTCTGTAAAAAATATCTTTTTCCATTCCTAGCTGATATTATGTGCATATCATTCGAAAACTGAAACTATCTGTCCCCTTTTATTTCCCCCCAACTGCTGTCAGAGATCGCTATCTCTGTGACTTGTGGTATTTAAACTGTCTGATACATTTCTCTCGTGTGATCTTCCATCGGTGAATTCAGGGCAGGGGTCGGAAGTAGCGCGCTACAGGTAGCGAAACTACTGTAGCTGCTAATTTTTACAGTAGTTTGTAGTGTAGCGCGCTACATTTTGGACAATTTAGTGTAGAGAGTAGGCGATACAAAAAATCAGTAGTTTGTAGTGAAAATCGACGCTCTTTAAGAAAAAATTGCGCCACTCTGGAAATCAAGTGGTCGAAACTTTCTTCTTTTGTGCAAAATTTGTTCTGCTCAACACTTTGAGTATCTCAGCTGCAGTGTATTAGCAACATTGCATGAAGTTATAGATTTTATCCATTCACACTTTCTGCTAAAATGAAGTACTAAACCCACCAAAGTAATTAATTTTTTGCTGGCAACTTTTGTCTATTTACTCGTTATTAGGTTTTCATGTTTTAACGCCAGTTTTTTTATCATTTCGAATTGTTTTATTTACAAATTTTTTAATTGTTAGCATTTAGAGTTGTTTTTCTGTAACTTTCTAGATTATGCTATCTCTCTTAATTTTGCTACGAAATTTGTAAGGTATGTACAAACTAACATTTTGGAGGCAAACAGGAAACATTTTCCCATATCTTATCTTTCCTAATTTTTTAATGTCCTCAGTTATGTCGCATTTATTTAATTGTATCGCGACAGTGATGAATAATTTAACGAGGGGTCGCTTATACGAATATACGAGGTAATAACGAGGGGTCGCTTTATTATTTAATTCGTGCCTTCAATTTCTAGTGTGAATTGAACACTTTAGCAAAATCTCAAAGTAAGCGAAGTAGTGACTTACACTGTTAAAAATAAATCCTCAAATTCACGGTAAAACTACTGGCAGCAAAGTTGCCGGACTTTTTCCGTTTCGTTAGTAGATTTTCCGTTTTGAAAGATAAAAGGACAAACTCCGTTTACAGAAGCGGTAAATTTCCGTTAACGCTCTCAGAAATCACGGAAATATTCCTGGCTGAACTGGCAGGAAAGGACATTATCCGTTGTGAAAAACTCTGTTTTAAAAAAAATACATCTCTATATGTGCTGCCATCTGCGGAAGTATTTAATATCTAATATACTTCAAGAACATTTCCAGCCGGACATCGGATTTGAACCGGGGATGACAATGCCTCGAATCAAGTGCCTTGCCCATTCGACCAGTGGGCGCTTGTTGGAGTAGCAGTTTAAAAGGATAATATGACGTTTCTCAAAATGGCGGCTTAGAACTTGAACAATTTGGGGTTTAGAAGCTTGGTAATTTTGAAGTTAATTGCGGGGAGATTTCGTTATGAGATGATGGTTAAAATTGTAATATTAATAGAGGATAAAAATATGAATTATATATATCCTTAATTTGATTGTTAGATGTAAAATATGAATATTATATTTTGAAATAAATTCGATAATTTTTTTTTTTTTTTTTTTGCTTTTTTGAGAAAATCTATTTTTTTTTCACCTATTATATATTTTTTATATGTGTTCGCTTAGAATATATTTTTAGTGAGAGTGCTTTTTATTACTTTAAAAAATAAATTTCGAATAATTTTAAAGGATTGAAAAAATTGTTATTTTTATTACTTTTTAATTTGAAAGCATTATTTTTTAATTCGATAGCATTATTTTTGTTTGCTGCTTTTTTGAGTAAAATCCATTTTTTTTTTCACTTAATTTAACTATTATATATATATTTTAATCTGTTTGTTTAGAATATATTTTAATTGCAAGTATTTTCTTATAGCTTTAAAAAATAATTAATAATAAGAAGCAAACAATTTTAAAAGGATACGAAAATTGTTAAATTTTTTAATTCGAAAGCACTATTTTGTTGTTGTTGTTGTTTTAAATAAACTCGAAATTTTAATTTATTGCATTTTTAGTTTTTATGTGCAGCAACATGTCAGTTTTTAACATTGAAAATAAACATGCAGCTAATAACGGAATATCTCCGTTGGCCCCTTTCCTCTCCGTCCGTTCTGTTGTTTTAAGGAAATATGAGGAATTTTTCTGTTTTTTAACGGAAAATACCCTTTTATCGCGTAAAGGGACTTTTTCTGTGAAATTCAGGAAAAAAATACCCGTGAATTTCAGATTATTTTTAACAGTGTACTTTTGAAAAGTAGTTTGTAGTCGCTACTTTTTAATATAAGTAGTTGTAGTTGTAGTTAACTACATTTTCCATAAAGTAGTTGTAGTTGTAGTTCGCTACAATAAAAAGGTAGTTTTTCCGACTCCTGATTCAGGGCAATATCGTTGCGCGTGCCCCCATCTCTATTGCCCTTAAAAGCCGAATTTTCAAGTTTGGATGCCTTTTCCGACATTACACTTAATTGTTCTTTTAATTCGCTAGTAAAAGCACGTAAATAATCACTTTCCAATTCGATATTAGTAGCTACACTTTTATTTGAAGTAACTGCACATGCTAAATTACCATAATCAGCTTGAATATTAGTTTCCAAAGAACTGATTTATGCGCGCGTTCTTCCAGAAGGGCAATTTCCTCTAATTCTTTCAATGGTTCCGAGTTCCTAACAATTACTCCTTTCCTAACTTGAGGAAGCAGGTTTTTAGATAGCATTAAAACCAACCATTGCTCTTTAGTTTTACTTTCGCAATCTTGTGGTAAGTTATGTGCTGCGATTACAGAATCTGCTTTTAAATTTGCCATTGAAATAAAGTCAGCTACTGAGATGTCATCACTGCAAAGAAAAAAAAAAAAATTTGATTGCGTGGTAGCGTATTACTGCTTATTTTACTGTTTATTACTGTTAATTTTACGATATAATACTGGCAGCTGGGATGCCAGTATTATACTGTAAAATCAACACTTTTTTTGCAGTGAGGTTGCTGTTTAAATAACCAAAAATTATTAAATAGATCACCTTGATCTCTTTTTGAACCAAAATTTTCCTGTAAAATTTAAAATAGATCAACATTGATTTAATGTTATTCTTAAAGATTAAGTAAGTTTGTAGTGCGAATCCAGCTAAACGCTGTTGGATGGCAAATAATTTATTCTCTTCCGGCCAATGCAGAAAATTTAGTTTTTAATTGTTCTAATGTCCACATTATATCCTGACCTGTATAAATAGGTATGAGATTCAAAGAATCGCAAATTAGCGCGCGTTGTTTCATAATGGCTTCAGTTTCTGCCATCATTTTAGCTTCACGTGCCACTAATTCTGCTTCATTCAATTTGATTCAATTTAACGAGTACGATTCCTATACCTCAATATAGCACAATAACATAAAACAAGTGGGTAAGTGTGATCGAAGATCGCTCAAAAGGTTTTGTTTAATATTCCTTTCAAAACACTTTATCCTTTCTTTAATAAATCCAAATAAATTTCATTTAGCAACAAAAAAAAAAAAAAAAAAAAAAAAAAAAAAAGTCATGTTTTTTATAAAGTAAAAATTTACCGGTCTATTTTTCTCGTTTTTTCGAATATCTAAACCAGCCCGCTATTATATTCTGCCATAATAATATCTGTCATGTGGACTAAATGCGATATTTAAAAAAATATATATATTTCAAAATTAAACATGTTGTACACCCTCAAAATGTTAAAATATGCGAATATTTCCATAATTGGGTTTTTATCATGATTCAAATACGTTCCTCAAACTCATATATTTACTATTCTCTACTACTCATATTGATACTCACTTTGTATTATTCTGAAACATTTGAAAAATCCGTTAAACTTCCGATATGACGTCATATTTTCTTTTTAATTCTCTAATGACGTGATATTAATCTGCTTTGTGCACATACACATACTCATACTCCTTGTATTATTGAGAAATCTTTCCGTTTTATTACCACTATGACGTCAATCATTTTTATTTCATATTAATCTTTTTTTCAATTGGTGAAACTTTTTATTTCATTTTCATTTTTCACGTGGAAATCGTCTGATAGAAAATTAATTATTGTAGAAAGAATTTCATCGGGGATTTTTAATTTTTGGCATCTGCTATAACGAAAAATGTTTAAATTTAATAGGAAAAGGCTGTTAGAATTTTGGTTTTTTATCTCTATTTATTAAAATAATACGAATTTTTCAAATTTTAATATTTTGAGCTCTTTATAGGTGGTATTCAGCTATATACACGAAGTTTCAACTCAGTAAGTTACATAGTTTTTGAGAATGGCTCTGTGAAATACAGACAACGGAGCAGGAGTAATAGGGTTTCGTGAAATGAACGAAACCCTAAAAAGTTACACTCTCAAAAAATTTAATAAGAACGGGAGAAACAAACATCAAAATAAATAATATCACTTAAAATGTAACGTGTTTTAAGCACATAACAAGTTATGTCATACAAAAATTTCCACACACATTCTTTTAAGATTAAATTCAAGTAAATAAATACTCATATAGACACAATAAAATACAAATACAACACATACATGGTAAAATATAAAATCATTATATATTATCGAATTTTTAACTTTAAACAATCCATATATATCAGCTAATCTAAATGTTTACAACCTATCTATATATTTAAAACGAAAAGCGCATTCTGTCAAATCCACACGAAAATAGTCCCTTTGCGCATGTGTAAACGTTTTATTGAGGCTTCTACCTCAGAAACTGGAAACCTGATTGATTAACCCAACCCTTATCTGTTTATTGAAAATGATTGATTGGAAACGGATGAAGCCGTACCATTGCATTGAAAACATAGACCTTCTAATTTATTTTTTCTCTGGGGTTGAAAGCTATTTTTTTTTTTAAGAACTCGTGTTTTCGCTACTAAATATGCATAATTTTTCGCAAAATTTTAAAGGAAGCTTGGATACAGTTATATTTATAACCGATTGAAATGTCAGAGAGTTCGGAAGATGAGAACTATTTTTTTATTGCTATGTTAAAGGAGCCGATCACTGTAAAACATTTGTGTAAGTTTACCATGGTTTATCTGTGTAACATTACACAAATTCTGGAGTAACCCCTTCTGATTATTTAGAAACACACATCCCCGGTGAAATGTTTCACAAGTGCTGTGTGAAGATACCCTTCTACGGAATAACGGATGACGTAAATTCCAAACGCATGCGCAATGATAAATAGTCACACGTGACAGGCGGGAAATGAACGGAACGAAGCAGGAACAAATGCGATCACGTGAAAAGGACGCTGTTACAAGTCGCCATTTCAGGAAGAAACTTAAATGTTAAGTAAGTTGTCATTTTCTTAATATTTTTTATGCAAAATATAGAGTATTTTCAGGGCCTGATTAATGCACGGGCCTCGGCCCTGGGCCCACCAATTTCAGGGGCCCACAAATTATGTGGATGATTTTTTTTTTCTTAATCAAATACTTTTCAAATAATATTGTTTATAATATATATATTGTTTTCAAATAATTTGTTATATCCCCCCCCCACCCCTGTGTGACGTCGGGCTTCCCCTATATGTAAGTCTTAAGCGGGCGGGCCCTTGATTACCAGACTGTTAGGGAAAACACAATTTTTATGATTTTGGATAAGGCGAGTTTTGAAAAAGACGTCTTTATTTATTCTGCAACATGAACTGTGGATCATAGATGTTTGTGAATTATACAAATGCTTATTTGAGAAAGTGGACGGTAATTCATTTTCTTGATAATTCTTGTAGGTTAATTTTTTTTTTTGTAAACTTGAAACTTTCACCCAAACAACTCTGTCAACTCATCAAATAAACCTACTTTTTTTTCTGAAAGTGTCGCCGGGAATGGGGAGGTAGGGGGGGGGGATGTTCCGAAATTACACTGTTTTTAAGGGAAAATCTTAATGAACATGCTAAGAGCTAGCTAGCTTCACTTAATAAATTTATATATTCTATATTTTCTTTCAAAATTTGGATGTTTTTGTTTTGGTAACTGAATTTTATATACTCACGGCCATTTACAAAATTTATTTTTAAAGTTTTAAGACCAATGTACATTATTATTATAAATAAAAATTTAATTGTAAATAACAGAAAAAATATGAATCAAACTTTAATTGTAAATAACAGAAAAATATCAAAATTCCAGTAATGGACACCCCACAAAAAAGAAAATAAATATAATTGTTTTTAGGACTGTATTTAGTACCAGAATTTAATGAAAACATACTAATGAAACAAAATAGTTATATTAAAATAAATTTAGCAATTATGATATCAATAATTAATAAAATATTTGTGAGAATTATTCACTGTTTCAATTGATTACTGTGATTATCACAGTATCAGTATTTTAATTATTTTAGATAGATGTTTTAAAATACTAAATATCAGGGAATTACAGTTGTCAAATTGAGAGAGAGAGAGAGAGTGTGTGTGTGTGGGGGGGGGGGGGGGGGATAAAAAAAAAATCGGAACAAAAAAGTTTTGGAATAGTTTTACATAGATTCGTATAATTCCCACTATTTTTAACAGTTAAACTCCCCGAAACTACTTGATATATTATTTGTTTAAATTAGTATTACAAATATAAAATAAATTTTTCTGCGGATTGAATTTTTTAAATAATAAGTAAAATAATTTTTAAAAAAATTGTAGAACTAACGTTCGAGGTCACTGATCTGCAGATTTACTAGTTTCATTGCTACTATAAATTTAATTAAAATTATTATTATTATTATTTTATTTTTTTTTTTTTGGTCGGAGGTGAATAAGCAAACATTTAAGACTGAAAATAATAGATTTTAACATTTTCTGCTACTTTTTTTTTTTTTTTTTTTTTTTTTTTTTTAAGAGAGAGGGATTATTGAGCCCCTCTTTTCTCTATGCCCTTAAACAATATTTTCTTCTTCCTGATTTGTTTTATTGATTGCCAGATTATAAAATATGCAAGGCAGAGTTATAAAAATATAATTTTATTAAAATATGGAAAATTTTATTAACCACACAAAATTTATTAAAAGCAGCTATTTATAAAAATTTTGGTATTATTACATACTGCTAAATGCAGTTTAACAATTAAATTTGACTACTTGGGTTTTCAGTTAAGTGAAAAAGATTTTATGCATTATGAATAATTACTAAAATCGCATGTCCGTTACTGGAAATTGACTAATTAAGCATTGCAGTAAAGGACACGGGTCTTAAAACCTTAAAAATAAATGAAATTTTGTAAATAGCCATTAGTATACAAAATTCGATGTTTTCTATTGTTACCAAAACAAAAACATGCAAATTTTGAAAGAAAATAAAGAATATATAAATTTATTAAATGAAGCCAGCTCTTAGCATGTTCAATAAGATTTTCACTGAAAAACAGTGAGAGCTCGAAATATTTTCTACTTCCTGATTGGTTTGATTAGAAGTGTCGACAATAACCCAGATTATAAAACATACAAGGGAGAATAAAATGATTTTATGTACATAGGTATGACACTGAGGAAATTTCGTGACAGAATAAAAGAACATGAAGCAGATCTGAGATTAAATAGACCCCACACTGCGTTAGCAAGATTAGCACAAACTGAACCTATAAAAGTTGATTTCAATAGATCCAAAATTATATTCCGCACAAATAATCACCTGGAAGCTATCATAAGGGAGTCTCTAGAAATAATGTCTAAAAAAGAAATAGTCTGTAACGACATATTATCATATGATATCCCTTCAGTCTGTAATGAATTAATGCATCATTGCTTACCTTTCCCATCCCACCTTATATTCCAAACCCTTGAAGTAAAATAGTTTATCCCGGGCAAGCAAGAAAACTTGAAAAGATAACAACTCAACTCAACAATTTAGTTTTTCCACTGATGATGATCGAGTAACGGTTAAAAACGTTTTGGAATTTTTAAAAGGACTTTAATGCGCTTTTAAATGTTTTTATGCACCTTCAAGCAATATATTTACATTTAGTTTGTATCTTAATAAATTTCAGATACAAGGGAGAGATGAAAAAAAGTAATTAAAGATAAATTTTTATTGCTTATATTTTTATTAACTAAAAACATTGAAGGATGTCCATTACTGGCACATCTACTGTATATATTTATGTTTAAAGGACCCATTATCCAGAATTTAAAAAAAATTGAAATTTGTTAATTTTTATTAAAATTTTGCAATTTTTCGAAAATTTTACAAACTTCTAATATTTTTTTTCAGTCTATTGTTTCAATTAGTAACCACTAAAATATGTTACTTTTGCGGAGGGGGGAACACGGATCCCCCCTCCCTTCCTCTTCCAAAATTAGAAAAAAAAAAACTTTCTGTTAAATTTTTGTTTAAAATTAATTTATATTACGATTTGTTAAAAAAAAAAATAGTCATATTTCGCCCCCTCACTCCAACAGAATTCCAGATTTTGGGAAGGAGGGATCCAAATTTATTTAAAAAACAAGATTTATTAAAAATATCGATCAAAATTTCTTATGTAAATTATATAGCTGTAAAGAAAAAAAAGGATGGAGCTTGTAGATTACCATTATTTTTATTTATTTATTTATTGTTACAATTGAATAGTACAGAAATTTGTGTTCAAATAATTTTTAAAATGTAAAACATAGGTTTTGCATTTATATTCTGCATGGGATTGTTTAATTTGTTCAATACCTCAACCCGACCCGAACCGCAACGAAAAAATATAGTGCCGACCCGAACTGTGGGTCGGGTTGGCACTATATTTTTTTTTGACCCGAACAGGATATGTGTACAGGATGTGGGTCGGGTTGGGTGCAGGTGAAAGCCGGTAACCCGACCCAATGTATGACACTAATTGGTATTACCAACTCTAAAATATTTTTCAAAGTAATGATAATTACAAATAATTTTGACAAAAATTTAATTAGTTTTTAAAAATTAGGCATTTTTGAATGAAACATTATAGTTTTTCAAACGATGGTAAAAACCATCAAATAATAATACCTGCCATGCTGGCCTGGCCACAGATTGTCATTATTTCTTAATGGTCAGTGGTTGAGAAAAACTATTTTTTGTAGCAAACTACCACTACACATACCTTTCAGGTTAAGAACTCTGAATCTTTCGCACTTCTGCAGATGTCTGTTGTTTTTTTTTTTTTTTAAAGAAAATCTACCCCCCCCCTTCAGCAGCACACAAAATTTAATTTTTTTTAATTTTTTATTGTAATAATCAGTTATCTAAAATCAGTGGTCGCCAACCTTTGGAATCTCACAGACCAGTAAATTTATAATTTTTAGTTCTGCGGGTCACCATGATGATATTTTGTGGAACATAAAATAGTACTTGTGTACAATAACGGTCAGAGAACTGCCATTTTTTTAAGAAATAAAATGTATCTGTTTAATATCTAACAAAATTCTTATTTAATCGCAACATAAATCTGTAAAGGTTATTTAATTGTAATAAAATTTGTTTACTTGTTTTGTTACAATTTAATTGAAGCTTATCTAAGTATTGCATATTTAGTGTAGGGGAGACTGGTACACACTGGACCTATGGGCACAGTGTAGCCTTCAGAAAATATGTTTAGCTCAGATTGAAATGGGTTGTTTTGAGCTTCTAAAAGTAAAATTTTTCATTATCATATTTTTATTTTTTTAGTAATTAAAGGTTGTAGATAAATAAGGTAAAACAGCCTTTTTGCAAAGCTCAGATACTTCTTTTTTATTTAACTTTAAAGTTAATATGTTTAAAAGAAAGCTATAAACAATATTAATATGATTATGTATTGAACTTCAACATGAGGCACAGTGTACCACTAACTCCTGGGTAAAGGGCAAAATTGATACTAGCCACTGGCCACAGGGCCACTAAACGACAAAAGGTGGCTACTAAAAAATTGGCTGTCACTGGCCACTTTCCTACAAGGAAAAGGTAAAATGTTTTTGCATTTCATCAAGTATTCTACTTTAGTTGGTTCACAAATGTTTACATTAACATATTTATTTGGGCTATTTAATTTTAGATGAAAATTAAATGAAATTTTAACAAAAGGTTACTGCTTAGAACTTTTAAATAAAAAAGTGGCCAGTAGTTTAAAGAAAGTGGCCACTTATAAAACTGCTACTACTGGCCACTAATGAAATTTCCCAGTTTTGCCCTTTACTCCTGGGGCATAGTGGTCCACAATCCACTCTGCTCCTGTAATGCAGAATGTTCAAAATATTTAATAATTGCTTATTTTCTATTAAGAAATATTGTTTTAAAGTAGTATTTAACTGTAAAATAAAGTAAACAAATAAAAATAACAATTTATTTAACATAGTAAGAAATATTTTGTTTTGTATTTACACTGTCTTTGATAAATATAACTGTAGTCTAATTGGTGATAATTATATTCAAGTAAAATTCATGAGATGCAAATTGAATGGAAATCAGTTTATTTTCCCCGAAACTGTAGATGAATCTGCTGTTGATGTCAAGGATATTATAATGTTGCTCCCTCACCCAAAAGTATTTCAGGAAAATTCCAGGCTCAATCTTACTCATAAGTATTTTGGAATTTCATTTGCAAATTTTAATGTGTGCTGATTTTTTTTGTACTTAAGTAATAACTTCAACTAAATTGCAATCGTTCCTGTATTAATCTGTTATTATTTTCAAAATATAATTATTCTTGTTTTTGTTTCAAAATGTTACTTGTAAATTTATATTATTATGTTATTTTGCGGGCAAAGGGGAAATAAAAAAGAATTAGATTAATGAAAAATAGATTTATATTGTATTTCAGATAATACCTAATAGCGGTCCACTGTGCCCCGGTGGGTGGACGGTCCTCTTTATGGGTGCATATAAAAAAAAAATTAAAAATGTATTGAAAACTACGTTCTGAGAAAATTATGCTGAATGTATAAAGGTTTAAAGAATATTCAAAAATATTTTCATGCAGATCAGTTTACCCGTTACAGAGAAGAAAAAAAAAAACTGAAAAAGTGGTCCACTGTGTACCAGTCTCCCCTAATATTTGCAGAGTTTCCCCCAGGTTTAAAAAAAGGCAGGGTGCTGCTGGTGAGAAAAGGGCGCTATTTTATTCTTAAGGGCACTTTTTGGATTCTTAAAGGCACTTTTTTTTATTGTTAAAAGGCATTATTTTGGTTTTTAAAGCCACTTTTGATATTTAAAAGTCAGGGCACTATTTTCAAGACAACATTGAGTCAATTTTTAGTATGGAAGCAAATTTTTTAATGCAAAAAGGAGAAAGGGCATTTTTTTTTTACTGTTGGGCAAGAAAGGTGCTAATTATTTTACTGAAGGGGCAAGGAGGGTGCTAATTATTTTATGAGGGGCAAGGAGGGTGCTATTTTGTAAAGAAAAGGGCACGCAGGGTGCAGCACCCTTCTGAAACTGTCTGGGGGAAACTCTGATATTTGCTCTTGTTTGTTTTCAAATAATCCGATTGGTTTTGGCTCGAATGATGTTGCTGAAAAACAGAAAGTGGTCAAGTTATTATTTTATTTGCTGTGACAAATAAAAAGTTGCACAAATGTGTTTTTGAAAACTAAATTAAAATGTTCATTGCTTTTTTTCAGCAATGGGTGCTCATTTTTTATTTAGCATAATAAGAAACAAATAATATTAATTATTATAGCCTGTTATTATTTAAAATTTCAAAACTAAACATATCTTAAGCTTCATAAATATAAGAATTTCTTGGAATAATATATTTGTTTTAATATAATTAAAATAAAAAATCAAATATATATTCAAATGTAAACAATAAAATTGAAAGCAAAGATAATGAAACAAAAAAGGAAGCAAGAAACTTTTTTTTAACCATTTTTTACAGAAAGTTACTGCTATTTCTTTAAACATTAATTCAATGAAAATTTCAGTTTAAGCCTTGCTTCTCCTGGAACCATAAATTAAACGATAATTAAATCAACAGTTTAAAAATATATATACAGTAGATTCCCTCAAATCTGCATAACTTGAAACCAAAGATTGTGCAGATTTTAGAATTTTGCGGATTTCTGGTCACTGTTTTGTTTACATTTTTTAAACAGTCATTTGAATGTAATAATGCACTGTAAATTATAATGAATGCTTACAATAAAGTAAAATATTAAAATAATTAAGTAAAGTAAGAAAATTTAAAACATGATTAAAATTTTAACGGTAAAGGTCAAGTACACAATAATACATAACTAAAAATAGGCATAATAATGATGATGAGATTTTTTTTTTCTTTTAATTATTCTCTTAAACTTGCCTGATAAAGTTACACTAATAATTTACATAAAAATCATAAAATAAAAGTTTTATTTCATGCTTAGCCAAACTTAATATTCAAAAGTTCTCGATTAATACATTAATTTATTTGATAAAAAGATCACAATCAAAACTGAGAACAGCACTTTCTTGAATTTTTTCAGAAATAAAGTTATACTTCCTTGATGAGAAAGCATGTTCAGCCATATTAATAAGAATTACATATTAAAATGTGCATTTAATGATATAATAATTTAAAAAATCCTGAATTTTTTCCCTACATCTCAACTGTAAGTTTCATTGTTTTCATCTGTAATGATGTGCAGATTTTAGGGAGTCTACTGTATTCAATTTTATCGAAGCAGTCTTTCATTTCTGAACAAGGAATGTCATATTTTCATTACTTGCTAGATACAATTTCCAAACTGAAATCTAAATTATTGAAATATACAACTAATACATCAATGTTTCATAAAATAAAAACTAATCATTGGTCAATGTGTATTTTGATTTGTGTATTTAAATGTAACACATATGCAAAAGAGAAATAATAACAAATAATTAACAATAATCTTCAAAATTGTATAATTTACACGACTTTTGATCCCAAACTTTGGAGATCAGAGGGAATGGAATTGATTTATATAAATAGACCCTTTCTAACTACTATTAAATACTTTAATTTTTAAAAATGAAAGTACATTGTGAAAATATTTGCATAATTTACTGTATAAAATTACCCTATATAAATAATATACAGATTTTTATATTGTTTTAATGTTAGTCTCATTCTAAGTCTTTTTTTTCTATGGAACAACATGTTGTAGCAAAACACTAGTTTGGATGCTTTCTGTTCAAGTTTGTTTTGCAATTTGGAGTGGATAAATCCAAAATTTGAAAATATCCGCACAATTGATGCTGAACTGCATGGACTGGAAACTGGAATGCAAACACTCCATGAGCTGTATAAATTAACTTGTTATATTGGTTTTTTAAGCCTTCCCACCTACCATTGCAGGTACAGCTTAATAGAATCCAAACAAAGAAAAAATGGTACTTTTCGGTTAGCCGGGTGCCAATGATTTATGTACATATATAAATAAATAAATATGTAAGTATATATATATATATATATAATATATTTTCATACATATAAGTGTATATATATATATGTGTGTGTGTATATACATGTATATGTATCACTGGTGCCCGGCTATCCGAAAAGTACCGAAAAAAGACTACCTGTTCTTTGCTTGCAAATGCACATTCTACAAACTAAGGATTAAGGCTAGGCTTACAGCTACAAACGTGAAATAATATGCTAAAAAAAGAAGGGGTGCGGGGACTTTTTTATAATTTATAAAAATAAAATTTAACATAAACATTGTTCTAAATGATTGAACTGAATTTAACATAATAAAATTGAAGATATTAGATATGTAAATATTGAAAATAACAAACCATCTTCTTTTAAGTTATTGATTTAAAGAATGTTTAATTATATTGGTTTCATATTATAATTCATTTAATTACTCAGAGAACATTTGTGTTGCATATGTACAAAAACAAACATTTAGAATCATTAAAAATCTAGGTAACTTATGATCAGTCATTGAATAATGGCCACTTTAGCTTTACACAACCTCTTTTTTTTTTTTTTTTTAGATTTTAACATAAATTAGATTGCGTTTTTTTTTTTTTTTTTTCCTGTGGCTTTATAACTCAGCATGTGTCTTTCTTTACTATTTTAAAAACTAATGATAAATTATCTAATCTTTTTCAGCTGGATGTGGAAATTAAAGTTTCTTCATTCATGAAGAAGGAAATTCAAGAGGGACTGTATATTTAATTCTTCGCATAATCGAGAAACTGATGCAGCCAGAAAGAGCTACATGAAGTGCAAAAACAATGGTATTTTTAAATTGATTTGCATATGTCTGTGTTAAATATTTGTTTAGTAATGTTATATAATACTCATTAATATTAATACTCATTAAATATTAATTATTTTATATATTGGGGAAAACAGTAAGCTGGTTTATCACAGCAATTTTTCAAAATGGAAAATTTCATGAAGATCAAAAGCATAATTTACTTATAGAAGTATCCCTTTCACACTGTGATAAAATTTTTTAGAAACTCCCTCAATTAGAGTGGGTTTATAGTATAGTAATTAGAGTATTTCCAAAGAATTTTGTGGGTTAATAGCACACCTGCAAGCATGTCCAGTATAGGTGCAGATTCACTTTTGCCAGTCGCCATGTGGCGACTAAATTTTTTGCTGTGGCCACTAACTTTCGGTGTTAAGTCGCCATGTGATTTAAAAGTAATCAATTTCTGGTATTCCCAGTCCCCATCGTGAAATGTTGATTTTTTTTTTTTTAAATATTAAGACTAAAACACTTAACAAACATTATTATTATCTTTTAATAACATTTCAGAATTTAACACAGCAAACTATTAAATATATTCGAATAGCAATGTTATTCGTAACAGTTTGAATCTGACAATTTTACATAGACTGTGATTTAAATATATATATATATATATATATATATATATACATATATATGCATATATAAATAAATGTTTGAAGTGTGTTTTGATTTTTATAGTGCAAAATAATCTCACAAATTCAGATTTTCTTTCATATGTACTTTTGTCTGGCAAAATCAAAATAAGAAATATTGTTTTTCTGATATTCCTCGCTATCATGATTGCTTAGCTTATACATTTTTTTAAAACCGTATCTTGCCTAACTTTATCTTCTGACTGTACATGATTTAAGATTTAATTAATATTCAAGTTTTGTTGTACATTATATTAAATAAATTACTTTACACTTTAAATTCCTGAGTTTTTTTTTTAAACCCCATTTAAACACTATTATTTTTATGTGTTTGTTTTACAATTGTGGCCACTGGATTTTTTGGGTTTAGAAGCCAGTGACTCCTTCCAAATTTTGGGATCCTGCAATGGAAACCTGCCTGGAAACCCAAATTTGGGATGCACCTATTGCTGGATAGAACCTAAGATATTGGTATATCCCGCATCCCACGTTAAAATAATCAAAACAACGGCAACGATATGGGTGGCCGTGTTTACGAGGGCAGAAAGCAGACAGGCGCCGAAACTGATAGTTCAGCAATGCTGAACAAACAGAGATTTATGACAGACAATCCAGAGGGGTCATAAAATGTGCTAAGATATACATCGAACCGGCGATTCCAGGAAAACAAGGAGAGGAGTGATACATAGGAGTCCCTAAGAGACGGAATATGGCTGGAGCGAATCAGAAACATCGTGATGATCAGATAAACGCGGCGACCAGTAAAAGTGATTCGAGAGAGCAGGGAAATTGACCGCCAACATCAACATTGGATAAAAAATCCTTAAGAGGAGGTAAATACTTTTTACACCCCTCTGAAGAAAAAAAATAACAAAAACTTCACTAGAACTCAAAAATCACTTCCATCAGAAAATCCTTAAGAGGAGGACATTTTTTTCAGCAGCTTGCTACCAACATGAAAGTTGGCTTTTCTATATAGGCTGCAGTGCTATAGGCAACAGCCTACAATTATAATTAAGTCATTCAAACCTTTTTTTAAATATGTGCCCGTGGAAGCAAGAACTACTGGTGAACTACTCTATGACTGCTATTCTCCTGAGAGGTACAGGTAGATATTATTCACCCAGATACTGTGTAAATATTTTTAAATTAATTAATTAACGTTAAGAAGATTATGCTTCTCTTGCCATCCCCAGGATCAAGGATATATGTAAAGGTTAAATTATTATCATAAACTTATTCAGCACTTACTTAAATTTAAATAATTAAAATAAGAAATTAATAACTCAATTGATTAATATATTGCATTGTTAAAATGAAGTCTCGTGAATATAATGTGTATTACCTTTTTGTATGATTATTTTACTCTTTGCTTTTTTTGTATGTTTTATATCTATCTTCTGTAAATAAAACCCTTTTTATTTTACCCTTAATTTAGACTCCAGCATTTATTTAGTGTATAGTGTGATGTTTAATCTAGAGTAATATATATGTTGGTTTAAACTACTACTTAAAGCAAGATTTTACAGCGGGCTTGAGGGGTCAACCATAAGGATAAGTTTCTTCAAAAAAATAACACAACGCCGTACACCTTTTTATTTAATACAAAAAAAAAGGCTATCCCAGGTTGTACGATCACAATTTCCCCTCAAATTGCCGTTAAGATAATTGGTGTGTCTCTGACAGGAGGAGTTAATTATTATGGGTTTGAGTAACGTCCTGCAAGTTTTATATATATGTTTTAAATCTCTCCAACAGATAGAAACCACAATTATTACTGGTGCATGTGACACAGGAATTTCTCTGGTGTTCAGCTTTCTTCATATCCAGCCCTTTTAATTATTCAATTTATAGCTTATTTTAGATAATTAAATATTTTGTACTGGATTAAAAACTTGTATCTTAGATCTAATGAAATAACTTAAATAGTAATAATAATGATGGACATTTAAAGAAACTAAATTTATTTATATTCAATATTCTCTTTTAGAATTGATAAATTTACTCAATAAATGTATAGAAGTTATTATTTACATAAATTTTTATAATTAGTTACTCTAAACATATCCATTTAAAAAAAATAATAATAATAAGATATATATTTTTTTTTTACTTCTCATATTATTCTGCTAGTAGTATTTAATACTTTTTTTGTAAGCTAACATCACACTACTTAATATAATTTATTTCGGTAATTGCATGAATAATAAAAATAATTACAATTATAACAATAATAATACAAAATAAATGATAAATAATATCAGCTGTAAAGTGTAAAATCCTGATCCTAGGGTATGGGTTATACATAAAAAAAAAAAATAATAAAAAGGTATTGGCACTCAATTGCATTTGCATAATTAAAATTGTCTTTTATATTGTATATTTATATGTCGCGATTGTAATTACAAGCAAATAATCTTCATATGAAAACAAAGGTTTCAAAGGTCAATTCCTAAGAATTAGACCATTTTTGTTGAAAGATTGCATATTATTTTTGTCTCTGAAATATTTATTTGACTTATTCATGCAAATATATTTGAAAGTGATAAAAAAATGAACTATTATTTGTTCTAATCCTTAAAAAAAAAAAAAAAAAAAAAAAGATATATATATACATACATATAAAGAAAAATAAAAGATAAAATTAATGATAATACCAGTGATAAGCTGATAAACTTTTATTATCTATTTATTTTATGTGTATTTCTTGCATTCTTATAAGTGAACAATTGAAAAAAAAAAAAAAAAAAAAAAAAAAAAAAAGTTCATTTTTGAGATGTTTTTTTTTTCACTAAACTGCTGATTAATAAAAAAAAATAATAATAATAATAATAATAAAGGAAAGAATAAGTGTAGAAATTATTAGATTTTTAAATAATTATTAATACTTATCTCAGCAGAATTAACGTAAAATTAAAAATAACTAAAATTGAACAAGTTTTGTAGTAATCTGATCTCTTGTTAAAATGCCTTACAAATTTTATTTTGCGTTGGGGTATGGCAAATAATAAAAGAAAATTTAAGAGAAAAAGTGGAAATCTCAACGATTCATCTATACAAACAAACAACTCAGGAAAAAAAAACAAAAATAAACGGGGACAAACTGATATTTTGTCACCAAAAACAAGAAATCAACATAAAAACAAACGAAATCAGGCAGAAAAATCTATACTAAACGCAACAATGGCGGAATCTACACCAAGTGTAGACACTATTTTGTCGTTGATTCCAACTTTTGACGGAAAAAAGGGAAATAGAGTGGAATTCTACCTGCAAGAATTCGAGAAATTAATAGCACAAACTTCGCTAAAAGATGATTGTAAATTAATCATTCTGAAAGCAAAATTAATTGCAAACGCAAGGGAAAAATTGGCGACAAACATCAAATTAAACAGTGAAACAGATTACGGAGAATTTAAAAAGCAACTAATAGAATGCTTTCAATCCAAAGCGAAATTTTCCGAAATCCAAAACAAATTTTTTACGCTTAAGCAGAAACCATCGCAAACTGTAGAGGAATTCATCACCGAATTCAACGAAATAGCAAAAGAGTACATCAGTAAAAACAACGAAGAAGGTCAAAATGGGTCCACCAAATTCATTGATTTGATTAAATTGACACGATTTCTGGATAGTTTAAGAGCGGATTTCAGTTTAGATGTTCGCAAAAACTCCCCGAAAGATTTTACAGAAGCATGCAATTTAGCACTCAAAATGGAAGAAGCTTACAACGCGTGCAACTTAGAGGAGATTAACGTGGTAAAGAAACAAAATGAATCCGACTTAGTGGAAAGCCTGATAAAATTAAATGCAAACAGCGCCGAACAGATTCAGACTTTAATGACTGAATTAAATAATTTAAAAATTCACGCTAAAGATACAATAGGAGCCAAATCTAAATGGTGCGAGCTGTGTAAGCGCAACAATCACGAAACGGAACATTGTTGGTTTAATCAAAGGAATAATAGTAACCAGACAAATTATAAAATAGAAAAAAAACCACAATACAAAAATCAGATTTTCCAAAATAATAAATTTTCTAACAACACCAAACAAAATTCAAATTTACATCGTCCGGAGTATCCCATGCAAAGCATTAATTGGCAAGGGGGGCATTTTGGACAAAATTTTGCACAAAACACAGGCCTTAATTCTGGACAGAATTTTGGGCAACACTCAGGTCATTTTGGACAGAATTTTGGGCAACACTCAGGTCATTTTGGACAGAATTTTGGGCAAAGCTCAGGTAATAATTCTGAACAGAGTTTTGAGCAGTACCCGGGCTTTGGCCAAGCTCAAAATATGGATTTCGGGCAGATGCATAGTAACAATTATGGGCCAAATCATGGTAATAATTTTGGGCAAAGTTATGCAAACAATTGTGGGCAAAATTATGGCAACAATTTTGGACAAGGTTATGCAAACAATTGTGGGCAAAATTATGAAAACACAAATGCACAGAGGGGTAATTTTGATAGGCCTAGAGGTAAACCAGGATCAAAATACTACAATAAAAAATACAACTATAAAAACTCAAGCAACACAAACCGAAACTCAGATGACAAAGATAGAAAAGAACCAAAAAACTGAGTGGGGGACTTACTAACATTAATAAAACGCACCCGCGTGAGTCACCCCATAGCGGGACTTTTAAAACACCAAACAAACAATTTGATACACCTAACATTTTCGACTCTCATGCTCACAGTTATCCTCAGGGATTTGGATTTCTTATGGATATAAATGCACAAGGAAGTGCAATTAACAGTGATACTAAGGACAAAACACAACAGGATGGAATATTTTTAAATAAAACTATTGCCAGTGTCAATAATTCTAAAGATAATCAATTACCCATAATTGACATGAGCATTGATAATATTAAATTAAAAGGATTATGTGACACGGGAGCAGCTGTGTCGCTGCTGTCCCCAGGTATATTTGACAAAATAAAGCAAGAAAACATAAAATTTAAATACCTAGGTACCCAAATTAAAATTAAAACCCTAACAAACTCAACTATTTTTTTTAAACACTGTATAAAAATTGCTTTTCGCTTAGAGGGCATTTGCACCACTGGTACATTTTATGTGACAAACAAAGAATTTGATAGGGATTATCAGATCCTACTTGGGTATGATTTTTTAAGGGGCAATAACATCACATTAGACTTTTCACAAAATGTTCTTAAACTAAAAAACAAAGTCATTCAACTTAACACTTACATGACAGAACAGAATGAAGAAATTAATAATCTAGCAACTGAAAATCAACAAAACACAGCTCAACACGATGATGTCATTCATAACAACCCAAAAAAAACAATTAAAAAAAAGGGGGGAGCACACAATAAAAAAAATAAATTGTATGCAAGGAACAAGCGCAGAATATTTCTAACCCCACACTCTAAAAAAATCATTACACTTACTTGTGATGAACAAATTAATGAAAAAGACATAATTCTAGCAGAGCCAGTTAGAGACAATACCGAGTATAATATACAAACATCAATTCATGAGGTGCAACGCAACAACTTAATAAATATTATAATACATAACAATACGGATAAAAACATTTACTTAAAACAAAACACTAACATAGTCAAAATCACCACAGACATAGAATGCAAAGAAGATGACTCAGACATTGATATTGATCAGGGAAAAATTCACCAGATCAATCAACTAAACATTCAGGAAGTCAGACAACTTCGGGAGGCAGAACTTAGCATCAATGACTTTGATTTAGAGCATCTCACAGAGGACTTACAAGAAACATTCAAAGAATTATTAATGAGCAAAGCTCACGCTTTCTCTAAAACATATGACACGTTAGGTCAGAGTTCACTTGTATGTCCCAAATTCACATTAAATCACGATTTCCCTATACAAACAAGACCATATAGACTGCCCCAAACCTTAAAGGAAACAGCATGGAAGGAAATACAAACATTACTAAAAGCAAACATAATTGAAAAATCAGATTCAAACTACTCTTTTCCTGTCGTATTTGTTAAGAAAAAACAAACACAAAAAGATAAACAAGAGCAAAAATACAGAATGGCAATTGACTATAGGCTCCTAAATGAAATACTACAGACTTACAACTATCCAATACCAGATATCAAAGACATTTTATATAATATCAGTGGGAAACAATTTTATACTGTGCTTGATCTACACAGTGCCTTTTTCCAGATAAACCTCAGACCAGAAGACAGAAAAAAGTTAGCATTCATAACAGAGTTTGGTAAATTTAACCCACTAAGGCTTAGTTTTGGCACAAAAAATAGTAGCGCTTATTTCGCCGAATTGATTGACAAAGTCCTAGGACACTTTGACAAATCTAAAGTCGCTTATTTTATGGACGATGTTATTATTGCAACAAATAATATTCAAGAAATGCTACAACTTATAAAGGAAGTACTCGAGGCATTAATTAACCACAACCTTACAATTGAGCCAGCCAAAATGCAAATTTGTAAACAGGAAATAGACTTCCTAGGATTCCAACTAAATCAGGAGGGATATTCTCCGGCTAAAAAGAATATTGATAAAATACAGAACTTCATCAGACCAAAATCAAAAAAAGGAGTTAGATCACTTTTAGGACTGGCGAATTACTTTAGATCACTGATTCACAGATACACTGACATAGTTCATCCTTTAATTGAGCTTACAAAAGAGAAAGTGAAATTCAAGTGGAATGAAAATGCAGAAAAAGCATTCTGTAACATACAGCAAAATATCATGCAAAAACCAACTCTCAAACCACCTGACTACTCAAAAGAGTTCGTATTAATTTGTGATGCTTCAAAAGTAGCTATATCAGCCATTTTGGCTCAAAGACATCAGGACAATTTGGTACCCATTGAATTTTTTGGGCGCAAACTCAAAGAACCTGAGAAAAGCTACCCGAGTGTGAAATTCGAGCTATTAGCCATACATGAAGCAGTAAAACACTTCAACCACATTCTATGGGGCAGAAAATTTACAATACAAACTGATTCGCAATCAAACACAAGACATTTAAACCTTGAAACGCAATCAGACATAGTCAAAAGATGGTTAACTGACTTAGCCGAATATAATTACTCGTTTGAATATATAGAGGGCAAAAACAACCCAGCTGACTATGTTTCCAGGAATATCAATAACATAATTGCAGATAACAATTTACAAAATAACTTATTCAAAATGAATTCTGCACTTTCAAATGAAAATATAAAAAATGAACAATACAGAGATGAAAAACTAAAGAAAATTATTGACAAAATTATTACGGGTAGAAACAACAAAACCACAAATAGATACACACTTAACACGAACAGGATGCTCATTCTAAAACCGGGACAGAACAACAAAGAATTGTTAATTGCCCCAGACACTCTTAAAATTGCTATCATGGAAGATGCACATGCTCCGCACTTTGGTTTTCAAAAAACTTACGAGTTGATAAAGGATAGACTCTATTGGTACCGTATGTATACGGATATTAAAACTTTTTGTGCTAACTGTACTGCATGCCAGACAGCTAAACAGCACAGAACCATCAAGGTTCCTATAAAGAGGGTAGTAAAAGACCACGAAATTGGGAGTAGGCTGCATATAGATATATGCGGAAAACTGCCAGTAACATTTCGAAAGAACGCATTTATACTAACTATAACTGACTCCACATCAAGATTCTTAGAAGCGGTTGCACTAAGGAATGTGGAATCACAAACAATTTTGAACGTGTTAAATAAATACTTCGGGATGTTTGGTCTAGCAAAAGAGGTCTATTTAGACAACGCACGTTATTTTCGCAGTGATGTATTCACGGAATACATGAAGGCTCTAGGGATAGAACCACATTTCTCAAGCCCGTTCAGGCCAAAAGCGAATGGACTGGCAGAAATCGTCAATAAAATTTTGAAGAGTTCACTCACTGCCATGAGTAATAATACCCTCGAGTGGGATATCCGACTTGAGTTCTTTAAATTAATGTACAACACATCTAAACACAGAGCAACAGGTTTCCCACCTTCATTATTATTCTTTGCTAGAAATCTAAGAACTCCTTTCACAACGCATATTCCCTCGGAGGATATTGCAACCAAACAATATGTTAAAAATCGAATGGAGCATCTTAAACAAATCAGGATTGAAGCACTGGCAAATCAGGAAAAATTAATGAAAGAGTATGTTCGCGATGAGGACTTACAAACGGTGAAGAATTTAAAAATTGGCCAAATTGTTTACCTCAAATGCATCAACCCACACGCTTTAGCAAAAAAGTGGGACGGACCAATGAAAGTAATCAGAAAACTGCGAAATCACAATTACTTAATGTCCGATTTATCAGGGGTATATAAAAGCAACATTAAGAGACACATTGATTTGCTATTCGTACCCAAGCATGCAACACCATGTAACGAGGACATAGACAATCAGTCTACACAATCACTTTCTGATACAGAATCTACGGAGGAAATATAACAAATTGTATAATATAGGAAAAATTTGTAAATAATTTTTTTTTTATTCTCTCCAAAAATTTAGTCAAGAATTTATTTTGAAGCTCAAAAAAAATTTTTTTTTTAGCTCATACTGTTATAATTATGTTTCAAAAATAAGTGTATACTGGGACACTATCAAGTCAAAGATACAAGTCACCCAGGACTAACATTGAGCCAAATTTGTATTGAGTTAAAATGTACAGATAATCGGTAACAAAAATAAATATATATGTATAAAAAAATATCCCCATAGACTTCACAAAATAGTGCGAGAAGAGGTCGCATTATTTATACTAGCAAAATACAAAAAATATACATATACGAAACTCCACAAAATAATTAAAATAAATAAATAAATAAAATAAAAAGGAAAAACAAGTATCATACTTTTTTTACAGGGAAATTAAGGATTGATTCTGTTACAAGGGGCAACTTATGTTTTATATTTAGCATTAAATACTACACCTATATTTGTTTCATAGGACAGTACACTGTTTAGCTACATTATAAACAAATTCAAAAGGGTTTTCGGTATTTAAACAAAAAACATTTTTGCCATTTTAAATTATTCATTCCTACTTCTCACAAAAAAAAAAAAAAAGATAATAATCATGAATATATAACAAAACTATGCAGGCAAAAACTTTATAAGTTGCCTAGGTCAACGGGATAATATATTCATTGATTAGTAATAATTAAAAATGATCAGGAAACAAACTATTGCATACTCAGCTAAAGTTAACAAAAAAAAAAAAAATTAATAAATAATTAATTACAAAAAAAAAATTATATATATATATATCCATATATTAAGGATAAATTTAAAATAAATATATAAAAAGTTTGATATATATTAAGAATAATAAAAAAAAATAAATAAATAAATAATAAAAGCGAAGGGAAACTTTTAATATCAGGATTATACGAAGTTGTTGAACAACAAAGCCATCGTAACCAAGGTTACAATCGTTCGCGGAGATTCGATTCAGCACTCGAATGGAGGGGGAGCAATCGAAGTTTTTGCACTCCCTTTTCTACTCGCCTTCTCTGCCGTACAACACAGGGGACCACCCACAAATATCGGGTCGTAAAGCATCTTATCTCAAGGGGAGATACTAACGCTACAGTCACGGAACGCAAACTTTACATAACATGCAAGACAAGTAAACCACATAAAATATCACTAAAAACATTTAACGACTAAACAAAACATAATAATGTCATATAATTAAGATTTAATTTGAGGATGTTTATTTTTTTTTCCGTTTATATCTCTGCAGATATTCTTCGCAAGAAACTGTGTAAGCCGTCATAAAATACACAGGGATGGAGATAGGAAAAAAAAGATTAATCACATAAAATTGTTAGATTTCAATTTAATTTAATTCAATTTAATTTTCTCATCAAGGCAGGTCGCATAGGGCAGGAAATAAAATGAAAATCAACCTCACTTATTAAAAATAATAACGAATAAACAAATAAATAAATAAACTTATTAGGTGGATGTCTTCGTCCCGATGGTGCACTCTTGAGGTGTGTGTCTATTCCATGGGGGATAATCCACAGGCGTCCCAGACAAACACACCAAACACAGTGGTGGAATCCACAGTTTCACAAAAAAAAAATATATATAAAACACACACACACACACACCGGGGGGGGGTTCCTCCTTTTGCGTCCCCCGGTCTTCTCACGGATGGATGTTTAGAACCACATTTAAAAAAAAAAAAAAAAAAAAAAAAAAAAAAAAAAAAAAAAAAAAAAATCTGTTCTTCAGGGAACGTGGGACGACGACGATGGTTTCTGGCTCGTCCACTTCATCATCAGGCAAGGATTCCATCATGAAATAAAGAAACGGAATCAATAAATAAATAAATAATATTAAAATAATAATAATAATAATAATAATAATAATAACAAGTTACATTATTCATTTTTTTTAATTTAAATAAACAATTTGGATTTAAAACTTAATCTCGTTAGCTAATTATTAAGCGGAGATTTAAAATGATAACACTAATAATAATAATTAAGTAAATAAATAAATTTTGATTAACGTAAAATAACAGAGATAAGTAACAATGAAATATAATACAGGAGTGTCGGTTAACTAGAAAGGAATTTTACAGGACATCAAAGCTAAGTATAAAATTTAAATAAAAATAAATGTATTACATTTTGATTTAATCAGATTTTAAGCATAAAGTTCGCGATCTTAATATATAAATAGAGTGATTCCTCTTCTAAATATTTAACATTTTAAAATTTCAAAAAAAAAAATTAAATATATAATAATAATGATTTAAAATACATAAATAAATAAATAAATAAATAAATAAAATAAAATAAATTGTATAGATAAATAAAAATAACGTTTATTTTAAGAATCCTCTGAATAAAGTAAGATATAGATAAAGATTTTCATATATTATAAACTTTATTTAATTTAAAGTATTCTCTTAAATAAGCATTGCGACTTAATCCGTTCTGACTCTTTTAAATGGAAGATATTCGCGGGCGAATAAAATCCTAACTGCAGTATTTAGTTGAGATCGGCGGGTATGAGTCACACTTTTTTTTTCTCAAATATAAGAATACATAAATAAAATAAAAAATAATTGATCTTACTTTAAATAAATAATTTAGTTTGGTCTAAATAAATAATTTAGTCCGGTCTAAATAAATAAATTGACCAGTTTTTAAATAAACTATTGTTTTACCATGCGTTATAGCCACGACACCGCTATTTCACATTCTTGATATTCAACCTCATTAACTTTTAAGATTAACGATTATATTAAGAAATAAAAGAAAATTTTAATTACATATATTTTAAATTATTATTAATTAATGTTGACAGACATGAATATTGTTTTTGGGAAAGTAGTTATGCATTTGACATACACGTGCGTTCAGGTATATTTCATGTTTTAGGCTTCGTGTTTAAAAAAAAAAAAAAAAAAAAAAAACATCAGTTCAAACTGGTTTTTGATAAATAAAGGTAATTAAATTTATCTTTCAGATTATTAATGAGATTTTAAAATCTTATGCTTAGTCTCTAGTGGGAAGTTGGATTTTTAAGCACATAATGCAAAAGTTTCATGGTTTGAAACACGTGCTAACGCGCGCTGTATGTCTTAAATTATTTACATCTTAAAGTTAACTCTATAAGAAATTAAAACTAGTTTCTTGTGTACAAACACAACACAATATGATCACAATATGTTATAGGACTAAATAAATAAACAATTCTTATAATAACTCGAAAACTTACTTTATAATTAGCGGCATATTCCACGTGACGGTTTTAAACAGGCAACACACCAGTCTACCTGCTTCTGATTGAACAAAGTTGAAAGGTTAAGGTTACGGAAGAAAGATCACATCGCAAATCCCGATGCACCTGTAGGAAAAAAAAAAGGGGGTTCGTTCCGTGGGCGTGTTCCAAAAAAAAGGGTGACGAAGATTCTCCGGTGTAGTGTACCAAACGCACCTGGTACAATCGATTTTTACGATCTACGCGGGGAGAATTTGTAAGGGAGATAGCGCGACGTATTACAGGGTCAGATGAGGATGCTCAAAGGTAGAGGAAAAGGGCAAGGGACTTGCTCTCCATCATCTTTTCAGCTAAGAGAAATTCGTTTATCCCTGGTTAGATTAAAAGGCAAGGGTTGCTTTTGATATTTTTTTTCTTCAGTCACGATGCTCATTTTATAAACAAGGGAGATTGCATCATCCAGTTTTTATTTTGTTTATTGTAATAATAATAAAAATTGACGAAAATTATAGAAATGTTTTTGGATTAGGAATTTATTTTTTTTTCTTTTGTTTTTGATATCAACCTTATATGGAGGATAAATTACACTGAATTTGTTTTAGGAAACATACAAAACTTGGGCAAGTTAAAAAAAAAAAAAAAAAAAAAAAAAGAGGAAATAATAATAGAAATAAATATTATCAAATGAAGACGAATAATTTATCTTTTTGCCTTTTCTCTTCTATTTCAATTCATTATCTGTTAATTAATAATTCGACGGAATTGTATATATAATGCGAAGAATAAATTGTTTCTTTACATAAATTTATTAAAATATCAATGCTAGAACTGTTTTCATTTTATAAAATTGAGAATATTTTATTAAACGATTTTTTTTTCTTCAATAAAAAAGAAAAGAAGGAAAGATGGGAAAATTTTGACTACATTGATATGTTTTTTTTTTTTCTCTATCCCAACAAATCAATATAAATGAAAACATGTATATTTATGTATATTTTTCTGGTTCATGAGTTAAAGTATGTTATTTCTTAATGCAAAATTAAAAGAAACAGTAATATGTTATTTATGAGATTACATTCTTATGTATATATAAGAAAAGTTTGCATTATATTTTTGTACTCGCTCACATATAGTATATGTAATAGGCCAAATGGAATTGTAATCCTCACATATTATTTTTTATATTGTATTAATGTGTTATTTACAGTGTCTAAAATGCAAATGACTGCCAATCTTTTTTTTTATATGCTTATGTATGCTAATTTATATTACTTTCCTGTGAAATTGTATACAAAATTATGCTATATTTCATAGCATTGCGCATAATTTGGCACGTTTTGGCGTTTTGGTTATATATTTTGGCGGTGCAGTACTGGGTCAGTAAATGACAATATTGGATTTAGAATTAATATGGTCACAACACTTCAAAGTTAAATGACGCAATGGCAAGTTTCTCATCATTGTGTGTGAACTTTTCACAGTGTTCGCCTCATCGTACTTTCTCATCATCTGTGAACTTTTCACAGTGTCCGCCTCATCGTACTTTCTCATCATCTGTGAACTTTTCACAGTGTTCGCCTCATCGTACTTTCCCATTGTCTGTGAACTTTTCACAGTCTGCACCACATCACACTTTCTCATTCTTTGTGAACTTTCTACAGTGTTCTATATCGAACTTTCACATTTTCTGTGGACTTTGTACAGACATTCACATTTAACCTCCAGTTCTCAGGACTCATGTGTTATGTCAACTTTATACGAGTTTGTCATTGAATCTTCTAGAATCAGCTTGGACACTCTACATGAGCAGTGATTTCCGGAAACAAATTTACACAAAAAATGTCCTCTCCGATTACATTTTTTTTTTCAAGAGGGGAGATAATGCTGGATAGAACCTAAGATATTGGTATATCCCGCATCCCACGTTAAAATAATCAAAACAACGGCAACGATATGGGTGGCCGTGTTTACGAGGGCAGAAAGCAGACAGGCGCCGAAACTGATAGTTCAGAAATGCTGAACAAACAGAGATTTATGACAGACAATCCAGAGGGGTCATAAAATGTGCTAAGATATACATCGAACCGGCGATTCCAGGAAAACAAGGAGAGGAGTGATACATAGGAGTCCCTAAGAGACGGAATATGGCTGGAGCGAATCAGAAACATCGTGATGATCAGATAAACGCGGCGACCAGTAAAAGTGATTCGAGAGAGCAGGGAAATTGACCGCCAACATCAACATTGGATAAAAAATCCTTAAGAGGAGGTAAATACTTTTTACACCCCTCTGAAGAAAAAAAATAACAAAAACTTCACTAGAACTCAAAAATCACTTCCATCAGAAAATCCTTAAGAGGAGGACATTTTTTTCAGCAGCTTGCTACCAACATGAAAGTTGGCTTTTCTATATAGGCTGCAGTGCTATAGGCAACAGCCTACAATTATAATTAAGTCATTCAAACCTTTTTTTAAATATGTGCCCGTGGAAGCAAGAACTACTGGTGAACTACTCTATGACTGCTATTCTCCTGAGAGGTACAGGTAGATATTATTCACCCAGATACTGTGTAAATATTTTTAAATTAATTAATTAACGTTAAGAAGATTATGCTTCTCTTGCCATCCCCAGGATCAAGGATATATGTAAAGGTTAAATTATTATCATAAACTTATTCAGCACTTACTTAAATTTAAATAATTAAAATAAGAAATTAATAACTCAATTGATTAATATATTGCATTGTTAAAATGAAGTCTCGTGAATATAATGTGTATTACCTTTTTGTATGATTATTTTACTCTTTGCTTTTTTTTTTATGTTTTATATCTATCTTCTGTAAATAAAACCCTTTTTATTTTACCCTTAATTTAGACTCCAGCATTTATTTAGTGTATAGTGTGATGTTTAATCTAGAGTAATATATATGTTGGTTTAAACTACTACTTAAAGCAAGATTTTACAGCGGGCTTGAGGGGTCAACCATAAGGATAAGTTTCTTCAAAAAAATAACACAACGCCGTACACCTTTTTATTTAATACAAAAAAAAAAGGCTATCCCAGGTTGTACGATCACAATTTCCCCTCAAATTGCCGTTAAGATAATTGGTGTGTCTCTGACAGGAGGAGTTAATTATTATGGGTTTGAGTAACGCCCTGCAAGTTTTATATATATGTTTTAAATCTCTCCAACACCTATAATTCCCAGCCAGTAGTGAATTGATGCGAATATGAAGTGTGCTTAGTGGTAACACTTCTATGTGTGTGTGTGTGTGTTTATATATATATACCTATTTATAAACATGCATCTTGAGCATATAATTTAATCATATTTTATAAAATGAACTTCAATTTTTGAAATTTTATTTATTGTGGACCTTTTAAAGACAATTTTTGTATATTCAAAAATTTTAAAACAGTAACATTATTTAAAAAATATATATATAAAAATAATTGATATATAAAAAGTTCAATTAACCAATATGAAATTAAAACTGATTATTTAACACAACTTTACCCATTTGTCATTTTGATACCTGAAATCTGTCTATCAAAAATGGTTTTTGCTTGCTGTAACAATACCTTGAATAATGCAAAAGTTTCATATTTTTTAAAAGTAGCTTATTTTCTTTTGATTAAAAAATTTGGGTACTTTCGTGTAATAGCAGCCCCTGAGGATGAATCGCCAAGCGACCAAGATTTATCGCCAAAGCATGTATGATATAATATGATATATTATTACGTTAAATCATTACTTTTGTGATGTATATGGCCGAGTTATTAATCATATATATAACACACATATGATGTATACATATAACATGTGCATAAGGTGTATAGGATGTATATATATGGCATATAAGACTTAAATAATATGCATGCAATGACGTATAATGGGTGTTTGGAATAATATGTGTATATATGATGCATATATAAGCTTTTCGATGATCTTGGCGAAATCAGAGCTGAAACCTTGGCATAATTGTAATTGTGGAGGCCGCTATAACACAAAAACACCAAAAAGGGGGGGGGGGGCTTTACAGTTTCTTTTCTTTTCTCTTTTGTGTGTGTGTGTAATGTACAGCTAAAATACTATTTTATAAGTGCTCGCAGTGAACACATTTTTTTCTGAAGCACACTGCTAAAAATAATTGTTGATTTTACAGTATAAAACTGGCATCCCAGCTAAGCAGTAATACACTACCGCGCTAACTACTTGCACGGCAGCGTATTACTGCTTATTTTACTGTTTAATACTGTTAATTTTATGGTATAATACTGGCAGCTGGGGTGCCAGTTTTATACTGTAAAATCAACAATTACTTTTTGCAGTGCAGGCCAAATTTACAACAATAAAAGAAATGCCCTATCTCCTGAAAATGTAGAAAGATTGTAGTGTTTTTGTACCATAATTTGTCATACAGCAAATTTAATTACCGTATATACTCGTGTATAAGTCGAAGAATTTTAGACAAAATTTGGGAGCTGAAAATGGGGGGTCGACTTATACACAAGTAAGTAAAAAAAAAAATAGCGGAGTGAAATACCGGAGTCATATGTTTTTCGCAGATAGTTGGGGAATGTGCAAGTCTTTTAATTAATCACATATGGGTCTAGGTTGGAGAGACAGATAAAAGCAGACAATGGTGATTGATAAAAAAAAAAAAGCTCAACAATAATGCTTCTGTAATTGTTCTGCACTCATTTTCTCTTGGGATAGAATTCCCTTCAATACAGGGGCATTCCTTTCAACATTTTAATCACCTTTTAAAAAAGAGTTCAACTTGAGAATGCTTCTAGATTTCTCTCCTAAAAGTCCTACAATACAAAGAAGTACTATATTTTAGCAGTTTAAGAAGTTGTTTACATGTAAATAAGGCTTGAATAGATTAAGAAAAAAAAGAAAAAAGTAAGTAATCATTAAATTGGTGTGAATAGCTTTCAAAATAGTTTAAGCTTCTTTAGTTATACATATTATACAATTTTAAAATGTTGAATTAAAAAAAAAAAAAAAAAAAAAATCTGATTAGAAACGTAAAAAAAAAAAATAATAATTTAATGAAATTTTTTTCTTTAAATCCTGGATTACAAATAATTTTTTAACATACTGCCAGAAATGTGATTCGACTTATACACGAAAATTCAATTTTTTCCAAAATTTTGCGTAAGAATTGGGGGGGGGGGGCGGTCGACTTATACACGAGTATATACGGTATTTTTTTTTTATTTTTTTTTTTTTGTATTTTCTGTTTCTGCACACTGTTTCTTTATCCAAAATCAGTCTTTTCCTACAGTTTTAAAAATGACTTTTTTCTTTTTATTAAATATAAAACTTAAACTTTAATTTACATTAATTTTGCAGGGGGGGGGGATTTCTTACCTTTTTCTATGTTTTATAGATACATTTTTATGTACCGAGTAAATAGTTTTTATGAATTAGGGCATATATTATACACTTATATTCAAATACCTTTTTATAGATCACATATAAATTAATTTGTCTTCAAATATGCTTAAAAAATGAAATTCTTGCAACAACTCGGAATTGGCCGAGTACATAGTATATACAGAGTACTCGGTACGGCTCTAATTTTTAACTCAAACTGATTGATAAAAATATTATATGAATTGACATTTTTCCAACTGAGTGAAAATACGTCCAGGCCGAGAGTCGAAATCAAGATCTTTGGATAAATTGTCTGTGTTGAGCTACCTGGGCCGACAGCCAGCAGACACATTTCACTTAGATAACCTGATTGGCGATTATGTTAGCATCCATTTTTAATTAAGTTCCATTACCTGTAGTTTATTCTGTTGAGCTGTCTACATGACAGAACAGATGTTATTGCCAACAGTTGTCTGTCCAGGTAGCTCAATAGGCAGAGCGTTGCCAATTTAAGTGGAAGGTTTTTAAGTTTGACTCTCAACCTGAACACATTTTAATCAGGAATTTACTCTAGTAATAGATTTTTTTTAAAAACAGGTATTAGAATTTGTGTGAATTTGTAGATATGATCAAGTATTAAATATTAATTATTTTCTTATAAATTTCTCCCTAGGATGAATATACTACTTCTCAACAGAAGAGACCTGTTCCAAGTTTTTTGAAATGGCAACCAAGTTTTTTGAAATGGCCCTCTGTTTTGACCAACTTGTATATAATTTTTAATTAGACTGTGCAACTATTTTATTAGATTTTATATTACATTTAAAATTTTATTGCATCTACAGTAAATTTAATAAAGTATATTTTATTTATATGTCTTATATTTTTATTTTCCCATCTATTGTGTTTTATTTCTTTTAAAGTATTTAAGCTCTTAGGCATCAGTAATGACAATAATTTTTATGTTCTCTCTTTTGATATAATTTTTGAAGGATAAAAGAAAACATGGGACAAAATGGTAAAATAAACATTAAATGCTGAGAGTATATATATATAAAAAAAAACTATTTGACATCCAGCACAAATTGATTAAATGTGACCACTGATACATTAGTTCACTGTTATGTTTTATATCCCCCCACCCTTTTTTTTTTTAAGGTTAAATCAACCACAAATCATTTTTAATATGTTGATGAATTATTTTTATGCTTCTTAGCTTTAAATATTATGTATAAAAAAAAAAAAAAAACAAATCAAGACTTTGAAAGTCATCATTTGACGACGGGAGAAATAGTATTAAATACTGTAACCTTCTCTTCTGTCTAATGTGAAATTAATTAGGACTAAGAACATTTTCCGTCATATTATTTTACCTTCAGCAAAGTTTACTCTGTCTATAAATTCACTGGGACTTGAAAATCTTTCTGCGGTAGACAGAGTTTACTGTAAATGTATAATTATAAAATGTATTTATTTACACGCTGTATAATGAATATTTCCAACTGAAAGAGAGAGTTAATAAAATGAGGTATGAAAATTATTTAATTTAAGTAGATGGTTGATATAAAGTGATTTTTTATGATAGAAGAGTAAAAATAAAATGTTAAGATATAACCTCTTAAAATTATTTTTTGATTAAATCTTAAACTGGAAAACATTAATTTGTAAATTAAAGACTTTATATTTTTATCTAAAAGAAAAAAAAGTTTTATAAATGTAAAGTTGTGAAAATAAATGTATATCATAAAATTTTTTACTTTTGTTATTTATATGTCTAATTTCTTTTATTCAAGCTGTTCCTCTTATTGTTGCCCCATACCAAGTTCTTAAGCAGCTTTAAAAGTATATTTCTAATTGCAAAAATGTTTTAAAATGTTCTTTATCATATTAAAAACTTTACTTTTTTTTTTTTTTTAAATATTAAAAATTTAAATTTTTTGTGTGTTCCTTGCATTCTAGAGTTATATGTAGAAAATTTTCCTTCATTTCTTTACAAGTAAAAAAAAAAAGTCCTTTCCTTTACGGCAAAATCTTACTGACTTTTTCTATTCTTTTCAGTATTTTTCTATACAAGAGTCTTTGTTTTTAGAACCTGAAAACACTGAATATTCATAAAATTCAAAGTATCCTAATTCTGTTAGTTTTGTCATAAAAGAAAAAAAAAGAATTAAGAGGGACACCCTGTATAAGTATTAATTTATTGACTTGGGTTATATTGGAAATGAGATGTACAATAAAAACATGTACCACCATCTTTAGAGGCACAGAATATATTTTTACATAAGAAGCACTATCATAAATTGAAAGGCACACTGTGCCTCTTAATCTCAAAGGCAAATGTGTCTCTGAATATTCAGGGGCGCAAACATTCCAAATGTACCTTTTATATCAGAGACACAGTTTTAAGAGTATAATTTAGCTGTTAACAGCATTCCTACATTTGTGTGGCATAAAGCAAATTATGAGCACCATATTTGCTTTTATGCTTTTGTTTCAAACATTGTCTGTACTGCGCCAAGAACTACAAGTCAAGAATATTAAGCAAGTGTTAATATTTTTTTAAATCAATTTTTAAACCTTATGTGTTAATTGTATTATGTACTGTGGAGTTTAGCAGTTATTTACGATTTCATATTACTTTTTTTCATTCCCATTATCAAGTTAAATTTTTCTCCACTCCCTTTAAATAATTAAATATCAAATACAACATTTTATATTTATAAGTAACAGTTATAAAGCTGTGTTAATATTTGTCTTGAAAAATGTCTGATTAAGTGGCCTCAAATTTAATATTGTATGACCATTAAAACTTCCTAAGTTTAATTTAAGCATGATCACAGGTAAATTTAACAAAGTGGTGATCCATGGCAATCATATATATTATTTCTGTTGTCAACATCCCTTTTTCTATGAATTTACGAAGCACAGAACAATGAATGAAGTATCATTCAAAAGGTTTTTAAAGCAGCTTCTGACATATACACTTACATTTTCCTAAAACATCTTTCTTGATTAAAGATTGCTGTTAATTAAAAATTAAATTGGCATTGTTTTCATAAATGAAATGATAGGTGTTCTTCAAATTGTCTTGCCACAAAAATTAAATTCCGGAGTATATCACGCTCACAATGATTATCTTTTTTATACTCTTTATATTTTTATAAAGTGTGACATCTCTGCACATGTTTATTTTATATTTATGATAAAAAAGCAAAATTCGAATTTCAATGTTTAGGAGAAAAAAATACCATAGATTGTCCATGTTTTACCTTTTTTAAGCGAATGATGTCATCTTCTAATGCAGTTTACGATTATTTTGTTTTTTTATCGCGCGTGCTTTTTTGTAAGTTTGATGGAATGAATGAGTTGATATTCTGGCTTGACTAATCTTATGGAATAGATATCGCAGACGCTCCAGGGTTGCCTAAAATTTTTTTGTGGTTCTATTTTGGCAAGAAAATCTCATTTTCGAATACCTGTTAGACGGCCTATAAAATTGTATTATTTTATTTTAAAACGCACACATTTAATTTTATTATTACACACAGTTTTATTTAAAACACACATTATTTTTAATACACGTGTATTTAATTTTATTTAGTAATTATTTTATTTTTAATTTATTTACATACACATTTCATTTTGTTATAAAATACCAAGTTGTCATATAATGCAAAAGTCACCAGGTTACCACGCCAAGCAAAAAAATCACCATTTTGGTGCCAAAAAGAAACCCCGGTGCATCTGTGACATCTGTACCACTATGGTTTTTTTCATTAGAAGTTTAAATCTATAAATAAAAAATTTAGATTGCAGTGCAAAATTCTTGCATGAGTCCACTTTTTTTTTTTTTTTTTTTTTTTTTTTTTTTAAGCTATGTTAAATACACAATAGCTGAATATAAATGTTTAGACAATAAAATTTCCTAATGTACCTAATATATTTTACTGTATTTTTTTCATATTTTTTAAGAATAATTATTAAATTATTAAAATCTGTTTTTTAAACAAAGATTTGAAGATTAAATGTAATAGTCAGCAAGAATAAAATATAATTATTTGAAAATAATATTAGAGTAAACGTGGGGTACTATAGTCTTTATCAACTCTGTTACATTTTAAACGTGGGTTTATAAGCATTTTAAGCATCGACACAAGGCCTGAATATTATATTCATATATAAAATATCACAAAACTATGTACGTGATAAATAACAATTATGATTTCACTATTCGACATAGCAGTTAAAATAACCCCAATTGATCTTTCTAATGTTAAAAGCAAATCTATTGCTTGTGGTAAGAATAATATTCTATGAATATTCTAAGAAATTTAAAAAATGAGAGACAAAAATTAGTACAAATCGGTATCTTAATTTTCTTTTAATATGACAAATGAAAGAAATCATAAAAGCTTGTGCGATTACACATTTAATTTGCTAGTTTATCTCATAAGAAAGTCATAATTTTGTTTCAAATCAAGATCCCGAGAAGAAGGATTCTAAATATTGAGAAAATTCCAAAAGTTGCTGAGAAAATTATTCAGCTATTTATTATTGGAATCTCATCGAAATTAAGCTAATTGTCTTATATTTCAAATATGAATAATTTTTGGAGGTACGATTTTAACTTTAAAATTTTACTGTAATGTTTTAATAAAAGCAATAAGTTATGAAGCTGTACACTAATAAACATTTAAAATAAATTCATAAATACTGTATCCAGCATTTTGGATGATTGTGCAATGTTAAAAATAATAGGCACTAAATGTGTCAAGAAAGGTATTTAAATTTATCCAAATTGGATGTTGAATTCATCCTAAAACAGGTATTTAAAGGCGCCCAAATTGAGTATTCATGTGTTCTAAAATAGATATTTAAGATTGTGCAAAATAGGTGTTAGCATGGCCAAAATTGGTACTTAGTGGTATTCATATTGGGTGTATAACCAAATTGGATATTAAATACTGCCTAAAATGGATTCTCAGTATTCACTGAAACATTTGGTGTAACGTTACTCCATAAAACTGGAGGCAGCATTGCTGCCTCCAATCTTACGGTGGTATTTAACTGATATAACTGGTGTAACATTACACAGCTCTTGTGTAAGTTTACACCATAATATTGTGAAACATATCACAATTTCTGTGTAACGTTACACCACAATTGCGTGTAAGCTTTCACAGTAATTGTGTGTAAGGTTACACCACAATTACTGTGAAAGCATACACGCAATTGTGGTGTAACCTTACACACAATTGTGGTGTAACCTTACACACAATTACTGTGAAAGCTTACACGCAATTGTGGTGTAACCTTACACACAATTACTGTGGAAGCTTACACGCAATTGTGGTGTAACCTTACACACAATTACTGTGAAAGCTTACACGCAATTGTAGTGTAACCTTACACACAATTACTGTGAAAGCTTACACGCAATTGTGGTGTAACCTTACACCCAATTGTGGTGTAACCTTACACCCAATTGTGGTGTAACCTTACACCCAATTGTGGTGTAACCTTACACAGAAATTGTGATATGTTCCACAATATTATGGTGTAAACTTACACAATAGCTGTGTAATGTTACACCAGTTTTATGGAGTAACGTTACACCAAATGTTTTACAGTGATGCGAAAACAAACAAACGAACAAAAAAGAGAGGAAAAAAACATTTCGTTTACAACTAGATAACAATATTTTTTCACGAATTTTTTACACCGGCTGTAAAACCGTTTTATTTATCACCAATAAAGATTTCAAAGAGTTCGGACAAAAATAACGTTTTATTTTAAAACTATAAAACAACCCTGGGTAAAAAAAAAAAAAAAAAAGATCGTTTTTATCACAAAATATATCAATATTTTTTCGCGAATTTTTCTTTTAAAAATATAATTTCATACGAAATCGAGTTAAAGATATAAAATAATAAAAAAAAACTTGATTGTTTTTTAAATTATTTATTATCACGGGCTCGGGCAACACCGGGCGGGGGTCAGCTAGTTATTATTATTCTTATTACTACTTTTAATTCAGTTCTATCCAAGTTGCTACGTAAAAATAAATTTTTACAAATTGAGTAATACATTTAAATTTCAAAATAATACTTATGCTTTATTATTACTTTCAAGAAAAAAAAGCAAAAAAATTAAATTAAATTAACTCTAGAACGACGGTGAGGGGCCATTTTGGCCCCTACCAAAAGAAAAAATGTCGATTCGAACCGGATATTTCTTCATACAATAAGTTAAAAGTACACCGCACAAAAATAAGTTAAATAAATAAGTTAAAAGTCCTAAATGAAAATTCTGGTGTGAAATATTTTTATGAAACTTGTGTAAAATTTACCGTCGTTCTAGTGTTAATAATTGAAAACTTCAAATTAATTCAAACCTCTTAGTAATCTCGACGGCTAAGAGCACGAAACCCGACTAAGCTCAAAATTTTTATAATAAAATGGCATCATTGTTATGATCTTACATTTTTCATTCACACTTTTTTTCTTCTTTCTTTTATTAAATAAATGTTAAATGCTATTATAATTTATTTATCAATGACTTTATTAATTACTTTAATCATCTCAATACTAAATCTTAAATTAAGAAAATTTAACTACACAGTATATTATATTTTATAACAAACTAGTTAAATACTTCTTTTAAAAGTGAAATTAATTTTATCTTGTCTAAAACTTTAATTTTTAAATAATGTTAAAATTGCCCTGTGTTTACACCGTGCTCAAAATTCAGTTAACTTAATTAATAATTCGTTAGTTAGTATGAAACATTCCCCGACAGATGTCCAAGATAATTCTTGATAATAACTTTCAACGAAAGTAATACGAAAGTAATACGAAAGTAAGACGAAGATAAAACGAAAGTAAGTAAATTAAATATTTTGTAGTCATATTCCAACTTATTAAACACTATAAAGTATAATTTTAACATATTCCTACTTTATTTTACAAAAATGTTACAAAGTACAATTCTTTTGGAATGGTTATTAAATTTCTTTGGTATCCCACATTTCATTCATTTACCAAACCTTTAAACAAATGGACAAGATAAGATGAATATGATTTACATAAATAAGCATAAAATAGTCACAGTTTCATGATGTTAAGCTAATTCCTATAATTTTTAGTTTCCTCGATTCTTATTTCAATTTAATTGATTTTACTTATTTTATTAATAACACAAAATAAAATACTTAAGAGGACTTACCAGGGCTGAAATAGTGGTTTCTGCTGACAAAAGTTTTCCTACTTATTAATAAAAGTTTCCTTATGAATTTAGTAAAAGTTCAAATTGCGATAGCCAAACTTGAAAGTTCACAAAACTGTAAAATTGAGTGAGTACGCCGCTGCTCCATAGGTCAGGCTACACTATGTCAATAGAGGAACTGCACCGCTTAGTAAAAGTTCAAACTGCGAATGGCCAAATTTACAAATCCACAAAACTATTAAACAGAGTGACTGCGCCGCTGCTCCATAAGCGATTCCACGATGTAAATCGGTCATTCCAACACAATCCCTAGATGCTGACAGCCTTGAAATCATCTGGCAGAACACATAAAACCTTAATGCTGAAATTGTGCACGGTGGAAATTAAAGTGGACTGCCGCCGCACGATTGCTTTGTCCGCCAAAACACTACTAGGCATAGAAGGACTGGACCGCTGTTCAATAGTTAAGATTGCAGAATGTAAATCTTCTGATCAAACCCAAGTGCTGCACGCTGACAACCTCGAAATCATCTGGCCCCACATAAGATCCGGAACGCTAAAACATGTTCACGGTGGAAGCTGAAGTGGTCCGCTGCCGTACGATATTTGCTACGTTCCCCAAAAGCACTAACACCCGCCAATAGACCAGAGAGGAAACTCTGCATGTATTAAATCGAAAAAGAAAATGTCTTCTTTTCTCTCTGTCTGTTTTTCTTAACAACCCTCTGGTGTGTGTGTGTGTGGAGGGGGGGGGGGGCATACGCTAAATGTCCCGTTTCCGTTCTCTAACCAGAGAAACCCAACGCTCCTATAACTGGCTAACAATCGCACAGATTATATAATTTTTAAGCAACAACTGCATAACATTAATTTTAAAGTAACGCTGCCCTTTTGACTCATTTCTTAAAACCCGAGATTAACCCTCCAGTTATTGACAGAGTTGAGTAAGAAACCGAATCTGCCGGAGATTAGAACTGTCATCTGCAGCGACACTTTATTGCTCCAAAGGGGGGGGGGGGGGGAATTACGAGAGATAAGGAAATTTATTACTTAAACGTACTGAAGGTTATTTAAAAAAAAAAACCCACGTCAAAGAAAATCCGTTCCCAGGGAATACTATACCTCACAAGTTGTTGGGCGCACAGACTGCTGAAAAATACCTACCATATGGTATGTTTAACTCAACAGTCTGTGGTTTAAGTATCAAAAGTTAATTAACGTGTAAAAGAAAATATCTTTTCTTTATATAAGATTTCTTTAAATTTTAATAGCACTGTACCCCTTTTAAGTACGACATAACACAAATATACATTAAAAAAAATAGATTCTCTGTAAGAATATGAGGAATTCAAATCTTGATGAACTAAAGGGAAGACAAAGGGAATGTTTAGCAAGCTGAAAGAAGCTATATTGACTTTCTATCAATACATTGAGAAAAAGTTCAATACCTGTTACAGATGATACTAAAATAAATATTTTGTTTAAAGAGATCAAATAATGTTTAGAAACAAAAATTGTTATTGAGAAATAGTTAAATTCAAAGCAAACTTCAATTATTTTTTTTCTTTAAAGTTATATAGACATAAAATATAATAAGCTAATTCAATAATACTTTTTTTTTAGTATGTAGTGCGTGAAACTTTGCTTTATCCATTACCTCTATTCAGAGACCACCTCTCCGAAAGGCCGTATTTTATGGTCCAATGGGTGGTGTCCTTAGAGAGATTTCACTGTATATCTCAGTTTAACGTCTATTATTAGGTACATTTTGACTAATATGCATGTGATTTTTATTTTTTTTTTATTTTGAAAACTCAAAATGCCCACTTAAAATATACTCCGTGTAAGGGTGTTGTTTCTCGGTCAAATAATGATAATAAAAACAAGAAATCGATCCTACAAGCTAATAAAAACGTATAGGCATACAAACACAGAAGGTTCATTTTTTAACAGTTTCATTTGAGCAGTAATACAAACGTAACCGTTCAAACAAATCGTCATATGGGTCAAGCAGGTCACCAAGCAGTTTTCAAATACTGTTCCTTACTTAGGATTCTTTTAAAACATTATGAGTAGTCATAAATTTTTACACTACATTTGGAGTATTAACTTCTATGTCACTTCTTTTTGTGTGGTAACATTTTTTTTTTTTTTTTTTTTTTTGACTGACATTTTAGATTTGTGGCTTGGCAGGGCCATTTACATCGAGTTGTTTTTGATGAGATATATGTTTTAAAAACAACTTCAACAGGTATTTATAAAATGTCAGGCATTATGAAAAAGAAAGAAAATTCATTTTTTTAAAGCCGAAAACCTTCCATAACCCACAGCTGCCAACCCTTACGCTCTTTTGTTATCACATTTTTTAATTTAAAAAAAAATCTCTTATGTAATCGCAGAAAACGTTGAATAAATAAGACGATTTTTTTTTCTCAAAATTAAAAAAAAAAAAAAAAAAAGCATGAAAGTTGGCAGCTATGCGTAACCATTTAAAATAAAATTAAGTAAACATTTTAGAAATGTTTTGCCAATTAGGCAGCAAAGAAATATCACTATAAAAAAGTATTCAGAAAAAGAAAGTTAAAAAATATTTTTTGTCTAATGTGAAATTTTAAAAATATGATTGTATTTCTTTGACATATGTTTAACTCTGGAATGGGGATTTGAGATCTAATTACTGAGAATCCTTAATAGCAAAAACCTTATTCTACCGTATTTATTATAAGATTCGCTGTCAACAGTGCCGCAGAGAGTTAGGTAGAATCAATAGATATTACCCAGAATCCGGCTCTCCTTAAGAGTCCGTTATGTCTCTTGTTTTTAAAATAAAAAAATCCCTGACGGCTCGGCCTACAGGTACAGGTAGATTTCGAAGACGCAAACCGTGGGGCGCCTGTTTGTTGGGAATTGAGGAAGAAATGACCTTTCTGCCATGATGCGACAGTTGGAACCGTCCACTACGAAACCTAACTTGTTTCCAAGCGGAACCGGCAGGGATTTTTTTTTTTTTTTTTTTTTTTTTTTTTTTTTTTTTGCTATAAGGGTTGGTCCTATAAAAAACGTGTCCATATAAAAGTTTTAGATAATATTAAGAGGAGTAATAAATTTAACCGGATTTTATATCTTTAGAATTGACGAAGTTATGAATTTTTTTTCTTCTAAAACCCCCCTTTCCCCCCCCCCCTTTGGGGCCATTTTTAATGATATCAAAAATTTGTCATGCATAAATTTTCGGCCCTTTTCCTAGAAGTAATTATAACTTTAAACGGATTCGATACGTATCATAATTAAGAAATTATGGAGTTTTTCTGTTTTCACAAAAATCTCCCCCATTCCCCCCCCCCTCTCTTGGTTCGATTTTGCCCATTAACGAACTTGACCGAGATTTTATGCCCCTTGATTTTATGTGAGAGTTTGGGAGAGATTTGTGCAGAATTATTGGAGTTATCGTGTCCATAAAAAAGTGACATAGATAGATAGATAGATAAAGTTTTGAACTGGGGGTGGTTTTGGGTTCTGGGAGTCATGATCGGCGTAGATCTGCAAAAATTTTTCAAAAATTCCAACTTAGGGGAGAATGTAATAGGTAGTATTTCTTACGAAATCTACCCAAAAATGGGTATAGCACTTAACCAGTTAAACAATGTCGTTTTCAGTCACTTTCTGGATGGGATGTCTGTCGCTCCGGGAGGGGGTGCAGTATTATATAATTCTGAACATCATAAACAATAATAAAATCTCAAACCTTCTGGGGGCCATCCTTGAATTCCTCAGTGCCCGTAAAAAGCGTCGTCATTTTTGTGTCCATTGCAAAGTAAATGCATAGGACCCAACGACGGAGATTGCTATTAAGATCTTCGCAGATGCTAATTTTTTTTTTTTCTACATTTCGTTAATATAGCGATATTTGAAATTTAAGAAAATGTGTAACTTTTGAACAGTAGTATTTAATCAACAATTTTATTTTCCTATACAACACTTGTGGTCCCGCATTCAAATCTGAATCGGTATCGGGGTCCGCATACACTCTGTGTGGCCCTGACTGTCAATTGTCAATATAAGAAGAACAGAAGAATACAGACCTGCTTGCCTTGCCACTTTTACACAGAATATTGCTGAAGTTTTTATAATTAAACATTCCAGGTTAAAATTTAGTTATATTATAGGTCCTCAATAGAAAAGATTATTTCAATAATAATCACTATTATACATACAATTAATTTTACCACCTCACTCTTCTTCCTTCACGTAGTAAAGCTGTATCTATAATGTTTCATCTTTTTTTTAAATAGACGTTTGACCTCCATAGTGACCCGCAGTGTTTTCCGTGGGAATCGCAGATATCTCGTTTTTTCCGCTTCATTTTCGTTTTATGAGCAATCTACAGACGCTAGATAGCGATAATAGATTTCACTAAGAGTTCGGTGCTATATACGTCAATGAATACTTATTGTGATATATATACGATATTTATTCTCAAAATATCATTATGTTTGATATTTTCGATAATTTTATATTTTTGATATTTAGTTTAAAAATATCATTCTATATGTCCTCTTTTATATTTTCAGTCAAAATAAGTGTAAATTATTCGAGACATTATCAACTTAGAACAGCCATTGAAAGATAAACTGTCTAATTTAAGTAAACAATTATTTACAGTTTTATTAAAAATAATTTTTTCTGGTTTTGGTTTAGCTCAGTTTAAACTACACAACAAATTAAGGAATAAACAAGTTGAATAAACAAGATTTCAAATCCGTTTAAATTTATTATAAATCCTCTTAATATTATCTAAAACTTTTATATTGACAAGTTTTTTATAGGACTAACCCTTATAAAAAAAAAAAAAAAAACCTGCCGGCTCCACCTGCAAACAAGTTAGGATTCGAAGTAGGCGGTTCCAACTGCCGCATCATGGCAAAAAGGTCATTTTTTCCGCAATTCCCAAGAAACAGGCCCTCAACGGTCTGCGTCTTCGAAATCTACCTGTGCCTGTAGGCCGAGCCGTCAGGGATTTATTTTCTTATTACGTATGCCTTGTTTACAGATGAGAATTTTTTTTCGACACCTGACAGAGCTGTATATTTACCATGGAGATCTTGCTTTGCGAATGATTTCTATAATCGTCAACATTTCTATGACTCACGATGATTGAATATTTTGTTTATTCACTTTAATGTATTGAGATATTCGGCTGTTCACCTAATTTTCAGTGAAGTTATCTCAGAATCTATACATTGTTGAATGTAACTCATCTCTCAAGCAAACAATTTTTTTGAACGATCTTTCTAAAAATGTAACTTTTATTCAATTTTATTCGAAAAAATAATTTTGAACAAAAATAGTCGCCTGTCATATGAAAAAAGAAATGGTCAGCCCGTATTTGTTTTCCTCAGTCACATGACTTGCGCTTTTATTACATAGATTATGTATGATAGGAGTTAATAGAATGAAGAAAATTTTTATTAATATCTTTTTAAGTTTTGATTCGATTTTAATAAAATTTGAAATGACACCACAAAATTCTGCAACGATTATATATATATTAATTTTCAAACTATTCGGTTGAGTAGTTTTTGCGCTGTTATATGCGGACAGACGGACGGGTTGGGTTGGGTTGATTTATGACGGCCAATTATCAACACGAGGGATATAAGCCCTACACTGCAAAAGATAATTGTTGATTTTACAGTATAAAACTGGCACCCCAGCTGCCAGTATTATATACGCTACCGCGCATGCGCGGTAGCGTATTACTGCTTGCGCGGCAGCGTATTATTGCTTATTTTGCTGTTTAATACTGTTAATTTTACGGTATAATACTGGCAGCTGGGGTGCCAGTTTTATACTGTAAAATAAACAATTATTTTTTGCAGTGTAGGGGGAGTGCCCTCCGTGGGGGTCTTTTTAAGGGATCCTAACCCGTATTTACGCGAGGTTCGAAGAAAACCACGGAAAACTCCGAACGGTTAGGTCGACGAGCGCGACAGGGGTTGGAACCCAGCACCTCCCGTCTACGAACTTTGAGAGCAGAACCTCTCAGCCACGACAAACGGACGGACGGACCAGACGACGACTATAAGTGCTACGTATTTATATAATTACGAAAGCAGCTAAAAAACACAAGAACAAACGTACATTTTTGTTCAAATTTTGAATTAAACAAATATTTTGTATTTATAATTTTGCTGCATAAATTATAAAATTTTCCCGTCAGTTGATACTGAATCCCACATTTTGTTTTTCAATGGATGTTAAAAGCGAATTGTTTCTGTTTTCAATTAGTTGATCTTCAGCTTCAACTTCACGTTTGTTAAAAAAAAAAAAAGAAAAGAAAAGAAAAGAAAAGAAAAAGACGTTTAGAATATTGTTTTATTAAGTTTTAGTGTTAAGCGCAATATATTGAAGTTTCTAATTTATATGCAAATTTATATTTAGCCCGTCAAAAAAAGCACGAAATACGAAAAAATTCTAAAAGTAAAAATAAAAAGTCGCGAAAAATTTAACAATCGCTGCACAAATTCCAAATAAACTTTATTGAAAAGAGAACAAAATTTACTATATTGCGCTAGAAGATTGAAACCAGATTCCTTTTACTAATGTGGAAAAATCTCAGCAAATCGCGAGCAAACGCTAAAATTTCAAAAATCACAGCGGACAAAATTTAACATAATTAAAAGATTTAAACAGGATTTATTTTACGAATGTCGAAAAACCTCTGCAAAACACGAAAAAACTCTAAAAATCGCATAAAAAATCAGAAAAATTGCTCTACAATTTCCGAATGAACTTATTATACTGCATTAGGCTAAAATATTAAAACCGGATACATTTGCTATAGTGGAAAAATTGTCGCGAATTACAAAAAGAATTTTTTTTAAATCCCATAAAAAATCGCTAAAAATTCAAAAATTGCAGAAGGCAAACTCTACTACAGTGGGCTAAAACATTATAACCGAAATTCGTTCACAAACGCAAAAGAATGCTGAATGGCATTGAAAATCGCGGAAGACAATATTAGTGCTAAATGTTTGAAACCGAATTCATTTTACTAATATCAAAAAATCGCCACGGAACGTCAACAAATGGTACAATTTTCATTGAAAATCGCAAAAACATCAAAAATCGTGGATGACAATTTTTTTTTTTTAAATATTAGATCAATAGTTTGAAACTGGTTATTTTTTCGAATCTTAAAAAATCACACTGAAACGCGAAAAAAAGCTAAAAATTGAATTGAAAATCGCTAAAATATGAAAAAATGCAGAGGACAAAATTCGCTATATTAAGCCAAAAGTATGAAACCGAATTCCTTTTACGAATTTCAATAAATCGCCACGAACGCTAAAAATCACTAAAAATTAGAAAATTGCAACGAACAAAATTTACTATAAAGTGGACTTCTGTGCAGTACAGTAAATGACGGAGAAACCTTTTACCCATTACTAATCTCCACGTGTTGTGAAGGACAAGAAAAAACGCATCGAATATCACTCAGTGCATCTTTGTAAACATCTTAAAACCAGACTCCAGCTAACTCTTGCATCTCAAGTAAAAACCGCAGATGTGAACTAAACTGAATATATCCAGATGGACTCTTGTCGAAACTAACAACTCAGAAAAAGTCCAGATTGCCCCTCTTCAACCTTCAACTGATCCGCGCGTATGTGCACTTCATGTAAACTCATTTAGTATGTAAAATGTAACTGTATCATAAAGACGTCCGTGTGAACGTGTGAATGTATCTTAATTTTAATGTAAAAAGTGGAGCAATTCTAAGCAGTCTCCATACGCGAATTAATTATATATATGTAGCGGGTTAACTGTAACCCTGAACTGTTTAGCCATAAACTTGCTTTAACTCCATGTTAAACATGATCTTTGTTAACTGCAATTTTAACTTTTATTTTATTGTATTACAATTTCCATACAGCTCAACTCAATTTGTAATGAGTTACTTTTAACTGTAACCGCAACAGATAGGCATTCTGTTATTGCCGCTATGTAGCTGAGTGTTGTTGACTCTTGTCGCGTCAGTTCCATCTCATCTCTTACTTGTTTTTCCTGAATAATAATATGTTGTTGTTTTAAAGTAAACTTATGTGTTTCTAATTTATTCTTCAACCTTCACACACATCGTCTGTGTCTTTTCATAAGATGACATGATGACTCTGCAAATATGTCGGCTAGCAAATCAAGCCGCCATAGTGGTGACCCTAATTTAGCAGTTGAACACGCCAAAACCAAGATCCGATGCCATCTGCACGAGGAGGTTTTGATTATTCAGGATTGTTGCTTCCATCATTGTAAAAGATGTTTTTACATCCATCTGCAGCAATATTTCTTAAAAAAACAAAACAAAACAAAAAAAAAACGCGGTGTGCGGGGCCGTGTGCGCGATTAAATGTGTTTGAGCTTCCTGGTGGTCGGTAAGTCCATTTTTTCCTAATATTTTGTCCCCATATTTGATATCGGTAAATTTTTTAGGCCAATCACGTTTATTGATATGTTAAATTTTCTCGCTCTGTCACGGGTGCTATAATTTGGCTCATTTTCACCAATCCTAGAGTAATGCAAGAGTATTTTTTTTGTTATAATATATTGTATATAATTTTGTGTATTTATTTTGTACTGTTAATCGTATTTATGCATATAATTTCCTAATCATGCCGCCGGACGATACCCCAAACGAAAGTGCTGGCACTAGTCAGGTTTCTCATGTAGGCGTGAAACCCCCACCGTTTTGGAAGACAAATCCGTCATTATGGTGTTTTCGCCTGGAAGCCCAATTTGCTTTGACCCAAATAAAATGCGAGATAACCAAATTTAATCACGTGGTAGCGGCAGTTGGCGCCGATATTCTCATCTCGGTCAGCGACATTATTACGAATCCTCCGGGCGATAAACCATATGAATATGAGGCTTTGAAAAAACGACTAATTGATTTACATTCTGAAAGTGAAGAATCGCGAATTCGCACGTTATTGCAGGGTGTGGAGATCGGTGATTTACGCCCATCTCAGTTACTTGCTCAAATGAGAACCCTGGCTGATAATACGGTGAGAGAGGCGTTATTGAAATCTCTTTGGCTTTCACGTCTGCCCACAACTACGCGCAGCATTGTTGGCGCATTGAGCGATGAGTTACCAAAACTTGCTTCTGTTGCCGACAAAATCCACGACTTGGGAGTATTTCCTCAAATAAATAGTACAGCTAATGTTCCACCCACCTTAACCGCCCATGCTTCATCCCCTGAATTTCAAATTGCACAGTTAACTCAACAAGTTAGTGAGTTAACCACGAAAATTAATCAGCGTAGTCGCTCAAGAGAGCGTCGTCCTCGCGAGGGTAATTTCCGGCGCAGACGTTCCAGTGGGCGCTATAAAGAGCCTGCAAATAATCTTTGCTTCTACCATACAAATTTTGGCTCCAAGGCTAGAAAGTGCACATGCCCTTGTGCTTTTCGCACGGAAAACTAGACCGGCGATCGCAACATGGCCATAATCGCGACCGCCAGGTTAATCGCATTCTTTTGGCCGACCCTGCGTCAAAATTCAATTTTTTAATCGATACCGGGGCCGACATTTCTGTTTTGCCAGCAAGTTGCTTTAAAAAAAGCACTGTGGATGAGGGTTTAGTCCTTTATGCAGCAAACGGCACAAAAATACAAACATTTGGCACAAAACGTTTGACCCTTGATTTAAATTTACGAAGAAATTTCACCTGGTCTTTTGTTATTGCGAAAGTGAACCAACCTATTATTGGCGTTGATTTTCTAAAAAAAATCAACTTACTTGTTGACGCGAAAAACAACTGCATAATCGACGCAGAAACCTTATTGTCGTCTCAGGGAAAAGTTGCTCGAGTTCTACCTGAAAGCAGTACCCTAAGTGTTCTTGTTGGTCCTACCAAATTTGACAAAATTTTAACGGAATATCCCGAATTAACTAACCCTTCATGCGTAAGCAAGGAGAGTAAAGCTCAACCCATCTATCACTATATAGAAACCAAAGGCCCTCCTGTTTTTTCTAGACCGCGTCGTCTATCGCCAGAGCTCTTAAAAGCTGCCCGTCAAGAATTTGAATTCCTCATGGCACAGGGCATCGCTAGGCCTTCAAAAAGCCCATGGGCCAGTCCGCTCCATATGGTTCGCAAGGCCAATGGCAGCTGGCGGCCGTGTGGAGATTACCGCCGTTTAAACGCTTCCACTATTCCTGATAGATACCCATTACCCCACATCCAGGATTGTACGCAGCTGTTTCATGGGAAACAATTCTTTACTACCCTAGATTTGGCTCGCGCCTACCACCAAATTCCAGTAAATCCCGGGGATATCCCAAAAACCGCAGTAACTACACCTTTTGGCCTTTTCGAATTTGTATATACTCCTTTCGGCTTAAGAAATGCAGGACAGACGTTCCAACGTTATATTCATGAAGTCTTAAAAGGATTGGATTTTTGCATCCCATATTTGGATGATATACTCATTGCATCAGAAAATGAAGAAGAACATGAATGCCATCTTCGGCAAGTCCTTGATCGCCTGCAGCAGCATGGGTTAAAATTAAATCCCGCAAAATGCATTTTGGCAAAAACTTCTGTCTCTTTCCTAGGTTGTCTTATAACACCTTCTGGTGTACAACCGCTCCCCAGAAAACTCAAGCTATCGCCGATTTCCCAAAACCCCAAACAATTGTTGACTTGAGGCGATTTCTAGCAATGGTAAATTTTTACCGACGTTTCATTCCTCATGCTGCCCACACTCAAGCCCCTTTACATGAGCTACTCAAAGATTCAAAAAAGAATGACAAACATCCGGTACCGTGGGACACGGTTTTGACACAGGCTTTCGAGGCCTGTAAACAAGACCTTATAAATTGTGCAACTCTCTCATATCATGCTCCGCACCAACCGCTAACATTAAGTCCTGATGCTTCGGATACTGCAAACGGAGCTGTATTAAATGTTGTAAATGACAACAAGTTACAACCTCTTGCTTTTTTTCACGTAAACTAAGCCCAACCGAGCAAAATTACAGCACCTATAACAGAGAGCTCCTTGCAATTTATTCGGCTGTTAAACATTTTAGACATACATTGCAAGGAAGGGATTTTATAATATATACCGACCACCGTCCATTAACTTATGCTTTTTCAAAAATGTCAGATTCCAGTTCCCCGCGTCAGCTCAGACACCTAGATTTTATTTCTCAGTTCAGTAGAGACATTCGGCATGTTCCTGGTTCTGAAAATATTGTGGCTGACACCTTATCTCGCATAAATGAGATAGTTTTGTCCAATGTTGATTTGTCATCCATGGCTGAAGAACAGGCAAATGACAAGGAGTTGACAGACTTATTGTCAAATCCTGACACATCTCTCCGTTTCCAAAAACTGCATATTTCCCCAGAAACACTGCTCTATTGTGATATTAGTACTGGCAAGATACGACCATACGTACCAGAAAAGTACCGCCGCATTGTCTTTAAAAGCCTACACGATTTATCCCATCCTGGCATCCGAGCTTCTCAGAGACTGATCCAGCAGAAATTTGTGTGGCATGGGATGGCAAAAAGCACCAATTGGGCACGATCATGCATGAGTTGCCAAAAATCCAAAATCAAACGGCATACTCATAGCCCTCTACAAAAATTTCCTGTCTCATCAGACAGATTCGAGAATGTCCATATTGACATCGTGGGACAGTTACCTCCTTCAGAAGGATATACTTATCTGGTCACATTTGTAGACCGTTTTTCTCGTTGGCCAGAGGCGATTCCAGTGCAGGACATTACTGCCAACACCATTGCCAGAACTTTTGTAAACCATTGGATTGCAAGGTTTGGTGTTCCCAAATTTGTGACTACAGACCAAGGGCGACAATTCGAGTCCCTTCTGTTTTCTTCTTTAAGGAAAATTTTAGGCATCCACCGCATCAGGACTTCTCCGTACCACCCAGCCATGTAATGGCCTTGTAGAACGGTTTCACCGTACACTGAAGCAAGCCCTGAAGTGCCACAACCATGCAAGATGGACAGAGTCCTTACCCATTGTTCTCCTAGGCATTCGCACCTCTTACAAAGAAGACCTTAAGGGTACTTGTGCTGAGATGCTGTATGGCACAACACTGTCTTTACCTACTGATTTTTTTCAGCCTTCCAACCCCTCAGAACTGTCTCGTGTTGATCCTGCAACTTTCCTCCAGCATTTGTGTGACACCATGCATCAGTTAACTCCAGTGCCAACATCAGCACATGCCAAGAGAACTCCTTTTGTGCATCCTTCACTGGAGACATGCACCCATGTTTTGGTGCGCAATGACACTGTCAAAGCACCACTAACACAACCATACAATGGACCCTTTCGAATGACAAAACGCACAGCTAAACATTTTACTGTTGTCATAAAAGGAAAAGACGCAGTGATTGGTATCGACCGTCTCAAACCTGCATTCCTTATTCAAGAGGATTTAACTCCTGCATCTCCAGTGGTAATTAGTCATAACAACCCGCCAGCTCAGACTGTCAGTCAAGACGAACCTGTGGCGGTGGCACCATCTCTACCACCCAAAACAACTACCCGTTCTGGTAGAACTGTGCGGTTTAACCCTCGCTACTTGTGAAGTTGTATCTTGAGTACTTGGGGGGGAATACTGTAGCGGGTTAACTGTAACCCTGAACTGTTTAGCCATAAACTTTAACTCCATGTTAAACATGATCTATGTTAACTGCAATTTTAACTTTTATTTTATTGTATTACATTTTTCATACAGCTCAACTCAATTTGTAATGAGTTACTTTTAACTGTAACCGCAACAGACAGGCATTCTGTTATTGCCGCTAGTAGCTGAGTGTTGTTGACTCTTGTCGCGTCAGTTCCATCTCATCTCTTACTTATTTTTCCTGAATAATAATATGTTGTTGTTTTAAAGTAAACTTATGTGTTTCTAATTTATTCTTCAACCTTCACACACATCGTCTGTGTCTTTTCATAAGATGACATGATGACTCTGCAAATATGATCGGCTAGCAAATCAAGCCGCCATATATATAATCAAGAAGAATATATAGTTTTAAAATGAAAATGGATCTCCGCTCATTATCTGTGAATTTGTGCATCATTATTAATAATATTTCTATTTCCTAAATATAGTGATCTGATGACGAATCAAATGGATAAGTATAAATATTACATTGTGGATAATATTCTTCGCGCGATGGTAAATTTCAGGTAAGCTGAATTAGGTTTTTTACTGTTATCAAAGCTGAAAATTAAAATATCTAAACTGATCTAACAATTTAAAAGAAATGAAAATTATTGTGCTACCGAAGGTTACAGCAGTAAATTCCGAATTCCTTTTAGGAATGTCAAAAAATCGCCATGTAATATGAAACAGCGCTAAAAATCGCATTGAAAATTGCACTAAAAATCGCGAAAACTTCAAAATTCCTGGAGGACAAAATTTACTATCACACGATGTGTATAACTCGTGTGATTTATTTACCAATTAGAATAGTTATGTCAAAATTAATTAAGTGAAAATTTACTTACCTAATTATTTTTAACCTAATTATATTAGGTTAAAATTTTGAAACCGAATATCACAAGAAATCGTAGCGTAATACAAAAGAAACGCTAAAAATCGGTAATATAAAAAAAAGTGTTTATACTTAGCAGTGCATTCAGTTCACCCATGAAAGGATATTACTGGAGGAATATCCATCCAATAAACCCGTAACACTTCACCTGGGAGCATGGCCGTCCGTAAGAGAGGTGGGGTGGACAAGGAAAAACAACTGACCGTTACTGAAGTTTCAAATTTAAATTCAAAAATTTCATTTTTTTTCCCTCATGATTTAAAAAAATGCATAAGAAGAAAATTTACTCCTCAAATGATTTAAAATAATTAGAGGAAAATGAATTAAAGGTCTTTAGTCAAAGAAGCCCCCATTCCTCTGTGTCAGTCTGCCCCTATTCCCCCATTCCTGAGTGTTTTCCCCGAGAAAAAATCAAAGAGTCCCAGTTCAACTTCTGTATTAACATCTCATCACACCAAATGGAGCACTCTCAAATTAGTCATCACAGCATTTAATAAAATACATCTTTACGGCGAAATTGTAAAAAAATCAAAATTCATTCTTCTGTGGCTATTTTTAACAGACGATATTACTGAAAGAGCTTTGTTCCAAAGTCGTGCAAATGGTTATAAACCCATTCGCGGAAGGCCACAAATAATGGATTTTATCCAATTAGAGCCTCATATTTGAAGTAATGGCGGAATAATCAAAAGGGAGAGATTAACCTCTCGAAAAAGCGGGAACAAAAGTTTTTGGAAACATCTAGAATCGTGTCGAAAAAGAATAAAAGACGTTCTATCGAAATGAGAAGTTTACTGGCGCAATGCCGAATGAAAAGACATGGACGCGTAGGAAAACCAATTAGATCTTTTAAAAAGGGAAAACGATAAAAAGAATAAGATGGAAAATAGTAAATTAAGTGAAAAAATTTTAGAATAATTTTAAGATAGCGTAACTATTAAAAATATATATATTCCTCAAATGCCCATGGTTGCATATCTGCTACCATATGTTCAACTTTAATTTTTAGCACGAAATTTCATAAATAAAGTATATTCTAAATCATATATCTTCTAATCCAGTGGTTCCCAACCTTTTTTTAGCTGCGCGCCACCAAAACATCTCTAAAATGATGATGCCCCCCTCCCCCTATAACATATAATTCTCATAAAATTTTAAAAGAATTTACTCCTGAGTAAAAAACATTTAACATTGATCCTGAAACGTGCCGAAGGTAATGGATGAATCAAATATTTTTTATAATCATCTGATACTCCTCGTAGTTTACTGGCACACGGTCGCTACGTACGCGTGATGTATAGAGTGCTCAGAATTCTTGAATAGAAAAATCAATAATTTTGAATAAAACATTTTTGTCATATTTAATCACAGAATTTCTGCAATTAAATTACTAGTCAAGTCGTAAAGTAATTGTTAAATATACACTTGAATAGTTTCATGTGTAAAATTGATTTTCATGTGACATATTGCAGTGCGACTCATTCAATAAATAATCGAAAAAGTTGTTTAAAATTCTAAAATACTTATAAATCAGAAAAATTATAAAGATTTTTTAAATATATAAAAGTATCTAAATATCTTAAAATATTTTTTCTATAATTATTCTGGTAGCATTGTATTTAAAAGTTTTGAATGGATACTTTTTAAAAATTGAATAAAAAACTATTTTTTTTTTTTTTTTTTTTAATTTGAATGTGTAACTTTTATTTTCAGACTACAACATTACTATTAGAAAAACAAGTCAGAAGGTATGGGTTCACAGAAATTCTGAATTGTCCCCTTGAAAAGTTAAATTGCTCCCCTGAAAAGTCAAATTGCCCCCCTATGGGGCGTACGCCCCCCGTTGGGAACCACTGTTCTAATCCCATAGGCTCAATGATAATTTTACCTCTATTAAAAGACCATTCTACATGGATCTCCCTCCATGAACGACGAATTTGTTTGAAGAAATGGAAACAAATTCCGTTCTTTGTTAAAAATGTAAAACAAAAATAATTTTATTTTATTGTATATGGAATTTTTAAAAATTTGCACTACAGTAGTGCAAATTTAAAAATTCCATATACAATAAAATAAAATTATTTTTGTTTTACATTTTTTAACAAAATATTAAAATTTATTTTTATCTATAAATAGACATAATTAAAAAGTAAATCAGGAATGAATATTTTAAAATTTATTTAGAAGTATTATTTCTAAGTTTAAATATAAGTATAAATTTCAAGTATAAAACTTTTTTTATTGAGCCATATTATGGAAGTATATTCTATTATAGTTTCTATTACATTTAGTATGTTTGTTCTACGTGGTATATACTATACTAGCTGATCTCGAGCAGATGAACTGCGCTGTAATTTACTATATATTTTTATTAGTTAACTTTTTACGTAGAATTCTTTAAATAGAAAATTTATAGCTGTGCGAAAATTTTTATTGCGGGTTTTGAATTTTTGACAACAAAACAAAGAAATTTTATACGAAATGGCTGTTATCTTGTTGGTTTTTATTAATTAAAAATAAACTTATTTAAAAAAAGGATTACTTGATTTTCCTCCGCAATATTTTAATACGTCTGCATGTAAAATTTCACGATCAAAAATGTGTATTTCTTCTAAATTGTGTATATTTTTAGAAAGATAGATTGAGTTACAAAATTAATTTTTATATGCATTACATAAACAAACCACTCGCTGCCATCGGGGAAAAATAATAAGTCTTTTTTTGCTACTACATATGTGCTTTAGTGTTATATATATATATAGATAGTACACAAAATCAAAAAAATAAAATATATTTTCTTTTGAGTGTGTGCGTGTGTAAAATTGAATTAAAGGGAAAAAATAAAATTATAAGAAAAATTTGGATATATATATGTTCATAATATGTATATCTTAGTTTAAATGTGAATACATATTTTATTAACTTTTAGGAACAAGGAAGAACGGCGTTTATCATTGACCTACATATGAACCAAAACGCCAAAGATGCATTTTTTGTCTAAGAGGAATTTTGTCTTTAATCAAATGTGAAAAATACGACGTATTCCTATATATAAACAAAGAAATAAATTGTTTTAGGTCTACCACATTTAAAAATTTAATTATTTGCACAAAACGAAATAATTTTGAAATGTTGTAAAATCCTCCGTTTTTCACCCTAATCTGCCCATGGTAGCATATGTGCTACCATACAGAAATTCTATAAAATATACCAAAATCTCAGTTTTTTTTTTCATATTTTTATTTTATTTGACACACAACAGCATAACTAACACAAATAAATCTTTTTTCAATAGTAATTTCTGGTAGTGGGCAGTAGAGGGATATATATACTTTGAATTGATAGGAAATATGTCACGTCACAACAGGGCTGCGTGCTGCGTAGAGGGCATCACTCCTGTGTGATAACTTTCTGCATAAGTGAAGAAAGGGGCTATAAATAACAACGAAAATTCCGTGACGTTAGTACGGATGTAAGCTATGGCTTTTTATGAGTCTGATTACACAGATACAGTTTCGGGTAATACATACTTTGAATTGATAGTAAATATGTGACGTCTCAACAGGGCTGCGTGCTGCATAGAGGGCATCACTCGAGTGTGATAACTTTCGGCATAAGTGAAGAAAGGGGCTATAAATAACAACGAAAATTCCGTGACGTTAGTACGGATGTAAGCTATGGCTTTTTATGAGTCTGATTACGCAGATACAGGTTCGGGTAATACATACTTTGAATTGATAGTAAATATGTGACGTCTCAACAGGGCTGCGTGCTGCATAGAGGGCATCACTCCAGTGTGATAACTTTCTGCATAAGTGAAGAAAGGGGCTATAAATAACAACGAAAATTCCGTGACGTTAGTACGGATGTAAGCTAGGGCTTTTTATGAGTCTGATTACGCAGATACAGTTTCGGGTAGAATTTTTAGGTAATCTTTTTTTTTTTTTTTTTGACAAACGTGAGACCTTTCTTTAGAATAAAGAAGGGGAGGCAATTTCAGAAAGTGTTTTAAAATATGTTTTATCGTGCATATCACAAGCATAATTTTTCTTTTCATTGTACCTGTAGATATGCGTTTTTAGAGAAAAGTTATAAAATTATTTATCACACACGTGACAAGCTTATATATTTACACGTTTTTGTTTAACTTCGTGCGTTGCCTGTCTGGATCGAAATTGACAATTGATTTTTGATCCACTCCCGTAGAATTGATTTTCTCCAAATGTTGCACCCAATCGCAATGCGATATTCAAATGTTTTTAGTGCTATAGATTATTAGAAGGTAGGCTCAGGGGTAAAAATAAATGGTTCACACAGTCGAAAATTATTAGGGATACAACGTCTAACAAGAGCAAAAATAGTTTTGCCCGAAACCATGTTTATTATAATACAGCAACAATATAGTTTTAACTGTATAAGAGTTACGACAATAGTTAAAACAAGAATATTGTACAATACACGTAGATTACTCATTATTTTAATCTGTATTTCTTGTTTCATTAGCACGTGTGCAGAGATAAATTTCCAACGCATCTTTATAGGAAAATTCTTCGTTGCATACTTCGCATACGTACGGTCTCTTTTTCGTATGAATTCGAAAATGAAAGTTCAGAGCAGTGTTGGTTCGAAAATCTTTCCTACACACTACATAAATAAAAGACTTTCCCATATGTAAACGGCGATGATTTCTGTAGGCAATACTTTGAGAAAGTGCTTTGTTGTAAATGTCACATATATATAGTGTTTCCATTCCATGCCTATGATAATGCTCTTTGAGTCTTGAACTTATGGAAAATCCTTTATTGCATAAGGTTTTTCTTGGGCACGACTGTGAATATGCGCTTTCAAATAACCCATTGTAGAAAAGCTTGCCCCGCATATTTCATAAACCCATATCTGTTTTTTCGTATGTATATGCGTGCGAAAATGTTTTCTCGGATAAGAATTTAAAATAAATCGTTTATTATACACTTCACAAACTTTCTCTGGCCTTTCTTTAGTATAAATTCGACGATGGAGTTTTATTAGTATCACAAATATGAGATTTTTCTTTTATGTGGGTATAAAGGTGTTTTCTTAAATTTCCTTTAGAAGGAAAACTTTTATTGCAGATATAACAAAAATGCGGTTTTTCTTTAGTATGTGTAATAGCGTGTCTTTTCAGGCTAGAATTATCAGTGAATTTTTTCTCACATATCTCACAGACATAAGGTTTTTCGTTAGTATGAATACGACGGTGCCTAGTTAAGCTACCTTTATTAGAAAGGCTTTTACCACATTTTTCACAAACAGACGATTTTTCTTCAGCATGAATCTGACGATGCTTTTTTAGTGACAGACTGTGAGAAAATAACTTGTTGCATACATCACATACGTGGGGTTTTTCTTTTATATGGGTATAAAGATGTTTTCTCAAATTTTCTTTCAAAGAATAACCTTTATTGCAGATATAACAAAAATGCGGTTTTTCTTTAGTATGAGTAATAGCATGTCTTTTAAGGCTAGAGCTATCAATGAACCTTTTTTCACATATTACACAAACATGAGGTTTTTCATTAGTATGAATACGACGGTGTCTAATTAAGTTACTACTTTCAGAAAAGTTTTTACCACATTCTTCACACTTGAATGATTTGCTTTTTCTGTGAGCACTCTTGGTCATACTGTTGTTTCCAGAAAATCTTTTTCTGTTTTCATCATGTATAAGAACGTGCCTTTTCATGTTGCTTCTTTCAGAAAAAGTTTTATTACATAAACCACAAACAAAAGGTTTCTCTTTTGTATGTATCAAAAGATGTCTTTTTAAATGTGATTTGTCAGAAAAACTTTTATCGCATGTTTCACAAATTTCTGGTTTTTCATTGGTGTGGATACGCATATGCCTGAGTAGATTAGACTTCTCCGAGAAACTTTTCTTGCATATATCACAAACGTAAGGCTGCTCTTTTGTATGAACTCGTAAATGTCGACGCAAATTGTTCCGTTGAGAAAATCTTTTTTCACAAATGTCACACATGAAAGGTTTTTCTTTTGTGTGAGTACGCATGTGATGAATCAGTACGGGTTTTGCAGAAAATCCTCTAAAGCACACGTCACATGTAAAAGGTTTTTCTTTTGTGTGAATGCGAAGATGACGTCTTAGACAAGATCTGTCAGAAAATGCTTTATTGCAAAAATCACAAACGTAAGATTTTTCTTTAATATGAACATGTAAGTGATGTTTCAAAGAGCTGTTCGTATGGAAACTTTTACCGCACTCTTCACAAACGTAAGGTTTTACTTGTGTATGAATATGTAAGTGAATGTCCAAAGATTTCTTGTGGTTAAAACTTTTTCCGCACTCTTCACAAACGTAAGGTTTTTCTTTTGTATGAATACGAAAGTGAACTTTCAAAATTGCCTGGGTACTAAAACTTTTTTTGCACACAACACAAACATAAGGTTTTTCTTTGGTGTGAACACGTAAGTGAAATTCCAAAGAGCTCTTCCTGCTAAAACTTTTTCCGCACTCTTCACAAACGTAAGGTTTTTCTTTAGTATGAACACGTAAGTGAACTTTCAAATTGCTTTTCCATCTAAATCTTTTTTTGCACACATCACAATTGTAGAGTTTTTCTTTAGTATGGACACGTAAGTGAACTTTCAATTTGCTCTTCAAACTAAAACTTTTTTTGCACACATCACAATTGTAAAGTTTTTCTTTAGTATGGACTAAAGAGGGAATTTTTAAAGAGTTCTTCATACTAAAACTTTTTTTGCACAAATCACAAACGTAAGGTTTTGCTTTGGTATGAACACGTAAATGAAATTTCAAATATCTTTTCTTACTAAAACTTTTTTTGCACACTTCACAAATGTAATTTTTTTCTTTGGTATGGCTGTATAAGTGAAGTTTCAAAGAGTGCTTCCTGTTAAAACTTTTTTTTTACACATATCACAAAAGTAAATGTTTTCTTCGGTATGAGAAGACATACTCTCTATGACCATACAGTTCCATACATTAACTGAAGTATCAAAATATAATGGTTTACTTTATACTGATATAAGAATTTAGGCTTCCTGTGAAACGTCTATACGTGAAAAATTAGATTAATAAAATTTGAAGTAGTTAGAAGATTATGCAGTAAGTAAAAACTGAACATCTATGTTTTCAGACTTTTATATAAGTTTAACTATTATGTGACATTCTTGGAACTTAGTATAAACGATCGTATTCTGCCTTACAATGCAACAGAACGCATTACAACATGCTATTTTGTAACTTGAAAATAGTTCTAATTATCATTAACCAACACATATATGTAATTGTTTATATTTTTATTCTTCACTAATTTACTGAATTTTCTTCAAGAGGTCTTAAAAGTTAATTTGGATGTTCTTTAAACTTGATATTTTTTCTCTTCACCAGCAAACCCTTCTATTTCGATATCTTCAAAAACTGCAGTATCTGAAATAAAGGAAATAGAATTAAGATTTTTTTTTTTTCAAATTATGCATTAAATTGTTGCACATTTCACTTCTTTTTTTAACCTGTTAACACCCAAGATATGTTAAAGTATGAATTTTAGGTATATATATATATATATATATATATATTAGTATGCGTTTAGAAGACTTTTGTTTAATTTTTATTAGCTTATTCCCCAGCGGTACAGAGGAGTGAGTAGAAATAGTTGTCTTAGAATGACAAGGTTGCAACTGATAAAATAATCTAAAATGAGATCTACTGAGTGCCTTTCGTTTTTTCTATAATTTTTGATGACATAGAATGCATTGTAACGCGTATTTAGAGTATTTCAAAATGTTTTAACGACAGTGTTGCCTACAGATAAATTAAAATTGATTCTCTCTTTCTCTCAATAGAATAGGTCTTGATCAAAGCCTGGGCCGACTGGGCAGTGTCGTAAGAGCTTCCAAATTTGATCGAAATTTTCTTAAAGCTGATATTTTAAATTTGTTTTGACCCTGTACTTATTATAATCAATATTTTGTACTTTTAAAGTAAGATGAATTAAGAGATAAAAGATATATTTATCCAAATATGTATGTTTATGTTCAGAAATGTATTCTAACTAAGCCAGCCAGGATATCATTGGGATAGCTCAGAAGGAAGAGCGTTGGCACGGCAAGCCAAAGTACTCAGGTTCGAGTCCTGGTCCCGGCATTTTTCGCTCTGTTGAAATAAATCTCAACTATGATACTCCAACCATTGGATATAATTTATCTAGTTGAAAATACTTTACTTTGTTCATTATGTATTCTAAAGTAACGAAAATGAACAAAGGAAAGTATATTCAATGAAATTAGTACTGCAATTCGCAGCCTAGTTCAAGAAATAAGAGTGAGATATGTCAGCCAGGATATTGTCGGGATAGCTCAAAATCGCTCTCTCAACGCTCGTTGAGAGAGCGTTGGCACGACAAGCTAAAGTACCCAGGTTCGAGTCCTGGTCCCGGCATATTTTCGCTCTGTTAGGGAAAAAATCTCAACTATGATACTCCAACCATTGGGTATCGACATTTTTTTAATTTCTTCTGACAGTGTAGGTAGTGATGATGAAAAAAATCTTGTGTGGATAAATATACTAAAAATACCAACGTTTGACGCACAATAACATTGTATAATAAACAGACGCACGTTTCATGAGTATCCTGGACTCACTTCCTCAGTGTAAATAAACTTAAACCCTATTGTATCCCCCCAAAGACATGAAAATGAATCTAAAAACCCAAATGAAAAACAACAACATACCGAGAAACTCCTCCAATCTGATTAAGTCGGTTGGTTGGTTGTAGAGGATTCACTATGACAAAGTAACTCAACCCAGAAAGGTGAGATGTACGGTACACTTGAAAAATCATTAACCAGGGAGTTACCAAATTTATGAATATAAACTGCCTCAAAGAAGTCTAAATCTAATGGAGTGTTACATTTCTTAATAATAGTGGCTGAGTCGAAGTTAAAATGATGTCCCTCACTCCAACAGTGACAAGCAATAGAGGACTTTTGTAATTCTTTTTTCTTAATGTAATTTCTGTGTTCATTGAGTCTGAAACGGAGTTGTCGTTTAGTCTGTCCTATATAGGACAAACCACATTGACATTGGATATTGTAAATGCCCCAAAAGTTTTGATGTGAAATTTTATCCTTTAACTGTGAAAAATTTAGTTTATTAACTGGCTTAAAAACAACCTTAAAATCATATTGCCTTAAAATATTAGCTATTTTATAGCTAATGCTATTGTGAAATGGTAAAATAATGAGGTTAGAAAAAGATTCTGGGACATCAGAAGAAACAAGATTACTATTTTTATTTAGACAACGAAAAATTAAACGGTTGATATAAGTCAAACTAAAACCACGATTAATAGCAACAGATCTAATATAATTCAATTCTGTACCAAGGGAAACATTATCAGAACAAATGGAAATTGCTCTATTAATAAAGAAATGAAAAGCCGAGGCTTTGTGAGAAGGGGGGTGACACGAATTAAAATGTGGAGGGAGTAATTTAATTTTATAAATTTTCCATTTTATTGTAGATATGTTGATGATTCTTTTGCACTCTTGGACCTGTCTATTTCATCCATTGATAACGTCTTAACTATTCTAAACTCAATAGATCCTGTTATTCAGTTTACATATGACGTTGAAGTTGAAACTAAATTGTCCTTTATTGATGTGTTAGTCACACGTCAGCCTAATACATTTGATACCTGTGTATACCGGAAAACTTTTGCAGTCTCACTCCCCCCTCATTTTAATTCGTGTCACCCCCCCTTCTCAGAAAGCCTCGGCTTTTCATTTCTTTATTAATAGAGCAATTTCCATTTGTTCTGATAATGTTTCCCTTGGTACAGAATTGAATTATATTAGATCTGTTGCTATTAATCGTGGTTTTCGTTTGACTTATATCAACCGTTTAATTTTTCGTTGTCTAAATAAAAATAGTAATCTTGTTTCTTCTGATGTCCCAGAATCTTTTTCTAACCTCATTATTTTACCATTTCACAATAGCATTAGCTATAAAATAGCTAATATTTTAAGGCAATATGATTTTAAGGTTGTTTTTAAGCCAGTTAATAAACTAAATTTTTCACAGTTAAAGGATAAAATTTCACATCAAAACTTTTGGGGCATTTACAATATCCAATGTCAATGTGGTTTGTCCTATATAGGACAGACTAAACGACAACTCCGTTTCAGACTCAATGAACACAGAAATTACATTAAGAAAAAAGAATTACAAAAGTCCTCTATTGCTTGTCACTGTTGGAGTGAGGGACATAATTTTAACTTCGACTCAGCCACTATTATTAAGAAATGTAACACTCCATTAGATTTAGACTTCTTTGAGGTAGTTTATATTCCTAAATTTGGTAACTCCCTGGTTAATGATTTTTCAAGTGTACCGTACATCTCACCTTTCTGGGTTGAGTTACTTTGTCATAGTGAAGCCTCTACAACCAACCAACCGACTTAATCAGATTGGAGGAGTTTCTCGGTATGTTGTTGTTTTTCATTTGGTTTTTTAGATTCATTTTCATGTCTTTGGGGGGATACAAATACAATAGGGTTTAAGTTTATTTACACTGAGGAAGTGAGTCCAGGATACTCATGAAACGTGCGTCTGTTTATTATACGATGTTATTGTGTGTCAAACGTTGGTATTTTTAGTGTAGGTAGTGTTCCCCAAATGATTACCAGGTACTGAGCTTCTTTTTGGCTTTATCAGGATCTGTAAATAAACGTTAAAGTTGAAACTTTCTCGCAGTTGTCTTGTCATTCCAAGACAATAGAATACTGGGATACACGCAATATATAAAAAGAACCAATAAGACGAGTTAACTGGATATATAGAGCCAGAATAAAGCTGTCCTATTGTAAGGACGGACCATTCTGGACAAGAATGGAACAGCGTTTTTTAATAAATGTCATTTTCCTATGAAAACATCCTTAATAACAGTCTCTGGCTATCTAATAATTGTCGTGTCCCCAATATCGATTTGAAATATCAACTTTAAAAGTACAGTCTCGTAGAAGATTTATCTTAATAAGAAGAAAATATATTGCTCAATTTTGGGAAATTTCAAAAATAATGCCTGAAAAAAATATCTGTGTGCAAATGAAAGAGATTTCAGGAATTGTATCACAGAGGATTGAGTTTTAATTTGAGAACAACTGTAATTTCAACTGAATTTTCAACTAATTTTTGAGAAATATATCTGTAAAGGATGTACAGAGATAGGAATATTGTGACATCATCTCACCTTATCTGCAAAATTCTTAACGATTCGGACCTTATGCATCGTAGAAATTCGCTTTCTGGTATTTTCCAAAAAACGTTTTCACTCCAAATTTTCTTGCTAAGTCGACAAGTATGTTACAGTTATTGTTGTCATGTCCACTAAAGTACCGTGGCACTTTCCTAGAAGAATAGCACCAAAGCCTCAAGAGAGGTTATAGTTATTAATCCCGTCCACACAATTTTGATTTTAACCGGAAAAGACGGACACTCCCGGCTCGGTACCCCTCTCTCACTTACCTACCTCCCAGCGAGAGGACAGTTTACACCACTGATTTTACGTGCATGTCTGTAGCAGCAATATGATGTCAACAGAAGTGCTGTCATTTCACTGAAGCCACCCTCCAAAGCAATGACCGTGCTCGATGCTACTAAAATTTCAGCGTTCTGGTGGAAACGATGTGATGTACAGCATCGTGTGCCGTAGATAATTTGTTACAGTATTGATATTTATTTCAGCTATTGATATACGTTTAATTAATAAATACGGTTAGGAGAAGATGATTTAGCTATCGCACATGTTCGAGAAAATTCAATTAGTGGGTCATTTAGGGTCACTGCGGGTAAAGCTAATTTTATTTTATCTAATAAATGGCTTTAACGATTTTGACTAAGTTTTGTATCCTACAATTTTGTGATACAAGAAGACCATTGGACTGGATCGCATGTTCAAGAAAATTTCATTAGTTGGTCATTTGGGGGTCACTATGGGTCAAATAAATTTTATCTAAAAAACGACTAAAACAATGTTGACTAAATTTTATATCCTACCGATATGGTGTACGAAAAGACTATTGGGCTGGGTCACATGTTCGAGAAAATTCAATTAGTGGGTTATTTTGGGGTCACTGCGGGTCAAGGTAATTTTATCTTATCTAATAAATGGCTTTAAGGATTTTGACTAAGTTTTGTGTCCTACCTTTTTGGGATACAAGAAGACCGTTTGGCTGGGTCACGTGTTCGAGAAAATTCGATTAGTGGGTCATTTGGGGGGTCACTATGGGTCAAGTTAATTTTAACTAAAAAACGGCTCTAACAATTTTGACTAAATTTTGTATCTTACCGTTTTGAGGTACGAAAAGACCATTGGGCTGGGTCACAGGTTTGAGAAAATTCAATCAGTGGGTCATTTTGGGTTCATTACGGGTGAATGCACTTCATTGTGAATGAAGGTTGAGACAGTTGTTGAACAGTTGACAGTTAACGAAGTTGCAATGTTGGCAATATTTCGCCAACTTCGCTAAGTTTGGTGAAAGTTTTGCGACATTGGCGAGATTTAGCCGGAAAATCGACTTTCAGGAATACTAATTCCAAACCACATGCTTACCGTCAAATGAAAGAATGTGTCAAGTTTCCGCATTTTCGCAAAATTATGGCGAAATTGTGGCGAATGGCACAATACCTCTTTACATTTCAACCAAATTGATATTCTGTGTAAGGTAAATCTTAATGTGGCAGTTCAATTAAAAGTGACACATGCATAAAGATTCATTATTTTATTTTATTTTATTATTTAAGTTTAATAGAGGCTGCAAAAAGGATTCTAAATCACAGCAGTTAGCCTCTTATTAATAGAGCGGCTAACTATTAGATAAAACAATCAGGTAACAAGTTTTTATTTTATCAAATCTAACGGCTTTGCACGCATGGTTGAAATATGGCAAGTGGTATTTATGTACCAATTAACATTAGGAGAAATTATACTTTTGCAAATAATTTAAATATTACTAAATTAAGTCGCAATTTGAATAAACGTCATTTTTGTACCGCATTAGGTGACTGTGAGACTTGAAATAATGCGAAAATCGTCATTGCAATTCATTTGAATCCACAACCTTCAAAGATAATATACAATGCAGTGTATTTGGAAATTCTGTTTATAAGCTATCGTTTAGTGGAAGATTTTTTTTAATCAGTTCAGTAGTTTCAAAATTTATTTTCTATAAACAATCAAACGTTTCTTTTTACAATATTAATGTACCTTTATGCACCATAAAAATCAAAACAACGAGAAATAATAAGTGGGAAAACATTAGTTTACTATATTTAATTTTCATTTGTGCACGGCTAAAGGCTGATACAGTTTAATAAAAAGGCTGAATATGAAATACTTCCTTTCTTTATTGGAAATCATGTTTATTTATTACTCTCATTTAAATTAATTATAATGTTTGCTCGTACCTATGTTTATCGCACTGCTCAGAAAAGTTGTTCTTAACATGATATGAAAACTATCTAATTTTCCTTTTATTTTAAATTAAAAAAAAATTAACTAAAAAGACAAATATTGTTTTTGTGCATCTTAGTTATTTATATGCCAAATTTAAAGTTTCTAGTCTGACATTTTTTGCGAAATCATAGTAAAAATATAACTGTAGAACTTTTTCTTCCCATTTCATTTATTTGAAAATCTTTAAAATAGAGGCACCTTTTTAGGAGCATCACGTCCCATAGAAATTTACATGTCGAATTTAAAATTTCTGGCCTCGACAGTTTGGGAGTAAAATCATAATTATAGAGCGCTTTCCAATAGTTTCTTTCTTTTAAATATCAAATACTTTGATGAACGTTCTTAATCATAGACCTTACAATATACTAGACCCCACATTGGTAACCTTTTCGTTGACCGACATCAGAGGTGCTGGTGGTAGATTTATTCCGCCAAACTGGTTTTTCTCCCGCCAAAATCTACTTGGAATTTCCCCTAATTTCCCGCCGAAACTTTATATTGTGTCTGTGCTCTTGTTGTTTTTCTAGAGATTGACTAATATTGTAATATTTTAAATTCCAAACAGTTCTTTTAAGAACTTATTAAATCAAAATGCCACAAAATTGGGGGGGGGGGGGGTAATTATTCTTTTTTGTAAGATTTCTCATGTGAAATTGAGTTTATTACCTAAATATTGATTATTTATGCATTTTTAAAAACCCATTGATATTGTACCTGGCAAAAGCATGAGCTTCATTTTTACAGATTTTCTTATTATAATAAAATTTTAGAATATCTACATAATTTTTTAATTGTTTTTAGGTTAAACCATTAATAGGTAATAAAATGCATCATTTTCAGCTGATTACATCAAGTGTTTTTTTTTTTTTTTTTTTTTTTTTTTTGGATAACATGGGTTACTTTTTAGAAATTTTTTTCAAATAAGAATTTGTGATTAAGCAAGAGCTTAATTGTCTGCCATTTTGTAATAAAGTGATAAAATGTAAAATACTCAATATATTAAAATCATCGAACAAGTTGTAAAAATTTAGCTATGTTTAATTTTTAAAATTCTTTATTATACTTTATATAAAGAAAATTTCAAAATTTATTTTTTTAAGAGGACAGTACAATAAGTGATTCCTGTCATGTGACAATATTTTTCTTCTTTCAAGTGCTGCGGCATCGGAAATTCCGTTCAAAATGCTGACGGACTTTTCTGAAATATCTTCTGCTTTTATTGAAAGCATCTTTTGATTACAAACTTTCTAAATAAGAACACCTGCCAATTTCATACATTTCCGATCACAAATTAATGAAACAATTTCCTGACGGCTCGGCCTACAGGCACAGGTAGATTTTGAAAATACAGATAGTGGGACACCTGTTTATTGGGAATTGCAGAAGAAATGACCTTTTTGCCATGATGCGGCATTTTAGACCACCCACTTCAAAATCTACCTGTGTCTGTAGACAGGATTTTTTTTTTCTTCTTTCGAGCTATAAGAGTTGGTCTTATAAAAAAACTTGTCAAAGTAAAAGTTGTAGATACTATTAAGAGGATTTATAATAAATTTAAGCAGATTTGATATCTTGTGAATTGACGAAGTTTTGAATTCTTTTCTTCTTAAACCCTATCCCCCCCCCCCCCTTGAGGTCATTTTTAATGAAATCAAAAATCTGTCATACATAAATTTTTGGCCCTTTTTCTAGAAGTATTAATAACTTTAAACGGATTCGATACGTATCATAATTAAGAAGTTATGGGGATTTTTCTGTTTCCACCCCCCCCCCCCCCTTTGGTTCGATTTTGCCCATTATCGAACTTGACCAAGATTTTATGCCCCTTAATTTTGTGTATCAGTTTGGAAGAGATTTGTGCAGAATTATTGAAGTTATCGTGTCCATAAAAAAGTGATCTAGATAGATAGATAGATAAAAGTTTTGAATTGGGGGTGGTTTTGGGTTCTGGAAGTGATGATCGGCGTAGATCTGCCAAAAACTTTTCAGAAATTCCAACATAGGGGAGAATGTAAATAGGTAGTACTTCTTACGAAATCTACCTAAAATCATAAAGTAGCCATTTTGTATTTGAGAAGGTTTTATAGCATCTAATTATGACAGCAAGTATTGTTTAGAAGTCAACATCTTCAGTAGTAGCCGGTGGTTATTATTTTCAATAATTGTAGAGAGAGAGAGAAAAAAAAAAAAACACTTGAGAGTTAAACTTAATTTTTTATAGCATCCAAAAGTTGCAAATTATTTCTTCCCAGAAACTTATGCAAAATAATAGTTATTTTAACAGAGAAACAATTACACAAGTTCTAACTTAGTAGATTGAAATATCCTGGAATTTTTATTTTTCATACCAAAAAAAAAAAAAAAAAAAAAAAAAAAAATACTGTGCATTTGTATATTTTTTTTTATATACATGCGTATATGTTATCTATCGATGTTTTCCGTTTGATTAAAAATATTGTAATACATTTATACTTTCAATTAAAAAAAATATATGTATGTATATATGAAAGATTGCAAAAAATATCCCTTTAAATTGGAACATCAAAAGCAAAACAAAAATTCTGGATTGCCTCAAAAATATGTTCTATAGAAGTACAGTAGTATTGTTAAATAAAGACAGTATGTGATTCCAAGTTTTCAAAACCTATAAAATACATTATCAAATCAAATAATATTTTATAACATGTCACTGCTAACTTTCCACAAATTCTTCACTTTTGTAAGAAAAAAAAAGATACTGTAAATACTGTTCGATTTTCTGTTATTTTAATAATGCCTGCAAAATTTAATGCATTTTTAGAATTAAAAAAAAATCTGACATTAATTTGTTACATTTCGTGAAATGATTGTGTCAGATTGAAGCTTTCCAAGCAGAAATCTCGAAATAATTTGTGTTATCGTACTTAATATCTTATATCACTAATAAAAAAATATAATTTAAGTAGCATTTATTACAAGGACAAAGCCATTTTATAACATTAAAATAAAATACAGCAGCAAAAACAGAAAAGAAAATCCATCCAGAAGATTAAACAATCCTTTTTTCACCATGGGTGGGACTCTCATAACTTATTTCTATCCTTCCTCTTTGAGATTAAATCCTAGAAGGAGCAACAGTTTCGTTTTGGTTTGTTTACGTTTATTTTTATTGCGAGCAATGGCGGATCCAAGGGGGGGGGGGGGAGAGAGATCATAGGGGTCATAACCCCCCCCCCCCCCCTAGAGCTCTCTCAAAAGGTGTAAATAAGACTTGGTACCAAGTCTTTTTGGTACCAAGTTTTACGTAAAACGGTATTGCAAAAAAAGTTTAAAAATTCCGTTTAAGGCAGGTTTCCGTCTTAGCTGGTATTCTAAATATTTTATATCTTTTTCTCTAGGGCCATAAATTTTCCGTCTAAGGCAGAATTCCGTTATAGAAAGGTTTCATTTGTCAAGTTTTTATTTTATTTTTTCAAATATTGGTATGTTTTTTTTCAATATTCCGAAGAAACAGAAACGCTTTCAGTTTGGAGTTTTTGAGAGTGTGTTTAGTGTAAATATATATAAAGTAAATTAAATCTCAGGACAACGAAAGTAGAAATACATATACAGTAAAACATGAGAAAACGAAACTTGCCGATAACGGAATCCTTTCTTAAGCGGAAAGTTTATTCCCGGTGAGAGAATGTAACATATTGCAAAGACTGAAATTGTCTAAAATGAACTTATTTCATCGTACCTTTTAATTCCGCCTTATCAGGTTTTATTCTAATATATATATACCTATGAAACACAAACAAAATTCATCCCTCACGTTCATGCATGACTATTAGTTTTATAAAATCTATATTATTTATTATACTTCAGCTGCAGCGATTTGAAAAGTGTAAGGCTAAGTTTTACTGCATTTTGAAATTATTTTCGCAATATAATTTCATAAATCTAAAGATAAAACAGTCTTTAGATTTATGACATTTTATTGGGAAAATAATTTCTAAATACAGTAAAAGTTGTTAATATGGAATCGCATTTGACGGAGGAAATTTTCGTTTTAGACAGGGTGTTATCTTAAGAGGTATATTGCCTGTTTTAACTGCAATGTGTACTTTTGATGAACCATAAAAATTTCTATTTAAGATCAATGTCCATTACATACAGATTCTATTTTCACAAGTATTTTATTTGTAAATCCAGTTTACGTAAAGTGTATTGATTTAAAAATGTTTGAGCTCATGAATAATGTTAATCTAAAAATAGAAGAAACACAGATATAGAATATTTGTATGAAATATATCAGTTGATTCAACCGCACGTAGCACGGTGTCAACCTATACAATGAGAATCTCATTCATCATTCCACCCCAATTTTCTGGGAGAAGAAATATTTTTACTTTCATTTGCGTTTCAAAAAGTCTGCTAAAGATGGTCCCCTTTTAAAATAAATCCCTTCGGGGAAGAAGGGCAATTAGGATGACAGTTTAGACAAATGACTGTGCTCTGCTACAGTTGACTTTCGAGACTACAAACACCTTCCCAATTGCAACAAAAAAAAACATTTTTGCCGATAGAGTTGTGCAATACATATAACTATGATTTTTCACTATTTGTAAGCTATTTATTTACATATTAATAAAGAAAAACATGGAAAAATAATTGAACAATCACAATTTTCAAAAACTTAGTTTCTGAAGAATTCTCAATGAAATCAAATTAAATGTTCTTATTAAATTGAAATAAATGAAAATATCTTATCCATGAAATATAATGAAGAATTAATGGTCAAAATACATGTTAAAAAAAACTAGGGGATTCAACACGGTCTTCCCGTGTTACTGAATATAGGTGAACACCATTCTTTTAATTGAAAATGTAACAGATTTTTTTTACATTTAATATATTTTTTTTTTTTTTTTTAGATTTTTCACTAATAATATCAATATTGGCCTCGTGCCTAGAGTTAACAGCAGAAGAAATCGCTTAGACAGCAACATTTTGATTCCGATAATTTCAATGATTTAAGTGCGTAGTTCGATTGCATCTCCTTTATTTATATATTTATTTATTTTATTTAGTGATGAAGTTTCAATATTCGTTATGGAATATAAGCCGGAAACAAATGCTGAACTGTTTATATTAATAAAAGTGAAGTATTAATCTTTCACAATCGTCTTTAATTATTTTAACACTCAGGAAAAATCATGCGTCAAAGAATAGATTATGTAACACTTTCCAACACTCCTAAAATAACTTTTTGCAAATTTTTACGGTAATGTGTAAGGTGATATCTAACTAAACAATTTTGAAAAATAATAACATAGTTAAATATCCAATTTCAGGAATTACCAACACTATTCGGAAAAATAACCGAGCTCTTTTGTGCAGCACTATATAAGGATCTATAGATTTGTATATATACTAAATAGAATGCTAAATTTGAGTTCAGTTAGGAAACGCGTAGCACAGTTTAAAATTCCCCTTCTGCAATTTCCGACATTAAACGGAAATGTACTCGAAAATTTTTGTGCTGCCCTGTATACAATCTATACACACCAAGTAATAGACAAAAAAAAAAAAGAGTTAAATTTAAAAACGGGTTCAGCAACTGAAAAAACATTCCCAGGAATTATTATTAATAAGCAGTACTTTAACCGAATTCTTTTGTGTGTCCCTGTAAATGAACGATGAAAGCAAAAAACAGTATTCTATAGTATTCCTCTTGTAATCCACGTTAGTGATATATATCAATTTTAACAGGTTTGAAACAGTGAAACATTATTAAAATAAACTGCAAACGATTTTTCTTCATAGACCGTGATGTAACGTAATTATTTTGAGTGTCTCTGTAAGGAAAAAAAAAAAAAAAACTATAAGTGCTGCACACTTAATTTTCAATATGGACCATGCCACAGTAAGCCCCAATAACACATATCAATTGCATGAAGATCCGAGTATATTTACGCGAGTTAGAGCACGGATAGACAGACGACAGACAGACAGACAGATAAACCGAATTCATAAACACTTTTCAACTATGTTGGAAAGTGTTAAAAACCATAAAAAATGAGTAAATGGCAATACAGTTTTCAAGCAAATTACGATACAGTTTTCAAACAAATAGCATTTGAAAGTAGATTTTTTTCAATTGAAAATGTGCGACGTTTAGAAATTAAAAAAATTGCAGTAGCAAAAGTCGCAAAACCGAAATTTTCATTGTCAAATGTTGCCATTCGCAAAATGACTTCAGCGTTACGCACGGACACGTTTGTCCTTTATAATATAGATTGTATTAGTAAAAAATCCACAGAATTTAGTTATTACGCTTTTTTCTCTTTAATTAAATAAATTTATTGGCATCGAATTATATAGTTATTTTATCTAATTTGCCACTATATTACATTATGTCATGTATTGTAAAAAAGGGTTTACAACTTTAATAACCAGCTTTAAACAATGGATTTTTTTCTGCATTTCAGTTTCTGCATTTAATATTGCATTTGATATTGAATTTAAATATAAACTGAACAATTTAAATATGAACCTCTCAGGGTTAATATTTGAATATTTCCATAATATACCCTACCATAACATAACCTAATACAATAACATAAGGATAAAGCATAAATGCATGAATGAAATGCATGAACAGCACAATTTTCATTATATCTGTCACTCTTACATACTGATTTCCAACAGGTCAAAAGTAATTAAATTTTGATTCATCTAAAAATATTCTTTGAGACCAATAGTTTATCATGCAATTTTTAAAGTTTCTTCAAAAATTCAAGTTTTTTTTTTTTTTTTTTTTTTTTTTTTTAATGCGGCTTTTTTTCTGCTCCTGGGTTGCATTTTATTGTTGCATTTAACTGATGAGTAAATTAAAAAAAAAAAAAAGATTACTACGAAATGAAAGAAAATATCTTGATTAAAAAGAATTATTTCAGTGAAAGATAAAACAACAAGATATGTTTAAATGAGATTAATTTTTCAGTACATTAAAAATATCTTACGTACAAATTAAATGTACATGAAGCATTTTCAATATTATCAATATATTGGCATTTAAAAAGTAACAAGTGATTATTGTTTATTTAAAGTCATAATTATAACAAAAATAAGAAAATCAATCTTAAGTTATCAATTATATTATAGCACAATTGAAGTTTATGATTTATGTTTGTTATCCTTTTGGTCCGTGTTGTTTTTTTTTTGTTTTTTTTAAACATATTTAATTTATTTGTATGGATGTAAAAATTCGGAAACGCATTGTAGTGGAAGGCTGCAATTGATTATTGAAAATATCATTTTTAGGGTTTCGTTCATCTCGCGAAACCCTATTACTCCCGCTTCGTTGTCTGTCCGTCACAGAGACGGTTCTCAGAAACTATGTAACTTACAGTCATGAAATTTTGTGTACTTATAGCTAAATACGTATTATGAAGCTCAAAATCGTATTATTTTTAATATGTAGAGATAAAAAACCAAAAATCTAACAGCCTTTTTCTATTAAATTTAAACATTTTACGTTGTAGCAGTTGCCAACAATTAAAAATCCACAATCAAATTATTTCTACAATAATTAATTTTCTTTTGAAAGATTTCCACGTGAAAAATGAAAATGAAATAAAAAGTTTCACCAATTGAAAAAAAAGATTAATATGACATCATATTGGTAATAAAAAGGAAATTTTCAAACCTTTGTCAATAATACAAGGAGTATGTGTAAATACAGAAATTAACTTAATAGGACGTTATTAGAGAATTTAAAAGAAATTAATCTGACTTCTAACATTTTGAAAGTCTCTATACAACATGTTTAATTTTGAAATTGATATTTTTTTAATATCGCATTTAGTCGCCACATGACAGATATTATTATGACAGAGTATAATAGCGGGCTTCGCCCGCTATTGGACTGGTTCAGATTTTCGAAAAAACGAGAAAAATAGACCGGTAAATTATTACTTTATAAAAAACATGATTTTTTTTTTTTTTTTTTTTTTTTTTTGAAAATGAAATTTATTCGGATTTATTAAAGGAAGGATAAAGTGTTTTGAAAGGAATATTAAACGAAACCATTTGTGCTATCTTCGATCACACTTACCCACTTGTTGATTATTTTACAAGACTAAAAAAGTGAAATAAAAAACTTGCATTTTTATCTGAGAAAAGACGTTAAACTTTTCAAATTCATTAAAACGCACACTACTTATAAAAATCTTTAAAATCTGTTTTCGTAAAATAAGAAACTATAGCCATGGTATTTACATTTATTTATATTATTAAATTTAAAGCTTTTAAAAAGAAAAGGCTTTATTTTTAATTAAATACTTGGGGGCTCTGTTTCCCGATAGCTTACACCTGACAACCCCCTGAGGCATGCTTTAAGCGTCACTGTAAAATTCAAATAAATCATTTCATTACAATCATTTTTAAGCACATTACAAAATACTCGATTTCATTAGTTTCTATATCAAATAATCTTTTTGTATATTAAATTATCAATTTTCTTTACTCTGATTTACTTGCAAATATGCAGTTTAAGTACCTGTACGTTACAGAAATAAAATCTAATGATTACTGAGAGAATAATAATAAAGCATTTTATTTTAATGGATGAAAGGTCTCTTTTTCTTTTGAGAATGACGTCATTATCACCACGCTTCTGTTTGAGTTTTATTGAATACCTATTCTGATTTCAAGAAAATAATGTGTAATTTTCGGAAACATTTTATTCGGTGTATATAAAATTTATTAAAATGAAAAAAAAAAAAAAAAAAAAAAAAAATTGTAGGAACTTTACGTGCAGAGCTAAAGATTGGTGAATATATACGGACGCAATCATACTAAATTATTTTATTTCCATAAATGAAACTGGTCTTTTCTTTTAAGAATGGTGTCAGTTTTACCATCCAAACCAAACTGAGAATCCAATTATAGGTTATCCCTTGAAAACAATTCTCAAAAAGAAAGAAAGAAAAAAAAAATTCCTGCTCAACATTGTGCGAAACATTCTGTCTAATTTACGGATTCATTTTTAAACACAAAAGAAGAAATTAAAAAATAAAATTGGAATCGAACATTTTTCTTGTTTGTTGTTTTATAAAGGAATTACTTATCGAATTATAAGCGATTGTTGTCAGGTGACGACAGTTATTTTTCTACTTTCCCGCGCTATTCCGTCTGGAAATTCGGTTCAAAACTCTCACAGTATTTTCTGAAAAACCTTCAGTCCTAATTAAAAAGTAGAAAACACCATTCGATTACTTAGTATGCAATGGTCGATCGAGGCAAAATTTGAGACCTATTTAGGGCCCTTCACAAAAATCTACATAATAAAACAGCTCCTTTCACAAAAATCAATTTAATAAAACAGAACCCTTCACAAACGTCAATTTAATAAAATGGATCTCTTCACAAAAATAAATTTGATAAAATTGGACCCTTCACAAAATTCTTTATAATAAAATAGGCCTTTTCACATAATTCCTTATAATAAAATGGCGCTTTCACAAAATTCTATTCCATAAAAACTTACTGTTTACTAATTATTTATTATTTTGTGACGTTTAAAAATGCTTAATTTGTAAACAACAAGTTCACCAGAGAGGAAAACTTCAGCAAAATGATTTTAAAAAGTTTTTTAATAAAGGCTTGGCTCGAATTTGAGTAAATAGATTTCAACTTTCGATACAAAACGTTATTTTTCACAAAAAATATAATACATTTCACAAAAATAACCTTTGCTTTTCACAAAATGGGTACCAAAATGGGTACCATCGACGCCTAGTATCTGAATAAAAGCATCGGCCAATTTCATGCGTTTCCGAACAAAAATAAATTCAGAAATGTGTCAGAAAATAGCTTCTTTGAATATGAGAACAACCTTAATGCAGTCTTTTAAAAATATTAGTTTTATGAATGTTAATACAATGTTTCTTTAAATATGACGTCATTTTTAGTTGTTGAAGCATTATTCTGATTGGTGAATTATGATCAGACAAAGTGAATTTTATGTTGTAAAAATATATTTATTGTTATTACGATACTTAAACTAAGTATTTTAATAACTTATTTAGCAAGAGGAGGAGCAGAAATTTACTGACATATTAAAAAAAGCTTTATTTTTATTTTCTAACATTTCTAAACATAGTAAATTCTATGTAAATCCCGATTTGAATCTGGGAATTTAACTTGAGGAATGTTATATTACTTTTAAATGCTAAAGGTGTAAAATTAACAACATAATATAAATTAAAATAACTTTTATTGGTTGTTTTACATGTTTAGACTCTTTCCGAGTCATTTTCAAAAACAAAATGAGAATATTCTAAAGCTGCACGGGCTTTGAAGTTATTATTTTCATGTACTTTTTTTTTAAATTACGCACGTTATCTATTATTTTTTACTTGATTGTTTATTTTCATATCTTTGACCATGGAGTAACTCTAGCCACAGTTTCGGTAAATTAAAAGATGCCGCATTGTTACATATTGTATTTTTGCGCGTGAGTATCTCTATGGTTTCTCTTATTATGGATGGATAGTATAGACTGGAGGGAAATATTATTTTACTTTCATTGAAATTTATTTGGATGGTTTCTTCTTGATATAATCCTGCCAGGGCTGTAGTTTTTCTATTGTGTTTAATATCAGCTATATGCTCTTTTTTCTGCAATTAAATTTCCTGCTGGTCATGCCTGTAGTAATTCTTGGATCCGTCTTCTTTAATAAAAGGTTAAAATAATGGTTTTAAAGTACACCATATTAATAAATTAATCATGGATATCACCAATAATAAGAAACCAGAAAAGAAAGGTGATTCGCAAAAATACAAACTTTATACTCTACAATATTATCCAAGCTTTTTTGAAAAATTAAAACACCAGCCTTAAATGTTTCAATTTTCAATATCTGCTTAATAACCAAACCTCCTAAGAAATTAAAGAATATCATTTGCAGTATAATTGACCCAATTAATTTTGAGAATTATTCAGGAGTATATGAAATGACAGGTAAAACAGAAATAGCGGCTTAATGCCTTATATGATCACAAGTCACACCGCTGGCATGTTTAGCTATCTCGTGGGAATAAAGCAAAGATTTTCCCTTCCGGTTACAAATTCTTAAACGTTAGCCCAAAAATATTAATGCGACATGAATGACCAAAAAAGAAAAATGAAGTAGGAAACAATGTTAATTTTCTCTCCATACATAAAATATTTTTAAAATGAAAACAAAGAGAGAATCGACCAAACAAAAACTTATTCTTGATTCAGTTATTCGTACATAAATATACATACGTGCAAATCTATATAAATCATGCATTCTTCTAAATGGAAAACATATATTTGTCACGTACCCCCCCCCCCCCCATTAATGCATCAGAAAATATGCGATTTTAAAAAAAATATTTAGAGTGCCAGTGCAAACTTCTAAGCATACGTTAATAAAACATTTTAAAGAAGTTTATAATTAAGAAAGTGTTAATTGAATACAGTTTAATTAAATATGTCACTTATTCTGTATCATAAAATCGAAATGAGTTTTCTATTTTTTTTTTTTATAAATAAAATACATTATCGAGTCATACGTGACTCGCATCGCGTGACAACACGTTTTCTCCTTGCTCGCGGTGTTACGGCGAGAATTCGGTTCAAAACGCAGACTTTGACAATAATTTTGAAAGATTTTCTTCCTTTACCAAAAAATAGAAAACTTCTTTCGATTAACTAGTTTCTGAATAAGAACACTTCCCAATTTCATGCGTTTCCGAAGAAAATTTGATTAAAAAATATGTCACAAAGTACTAGTTTGGATTTGAGCAAACTTACCATATAGCCAATTATAATTAGCTAGATAAGCGGAGAAGGAATAGTTTTTAAAAATTAATGATGGTTTTAGAAAAATAAAAGTTCTATTAGATTTTTAAATATTTTGTTTTAGAATAGAACAAAATTGTATTAATTTATTTTAATTGACTGTCAAAACGACAAAATTTAAAAGTTTTATTAATTGAACAAGCTTTAAGATTAGCCTCTTAAGGCTCAAATCCAAAGACGCTACTTTCTGACACATTTTTAAATTCTTTTTTGTTCGGAAATGCATGAACTTGGCAGGTGTTTTTATTCAGAAACTGTGTAATTGAAACACGTTTTCCATTTTTTTTTTCTTTTTGATAAAGACAGACGATTTTTCACAAAGGACTGTCAAAGTCGACGTTTTGAACCGAATTCACGCAGCGACAGCAAGAGAAACGCGAAAAATGCGTCGTCACATGATCAGAATTACTTATAATTCGATAAGTAATCTATTTATAAAAAAATGGAGGACCAATTTCGATTTCAAATCACTTCCATAGTCAGGCCTGCCAATTGTATGCATTTGCGTTTAAAAATGAATCAGAAACTGTGTCAGAAAATTTCGCGTTGTTGAGCAGGTCATTTGAGAACAACCTTAAATAATAACTCAGCATTTTGTTTCTTTCTTTAAGGCTGTTCTCAAATCCAAAGGGGCTACTTTCAGACATATTTTTTAATTCCTATTTGTTCGGAAACGTATGAAATTGACAGATGTTCTTATTCAATTAATTTCAGAACCACCTTATTCTACTGGGGGCACTGTTCTCTACAAATTACGCCCGCCAACCACCGTCCAGATATCGCAGTATCTAAAAATATGGTATTTTGCGCTGTTTTACGCAATAAAACCCAATTATAAAAGATTGGATGATATTAAACAAGTAAAAATGACGTCATATTTAAATAAATATTGGAACGCATGAAATTAGCAGGTGCTCTTATGCAGATACTATGTGATGGAATGATGTTTTCCACTTTTTGATAAAGGCAAAATATCATTCACAAAATACTATCAAAGAAAAATTTGTGGTCACATGAAAACAATCGCTTATAAATATATAAGTAATTCGTTGAAAAAAAATGGTCAACACTATTCGATTTCAAATAGGCCTTAAAAGTAAGCCCATGAATGTTTCAGAAAGTTTCGCGTTGTTAGTTGGGGGGAAATATTTTTTTGACAACCGCCTTAAAAGATGACGTCGCGGATACTCAGATAACTGACATCAATCTCAAAAGAAAAGGTCATTTTCATTTATGGGACAAAAACAATTTAGTATGATTACATCACTACGATATCATATCCAGTAACGTTTAGTTCTGCATATAAACTTCCTACATTTGACACATTCTATTAAAAAAAAAAAAAAGGAAAAAAGAAAAAACTTTATACGCACTGGATAAAACGTTTCTGAAAATTATATCATTAAAAAAAATCATATTAAGTATTCAATAAAACTGAAATATTAAAAAAAATGATTGAAGTAAATTATGCACTAACCTAATCTCAGAAAAGTGGACTAAGGTAAAGTGTCCTAAAGCTGATACCCAAAAAATAGCTCCTAAAGCTGACATCTTTAAATAAAACAAATATTTAAAGCATTACCAATTTTCTAAAATAATTTAGAATAGAGTTTTTCTTTCCTCTTTACCTTAATTCTAGTAGTGATAATGACATAATTCCCTAAAGAAAAAATGCACTTTCATTCATAAAAATAAAATACTTTATTATTATTGTGTCAGTAAACATAGGATTTTATTTTTGAACGTACAGATACTGAAATTGACAAGATGTTTTAACATAAAAAGTACAACTCCCTTAAACAGATAATAATGCATTATTGTTATTATTATTTTTAATCTTGTTAAATAATAAAGAATTATGTTTAAATCTATTATATTTCAAATTATATTTACACATTCGGGTTTTCTTTGCAAACTCTTAATGATTTGTGGGGAAAAAAATTAATTGAAAAAGATATATTATGATTAGATCGGTTAAAGCAATAGTTTAAAAAAGACAAAATGTACATGATTGCGATTTGTTTTGAACAACATAATTATATAATTATTTTTATTATCTATATTATATAATTATTATTATATTCCATTATTACGAAGTTTTGTTACAGAAATATATAATTATTATTGTATTCCATTATTACGAAGTCTTGTTACAGAAATATATTTGATATAATTTATCAAAATAAATAAATAAATAAATAAATAACAAATTTCCATAAAAACATAACGGCACATAACACTACAGGTGCATTTTATTTTTTTAAAGAAACTGTAAATTTTTGAGAAATTCTTTGCTACAACTTACATGCTTACATGCTTGTAAGGTATTGTAATACATAGGTACTTCATTTTCTTTCCATTGACAGCCACCACACCCCTCGCGCATACAATGTGCTGTGTAAAAAACTGGAGGTAACTCTTAGGGGACCATACTTAAATGAAAAAGAAAAAGTTTAGATCTCTTTCTCTGAGGATCAGACGCACCAAAAGTGAACCATTGTTACACATCCCTTGACAGCCAGCCACTCCCCACATGACCCAGACCCTGCTGGGTGAGATTACCCCTATCAGTTGAATCTGGCACGTCTCAGGGCAGGCCATTAGTTTTCTTTCTATTAGTTCTCACAAGAAGAAAACCCCTTACCAAGAAGCAGATGCTCCTGCTCTGCTGGACATATAATGACCAACGTTTTTGTGAAGACCTTGATTTTATCAGAAAAGGCATCTTTTCTAAGAAATGTTATGGGACCAGCTCTTTTGGGGTTCCTATTCATTACAGGGCCTGGGGCTTTTATTTCCTGTGATCCCTTTTTCTGACTGGTGCCTGTTGACTGATAATATAGTTGTGGGTGGAAATAACGACAACGAGTCAAATAGCAATTTCATTCTATTCTTTCAGTGTTTTCAATCGAATGTACCAGTCCAAAACATTTTAAAAGCTGTATTAATATTAGTTTTATTTTGCTCGTCCTTTTGTAAAGGAGTAAAAAAAGAATGGTAAGTACATTTTAACATATGCCAAGTCCTATATTATTGTGCACTATTAAACTCAGTTTCAGCACTATTTTTGAATATAATTTTTTGCCTGATTTAATCGCAGAAAGTTTGAGTCGAAAATAACATATTAGGCAAAGTTTTCTAATCTGAAATAGTGGTTCCAGACTTTTTTTCCAGTCATTCTATCTAAATAAAAGGTTCGTTTCCCCCTCTTCACCATTATGTATAATGTATATATATTTAATAAGTTAAGATACAAGAGCCTCTTACTTATAATACGTCACTGGCTTGCTGGCAGTTATGAATTGTTTTAAATCGGCCAATTAGTATGAGTGCGAAATCACTGCATTAAAATTGGTATAAATAGTGATAACATATTAAACATTTTCATCATTTATATAGTACAAACGAAAGTATATTTAAATTTGTTTACGGTACATATACCGTCCAGTTAAATTACGGTATATATACTGGTCACAAAGTTGCCAGTATATGTACCTTAATTTGTGACGAAATTTTTTTACAGTGTAGTCTATTTACTTTTTCGTAAATCTTCATAAAGTTTAAAGACTGTATTAAGACGAAGGGCTTTACTAATTTGATAAAAGCTGGTTAGCCAGAAAAAAAATTCTAGTTTTCAATAAAAAAATATTTACCACCCCCTTAAAAATGTTGCTAAAAATAGTGAAGTATTTGACTGTTAACCGCTGACATGCGGCTAATACGATTATAATACCGTTATTAGTAAGTTTAAAAACTTATTTGAATGCGTAATTAATATATTTCACATAAAATTTCTTTTTGCTCTAATTGGTAAGTAATCTATCTATACTAATAAAAGAAAGTTGTTTGTGTGTGTGTGTTAGAGATAAGTTCGGGCTTTCTTTTCGGAGACCGGGCCCACCCGAGTCCGGCGATTTTAAATCCTCCGAGCCCGCACGAGCCCGAAACATTTTGTGTCTTTAGAGCCCTTGCCCGATACCGAAAAAAAAATTGCATACTATTTAAAAATTGTTTTAAAAGTAATATTTCATTTTTTTAAAAACTTCGTACAAGAAAATATCTGTTAATCCCGCGCACATAATTAATTTTATGGAAATTTACATTCAAATTTATCAAAAGATAAGTTTGGTATCAAATAAAAATATACTTCTTTAAAAGGATGTTCATATTTTTCTCTATCAACAAGCAAATCTGATGGACATATTAACAAAGTGCGATTTATGAATAAATGCATGAAATTTGCAAAAATTATTTCTATGCCGAAGGATCGAACAACGTTTTCTATTTCCTATAAAAGGTGTATATCGTAAATTATAATTGATTCCTTAATTAAAACAATATTTCGTTTTCCTGAAAATCAGCTTAAATTAAAAATTTGATACCGTTATCTGAAAGATCCTGCGCTTGTATAGGAAAAGTGGAAACACTGTTCGATTGCTTTCTATCAGAATACATGACAATTAAGTCTACTTACGAATGAAAATGACTTCGTAAATGTTCAGAGCAGAGTTTTAGCATGAACATGAACATATATCATGATTAAAAGTAGAATCCTTAACGTTATTTTCATATGAAGAGCGATTATGACTTTCACACAATATAATACTAAAAATATTGCAACTTAAGCTAATGCTGATTGACTAAAGATAAAAAAGATATTAATTTCGCGTCAAATCTCTAAAAAAAAAATAAATAAATAAATAAACTTTCCAATTAAAAAATATCCTACTGTTACAAACGAAAATCTACCAATAGATATTATTCGTGCCCATTGGCGCCATATCACCTAGTAATCAGTCGCGTCGCAAATATCGTAAATTTATTTTAAAGTATCATTATAAGAAAAAATAAGATTTCTGTTCCCCCTTCTATTCATTCTGATTAAAATAACATTAAAATGACTTGGAATGGAATATGTCATTTTTTAGGGGGAAAAAAAGTTTTTTTTTTTTTTCAATATGAGAATAAATAAAATTGTCAGTTTCAGAAAGAATGAGCCCGAACCTGCCCGGGCCTGGTTCGGTCTGAGCCTGTCACATAGTCACATCTCTAGTGTATGTGTCTCTAGTGTGTAGTGTAGTGTCTGCGTGCGATGGCTAGCGAAATCTACCGCACGTAGAAGTCTGAAAATTTCAATGCGGATAGTACAAGGCAGGTCCTGATGCCACGAATATAGATTTCATTTTTTTAAAGGATTAACTGTTATTGCAATGTTGTCCGATTAATTAAACTGTAAAGATAATATTAACCTATAATAGAGTAAAACCTGCTAAGATGGAATTAAAAAGGACGAGGAAAGATTCCGCTTTAGATTGATTTCCGTTTTAGCAGGTACATATTTTATTATTGCTTTCTTTTTGCCAGAACCATGAAATTTTACTTTTAAAACGGAATTCCGTTATAGACAGATTCCATTTTCACATGTTTTACTGTATTTGAAAACTGTTTCATTAAGAAATCTATAAAGAGTTGTGACTGTGACCCCCCCTTAAATCGACGGCTGGATCCGCCCTTGATTGCGAGAATGAAATCGAAGTTTCCAAGAAAGCGATCATCGCCAAAACAGACATTTTTTAAAGCGCCAATCCGAGCTGATCCTGAAACCAGATTTTCAACAATATAACAAAGAGATGTGGTCTCTAGTAGATTAGACTTAAAATCCATCAGTATAAGGAGTTTCTTTAGTCTTAAAGGATTCAAGGGGATTTTAGAACATTTTTCGTTCTATCAGGTCGTTTGTACAGATATAAAATATAGCCTATTTTTATAATATAAAACGGCATCATTTTTATCCCAGGACAAGATTTGAAATCGTTTCTGTAGTACAAAAGAATTCGTAATTTAAAACCCTATTCTATTCATTTCAGTCTTTTAAATTTCGAAAATGTTAGAATATGATCTGCCGGCGCATTTACATCTTGAAAGTAAAAGCCATGTCAAATTTCATGTATCTAGCAATCACTCTATCAACTGCAAATAAATCATAATCACAAATCATCATGTGTTTTACGTTCCTGGGTGACAGTGTTATCCTGAAAGAAATTTTGGATTCGGTTTAGTGGGTCAAAAATAATTTGGATTTTAGAACTTTTTTATTCATTTCCCTATTTTAAATTTAATTTTTTGCTTAAGAAAAAGCTACTGTGCGCGAGCATTTGCAACTTAAAAGTAACCCCTGTGTCGAATATCAATTTTCTATCCCTATTAATTCTAAATAAATTATAATTTAGAATCATAAACGTACCGATAATTTCAATTTTTTAAATTTCAAATTTTATAGAAACCATTCTTTGCGAGAGTTTACATCTTAAAAGAAACCACCATGCAAAATTTGAAGTTTCAAACCCAACAGTATCACAGAAATTGCAATTTTAGAAAATTTTTTGCTCCTTTTAAATTTCGAATTTCTTAGAAACTGCTCGGGTACGATCAGACCACTTACGTATTAAAAAGGTTATCCATGCCTAATTTCAAGTTTCTATTTTAAAATTTAAAAAAAAAAAAAAACATAATTCAGAACATTTTCCTCTCATTTCAGCATTCTAAATTTCCAGTTTTTTAGAAACCTTTCTTAGCCGGTCATTTATGTCTTAAAATTAACCACCATGCCAAATTTTAAGTTTCCAGCGACAAAACTATCACAGATTTCGAAACTTTAGAATGTTTGTCCGGTCTTGTACCCTTTGAAATTTCGTTTTCTTTTTTTCTTTCTTTTTTTTTTTTTTTTTTTTTTTTTAGAAACTATTTTGTACCAGCGTTTAGATATTAAAAATGACAGAAATGGCAAATTTTAAATTTCTATCCCTAGTAATTCCATATAAATCGCAATTTAAAATGTTTTTAGAATGTTCACAGTTTTTTTTTCAATTTCTAAAATTCCCCCTGTTTTCTAACTGTCCTGATGCGAAATTTACGTCTTAAATGTAACAGACATGTTAAATTTCAGGTTTATATTCCTAAAAATTCTACACAAATTGTAATTTAGAACTTTTTCCAGTCATTTCACACTTTTAAATTTCGATTTTTTTAGAAAACAACAACCATGCCAAATTTCAAGTTATTAGGTCCTTCAATATCACAAAAAGGGCAAGTTTAGAATGTTTTTTGCTCATCCATCTACTTGGGAAAACTGGCTCTTACGTAAAATATAGTCTATGTCGGAGCAGAGACACTTTTGAAATTCGTTCGGTAGTTCTAGTAGTTTCTCCTACAAACAAACAAACAAGCACGTAAAACACGTTTATTTTTTATAATATTAGTATAGATGCAGAGATAAAGTTATATCTACCAATCAATGAAAAATAAACTAAAAAAAGTACATTAAGTTATGTATTCAGTATTCAGCTCCTGGTGGCCGACTATTGGACATGTAAGCAAAATTAATACCCAATGGTCGGCCACATTAAAATTAATTAAAACCAACAAATTTATTTATTTTTGATACTCAAAAACATTAGTTTATTTACCCTGTTAATATTCAAGCATTATAATTTTAGAAAAAAAAAATAATACTTGCCTTTTAAAAAAAATGCCGCCAGTTAACAAAAAAATAGGAAAAATGGCGATCTCTATCTTGAAATAAATGACTGATTACTAATTCAATAAAAAATACCACAGTTCTTTGGTGATGGTTTATGAGTTATGGAAGATGGTTGCATATAACCAAATTGTAATATTTCATTTAGAACCAAAAATAAGCTATTCGTAAGGCATTTTATCTCAATCTGGATGACTATTGGGGGGTGGCCGACTACTGGTACATTTACCCTATATATATATATATATATATATATATGTCATGCTGTAACTCTCTTATTTATAAACCGATATGAATGTGACTGATCATGTGTACCGAACATACCAAGGTCTCGACCGAGTTCGTTGGCCAGCTTCATGCGCATTCGTGTTTCAAAATAGCGGCAAGCTAAATTTTTATTTTTATTTTTATTTTTTTTAAATTATAAAAAATTATAAATTGAAAAAGTTGTTTCCGTTAAATGTTAGATATGCAAAACATTTTTTTGTTTTGGCTTTATCTTAAAAAATGGTAGAGATATAGCAGTTTGAAATTCTAGGTTGGCTGACATTTTGAAACAATCTGATTTTTATTATGCTGTAACTCTCATTCTGAAATGCGCATTCAAAATCAGTATTAACGAAAACCGGAATTGAATCTTCTATAATCGGTTTCTAAGCAATTTAGCTTTTGGTGTTTTAATAAAATGAGTTGAATTTCTAAAAACATGGACTATGAACTATGAAAGCTATACCTTTTCCTCCCGGTACAGGCCGGAAGGACTTTTTATTTATATAGCTGAATTAATCTCTTTATTAGTTTTCCGCTGTTTTTGAAGTAAACGTATTATGAAATATCATTTTAAGACTTTACCTGAAACACCTGTATATATTTTTAATTAAACTACTTAAACTTAAACTAACTAAACTTTAAAAAGAATGGGGATACAAAATTTGGTGCACACTCCACCCAACTACCGACTTATACTTTATTCAGACCTTCCACACACTTACAACATACTTATATACTTACTATAACTTCGACTTAAGCTTACTAAAAATCAATTAAATTTCATATTTACATTAGTTTATATATTAATATGCAAGATAACTCTTGATTGATTTATAATGCATCATTTCAATAGAACAGTATTTCACTTTATTAGGTAGCTTTCAATACAAAAAAGTATAAAGCTACCTATTGCAGCCGTTCGGAGGAAAGCAGTTCCGGAAAATTTCGATATATTTTCACCGATCATGACCCCCAGACCCCAAAACCACCCTCCGTTCAAATGTTGATTTATATATATATATATATATATGACCTATGTCATACGATAACGCTCGTATTTATGAATCGATTTTGATGAAACTAATTGTGTGTATTAAGGTCACTGATGTCTCGACCGAGTTCGTTGGCCAGCTTGGTCCGCCATTTTGTTTCAAGATGGCGGCCATTTAAAAATTTACAACTAAAATAAATATACAAAAAAATTAAAAATTCAAATTTATTTTTTAATTACGTGTTAGGCCTTGATACAAGGATTCCAGAGCATTTTTTGGTTTACCTCTATCTTAAAAAATGGCTGAGATAGAGCAGTTTGAAATTCTAGGGTTTCTGACATTTTGAAACAAAACAGCACATTAACGCGATTACTCGCAAATTATTTTCTTTCATTGTTGTAATAATTTTCCCATTCATACGCATAAAACTATATATTCATATCCCTTAGCGCCAAATTCTCGCCAAAATTGGCGAAATATCGCCAAATTTGGCGACCAAAATAAGTCTTCATAAATGAAGCGAATTTGGCTATTGCTCAATAATTTGGCGAATGTCTTATTCAAATTCAGTATTAACGAATCTTTTGTAAACGTTTCTTTGCATTTTAACTTGCTGTTTTCGTGTAACATTAGCTAAAATATTAAAACAAAGATATAGGAAAGCTACCTTTTCCTCCCAGTACAGGCCGGAAGGACTTTTATAAATTACAGTAGCTCAAAGTATAAAACTCGGACACTTGCTTTTTTTTTTTTTTTTTTTTTTTTTTTACATTATGACGCGATTTATAATAAAAAGAAAATAATTTAAACAAAATTTAAATTATTTATTGTTACTCACTTAGAGTACATATAAATCCAAAAAACATGAAAGCAAAATCTTTTTGCATTAAGCTAAAAAAATAATAATAAAAGTTTAACAAACAATGAAATATAATCTCAAAATAACACTCGGACAGCTTACAATTCTCTCGTTTTTCTCTTTATAAAACTCTTCTTCTTCTCTTTATCTCTTATTCTATTATGTTTGAATGAAATATATGAAATCAAAATAAGTTTTGATTTCACCAATTCTATCGTATGCATATTTAAGACTTTTCAGTGAATATAATGAAATATTTTCTTTTAGCCTACATTTTTTATTTTTGTAATACTTCTTTGTAATACCTTTTTTTTTTTTTTTTTTTTTTTTTTTTTTGTATAACAGCTTTGAATATTTTCGGTATTGAACGGACTAACGTTAGACTAAGGTGTAATTTTTTACCATTCTTCTTTTGCCAATATACATACCAATTTTTTTTCCATACCAATATTTTAATGCTTTGTCTAAAGTTTTTCTGTTGAATGTGGTATGATTTTTTTATTTTTTCTTGCAAATGCGACGATAAATTTTAAGTCTGGAGATTGAGGGAGTGTATTTATAACATGGGGCGATTATAAAGCAATCACAGAGAAACATTTAAAACTTTATGATTCAAATCATTGTCTGGATAAAAATGAAAACAATCCTCAATATCTAATTTTTCAGCAATATCTTTAACATTTCCGTCCGGAATTTATAAATACTAGGGAATCGAACCCGGGCTTTTCTGTGTTACAGAACATAGGCAAAAACCTTTTTTTTTCTAATTCTAATAGATTTTTTCATATTTAATATATATTTTTAAACTGATTCATTAAAAACGCCAAAAGGAATTTTTGTAAGAAAAATATCAATATATTCAAATAAAAATTTGAAATTTAATAAAGCTATACTTTTGTATTAGCCGCATGACAGGAGTTAATCATATATTTAACATTTTCGTTCGGAATTTATAAATACTAGGGAATCGAACCCGGGCTTTTCTGTGCTACAGAAAATAGGTAAAAATCATTTTTTTCTAATTCTAATAGATTTTTTCATATTTAATATATATTTTTTTAAACTGATTCATTAAAAACGCCAAAAGGAATTTTAGTAAGAAAAATATCAATAATATATTCAAATAAAATTTTGAAATTTAATAAAGCTATACTTTTGTATTAGCCGCATGACAGGAGTTAATAGCCAAAGAAATCTTCCAAGATTTCACTGCTTACTGCAGGTTTTTTATTCTGAAATTTTCAACTGTTTACGTACGTAGTTCGAGAACAAGTCTGTTAAATTAAAATTTTATTTATATTATATTATTTATATGCATATTTTGATGAAGTTTTAATTTCATTGTGTATAGCCAGGAATAAATGCGGAACTATTTATGTTGTTTTAAATGCAAACGGATTGATTCGCAATCGGGCTGCAGGTGATAAGAGATAGATTTAAAAAGATTTCCTACTTGGAAATTATTTTTAAAACCATAAAAAAGCAATAAATTCAAATACAGTTTTCAAAGAAATTGCATTTTTTTCCTATTCGACGATGTAAAAATTGAAATTGTGCGAGGTTTAGAAGTTTAAAAGGGTGCACTAAAAACAAAATTAATTAATCAGTTAGTTGCTACCATCAAAATGACTTCAGCAATAATCAGGCATGTATTTGGTGTATAATATAGGTTATTATAAACATTAAACCATATTCTTGACAACATCATTTATGTGCGACATCATTCCTTGACATGGACCCGATTACGTAAGATTAGCATCAAAATTTAATGAAAGAATTTTATTCTTTATGTAACTATGAAATCAAAATAAGTTTTGATTTCACCATTTCTATCGTAGGGTGTAACCCCCAGTAACTGATACTTTAAGAATTCTTTCTTCTTCAAATTGATATTACAAAAATTTAAGTATCTTCTGAAAGGATAGTAGAGATATTAAAAAAATATTGTTGGCAAAATTTTGAAAAATTATACATTTTTTTATTATTAAAAATTAATTTTATTCATAAATATGATAAAAAACTCCAGTAACTGACCAAGGGCTCCCATATGGGGGGTCAAGGGGGGGCTGGAGCCCCCCCCCCTAGATTTTGGTTTTGTCAATTTTTTTTAATATAAATCAGTTGCAAGATAGGAAAATTTTAACTTTACCTTGTAAAAACAAAGCATAATAAAATATGCCTCGACAACATCAGAAGACACCGGAAGAAATTTCCGTTTTAGACGGGTTTCCGTCTTAGCAGGTATAATTGTTTGGAATTCATTTTGTCATAACCATATATTTTTTTTCTTTTAAAGCTGGATTCTGTTTTAGACAGTTTCTATTTTCATAAGTTTTTAATTAGTCCTTTCGAATAGTCTGCTTCTTACAAAGAGGAAAAGCACAAGATTGGAAACAAATTCCGTTTCAGACGATTTTTATCTTATCCGGTGTTACTGTGTGGTTTTTTTTCCCTACAAGACGATAACACTTTTTCTGCATAAGGAAGGATTTTGTTATAGACAGGATCCATTTTTACTGGTAAAACTGATTTTGAATGAACAAAACGCTGAGAAATTAGAGAGAGATTTAATAATAAGTTGTGAATGGTACAGTGCAATTTTTAATTGAAAAATTCTTTTTCCCGAATCTAATAAAGATTAGAATCCTGAATGTGTCAGATTGTACGCAGCCCGATTTCAAAAATTCTATCTTAAGTCTACAGAACAAGACAAAATAATTTTCGTCGACCTGAAACCTTATAATTCTTGTAACTCACACTTTCCTGGTCTATGTGAAACAATGTGGTCAGAAAAGTATAAATCCACACCATATTTTTCTAATCATTTTGTCACAGTTAAAGAAAATATCTACTAGATAATCTTACCGTTCGAACCTTTCTAATGGCCACTCCTCTTGAATATTACAGAGCATCATGTCTAAATCCATATTTAGACTCTTTAATTATATCCCTTGAGTCAAGGTTTTTGAATCAAAATTAAACGTCATTCAAAGCAATTTTACTTCATCCCAATATGATGAAAATTATGAAAAAAATTTTTTTTTGTTAAAGAAATCAAGGAGCTACACTGTTAAAAATCTTCAGCTTTTGCTGCATAGTCACTCCACCGCTTTTATAGAATATCTCTATTTTGACCAATGAAAATGTTCCATAATATAGTAAAGTAACCGTTTTCTCTAAAAGCGGTGAGGTGTTTCTGCAGCAAAAGCTGAAGATTTTTAACAGTGTATCTCATTTTTATAATATTGAGAATTTGGAGTCAGAAGCAAGAACATGGTTTGATTTGTGGAAAAGCAAAGACTGTGGTGAGAATGTCACGATAAATGATCTCCTCGCAGAAACTACATTTGCATTTCCCCATTTATTTAAGACAGCCATATTAAATTATAGACAATTCTGCCAAAAATTTGCACTGTAGGAAGGTCATTTGAGGGGTTCACAACCATATACCAAGTCTACTTTGAAACAAAAAATGAGATAGCCCATTTAGAGGTGCATAAAATCTGTTTTATCCATTCCCACACTGAGCCAAATCTGTTTTTGCTTTCTCATATATGCAGGGTTGACACAGGCGACAATTTTTTAATTCTACCTCACACCACTTTCTCAAAAAAAATTGTTGAAATAAAATTCGAGAAAATTTTCAAGAGAAATATACTACAAAATGGATAAAACAGAGAGTGGATAAAACAGATTTTATGCACCTTCTCAATGGACTATCTCATTTTTTTTTCAAAATGGATTTTGTCTACTATGGTTGTGAGCTCCTTATTCAGTACCCTCAGGTCAGTGGTGAAGGTGATTATGTTCCGAACTGTCTGAAATTTTAAGGCATTCGGTTCCGAAAATTCGAACATAAAATATATCACGGAAGAATATCACAAATTTTGACAAATGGGCACAAAAAACACCAATTTCGTGAATAGCTCGCAGAAAACAAAATCGCCTCGTCAAAAGATCACGGGAAAAAGACGAATTTCGTCAAAAGATCGGGATAAAAAACGTAAATTTCGTCAAGGAATCGTGGAGAAAACGCAAATTTCATCTACAAATCGTGGAAAAAATGAATATTTTGTCAAAGAATCGCGAAAAAACACAAATTTCCTCAAAGGATCGTGAAAAAAACGCAATTATCGTCAAAGGATCGCGGGAAAAACTCAAATTTCGTCAAAGAATCGAGAAAAAAACGAAATTTCGTCAAAGAATCGTTGGGAAAACGCAAAATTTGTAAAAGAATCGCAGAAAAACGCAAATTTTGTTCAAGGATCACGAGAAAAATGCAAATTTCGTCAAATAGAGGAAAAAACGCAAATTTCGACAAAGAACCACAGAAAAAACGCAAATTTCGTTAAAGATTCTTAGAGGAAAACGCAAATTTCATCAAAGGACCGCGAAAAAACGCAAATTTCGTCAAAAGATAGCGGGAAAAAAATCAAATTTCGTTTAAGAATTGCGGAAAAAACGAAATCTCGTCAAAGAATCGTGGGAAAAACTCAAATTTCGTCAAAGAATCGCGAAAAAAACGCAAATTTAGTCAAAGATTTGTGAAAAAACGCAAATTTCGCCAAAGGATCGCAAAAAAAATACAAATTTCGTTAAAAGATCGCGGGGGGGAAAAACTCAAATTTTGTCAAAAGATAGTAAAAAAACACAAAGTACCTTAAATATTTACTAAAATGTATGATAGCTTTGGTGGAAGTTGAGATTTTTCTCACCCCCCCCCCCCCCCGTTAAAATTAATCATATGGGCGCCCTTGTAACTGACACCATTCCTATTTTTAAACACCAAACACTGACACTTTATTTTAAAAGATTAAAATGCTTAAAAAAAACTTTATTCTTTATTATAAAAACGAAATACATTAATATTTAGTTTAAAAGTGAGATTTAGTAAGCTGTACTGCATTATTAGTAATGTAGAGTATACAGCAGTAATATTTAGTACTGCATTATTAGTAAGGCAGATATCCAATAACTGACATCTGGTGTCAGACACTGGTAAAACAACTTAAATTTTAATGGTTTTTACTACCAGATAAATTTAATTTATTATTTATGCATTTTTGAACAGTTCAAATAATAGATTTCAATTTTCTTTAATATAACCAAAAAGTAACACCTATGTCAGAAACTGGTGAAATGAAATTCTAGGAATCAATAACTGGCACCCCCCCCCCCCCCCTTCATTAAGCTAAATTAAGTAAATATAAACCCTAAATCATGGCCCTAATATATCATATGCATCTTTAAACTAATTTCTACTAGTATAACTTTAAGAAAAAAGTTTAGAATGGTTGCATTACAAATAGATTAGAAAAACACTTTCAAACTCTTTTTAGAAATAAGATGGTTGCTTCAAAATGGCACTTTTTGTATTCTCAAAAGTTTCTTCCTCATTGAATTTTTTCTAGTGGTGAATAAATTGACTCCAAAATAAAAATAAGTGTCTCATTTACCACTAGATGAAATTACTTTTCAGAATTTTACAACGAAATGGTTATTTGAGTTAGATTTTTGCTCAAGTGCCAGTTATTGGGTAGGTATCAATAACTGGGAGTTTCACCCTATGCATATTTAAGACTTTTTAAGGCTTTTCAGTGAATATAATGAAATATTTTCTTTTTAGCCTAGATTTTTTTTTCTTAATACTTGACATAATTTTACCTAGTCTAATATGTATTTTGCCAAATTAATACTCTGTATTTCCATCATTTGATATACATATTCAAAGAAACTTTCCAAGCATTTTGATTAAATGATGAATTCAGTAAAGTCGACATTTTGATCTTCGCCAACTTGAATTAAATAATCAGAAAAGTTCATATTTTGAATTTGATTCACTCTCATCTTAATTATCAGATGCCTAATTTTAAAAATTTTCCAAATATTACTAAATTTTACAGTGGCCAAAACAATATCATTCCCATTTGTCCGGTATCAATTCTTTCAGTTTTTATTTTTTCTTTTCTATTTAGAGTCAAGGCATACACTGTAAAAAATGACCGATGTTTCTTATCTTATGAAAATATGCTATAACCACGAACGAAAATATAATATAATCTTCTGAGTTATCCGAAATTTCAAATAGCATGTTACATTGCCTTTTGAATCCCCAGAAACGAATACATTTTTAAAATTTAAAGAATAATTTATAAAAACATGATTTTTAGCTGCCCGAATTTTTCAGAAACGTTTCCGAAGGGTTTTTATAGTGTATTAATTAGTGTCCTCAGCCTGGAATACCTGTTTTTCGAATGCTATCAATTCTGAAGTAAACATTTTCATGCTCAAAAGAAATGTTTAACAGACAAACATACAAAATTAACAGCGTTAACAATAACATTAAAATTAAGATTATTTATTTACTTTTTCATGTATAAATTAACTTATGCGGCTAAAAACGTGTACTTGAGAATGGATAACATTCGAAAAACAGGTATTCCAGCCTGAGGACACTAATGAATACACTATAAAAACCCTTCGGAAACGTTTCTGAAAAATTCGGGCAGCTAAAAATAATTTGTTTTTATAAATTATTCTTTAAATTTTGAAGATGTATTCGTTTCTGGGGATTCAAAAGACAATGTAACATGCTCTTTGAAATTTCGGATAACTCAGAAGATTATATTATATTTTCGTTCGTGGTTATAATATATTTTCATAAAATAAGAAACATCGGTCATTTTTTACAGTGTACGGCTCGTACGCAAAGGACGCTTGACGGTGCTCTTGGTCGCTTGCAGTGACAGCGCTTTGTTGGCGGTTGTAAGTTACCAGGCGCCCGACGCTATAAGTTGGCGGTTGTAACCGCCGCGATGAGCGGCCAAACCTCATGCGCATCCTTAGCTACGTCCCATACTGTCGAGTCTCTTGCGCGAAGCGCTGTCGCTGCAAGCGACCAAAAGCACCGTCAAGCGTCCTTGCGTGCGAGCCGTATGCCTTAGACTCTAAATAGGAAAGGAAAAAAAACTGAAAGAATTGATACCGGAAAAATACATAAATTTTAAAGACACCGAAGAGCGCGGTGGGTTGGGATCGGGACGTTTAAACTACCGAGTGACCCTACCTACGACCCGGATATATTCGTCTACACGCAAAATTTGTCTAAAGTCATCAGCAAATACAACGGTTAGGTAACACCTGGCTCGGGGCACGCCTCACAATAACAAGCCCTTGGGGAATGGAGAGCAAATGATGGCTCTTGGCTCCTAATACGCGCATGCGCATTCGAGAGTCACATAGTCAGAGACACAGATCAGATCAGAGCCGAGAGCAAGGAAGAGCGCGAAGAGCTGAAAGCGGCAACTGGGTCTTATCTTAAGAAACGTTTCGCTGAATTTGGGGATGCTTTGGTTCGGCTGTTTAAATTAAAGGCCTTCCTTAGCGTTTTCAATTTCTGTAATTACTACGTTTCTTGGTATTTTTAGTTAAACATTTCTAGTATCATTATTAATTAATACGGTATGATTAACATACCGTAAATAACCATTTAATAAAACTTTCATAGGTAAATTTTCACAATCTTGTGCTACGTAATGTTTACATATTTCTGCATAATTAAAAGTCTTATTCAGCTTTTATATTTTCTTCTATCATTAGTAATTTATCACTTAATACATACATTGGTGCTGTCTGTCTGTTTTTCACTAAGCAATGTTTACATAATAATATCTTTATAACTAGGAGGTGAATGAGTATAGTTTTTGTTTACAATCATTTACATGCTCAAGAATAGTAGCAATTCAAATAAAAGTCTTATCTTATTACAGTACGATTCTTGTATTGCATAGTCTACATCTAAATATTGTTTTTGTACCTGCATTCATCGTTCTAGTACAAAACTTTCATTAAAATCTGATGTTTGCAAATAAACATGTAATGTTTCTTTTGTTTACAAAACAACTTGAACCAAATTTTAATTTAAAGCTTTAATAAGTTTGCATCTTTGTTTTCTCTTTTCAGTTGCAAAATATTTGATTTGTTTCAGTTATTTTTTCTCTTTCTTGACACATCTAGTAAATAATATTAACTTTTGAATGTGTATTGTTACAACTTCTATAAAATGAAAACAACATTCAATTCTTTAAGTATATGTAAACATTAAGTAGTACATCAATACAAGTGCAAGTGAATTTCTAAACTGTTATTGACTTAGACAAAGTAGTGATATTTTTAGGTAAAGATGAAAACTAATATCTTTTCCAAGCTTTATGTTTGAAACTTAATTTTTAAATGTAGAACCAGCCATTATGTGAACATTATTAATTCAGAACAGTCACTGTAAGATAAACTGTCTCGATTAGAAAATTATTTACAGCTTCATTAGAAAATAATCTATTTTGGTTTTGATTTTGTTCAGTTTAAACTGCACAACATATTAGGGAATAAAAAAGCAGACAAGCTTGCATTTATGATTAAATTTTTCAATTAAAAAAAGAAAACTTTTGTGTTTAAAACTTTGTTGTATAAAATATAAAATGTTGATACTGAATCCCCTTAATTTAGATAAATGTGTTTTTCATGCCAAATTATCCGATTTGATTAACATTTGGTTTATAGGTTTATTGTTATAAGGTGCTTCCCTGATTAGTTTTGGGGGATCATTGGTTAAGTACAAAGGGGGAACAGGGGGGGTGTTAATCCCCCCTTAATTTAGATAAATGGGTTTTTCATGCATAATTATCCAATTTGCTTCAAATTTTGTATATAGGGCAGTTGCAGATCAACCATTGTATTCACTTGGAGGTAAGGGTAATTCCACCAATCAGAACTGCCTATTTGTACTGTTTACCTCAAACCTGACGTCAATTGCAACTGCCCTATAGATTCATTGTGGTAAGGCGCTTCCCTGATTAGTTTTGGGGGTTCATTGGTTAAGTATAAAGGGGGGCTAATCCCCCTCCCCCTTAATTTATTGTCGATCTCTTTCTTTTTCGAGGGGCATTATTCTTTGAAATAAGTGTATAATATACAATTAGTGTGAATAGCCTGTGAGCTAGATGCCATCAGTTTAACTAGGCACTTTTCTTTTTTTCGTATTAATCTTTGTTAAATAAATGTTTCTGTTAAATAAATATTTGTTTCCTAAATAAAGATATATAATTTTTCTTGTGTAATCTTTATTTAAATATACACATATAGGCACAAAGGTTTTTTAATTTATCAAAATATCTTGATCATATGCAATAAATACATAGACATCAAGTTATGTTTTGATTTAAAAAAAAAAGTATATTTCAAATAGGAAGTTATTGACAACAAGTCTTGAATGTAGAAAATGATTCATATTATACATGTGTATTAATTTACAGAAAAGCTAGTTGTATTTGTATTTATATTACATTTAATATAATAATAAAATTACAATAATCCAGCAATATATGAAACACTATTTCTCTTTTCCAGGGTCCCCTCTCCTTTATTGTCACAAAAATTTGAGCATTTTTAATGCTGCAAAGTATAGATAGGAGTATGTAAATAAATATTTAGAAAAATATATTTATTATTATTCTACTCTAATAGTATAAAATATCAGCTCTAACTGAAAATTACGTACTAAATTTGGGGGCCTAGGGCCCAATTAGCGTGCAATGACCAAATTGCTACAAGTTTCAAATTTATTTTACATTTGCAGTAGGCATATATATTGTTTAAATCTAGCTATTGTCTTAGTCGCTTTAAATAGTTTGAGTACAATAAAATTAATGCTTATAAAACTTACCTTATTCTAATACTTGTTTTGAATAGGAATTGATATTTTTGGCTCATTTTACATAATACAGCTGGGAAACAATATATATATATATATTTATAATTTTTAGCAGTTTGTAAAATTTATTATGAATATTTAACGAATTCTTAAACTGAATAGTCCTGGTTTTCATATTTTATTTATTTAAAAAAATAAATAAAAGCATATAAAAACACCGCATTATTTGTTTTAATTAGAAAAAAAAAAGTTATTCTATAAAATATTTACGAGAATTACGTGATAAATCCCGGATATCCAAGTTTAAAAGAAAAAAAAAGATATATCTGAGTTCCAGGCTTGTTTTGAATGAGAATGAATATTTTTTGTTCCTTTTTAATAATACAGTGGAAAAAAAATATATAATTTACAGTTTGTAAAATTTAATATAAATATTTTACAAACTCTTAAAATAGTTCGTTTTCTGTTCTGTTAATTAAAAAACTCGTAAAAAAACATCACAGAATTTATTTTTAAATGCAGCTTAAGAAAAAGAAAAGTTTTCGATTTGCTGACAATAGATGGCGCTGTTAGGAGCCAAGAGCCAATATCAAATCATTTGCTCTCCATTCCCCAAGGGCTTGTCTCACAATAGAACCCCATTCTCAATCCCCCTCAATTTACCCCAACTCGGAAACCTGATGGGATACAACTCTGTGAGAAGCTGCATATTAGGCAGTTTATCGCACTTTTGGCTAAATACTTTCTCCTGATAAATAGTATATCTTTAATAACGCAGAAATATGCTTAGAAATAACATTTCAGTTGTAGTAATCTTAGTTGAAATTGCAGATATAGAATTGTATGCAACAAGTAAAATACTATTGATTATCATATTATTAAAAGTGAATATTAGAGTTTTCTGTTTTAAAAATTTAATACATCCCAAATTTATATGTATTTACAATTGATAAGAGAATTAAAAAAAAAAAGACTTAAACAATATAGAAAACAAAATAATTTTTTTAGCAGTTTGTTTTTGAGAAATTTTTTTATGTATGAATTGTATGACCTATTAGCAGGGTTAGCACTAGAATTTTTCAAAATTTTAGGGAGGAATTTTAGGAATTTTTTTCCAAATTTTAGGAAAATTTTAGGGGCATTTGCGATATTTTTAACATTACAAGTATGTAATAACAGTGTTTTCGTGCTAATCAGGCACATGTGGTACACTGCCAAAGAATATTCCCATTATTCCAATGAATTCAGCCCTTGTTCCATGTGCTTGTGTTGTTTGTTGCGAATGACGGCATTTAAATTTGTACAATAACCTGCTTCATATTACAAACCATTTTGACAGCTTATGCTTACTGCAATTATATTAATTAGAATTTTGAATTCCTGGATCATTGAGCCCAACCAGAATGAATGCTCTCTTTCTCTCTATTTTGGATGTTCTCGGTGAACCTAGAGAACAAGAGGCAGGAAGCAGGGGCGATTATGAGAAAAAAAAAATTCTGAAGCTAACAGAAAAACTTCTGAAAGGTTTTTTTCACACTTCTTTGTCGAAATTTGGATTTTTTCAGTGTTTTTTTGATGAAACATGCATTTTTTCGCGATTCTTTCATGAAATTTGCCTTATTTGCACGATGTATTGACAAAATTCCACATTTTTTTCGTGATCTTTTGACGGAATTCACGTTTTTTTCAATAACTTTTGTCGGAATTCGTGTTTCCTTCACAACCTTTAGACGGAATTTGCTTTTTTTCGTGACCTTTTGACGGAATTTGCTTTTTTTTACGACCTTTTGACGGAATTTGCTTTTTTTTTTGTGACCTTTTGACAGAATTTGCTTTTTTTGCGACCTTTTGACAAAATTTGCGATTCTTAGATGAAATTCATATTTTTCCCGCAATCTTTTGACGAAATTTGTAAATTTGTGCGATCGTTTGACGAAATTCGCCTTATATGCACAATTGATTGACAAAATTTTGTAATCCTTCAACGAAATTGGCGTTTTTTTCCACAATTTTTTGATGAAATTCACGTTTTTTCCGTGATTCTTAAACAAAATTATTTTTTTCCTTGATTTTTGGATGAAATTGGAGGGGTTTTTCACGATTTTTTTAAAAAAATCGAAATTCACGTTTATTCCACGATCTTCTTAAGAAATTCTAGTTTTTTTTTCCGAGATGTTTTTAAAAAATTTACGATCCTTTTAAGAAATTAGTGTTTGTCACGATCCTTAGATGAACTTTGAGTTTTTTTTTCAGGATTGTTTGTCGAAATTAGCCTTTTTCCCCCCACGATATCCTTGGATGAAATTTAAATTTTTTTCCCCTATTTTTTGTCGAAATTTGCTTTTTCCGCAATCTTTTGACGAAATTTGCGTTATCTTAGCAATCTTTTGACGAAATTTGTGTTATTTTAACGATCTTTTGACAAAATATGTGTCTTTTTCGGTGACCATTTTTCGAAATTCACAATAGTTTTCGGTGAAATTTTGTCGATCTCGAATTTTTAGGAACAAGAAGAAAATTTTAGGAGAATTTTAGGAATTTTAGGGGATAAAATAATATTTAGGAAATTTAGGAATTTTAGGGGGAATGCTAGCCCTGTATTAGTTACATAGATTTTCTTATATATAATTGATAAGAGAATTATATATAAAAGAGATTGATGAACAAATGCATAAAAATTTAATATGTTAAATAATTTATAAATTGTTATAATTTTTTAACAATTTTGTTTGTGAAAATTTTATTTAACTCATTTGAATTTTCAAGTACAATATTTTATATGGATCCATTTTTTCCGACATTCAATATGAGAATATGCAAAAACTAAATACGTTAAATAATTCAGGAATCTGGAGGCACGGCAGTGCCTCCGCCAAGTCGAGAGAGGACAGCCGTAAGCATACTTTTCTGGAAGCAACTCAGGGCACTTTTGACCCCCCCATATCTCCGCGCTGGAGTATCCCAAAAATTTTAAACTTCAATTATAGAGAGTATTTGGCCCACAGGACCAAAATTTAAAATTACAACTTTCTGTCTTTTCTAGTTCAGGCGATATATGAACTCAAACATTCGATTTTTTGTCACTTTTTACTCACTCGTTCACGCGTCATCAAAAAGATTGGGTAGATCCCGTAGCCCCAGAAACTTGACATTTGGAAAAAAGGTAGTGTTTAGGATACAAAGAAAGGAAAAATTATAAAATCCAGAACATTCGAAAAAAAAACATTCGAAAATTCAACAAATTCCATCAAAATTGAAAATTGAAAATAATACGATCTTGTAGTCTTGGAAACTTAAGATTTGGTGTGAAGGTAGTGTTTAACATCCAGAAAAAGAAAACATCAAAAACACCAAAAAAATCGAAAGCAAAATTGAAAAAATCGAAGAAATTGAAAAAAACCGAAAATTTGAAGACAATCCGATTTTGTTGCGCTAGAAAATTCAAATCAGGAATAAAGGTAGTATTTAGGATACAGAAAAAGGAAAATTAAAAAAATCCAGAAAATTCGAAAAAAAAATAAAAAAATTCGAAAAAAATTGAAAAAATGAAAATAATTTGATACGATAACGCTCGTATTTATAAATTAATTTGGATGAAACTAATTGTGTGTATTAAGCTCACCAATGCCTCGACCGAGTTCGTTGGCCAGCTTGGTCCGCCATCTTGTTTCAAGATGGCGGCCACGGAAAATTTTAAAACTAAAATAAATATACAAAAAAGTTAAAAAATCAAGTTTATTTTTTAATTAGGTGTTAGGACTTGATACAAGGATTCCAGAGCATTTTTTGTTTTACCTCTATCTTAAAAATTGGCTGAGATAGAGCAGTTAGAAATTCTAGGGTGGCTGACATTTTGAAACAAAACAGCACATTACAAAAAAACAACGATAAATTTATGGTCAATAATGGTCAAGCAGGTGCAATCCCGAATGAATACTCCGTGTTATTATAACTGTAACTTTGACTTCGAAATTTTGATACGTTGCATTTTCTATTTGTTGATATTTTTGAACTATGATTTACGCTACGTGAAATGTTGTTGTTGAAGAGGGATTTTCCATGTAAATCCGAAACGTCCAATTTTAATATGTTTTTAATGTTTTATGAAAGTGTATTGTAATGTCTGTAATTTTAATTATTTTAATATAAATTTATAAGTTTTAGTGGTACTTTTCGGTTAGCCGGGCGCCAGTGAAATTTATATATCTATGTATACATATATATACATATATATATACATACACACATTTATATATGCATGTATATATATATACATATATATACACATACATATATGTGTGTATGTATACATATATATGTATATATAGATATATACATTTCACTGGCGCCCGGCTAACCGAAAAGTACCGTTTTAGTGAACGCGAATTCTCGCAAATTATTTTCTCTCATTGTTGTAGTAATCATTTTCCCAATCATACGCATAAAACTATATATTCATATCCATTAGCGCCAAATTCTCGCCAAACTTGGCGACAATTGGCGAAATCTCGCCAAATTTGGCGACAAAAATAAGTCTTCATAAATGAAGTCAACTTGGCTATAGCTCAATAATTTGGCGAATTTCTTATTCAAATTCAGTGTAAACGAATCTTTTGTAAACGGTTTCTTTGCATTTTAACTTGCTGTTTTCGAGTAACATTAGCTAAAATTTTAAAACGAAGATATAGGAAAGCTACCTTTTCCTGCCGGTACAGGAAAGAGGACTTTTTTATGAGTTGTCGGATGCAATCTATGTTTTGCATTAAATAAAGTAAAACATTGAAAAACAAATCCCACAGGATGGGGATAGTTCGTTTTAGATAGATTTTAAGATAATTGTCCTATTAGCTAGTACAGCTTCCGTTATTGTTTTGTGTTATTTTCCCCGGATTATGCTTTTCTTTTCTTTTGTTTACGAATTTTGTAATAGAAAAGTTCCGCTATAGACTGGCTACGTTATAGACCTTTTTTTTTATAGACAGGTTCATTTTCTTTCACAGGCTTTACTCTATTTAATTTATATATGAAATATTTGTTGTTAAAAGATGTTGGTCGCACAAAAATTTTCACATCTCTCCCTCCCTCCCGACATTACTGGTTGTTATGGCTTGATAGTCCTTTCTAAATAAAATCATGGTGTTTCTAAGATTCTCTTGATTTATCTCTAAATTGAACATAAACGATCCTAAGAAAACGGATCAATGAATTACTATATTGGCATGAGGAAATTTAGTTGCAGAAAAATGGAGCATATAGCTAACATTAAGTCTAATAGGAAAACCACAGTCTTGGCAAGATCTGGAGGCACGGCAGTGCCTCCGCCGAGTCGAGAGAGGACAGCCGTAAGCATACTTTTCTGGAAGCAACTCAGGGCACTTTTGACCCCCCATATCTCTGCGCTGAAGTTTCCCAAAAGTCTGGAACTTCGTTTTTCTAGAGAATGTGGCAAATAAGACCAAAATTTAAAATTACAACTTTCTGTCTTTTCTAGTTCAGACGATATATGAACTCAAACATTCGATTTTTTGTCACTCACTCACTCACTCATTCACGCGTCATCAAAAAGATTAGGTAGATTCCGTAGCCCTAGAAAGTTGACATTTGGAAAAAGGGTAGTGTTTAGGATACAAAGAAAGGAAAAATTATAAAATCCGGAAAATTCGAAAGAAAAACATTCGAAAATTCAACGAATTCCATCAAAATTGAAAATCGAAAATAATACGATCTTGTAGTCTTAGAAACTTAAAATTTGGAGTGGAGGTAGTGTTTAGCATCCAGAAAAAGAAAACATCAAAAACACCAAAAAAAGTCTAAAGCAAAATTGAAAAAATCGAAAAAATTGAAAAAAAAACGAAAATTTGAAGACAATCCGATTTTGTTGCGCTAGAAACTTCAAAATTGGAATAAAGGTAGTATTTAGGATACAAAAAAAGAAGAAATTGAAAAAATCCAGAAAAATCGAAAAAACAAATTCAAAAATTCGAAAAATAGAAAAAAATTGATCTTTTAACCTTAGAAACTTAAAATTCGGCGTAAAGGTAGTGTTTGGAATTCAGAATAAGGAAAAATTAAAAACACAATAAAAATCGAAAATAAAATTTAAAAATCGAAAAACATCGAAAATTTGAAATAATTCGATTTTGTAGCGCTAAAAACTTGAAATTTTGAATAAAGGTAGTATTTAGGATACAAAAAAAGAAAAAATTAAACAAATCCAGAAAATTTGAAAAAAAAAAAACATTCAAAAATTCGAAAAATTCGAAAAAAATTGAAATTAGATTGATTTGTTGGAATTTTCCTGAATTTTTAATTTTGTATCTGGAGGCACGGCAGTACTCCGCCAAGTCGAGAGAGCACATCCCTAATAAGCATGCTTTTCTGGATGCAACTCAGGCCACTTTTGACCTCCCCATATCTTTGAGCTGGTGTATCCCAAAAACCTGAAACTTTGTTTATATAGAGTTTGTGGCAAATAAGACCAAAATTTAAAATTTCACATTTCTGTCTTTTCTAGTGCAAACAATATATGAACTGAAAGTCAATTTTTTGTCACTTATTCACTCACTCATGCGTCATCAAAAAGATTAGGTGGATCCCGTAGGCCTCGAAACTTGAAATTTGGAATAAAGGTAGTGTTTAGGATACAAAGAAATAAAAAAATTATAAAATCCAGTAAATTCGAAAAAAAAAAAGCATTCGAAAATTTAACAAATTCCAAAAAAATTGAAAATTGAAAATAATACGATCTTGTAGTCTTAGAAACTTAAAATTTGGTGTAAAAGTAGTGTTTAGAATTCAGAAAATAAAAAAAAAACATCAAAAACACAATAAAAGTCGAAAAAAAAATAAAAAAATCGAATAAAATCAAAAATTTGAAAATATACCGATTTTGTTGCGCTAGAAACTTGGAATTAGGAATGAAGATAGTATTTAGGATACAAAATAAGGAAAAATTCAAAAATCCGGAAAATTCAAAAATTCGAAAAAGTCTGAAAAATTGAAAATAATTTGATCTTTTAGCCTTAGAAACTTAAAATTCGGCGTAAAGATAGTGTTTAGGTTTCGGAATAAGGTAAAATGAAAAATACAATAAAATTCGAAAATAAAATTGAAAAAATTGAAAAATAAGGAAAATTTGAAAATAATCCGATTTTATAGCGCTAGAAACTTGAAATTTGGAATAAAGGTAAGATTTAGGATGCTATTTAAGGAAAAATTTAAAAACACGAAAATTCGAAAAAAAAAATCCGCAAAATTCGAAAAAAAAAATGAGAAATTGAAAATAATTCGGTCTCGTAGTCTTCGAAACAGAAAATTTGTGTAAAGGGATTCAGAAAAAGAAAAAAAAAATTTAAAACACAACAAAAAGCGAAAATAAAATTAAAAAATCGAAAAAAACGAAAATTTGAAAAAAAATCGATGTTTTTTGAGCTAAAAACTGGAAATTTGGAATAAAGGTAGCCTTAGTTTTAGTAGTATTTAGGATAGAAAAAAAAGGGAAAAATTAAAAAAATCTGGAAAATTCGAAAAATTGAAAAATAATTGATCTTGTAGCTTTAAAAACTAAAAATTCAACGTAAAGGTAGTGTTATAGAGAAAAATGAAAAATTAAAACACAATAAATTCGAAAATAAAATTTAAAAAAAAATCGAAAAAGATCGAAAATTTGAAAATAATTCAATTTTGTAGCGCTAGAAACTTGAAATATGGAATAAAGAACACAAAAAAAGAAAAAATTAAAAAATCTAGAAAAATCGAAAAAAAAAAATTCGAAAAAAATTAAAAATTGAAAATAATTCAATCTTGCAGTCGTAGAGACTTGAAATGTAGTGTAAAGGTCGTATTTACGATTCAAAAAAGAAACTTTTAAAAATTTGTAAAATTCGAAAATAAAATTGAAATATCGAAATATCTGTAAAAAATCGGAAATTTGAAAACAATTCGACTTTGTAGTTCTAGAAACATGAGTTTTAAGGTAATTGTCCTATTAGCTAGTACACCGCCCCTAATTGTTTTGTTTTTTTCCCCGGATTATGCTTTTTTTTTCTTTTTTTTTTACGAATTTCGGTATAGAAAAGTTCCGCTATAGACCGGCTGCGTTATGAGCGGTTTCTTTATAGACATGTTTGTTTTCTTTCACAGGTTATACTCTATTTAATTTGCATATGAAATATGGATTGTTAAATGATGTTAGCACCAAAAAAATCTTCACAGCTCCCTCTCTCCTCCCGACATTACTGGCTGGTTATGGCTTGATAGTCCTTTCTAAATAAAATCATGGTGACTCTAAGATTACCTTGATTTATCTTTAAATTGAACCTAAATGATCCTAAGAAGACGGATCAAAGAAATACTATATTGGCATTACAATCAGGAAACTTAGAAGTAAAATCGAAAAATCAATAAATTTATAAAAAGTCGAAGGTTTGGAAATAATTCGATTTTGTAGTCCTACCAGCGTGACATTTGGCAGAAAGGTAGGGTGGGTTTAGGATACAAAGTAAGGAAAAATTTAAAAAGCCGGAAAAAAAGACAAAAAAAAAAAAAAAAAACGAAAAAAAAATTCGAAAAATCGAAAAAAGTTTGTTTTCTTGAAAATTTCCGGGAATTTTAATTTTAGCTTTCTTTTTATCCTAAACAGTACTTTTGTGCTAAATATCAAGTATCTAGGCTGCAAGTAATATCTCAGATGGATAGTATCTTTCCTCGAAGCAATTGAGAGTACTTTTGACTCCCCCCTCCCATAACTTAGTGCTTGCCTAGTTACCTGAAATTTCTTTAAGGTAACTTCTTCGAAAATCAGTGGATGATCTCCAAAAAGAGCCCAAAATCAAGAAAAGGAGGATTACTTACAAAAAGAAGTGAAATCTCATCAAAAAGTCACCTGTAAAAAATGCAGCCAAGTCTCGTAACTCATTTACCGTAAAAAGTACTGAGATCGTATAAAGTCAAGTTTAACTATCTTATTAACTCTGAAATTTTCATTCACAAATCACTCCTAGTTTCTACATCTTTAGTTAATTATTATTTTGTGACTTGGCAATTACGTAGCACGAGAATGTGATGTATATAGTTAGTCTTAATCAAATAATACTATAACATATTAAGGTGTAAATAGCTTCCCTGTCCGTATATAATTTGCTTTAGTTAAATTATCCCATCCCATCCCATGACTTAGTAAGGTGTAATAACTTTCCTGTGCTGCGTAATTGCCAAGTCATAAAATAATAATTAACTAAAGATGTAGAAACTAGGAGTGATTTGTGAATGAAAATTTCAGAGTTAATAAGATAGTTAAACTTGGCTTTATACGATCTCAGTACTTTTTACGGTAAATGAGTTACGAGACTTGGCTGCATTTTTTACAGGTGACTTTTTGATGAGATTTCAATTATTCTTTAATATATTCAGTGTTGAAATCAGGCATTTTTCTCAAGGGAGTATTTTGAAAGCTCCGGTGGTTGCGGAGAGGATTTGTACTTAAACAATATTAATAAGCATTAAATTCAAAAATTTCCAACGGGGTTGCACCCCCCCCCCCCACCCACACACATGCATCAAGGCTACCTCCTAAATTTGTCAGTGAGCATTTTTGTTTTGAAATATTTTTAGAATATGCTTTACATTAAGGAGACAAATGAAATCTTATGCTCTACAATAAAAAAAAATCCCTGACGGCTCGGCCTACAGGCACAGGTAGATTTCGAAGACGGGCGTCTGTTTGTTGGGAATTGCGGAAGAAATGACCTTTTTGCCATGATGCCGCAGTTGGGACCACCCACCTTCGAAATATAACTTGTTTGCAGGCGGAGCCGGCAGAGATTTATTATTATTATTATTATTATTATTGCTATAAGGGTTACTTCTATAAAAAGATTTGTCAATATAAATGTTTTAGATAATATTAAGAGGATTTATAATAAATTTAAGCGGATTTGATATCGGGGGCAATTTTAATTATATCAAAAATCTGTCATACATAAATTTTCGGTCCTTTTCCTAGAAGTAATAATAAATTTAAACGGATTCAATCAACACATCCTACAAGAAAGTCTCCACACGGGGTGCCTGACGTCACAGCTAGTCGTCCATCATTACTACGCAGGAAATTCAATGGCTTTCTTCGGTGTTTATTATTATCTATATTATAAAGGACAAACGTGTCGTGCGTAACGCTGACGTCATTTTGCGAATGGCAACATTTGACGGTGAAATTTTGGTTTTGCGATTTTTGCTACTCTACGATTGTTTAAATTTCTAAACATCGCATCATTTCAGTATTTACACCGTTATGTAGGGGAAAAAATCTACTTTCAAATGCAATTTTCTTGAAAACTGTATCGCAATTTACTCATTTATTATAGCATTTAAATTAAATTTGAAGCATATATAATTTTTTTAAATCTATCTCTATCGCTTGCAGACGATTATACAAAATATTAATCCGTTTGCACTTTAAACAATATAAAAAGTTCAGCATTTGTTTCCAGCTAATATTCACTAACGAAATTAAAACTTCATTTTAACCAATTAAATAAAATAGTATAAATATAACACAAATTTAACAGACATTTAATTGAAATAATGGCTTAAAATCACTGAAATTATCATATTAAAAAAACTGCTGCATATAACGAAATTCTTAGCGATTTCTTCGGCTATTAACTTCTGGCACGAGGCCAATAAGAAATTACCACTTTTTAAAAAAATCAAAATTTTATTTGAATATATACTTGACATATTTCATTTAAAAATGTTCCTTGGTGTTGTTAGGTGGCAATGTAAAAAAAATTATTAAATGTAAAAAATCAGTTAGAGTTTGCAGTAAAAAAAGTAAAGGGTTTTAACATATATCTATTCCGGGAAGCCCGGGTTGTATGCCCTAGTTATTATTAAAAGAAAAATATGTATACTTCTAATAGAATGCAATGAATTGACGTTTATTATGCTTTTTTTTTTACTAGTCAATAAATGACTGGTTTTAAAATAAGCGATATTGCGGAAAGGGATGAGCTTATTAAAAAAAAAAAAAAAAAGTAGACCAAAGAAAACTATAAGGCAACTATATATTCTAAGATAAGTCGAATTCTTACATCAACTATTTATTTTTGATTGATATGTCTTATGTACTTAATGGCAGTATATTCTATTTATATATATATATATATATATTTATTTTATAACAAGGGTCAGTCAAAATTTGGGGCCTATTTAGGGATCCTTCATAAAACAGTTCCTTTCACAAAATTACATCCCATAAAAACATATTCTTGATTATTTTTATTTTATTAGGTTTTTAAATGTCTAATTTGAAAACAAAACAAGTACACCAAAAAGGAAAATTTTAGCAGAAAGACTTAAAGAAGTTATTAATAATAAAGCTTGGTTCGAATTGAAATAACAGAATTTCGTGTTTCCTTACAAAATGTAATTTTTCAGAAAAATAACTTTTACTTTTCACAAAATGGGCACCAAGGGAAAAAAACCCTGGATCAACTGATTATTTTATTTATTCATCAGCTTTAAGTTTTTTTTTTTTTTTTTTTTTTTTTTTTTTTTTTTAAACCTTTTTTTAGAATCAATATTCATTTCTAATATCTATCATTTTCATAAATTCAATAAAACTACAAAAAAACATCTAAAGAATTTTCCTTTAAATATATAAATATATACGTGTATTTCAATTTAATTAATTATATTAACTTATATATCAATCTATGTTCACAATGCAGACATATGAGTTTTAGCTCTTTCTAAGTGAAATTGAATATAAAATTACAAATGAGCATTTCTATTGAATAAGCATAATTTTTCATGCTTTTAATAGAAATTGTTTATAGAAGATTTGTGAAAAGTTCTATTTTTAAGGTAAAGAGTTTTGTGAAGGATTCTGTTTTGGCATGAAAACTTTTGTGAAGGGTCCTGTTTTAAGATGAAAACTTTTGTGAAGGGTTCTTTTAAAGACCCAAAATTTTCCTAAACATATCCCTGTATTTATTGTAAAATTTGATATTTCACAGCTATATATATATATATATATATATATACAGTGAAATCTGTCTAAGGCGGAATTGCTTGGGACTGAAGTAAAATTCCGTCTTAGACAGATTTCCGGCTTAGACAGAAAAACTTTATAGACATCCCGTTCACAGAGTATTAAACATTTCTTTGGCTAAAAAGTAAAACTAAAGTATCTTTTAACTTTTTAAATTAAATAAACATGAAATCTCAGTATATATTTTTATATATTTATAGTAATATTAATTTACACTACAAATTGATAGTACACAAACACACTGGTATATAAATCAAAACTAGAGATTTTGATGAAAAAAAAGTTATATTTTTCCTTAATAAATGCCTTAAAATTCTATTATCTGAAACTTATTTAGAAAAAAAAAATCGAATATTGTTGTTCGTTTTTTTTTTTTTTTTTTTTTTTTCTGTAGCACATTGTATTTCAGTTAACATTGGTATTGGTAAAATATTCGACGAATTTGATTTATTAATCCATTTAGGAATAATGACTTAAATTATATAACGAATCTCGTCTTTATAATATAAGACTGTATACGACAACTATTTTGTCTTGCATCTAGCACTTCCTGGGTTAAACACAAACTAAAGTTGTGTACACTTTCACAGTCTGCATTTTCTTTACCTATTGAAAAGAGCTAGTAGATATTTCGAAAAGTTGTGGCAATATCCTTTTTGTCTGAAATTCAACGAAGAAATCAGCCCTTTTTGTATATTATACTACAAACGAAAGTTAACAATTGACCAGGGGCGAAAATACTTCAGGAAATGTTGAAAGTGTGCTGAAATCCCCCATAAGGTGCCAATGTGGCAGCCCTTTCTTTTTAAACAGATCTTCTTACATTACAGAAACCGAAGAATCAACTTGTCAGAAATCCTGTGACCTTTGTTCAACAATTCACAGTCATATACAATAATAGAATCATGCTAATATCCCCAAACCACTTCAGCAATCAGTGAGGCCTTCTTCTGACCTCTGGGAGTGAAACTGGACAATACATGTCATTATGAATAGATAAGGTTTCTTTCCATTTATATTTCGCAGCGGAATTTTCTTCCGTCTTAAACGGTAAATTTTCTACATACGATCCCAAAATAAATGCCCGGTTCCGCGTTACACAGATTGTTTCCGTCTTAGGCAGATTTCCCGGAAATTTCTATGTTTAAAAGTGTGGGACTCTGAAATGTTTCCGGCTTAGACAGATTTCCGGCTTAGACAGATTCCGGCTTAGACAGATTCCACTGTATATATATATATATATATATATATATATATATATATTCACAGTATGCTTCTTAAAAATTAAATTTATGCTTTAAAATAAACATAATTTGTTTATTAAAATATACTAATCTTGAAATGAACAACTACTGTAGTAAGTATATAGTATAAATGTCGTTGTGAAACAGATACTCAATATTTTAAGGTAAATAAATTTCTTTTGAGAAGTATTTTTTACCAATAAAATCAAATTTATGTAAATAAGAGTATGATAGCTCAAATGCAAAGATTTTTTTCTTATTTTCTTTTCTTGCATATTTATCATGAAACTTGGACCTCAAATTTAATATATTAAAATAAATCTGTTATTATTTTTTAAAGTGAATGGATTTAAATTTTCGTTAAATTATCTTTATTGGATATTGTTATTGAAATAATGCTAGGATTAAACAGTTTTAACCTGTATTTTAATGTTACTTTAAAACGCATCAATATAACTTTTCCCTTTGTTTAGACATTTTTCATTTCTCTTATGTAAAAGCACAACTTTCTGATATATCTACATATTCAGTTTTATTCATACATGCATCAAATTTTTAAGTATTCTTCATTCTTCTCTTCTCTTTCATTCAGGCGTCAGAAAATCAACCAACTTTTTCTTTTACATATGCAATAAATTTTTAATTTTACCAGATTGTTACTTGGCGATCAACTTCTCATTTCGAGACTGTCATATCTCAAAAATCAGTTTTAAAAATCTATCTTGACAATATTTTTTTTAAAGTGCTTTATTTATTTTTTTTTTTTAAAGAAAGGTAAAATATAAATTGTTCTGGGGAACATAAATATTCACATGTAAAATTTTTATGCATGTACAGGTAAAAACGATTTTCTGTCAGAAAGTGTTTATATTTGACTACAGTTTTAATAATCGATAAGAATTAATCCTTTTTTATAATACAAGCTACAAAACATCCTAATATGCAATTTACTCAACGCAATATAATATATATATGTTTACATACGAACCCTTTTTTTTTTTTCTGTTTCTGTGAGACAGTATAGAAAAGATTGAAATTACTGATGTTGCTATAATCTGATATTGTTTTTCATTTGATTTAGTATCTCAAAACAAAAAATTCTCAAACTAATCAACAGTAAAACAACTAATTTTTTATTTACATTGATTATCAGTTAATTTCTTATTACTGTCAAAAAAAAAAAAAAATTAGTGACGAAAAATATTTGTTATTCGTGGACGTAAGTGGGCGAGACCTCTTAACATTTTGATATTAAAAGATATTTCTTATTGAAAAATTTTCATGCAAAAATAAAAATAAATAAATATAAAATAAACAAAATTAATTAAATAAATAAGTAATATAAATTATTTGCTTAATTTTTATGATAATTTAATAAATAAACACACATGACAACGATATTATTTTGGCTTTTAACAAAACTAACGTTAAAATTTTTAATTTTTGCTAAAGAAAAACGCAACGTAGAATTCAAGCTGATTGATAAATAATTTAAAATAACAATTCTTGTAGTAATAATATTTTAAAATTACTGTATTATTTATAAAATAGATTAGAAATACTGCCATAAAATAACAATTTAAACACAGCAATTTGATATAAATAGTTGAGTAAAAAATGGGACTCACCTTTGAATATTTATTTGACTGGACGTTGTCACTTTCTATATCTGAAATCCTCTTGTTTTTTGTTATCCATAAAACTGGAGAAATCCTGTCCTTTTATAGCTTGTATCCAATTGTTTTTTAAACCTTGATGCCTGTACCAAGTGGACACTACACATTTATCATTCCTTTTATTTTTTTAAATAAATGTATTAGTAATAGGTCTATTTTAATGCGAAATTAAGCTAACATGTGTTAAATATCTTTTAGTCACGTATAAGATGTCCGCATTCACAAAGTTGTTCTGCGGACTAGTGACTAGTAACCTGTTTGAAAACTAGACGGTAATCGCTAGGATGCTCGGGCTCTCGAGCAACCAATCACAGTGATTCGAAGCCAAAGCTTTGCCAACATGAGATAAAATGGTTATTTAGTAACCTTGCTTGGTGTTGTATAGCATAGGGTTGCGTTATATACAGAAGTAAATAAAACACATCTCTTTCGCTGAATTATCGTATCGTTGGAGTCCATTTCTAACAAAAGGCTGGCTGTATTTATAGATTTAAAGTTAATTTTTCATCTTTTTTTCTCTGTAGATGTTTTCACACCTCTCTTTCTCATATAATTGTTGCAGGTTTTGCTTTAAGTAAAACATTTTCTACCACTTTACATTCAAAACCAGATAAACTGTGTTCGAAGCTGTCGCATTGTAATTTTTTCGATTTGCTGATGAGTATGTTCAATAGTTTTTAATTTTCTGCAATTCTTAATCAAACAACATGTTTTTATGAATGTAAGTGTACTAAGTCAAAATCCTTTCATACGATATCTCATTTATTGTTGTGTGTTTTATATGTGCATAGAAAATGATAGTGTTCACTTCCCAAACAATATAATGATTCATTAAGGCTAATTTAAACTGAAGCTTGATAATGATTTCGCTTTGGTATGATTTTCCTTTATACATTCCATTGAAATAAAGTAACTCGATTCTGACCGTTTTTTTTTTTTTTTTAGAATGTATTAATAATATTTAATAACTTTCTAAAAAGTCAAACTTGATAGGAATGCTGTATTTTAACTTTTTCATTTTACTGTGAAAAAAAAAAAAAAGTGCTATTGCACCTGCATACTATTCAAATAATTATTTTAGATTAAATTTTGCTCATATGATATATTAGTGAATTAATTTGTTACAGTACAGCTCTAAAGATGATTTAATATCTTTATTCTTTCTTTATTTTTTCTTCAACTACTATAATATTTATATGTAAAAGACTAAAATTTTAATCAAATCACTTCTTGGTTTAAAAGACCATACTGATTGATGCTTAACAAAACTTTTTAAACCTTTTATTTTTCATAACAAATGTTTAATACCACATTATTTTCATAAGTTGTAAGATGAAATGTAATATTTCATTGAAGGTACATAGTTTGGGACTAAGGATTTTGTTAATTTTGTGGTCATTGTTTTGTGTTCATTTTAAAACCTCGCCAGAATAGTTATATCTTTGTGAAACAGCTATTTATATGTTCTGAATGCTAATAAAAATAGATATATTATGAAAATTTGAATTAATTCATTAAAGAACTATTTGTTTAATGAACAATTTTTGGAAATTATCCTCACTGTTAGAAATTTTTAATCAACAGTTAGTTTCAGAATATTCATTTTTCTATTTTAAAATATTTTCTGGAAACCTGCAGTCAGTTAGAAGTTTTTGTTCACTTATAAAAGGATGTGACCTTAGAAAATTCCAATATCTATCTTCACAAGCAAGTAGGATGTAAAAAAAAAAAATTTTTTTTTCAAAGGGATTTTTTTTTTCTGATTTAAGATTTTTTTTAATTAGATTTTTATGGGGGGGGGGGGGAGGGGTTAAAGTATGGATGACTCAAGATTTGTAAACAACTAAGCCTCTAATTAGATGATATGGTTACCTAGATTGTTTACCATTAAAAGAATTATAATTAATAATTATAGGTATAATAGAACTGCAAATAAGGTATTTCATTAATTAGCAGTGGAAATAAAATATGACAGCTCTTTTGCAACTGTAATGACGCATTTGCAATTTATACAGTTACTCTAATTGCATAAATTTAAACTTATGTACCATATGCATGCAAACTGGAGCACTGTTGGGCTATTTTTTTTTTTTTTTTTTTTTTTTTTTTTTTTTTTTTTTTTTTAATTTGCAGATCACTCAGTGTTCAGAGAAATGCACTGTAATCCCTATTCATAAGTGCTGATGTGTAAGTAAACTATATCTCATCAAAAAGTCACCTGTAAAAAATGCAGCCAAGTCTCGTAACTAATTTACCATAAAAAGTACTGAGATCGTATAAAGCCAAGTTTAACTATCTTATTAACTCTGAAATTTTCATTCACAAATCTCTCCTAGTCTCTACATCTTTCGTTAATTATTATTTTGTGACTTGGCAATTACGCAGCACAGGAAAGTTGTTACACCTTACGATGTTATGGGATGGGATAATTTAATTAAGGCAAATTATGTACGCACAGGGAAGTTATTACACCTTAATAAGTTGTAGTATTATTTGATTAAGACTAACTACATACATCACATTCTCGTGCTACGTAATTGCTAAGTCACAAAATAATAATTAACGAAAGATGTAGAGACTAGGAGTGATTTGTGAATGAAAATTTCAGAGTTAATAAGATAGTTAAACTTGGCTTTATACGATCTCAGTACTTTTTACGGTAAATGAGTTACAAGACTTGGCTGCATTTTTTACAGGTGACTTTTTGATGAGATTTCACTTCTTTTTGTAAGTAATCCTCCTTTTCTTGATTTTGGGCTCTTTTTGGAGATCATCCACTGATTTTCGATGAAGTTACCTTAAAGGAATTTCAGGTAACTAGGCAAGCACTAAGTTATGGGAGGGGGGAGTCAAAAGTACTCTCAACCAGTGTTGGGCATGAGCGCGTCCATTGAACGAAAACTCGCGAACTTAGTTCACTTTCTGTAAACGTGAGTTGAACTTGACTCACTTTTTGATAAACGAACGTGAACTGAACGAAAGCTCAAAAAATCTGTGAGTTTGAACGAAATTTACAACTCAAACTCAGTTTTTTTTCTTAATTTATTTAAAAAATTTCCATCCATTTAGAACACGTTTTTCCCATTCAAATGCGATTTAGATGCCTACATCGACTCGAGACGGGTCGAGGCTGATCATTAGTTTTTCTGGGTCGTGCCCGGGTCTTGCTTTCTCTGGAGGCTCGGGCCGAGTCGAACCAGGCTTATTTCTGGTCCTGTACTTTATTTTTCCTAGAAGTTTGCACCGACCGAAATTTTCTGGCATGGTCGTCATAACAACCCTGCTTGTATGAAAATCATTGATCCGCCCTGTTTGATTCATGCAAAAATCTGTTTAAGGAACAAACTCCTTGGATCAACAATTTTTGCCGAAAATACATAAATTTTAAAATTACCATTATTCTACAATTAAAATTTACTTTAAAGAATAATACGTATATATTTCTAACGGGGGAATGAGGATATACAGTATTGTAAAACGAATTATAAGAATCTGTGTATGATAAAATCCTGTTTTAAACGGAAAATTTTTTGATCGGTGCAAAATGGATATAATAATCCGTTTGAAAATAAATAATACTTTGCAAGAGACGACAGACATGGTAAAAAAAGAACTAAACCATAACGATTTTTTTTTCTCTCCTATGGGATTACGTCTTAAAAGGTTTTTCGATATAGAATTTTTCAGATTTTTAAGTCTCCAAGCCGTTTAAATGGATAAATGGATTAATGGTATTAATATAAATTCAGATATTTACATACAAATAGAGATCCACTAAAAAATCAATACATTTTGCAATAAGATATATATAGAAAGACATGTGATAGAAACAGTATTTTGGAACGGAGGTCTCTGTACAATGGAGTCAAAGGTATAGAGGTCCGCACGGGCCGAAAATTCAAGGCCCGATCCATAAAAGAAAAATTCGGCCCGGCCCGGTCTAAAAATTAAATGTTCGGCCCATGCCTGGCCTGGACCGTACAAAAAAAAATATTGGCCCGACCCAGTATAAAAGTTAAAACTTCTGCCCGAGCCTGGCACGTAGAGAAAAAATTATTGGCCCGATCCGGCCCGGCATAACAGCTAAAAGTTTCGCCCGAGACTGGACCCGCCCGGAAAAAGGTTAAAATCTCGACCCAAACCCGGACAGAGATAAAGTCCTGCGCGGGTCGAGACAGTGAGCTCGACCCGAACCCGAAAATTCTATTTGAAATCAACCCGCAATCCGACCCGAACCCGACAACAAGAATAAGTTCGATCCGCAACCCCCGAACCGGAAATTAAAGGAAAGGAAATTCTGTTTTAATGCAATTGTGAAAAGTGACCTACATTTATATCTCTACTACCAATTTTATGTTTTTATAGAAAAAAGGCAAGTGTTTAATATTCAGATATTCATAAAATTATTTTTTTAATATTCAAATATAGTAAACCCTCTGAATAGTAGAGACATCGGGTCAGGTTACACATAAATTTCTGTTTTCAGGTTTTAATGATTGTAATATTCTTTTTGGGGGTTGGGTAGCCTAGAATAATTCTTGCGAGTCATAATTAGATCTTTTGGAATTCATGTTTGCATTTTCACAAAAAGTTTGAGTTCAACTATCTTTCAGATGAAAACAAATATGTTTTTGAGTATGAATGAGCATATATTCAAATTACTGCATGAGAAATAAAATTTATAAAAAATATGAATATAGATTATTCTTTCTTTACGGTACAGTTAAGAACATTTTTCCTTCTCTCGGAATATGAAAAATATTGCTAACATTTAATTTTTGATACACATAAAAACACATGTAAGATACTTGTGATAGTTTATGCACACATACACATGTTGAATGTGTGTAGATTGGGAGGTGCCCATATTCAGTGATATAAGCATATAAATATATAAGTATTAGGAATTGCAAAAGTGTTCGTTGACTAGATGAGTACTTTCCGGAGTATCCATTATGAAGATCTTACTGTATATAGATTTTTATTGTGAAAAAATATTTTGGATATTCTTTTGAAAAATCTGGTCAACACGAACCCGAATCACAAGAGTCAAAATCTAATCCGAACCCGAAAAAGTATAGTCAACCCGACCTGCAGTAAAAAAGTAGAAATGAACTTAACCCAAACCAGACTAGCAACGAAAATATATAACGCCAGTCGGACTGGCGAACCGCTGGTCGGGTCGGATGCGGGTAGCTCGACTCGATGCAGGATTCTAATCAGATGTAAATGAAATTCAATTTACGGTAACTATATCTTTTTCGAATGAGAAAGTAAAATAATTAAATTAAATTTTAATTATTATCTTTCATGTTTAAAAAATTAAATCAAAACGTACTTAAATAAAACGTAGTACTATTAATCGTACTTAATAAAAAATCTTCTTTTTTTTTTCTTTTAAAACAAATCTGTAGCAAGCATGAGGCAATTTTGCATACAATTTTTTTTTTATTTTGTATAAATTAAATAAAAAATATATATAATTTTTGGAAATCTCAAAAAAGTATATATTTTTTAACTTCTTCATTGCAATCATATTTTCTTTCGTATGAAAATACGCTAATTTTAAAATTTGATAATTCGCGATCAAATTGTCACAGCACACTGAAATTTTGTGTGAATGAACAACATGACATAATTTTTCCGGGTACATCACCCCCCCCCCCTCCTCTTTTTTTACAGAGGCTACTTAAGTTTTAATATAATGAAAATATAAAAGCCGAATAACCGCAAACACTTATAATTAGGATCGAAAATTCTCCCAGCCCACATAAACATCCCCGTGAGTCTATTTTGAAGAAATAGGAGAATTTGTGGAACAGATAATATCTTCGTCCCTGGTCCCAGACAGACTAGTATAAGAAAAGAATAGAGAAAAGGAAGCATATAAAGGAAAACTCCACGCTGTGCAAGGACAAGCAACACCGTGTCGATTCGATACGTTCGGTACTATTACAAGGCGAAGCGCCAGACACGTTTGTTTTGTGCTTTGTTGCACAGGCTTTAAGTAATTGGTGAATTTCTTATTATATCCATTTTAAAAGCTTTTTACAAATCATGCTTCAAACAAAATCCTTAGATGTGTGATATTTTTTCCCATACTCTGATGAGAATTTGACTCGGAGCGACGTTTTCCCTTTTTCCAATTTCAAGGTTGCTTTTGAGTCAACCCATTTGACCCCACGCAGAGCGTATCGCAGGAACTGGTTGCTAGTGATTTTTAATAGCTTTTCTCGAATACTCGTGCATTATTCATTAACAAAGAGTTTTCCGGATTTCTCTGTTAATTTCTCTGAAAGTCAAATATATATTTCAAACATCTGAATATTTGTATTGTGCCAACATGTCGTAATAGAACAGATAAAAATCCCAAATCTATCAGAAATGTCTTTAAAAAAAAAAAATTATATAAATTTTTTTTTTTTTTTTTTTTTTTGGTCATATGGAAGTGTACGTTGGTAGTTAAAATTGATATGCGTGAGGTGCTACGCGATGAATGTCAGTGTCTTCATATAAATGCATTGAAGAAGCTAAAGATTACAAGTTATTTTTAATATATTTTACTGAAATTCATTTCAAAAAATTTATATTTTTGATAATCTAGTAGGAAACAAAAATGACATTTTAAAATATTACACAAAAAAATTAAAAAATATCTCGTAAAAATATTTTTTATATTAGAACACAATTCATTAAAATAAAAATAGCTACTCTAAAGAAATTCATAAAAAGTAATAGTTTATTTTATTGGAATACATCGTTCATTCAAATAAAAACAGCTACGATTTCTAAAATTAAATTTATTATTAGATAAATTTTAGCTAATATAAATTAATAAAATCTGAAACCAGTATATTGAAATAGAAATAACATGAAGTGTCTTAGAGAAATACATACTTAAAATATACTCTATAGTACAGTTGTATATTTGACGTGAATGCATATATTGATAAAACATAAAATATTATTAAATGAATTTCTAATTTTGTTTTGTTTGATTGATCTTTAAACACTACTATTTGAGAATAAAAGACAAAAAAAAAACAAAAAAAAACAGGCATTTCGTATAGGATATGAGATATGATGCACATTTAATAATTTAAAGATATGTATTGCTTGCTGGCTTACGATACTTTAAATAGTTTCCTCCAAAAAAATATCAAACTTCATTTAATGAGTACAATCTTCAGTATTTCACAATAAATTTAAGAGATTTAAAATATTTTTTTTTTTTTTTCAAAGCAGCTGAAATTTATTAAGCATGGAAATCTTCTCTGAGTATAAGAGGGACTAGGATGAATTGCGATTCTAAACAAACATCAATTAAAACTATTATATATTTCTTATAAATAATAATAATAATTATTATTATTATTATTATTATTATTATTATTATTTCCAACAATACTAGTGAGTTCCGAATCTTTATCAATGACATTGTTTAATAAATTAAAATGGTGGTTACAGTTTTATTCTATTTTTAAGGGGGGACGGGGGATAATAAGGACTATTGTTTCTTTGATGCATTTCATTTTCTCTATGAAATTAAAAAGAGACGAATTTTTAATATGAATATATGATGTGTTGAGTATTCGCCTTAAAATAAATTCTCGATAAAATATTTGTATTTTTTAAAACAAAGCGTAAATTTCAATTGATAAAATCAAAATACTATTTTATAAATTTGAACACATATTTTTTAAAGACCTGCTCCAAAAATAAGGATTAAATTTCCAAAAGGCAAATGTTTGCATTTGCATCCTTGAAAATGACATCAATAAAAATTTGTATTTTTATTGTGAAAACTGCAAAGTATTATTATAAAGGTATCACAATGAAAAAAGATCAATATGCAAATTTTGTATTTTCTTTTCAAACTTACATTAAATGGGATATGGTTTTGTGTTTAAAATTAATATTGTATATATTTTCTAAGCGTAGAAATGAATTTAGGCGATTCTTTTCTTTTTTTCATTCCTTTTCTTTGTTTCTTGCCCCCCCCCCCCTACGCACACACACTTTTTTTTAGGTTTTAGACATGTTTTTATCATTTTTTAAATCTATTATTATTATTATTATATTACAAAGAATCTCCATATTAAAATATCTACAGAATTTTTCTTATGCTATTTTTAGGCTCTCCTTTATAGCTTATACCATCAGTACTATATGCTTTCATGATAGTGATGAAATTTTTTCCCCAGGAAAAGAATCCTATCGCATTTCTCTTCTTAATAGAGGCGGTGGACTTCTTAAGGCATGTTTACAAATTTTATAGAATTGCCTAAAATTTTTCAACTTCTTTTTTTTAACGCAATTATGGAATTTTTTTTTTTTTTTTTTTTTTTTTTTTTTTTTTTTTTTTTTTTTTCAAATGAAAGAGTATATCTTGAAGTTTTAAAAAACAATGTTTCATTTGGAAATTAGTTGAAAAATGGACCTCTGGAGGTCTTTGGTACCGGGATGTTCAAAAAAGTGAAGCGTTCCGCGCGCGGTACAAGATGAATCTCGGAATTTGCTTTTGCTTATCTGCCAAAAAAAAACTTAAAAATTACGATATTTTATAGTCCTCGGATGGGTTTATCAATTTTTTTATCCTAAAAAAAATGGCGTCCGTTCAAATTTTAAATTGTGGATTTTAGACAAAAAATTTAGGATTTAAATTGCGCAAAAAAATATTTACAATTCGAATATTGAATAGTTCGTGTGAGACTATAAAATAGTATATACTAGAAAAGCATGAAAATTCCAACCAAGCTGATGGATCCAATCTCGATATCTACTTGGTATCGATTTGTAAAACAGAGTTTCTAGAAAAAGAGTCTTACAGATTTACAATTCTTAGTTGACACCGAGGTATGCGGTGACGCTAAATCTTGTTGAAAGATGAAATCATCTTCAAATAAATCTTCTGATGATGGAATTATGTAATATTCCAAAATTTCTTGATATATCTGAGATTTGACACATCTTGATATATCTTTTCGTAGACGATGCATAACTTTCCAGGTCCTTCTGCACTCATGCACACCCAAACCATGACACTAGCAGCAAATTTTACAGAACGTTTAAGGCATTCTTTATCAAATGCTTCTTGCTATATTCTCCAAACTCGAATACCTTGATTACCATATGAAACACAAAACATACTTTCATCACTAAATAATATATTTTTCCAATCTTCTTCGCGTACACCAATTCAATCTTATACGCTTTTGTTTTGCACTCATGAGAGGTTTTGTTTTTGGTACACGAAATTCAAACTTAAATTTATGGAGGCGTCTTAATGTTGTCGATGTAGAAACCTCAACTCCTTCTTCTTTCCATATTTGGTGCAAGAATTGTACACTTTTAAAACGGTTTTTCTTAACTACACGCTTCAGTTTCCTGTCATCTCTAGCAGATGTTTTTGGTTTTCGGCCGCCATTTCGGCGATTATTTTGAAAATTTCCATTTTTTGAATTTGTGTTAGTATTTACTAACGCTTGATTGCGAACAATGTAAATAATTCGCTATATAACAGTGAATTTTACCGTGCCGATACAATCAACCATACGAAGTTTAATAGATTCATGAATATCACTCACACGACCCATTTTAAGACGAAAAAGCAAACAAACTGCAAAAAGAATACTGATTTTAAATAAAATTGTCTGAATTTAATCAATGATGCCACCAGTCATGAATTGGTGATAATTAAAGGAGAATTAATGGGAAATATTTTAATATTTTGAACCACTTAAATAGATATTCTAATAATAATTTTTTTCAATTAATCTTTTCAAAAATGATATTAATTTTAAGATAATAAATAAGTTTAATCAACAATAAGTTCTTAATAAAAATATCGTTTGTATATTTGTATTAAAAGACATTAAATTACCAAACGATATTTTCAATTTGTAAAAAAAAAGTAATTATTCTAATATTTTGAATATGAGCTGTATATTTCTTATTTCATAGTGATATGAGCAGAAATGAAATCTCAATACATCATTTCTTGAAAATTCTTTCTTGCATGCATCGCATACGTAAACCTTTCTTTCGTATCAACTCGATAATGAACTCTCAGAGAAGGATTGTTTAGAAAAAATATTTTCTATGCACTACACAAGTACAAGACTTCTATATGTAAACGGCAATGATCTCTGCATTTAGAATTGTCAAAAAATATTTTGCTACGAATGTCACTTACATATTGTATTCCAATGCATGGCTACGATGATACCGTTTCAGTGTATAATTTAAGAAAAGCCTTTTGTTGCACATCTTGCAAACATAAAGGTCTTTCTTGATAATTACAACGAAGGTGCGCTTTCATAATATTCTTTATAGGAAAGCTTGAACCGCATATTTCCAAATCCCATATATTTTCTTTCGTATTTCCATGCATACGAATATCTCGTTTCCGATAAGCATTTAAAATAAATGCTTTATTACATAATTCACAACAAACGATTTTTAATTAGTATGAATACGGCGATGCTTTTTTAGTAACAGCCTTTGAGAAAATCCCTTATTGCATACATCAAAAATGTGAGATTTTTCTTTTGTGTGGGTATAAAGGTGTTTTCTTAATTTCCTTTAGAAGGAAAACCTTTATTGCAGATATAACAAAGATGCGGTTTTTCTGTAGTATGTGTAATAGCGTGTCTTTTCAGGCTAGAACTATCAGTGAATTTTTTCTCACATATCTCACAGACGTAAGGTTTTTCATTAGTATGAATACGACGGTGCCTAATTAAGCTACTTTTTTCAGAGAAGGTTTTACTACATTTTTCACAAACAGACGATTTTTCTTTAGTATGAATCCGATGATGCTTTTTTAGTAACAGACTATGAGAAAATCCCTTGTTGCATATATCACAAATGTGTGATTTTTCTTTTATGTGGGTATAAAGATGTTGTTTCAAAGTTTCTTTCTGTGAAAAACCTCTATTGCAGATATTACAAAAATGAGGTTTTTCTTTAGTATGAGTAATAGCATGTTTTTTAAGGTCAGAGAAATCATTGAATCTCTTCTCACATATCTCACAGACATAAGGTTTTTCATTAGTATGAATACGATGGTGCCTAATTAAGCTACTTTTTTCAGAGAAGGTTTTACCACATTCTTTACAAACTTCTCGTTTTTCATTGGTGTGTGTATGGATATGCCTGCGCAGATTATCCTTCTGAGAGAAACTTTTCTTGCATATCTCACAAACGTAAGGTTTCTCTTTTGTATGGACAAGTAAATGTCGACGCAAATTGCTTGATTGAGAAAATCCTATTTCACATATGTCACATATGAAAGGTTTTTCTTTTGTGTGAGTACGCATGTGAAGAATCAGTACAGATTTTTGAGAAAATCCTCTAAAGCATACGTCACATGTAAAAGGTTTTTCTTTTGTGTGAATGCGAAGATGACGTCTTAGACAAGATCTGTCAGAAAATGCTTTTTTACATACCAAACATGTGAATCTTTTTTCTTTCGTGTGACTATAATGATGCCGTTTTAAATGATAGATGTTTGAAAATGCTTTATTGCACTCTTCACAATTATAAGGTTTTTCTTTGGTATGAACACGTAAATGAAATTTTAAAGAGCTCATCGTACGGAAACTTATTTGGCACACATCACAAACGTGAGGTTTTTGTGGTTTATCTGTTGTATGAGTAGATAAGTGAACTTTTAAGGAATTTTTCACGCTGAAACTTTTTTTGCATACCCCACAAACATAATTTTTTTCTTTCGTATGGGTCTGAGCATGTACTTTAAGGTTAGAGCTAAAACTGAATCGCTTCTCACATATCTCACAAACATAAGGTTTTTCCTTAGTATGAATACGACGGTGCCTAACTAAGTTACCTTTTTGAGAAAAGTTTTTACTACACACTTCACACTTAAAAAATCTGTTTTCAGAAGGGAATCTTTTATCGCGTGTTTTCGAAACGCCTGCTTTTTCATTGGCGTGGGTACGCATATGACTACGCAGATTATCCTTCTGAGAAAAACTTTTCTTACATCTCTCACAAACGTAAGGTTTCTCTTTTGTATGGACACGTAAATGCCGACGCAAATTGTTAGATTGGGAAAATCCTTTTTTACAAATGTCACATATGAAGGATTTTTCTTTTGTGTGAGTACGCATGTGATTCATCAGTAAGCGTTTTACAGAAAATCCTCTAAAGCACACGTCACATGTAAAAGGTTTCTCCTTGGTGTGGATGCGAAAGTGAACTTTCAGATCTGAATTTTCAGAAAATGCCTTTTGACATACCACACATGTGAATCTTTTTTCCTTCGTATGAGTGTAAAGATGCCGTTTCAATTGATAGATGTTTGAAAATGCTTTATTGCACACTTCACAAACGTCAGGTTTTTCTTTGGTATGAACACGTCGTATGTGTATTTTCAAATTGCTCTTCATACTAAAACTTTTTTTACACACATCACAAACGTAAAGTTTTTCTTTGGTATGAACACGTAAGTGAATTTTCAAATCTTTCTTCGTACTACAACATTTGTTGCACACTTCACAAACAAAAGGTTTTTCTTTGGTATGAGTAGATAAATGAACTTTCAAAGATTTATTCGTATTAAAACTTTTTTTGCACACATCACAAATGTAAAATATTTCTTCGGTATGAGTAGACATATCCTATATGACTATACAGTATTTCACTTTAACTGAAATATCAAAATATATTAGTTTAGTCAATGTTGATATAAAGAATTAGGCGTCCTGTTTAACCTACTTTATTTATATTTTTTTAAGTGGGAACGAATTTAAATGTATCTGACCTAGTTTGGACTTGGAAGTGAGTACAAAATTATTAAATGTTATGACTGTTTTTCATTCTCTGTGATTGTTTTCCTCTTTTGTAGACAATGCACACCATTTCGAAATACTCAGTAAATGAACGCATCTACGTAAGAGAGGGTCGTAAGAGAACACGCTGAATGCAAAAGGCAGCTAGTAAAATATAACACCTCTTCTGCTGAACAAGCAACATTTTTCCTTTCCAAACGTGAAACATTAGATTAATAAAACCAGAAGTTGTAAGAAGATTCTGATGTAAGTAAAAACTGAACATTTATGTTTTCAAACTTTTATAAAAGTTTAGTGACGTTCTTGGAACTTAGGATAAGCGATCGTATTCTGCCTTATAATGCAACAGAACGCATTATAGCATGTTTTTTTGTAACGTAGAAATAGTTATAACTATCATTTATCAGCATATATATGTAATTATTATTTTTTTTATTCTTCATTAAATTATTTGCTTTTCTTCAAAAAGTCTTAGAAGTTAATTCGAATATTATTTTAGCCTTATATTTTTTCTCTTCATCGGTATACTCTTATATCTGTATATCTTCAGGAATTCCAGCATCTGAAATAAATAAAACAGAATTAAGAATTTTATTTTTCTAAATTTTTCATGATATGCTTGCACATTTGACTTTTTTTCTTAACCTATTAACGCCTAAGTTATTTAAAAAACGTATTTAAGCGCTATATTTTTAGAAGAACTTTAGAAAGGTTATGACTCATTTCCATTATCCTGTTTCCCAGTGGTACACTGTAAAAAATGACCAATGTTTCTTATTTTATAAAAATATACTATAACCACGAACGAAAATATAATATAATCTTCTGAGTTATACGAAATTACGAATAGCGTGTTCCGTTGTCTTTTGAATCCCCAGAAACTAATACGTTTCCAAAATTTAAAGAATTATTTATAAAAACAAAATTTCTCTAGCTGCCCGTATTTTTTAGAAACATTTCTGAATAGATTTTATAGTGTATTAAACAGTTTCCTCAGCCTGTAATACCTATTCATCGAATGTCATCTATTCTCAAGTAAACGTTTTCAGCTGCATAAGTTAATTTATACATGAAAGGGTAAAGAAATAATCTTTATTTTAATGTTATTGTTAACGTGGTTAATTTTGCATGTTTGTTTGTTAAACATATTTTTTGAGCATGAAAATGTTTACTTGAGAATTTATAGCATTCGAAAAACAGGTATTCCGGGCTGAGGACACTAATTAATAGACTATAAAAACCCCTCGGAAACGTTTCTGAAAAATACGGGCAGCGAAAAATACTTTGTTTTTATAAATAATTCTTGAAATTTTAGAAAGTTATTGGTTTCTGGGGATTCAAAAGACAATGGAACACGCTATTCGGAATTTCGGATAACTCATAAGATTATATTATATTTTCGTTCGTGGTTATAGTATATTTTCATGAAATAAGAAACATTGGTCATTTTTTACAGTGTATAGAGGGGTGTGTACAAATCGTTGCTTTAGAATGACATGGTTTTAACTGATACATTTATCTAAAATGAGATCATATCATCTACTGACAAGGACGGTCTCCTTAAAGCGCATACTCAGAAAATTTTGAAAAAAAAGCTAATGAAGCTACTCATGTATGTAATAAAAGAACAGTGCAATTTAACTGTAGAATCTCAGGAGAAAATGTGTAAAAAAATATAAGAACTTTCGAGTATTTGGCGCTAAAGGACGCGATTTGGCTAGCAACATTTTTCCCTCGCCAAACGCAAACGATTTTAATGCATTTTGAAATTGCTTGTAAAATGATTATTCGAATGCGCAATACTTAATGAATTTTAAACTCAAACAACGAAAGCTTAAAATTATTTTTGTATAATTTTTGTATTTTCAACAATACGTTTTTAAATTTCCAAATATGTCTATGAGATTTTGTTTTAATTTTAAAGCGTAAAATTGTCATTAGCTTAAAAAAAATTATACGAATATGTTAACTCTTGGACTCATGATACCATACCCTCTTTTTCAGAATCGTTTGCATTTTGCGTTCAACATTTTCAATTCTCTGTGCGTTTGTATTAATATTAATTTAAAATGTTCTTTAAATCAGATTAAATAAATAATTCATCTTTTTCCCTCCATTTATTACCGATTGAATAAAATTTTGCTATTGTTTTATCCCCCATTCCACGATTTTTTCTAATATAAACGGCTTAACCGGTTATATAGGTAATTCTTAAATGTATTTAAAAAAATTAGCCCAATGACAAACACATTCGTTATACATTTCCATATATCGAAGAAGTCGTGGTTTCCATAGCAGCAATACTTTTACCTTGAATTGACAATGTTCAGAATCGGGGGATTTTTTAGTTTAGCTTGAAACAATTTAAATTTTGTTTTAAATCGTAAATTACGATCTTTAAATTTCATTATGTATACATATAAATGTGTACACAAATTGTAGTTATAAAAATTTATTTATTATGAAAGTTAAACTTACTTAAACAAGTTCAGCATGAAAAAGTTTTTCTTTAAAGAGTATTTGTCATAAAACCGTATTTTTTTTAAATTTTATTCCGTCGCCAAGCGGTGATAAATCGCCAAATAAACAAAATTTTCATAATTTTTTTACGGATGTTATATCGAGGTTCAGCAGAATTTATTTTATAGACGTATATATCCTCATGAGAAGAACATTCTGTAATTTTTTCAAAATTTTCTGAGTATGCGCTCATGGAGACCTTCCTTGTGAGTGCCTTTTCTATAATTATAGATGACATAGAATGTATTCTAATACGTATTTTAAAAATTAGCGATTTTCAAAATATTCTAACGATAGTGTTACCTATAGACAAATAGAAATTTCATTTTTTTCTCAAAAAGCAGGACTGATCAAAGAATCGGCCAACTGAAGAATTGGTCCAAAGGGTCTCCAAATATTATGTGCAATTTTCTGGGTGTTTTAAACATGTATTGACCTTGTACTTAATATGATCAATATTTTGTACTTTTAGAGTAGGACGACTTTAAAGACAAAAGATATATTTACCCAAATATGAATTTATATAATCTCCTCTCTTAAAACGAAAGAGTGGATTTGGCTTCTCAGAAAAGAGCTGCAATTTATTGGATCGTAAATGAGTTGATTTTTAAACGCTTCACTCATCTTGATCTGAATTTTTATTTTTCTAATGCACTCCAGAAGAACGAATACTAAGCAACTCAAGTCGATAAAAAAAGCACTCTTTTGCGAGCGGACATGTCAATGCGGCTGACCTGACCATTCGCTGAGCAGACGACAGGCATGCGTCATCGAGTATGCAAGCATTTCGCCTTCCGGACAACTGGCAGCACGTTTTTGACTGTTGAAATATTATTCGCGCTGTTCAAACGGGCAATTTTAAAGAAGGAATACTTGTAAAAGGTAAGAATTTCTGCTATTTTAAATACTCTAATCATGTTTTTTATAATGATTCTGTTTTATATTTATTGTTATTTTATATATGGCGTGATATTTTTCAGTTTATATCAATATTTTTAACAAATATGTCTTAACCCTAACATTTAGGACTATTTACACCCGAACGAACATTTAGAGATCTTTTGAGTTGGAAGGATAAATATTAAAAAATGTTCTAAACTATAATTATACAAATCCTTTGCCTCTCATTTTAAGTTTTTTTTAATGTTGTTTCAATAAATATGATTTATAAATAGCACTTAGTAGCAATTTAATCTTTTAAAGAAAATGTCTCGGCGGTACTGTGCGTTTGTTTATATATATATTTTTTAATGATGTTTCAGAACTCTAACTTTCATAATACTATAAATTGAAAATTGACTTGTCTGACTTTAAAAATATTGTTTTAAAGTAAACAAATTATATTTCTTATTTTTTTCTCAGTCTGAAGAATTTTTTTCCTGGATATTTTTATTGACCTGCCTTGTTTTTCGAATGCGCATACATAAGTTTTAGTCATTTCATGCTGCTGAGAGTTAGATTATTTGAAATGTATCTCAAATATATAAGAAAAGCTTTAGAATATCTATTTCATGTTGACAAAAACTTTTAAAAAGTAGCTTTATTAGTATATATACTGTTTTTCTAATATTTTAAAATAAATATACTTGATTTGTGAAGCTGTATAAATCCCATATTTTTTGTATCATATGTTGTTAAAAATAAGGTTAATATCTCCATTTCCGTATATTCATTGTGTGAATATTCCTAATTAGTATTAGGATTAAAACATTTAATGATAATATTGATATAAACTGAAAAATATCATGCAATGTATAGAATAATATTGCATAGAAAACGTAATCATTATAACAAAATAAAAAAAAGATTAAAATATTTAAATCAGCAGAAATTCTTATGTTTTCAAATATTCCCTTTAAAATTCTCTTTTTGGGTCGGGAGGGGGGGGGGGGTATTTATTTCAAGCAGCTCAGAAACAACAACAACAAAAAAAAAAAAAAAAAAAAAAAAAAAAAAAGATACTTTTCACTTAATTGTTGAATATATACATATATGTAAACATAGATATGTATACATTCAATATGCAAATTACTTTTTGTTTTCTAAAATAATAATCTACCTGTTCATGAAATTTATTATTTTACACTGAAATATTACATTTTACCATGAATTTTAATTCCCCTTCCCCTCCTCAAGTATGAGTTAGTTATAAATCACTCAAGTGCTACTGGATTTAACCTTCATTGATTTGATTTCACTCAAGTATGAGTAAAATAGAGATAACTCAATCATGAGTTGCTTAAAAACAACTCGTTCACTCGAGTTGTTTCAACTCTTCATGAGAAGCTGACTTTCAAATCGTGAGATGAGTGGATTTCGGCTCAACTTGAGTTATTTTGGCTCTTTCGTTTTAAGAGAGTCATATGCATTCCGAAGTACCGAAAATATTTTAAATTCTGACAGTGCAGGTAGTATGGCCCCAATTGACTTTATCAGGACCTGCAAAATAGTACTCAAATTAGAAACCTCCTCGCAAATACCTTATCTTTGCATAATAAGGAAAGGCTGGGATACACGCATGTGTACAAAGAACCAATAGGTCAAGTTAAACATACATATGGAGCCATAATAAATCTGCTCTATTTATAGGATGATGGTCGCCAACACCCAAAGTGAAAAAGTTTAAAGTGACTTTAAAAGTGAATTTTCTTTTTCTTTTATTTTTAACCGTTTGAAACGCGAATTTCTGTCAAAATTATGAAATCACTTTTTCCTACAGAATTGAAAATTATAACTAATTTTATTTAAGTGGTTTAGAATCGTACTTTTTCATCTTACTATAAATGTCACTTTCCTATAACAAAAAAAAAAAAAAAACTTTTATAACAGTTTTCAGAAGTTAGCCTAAAAATTGTGGCGTTCTCACTAAAAGCAATGATTTAAAAGGTACTTTAAAGTAGTTTATCTCAAAGCAATAAAAGCGCGATAATTTTTTTTTTTTTTTTTTTTTTCAATTGCGCACATGATTTCCATTAAATTAGTTGTTAATGCTTTTACACTCAGTCTTTATGAATTCACAGACTATATATATTTTTTACGACTGAACCTTAATTTTTGTATATTTTAGCAAAATTTGTAGTTCAAAAATAAAGTTGAAAGGATTGCGTAGTTTTTTCGGAGTTTATATATTCTCTTTTCTGTCGCTGAAATTGTAGAAACAATTTGGTTCATTCTTAATATATCGATGTGAACTGTAAATTCGTAAAATTTATATGTAAAAATATTAAGTAGCTTAAAAAAATATTTTGCGCAACAAAAGAAACGACGCTTTAATAAAACACTTTCAAGTATCCTTTAAATTATTTTTACACTAAGAACAATTGACACATCTTAAATCATAACTACTGAAGTTATAGGAATTTTTTGTGTGGTTTGTTTTAAAATGCTAAGACTATATTGCTCTTTAATACATATTACATACATATAATACATATAATACGTTTTCGAAAGTTCTATTTTTTTTTTAAAGATTTAAGAGTCATATGCCCCCTTAACAGCCTACGCTACTAACGCGAAGGCACTCGCCGGCTAATGGTAAACAATTGGTAGCGTTCTTTTTTAATTTCTCGTATGAATTTCCATATTTTTAAATGACTTTTTTTTCTCTTTTTTTCATAGGATATCTGGTCTGACAGGGTATCTTCATACATTTTACATATTTTGAATTCAGTTTTTTTAAGGCCACTTTCAGTTTCGGATGCGTTTTCGCAGTTAAAAGTGCTCTCAGAAAAAAATAAATAATATATATATACATATATACATACATATATATATATATATATTTTATAATTACTTATGTAGATAAATCTCCAAATAATTATGCTATCATTTGTAAAGAATACTATAAAGTGTTAATTCACAATGCAATCAACACAAGTAATATTTTTAATAAAACTAAATTAAATATTGAAATAAATAACAGAAAATTATTAAATTATCACAAATTACTAAAAATCAAATGTAATAATTTTAATTATCCTTATCTTGTTATAATTCCAAAATTTCATAAAAATCCTATTAAATTTCGCACTGTTACCATCGGTTGTAACACATATAATAAAAATGCAAGCAATTTACTACTTAATATTTTAAAGCAGATATATGATATAACCTTAAAACATAATAACCAACATTGCCTAAAAAATAGTTTTCAACTCATTAATAAAATACATAATATCAATCCAGTAAAATTCATAAAAACATTGGATTTTAATGATTTATTTAATAACATTGATATAAAAGACTTGCATAAAACAATGTGTATATTATTTAAAGAATTTAAATCTCAATTAAAATTAAAAGAACATATTTCAGTAAATTTTTTTAAAACCTTACTAAATTTTACATTGCATAATAATTACATTATATATGACAATATTATCTATAAACAATGCCAGGGAATTCCGCAGGGCGGAACCGCATCTAGTATTCTCTCTGATCTTTACTTATATTATTATGAAAGAAATATAAGTCCGAACAATGATTATGTATTTTATCGCTATATTGATGACATTATCATATTTTATTTCAATGAAAAAAATTGCACATCACCACTCAATTTTTATCCTACTCAGCTTAAATTAAGCGAAAATGATTTAATTAATAATAATATAAACTTTCTTGACTTAAAAATTAATATTACTAATAATTACAAATTAATTTTTGATATTTATGATAAGAGATTTGATTTCCCATTTAAAGTAAATATTTTTACCAATTTTGCTTCATGTTTACATAAATCTGTTTATAAAAATATAATTATCAATTATCTACATCGTATAAAATACTTATGCTCAGATATAAATAAAAACAAAAATATTAGATATATTCGAGATCAAGCAAAAATATATGGATATCCAATTTTTATGATAAATTCAATCATCAACTCTTTTAAATAACATTTATTATATAATTTAAATATAAACATGGTATGTAATAAATTATTGTTTTAGAGTGCGATAACATATAACAAAAGATATAGAAAATAATAATTATAACATACATTATTACAATTATAACATATTAGGAAATTTAATATTTAATATTTGTTTGAACATTATATACACTTTATATAGAACATTACAATTATAACATACATAATTACAACTATAACATATTAGGAAATTTAATATTTGATTGAACATTATATACACTTTGTATAGTTGTGATTGTGCGTTGCCGATCACCTCTGTTTAAGGTGTTATTGATGTGCAGTTTTCAACCATTTATAAATTAACTTATACAATAACAAATTAAATTATTCATGGATAACATTGGTGATTTTAACTCATAAACATATCTATTTGCAATATATACAAATATAAATATATATAGTTTTTATTTTTGTCTATGAATAATTAAATTTAACAAGTATTTTAATTATTTTAATTACTGCATTGCATTAATTTGATTGAAAAACAGTAGTAATACTATTAATTAACAATTTTATAAATTTTGAGATATTTTGAATTGTTTATGAATTATTTAATTAGATATTTAAATTAATCTATGAAATATAAAATATATTTACAATGTAGTATAAATTAAACATTAATTATTTAATAACAAGTTTAATATATATTTAAGTAGTAGTAAAAATAAAACATTAATTATTTAATAATATGTCTATAATATCAGTGGATTAACACAGCTGGCAGCAAAAACAATTTGAATTAAAATAATATCTCTTTTACATAATATACTCTTGTTAAGAATATCTGAAGTGTTGTGCAAGTTGAATTAATTCTGTGTAGATTTATTCATATTGTAGTATTATATTTTATTTGAATTTAAAGTAAAACTACAAGTTAGTATTGTTTTTTAAAGTTTATTTATATAATTAAATATAATGAAGTGAGTATGTAAATAATAAAGTGTATATCTAACTAAATATTAATTATGAATTATTATAATACCAATAGATGGCGACACTTTACCTTTCAGGTAGTGTTTGATAATATTATATTTAATTTAACTATAGAGGGAGCTATTGATTGTATATTAATTTTACTTTCAGGAATTAAAATTGGATGGAGTAATATATATTCACGGATATAATTTTGTTATAAGTGTATTAAAACCAGAATTATTTTGTGTGTTTTTGAATCATTTTGTGTTTGGGTGTCATCGATGGGGATGTGTTCTGAAAAAAAAAAAAAAAAAAAAAAAAAAAAAAAAAAAAAAGTGTGCTCTCAACTTGTCTTTTAAATCATTTCTCTCAACTCGACTTAGTCAACATGTATGATGCATTGCCATGTGGATGTGAAGTTGTGACATTTTAAGGATACTGTATAATTATTGTGAGTAAAATATTTTATTTACACTTTACGCGTTCATATTTCCAATTTTATTATTTCAGAACTGTTATTTTGTGGTAATTTCGTGAGGTGTTAAATACAGTTTTTGGGATAATCGATGTGAGTGAAATATTTTGTATATTCTTAATGGTTTTTTATTTCCTATTTAAATATTTCCAAATTTTAATATTTCCAATTGTTGTCTGGTAATAGTTCAGTGTACCTGGATGATTCTACTGATCTTAGCATTATGCCAGTAGAATTATGAAACACTGAATTATTATTTAAAACACATGTGGGTGCATCCAGGCTGATGAGTACATGTGCATGTGTTTATTCATATCCAATTCATATTTAATTCTCATGTGATCCAATTTTCCATTGTATATGGTTCATATTTGATTTATTAATCCATTTGTGTTCACTTAATTGCAACTCCAATTTATAATTTTTTTTCCCTTTCTCTCTATTTCTTTTTTCAATATTCTTTTGGTATGAGTAAAATTTGGCCAATTACCATTGAAGCACAAACTATGGTAATATTATGTTTGCATATGTTAATTATTAGCTATGTGGTATTCTGTATACACAATATCATTAATTATCTCTTTGGAGATTTAAGTAGAATGATAATAGAACTTGATATGTTTTTTGAAATTCATAGATATTATAATTATATATATATATATATATATATATATATATATATATATATATATATATATATATAATCTGCATCCAAAACCAAACAGTAAAAATATACCCTGTTAGATAACGATCTCAGATATCCTATGCAAACAAAAACATTTAATAATATTCAAATACAAACCAGAAATTTTAAAAGACCATTACCATTTTTTTAATATTAACTGGCGAGTGCCTTGGATTCATTAGTGCCGGCTCTTAACCATTTCCGGCACAGTGGTCCCACTCCGGGCACACCTAATTTTAATTCCAAACTTGCATTTTGCACCAAGAATATTTTAATAAAATTTTGTTTATACAATGAGAGCTTAAAATTAGGAGTTCTTATTTTCTAAAAAAGTCGTTTGTAAATTCCGGTGTCAGTCAGTAATTTCGCATTTTACGAACAGAATTTGTCTGTGCCGGAAAGGGTTAAGGCTGTTCTCAAATCCAACGGAGCTACTTTCTGACACATTTTTGAATTCATTTTTGTTTGAAAATGCATAAAATTGGCAGGTGTTCATGTTCAGAAACTATGTAATCGAATGGCGTTTTCCATTTTTGGGTAAAAGTAGATCTTTCAGAAAATAATGTCACAGTTGTCGTTTTGAACCGAATTTCCGGACGCAGCAGCAAGGGAAATGAGAAAAGCCTTTCGTCACATGACCACAATCGCATGTAACTCGATAAGGAATTTATCAGAAAATGGAAAACGGTATTCGATTTCAAATCGCTTCAATAGTCAGCCTATAAATTTTATATATTTTACGTTTAAAAATAAGTCAAACAATATGTAAAAAAATCTCGTGTTGTAGAGAACAGATTTTGAGGGGCACAGAACTGTAGAATCGTCGAAAAATTCATATTTTCGAAAAACGTATGCATTAAAGAACAATATGTTCCGAATTTATATGTAAATTAATACTTACTACATCTTAATTTAGTATTAAATATGAAAAACTTTCCACGTTTGCATATGCGTTGTAATTCATAATGGTTCTTTTATGGTTATTAACTATTAAACTCTGAGTTAAACAACAAACTTTCAATTTTAAATGCAAAGTTACATAGAGAAATCTTTTCTGTAGGATACGTTTTTAGAAAATGCGAAAAATGTAATTTTAATCCCTTAAGGGAAAAAAATGACAATTTTGACAATTCTGCATCGTATCAGGTGACTGGATTTTATCCGAACTCGACTCAAATTTATTGAGTCGGCTGTTTTGCTTTTATTTTATTTTTGTTTGCTGAAAGTCGGATTGAGATTTGAATATTGCATCGGGAGGAGTAACCAGATTTTATCAAAACATGATCCCGGTCGAGTTCGTGTAAAACCTGGATACACAACCCAATGCAAGATACTAATCCGTATCCTACCTAAAGCCAAAATGAAAAAATAAGAAAGAAAGCAACCGACACAATAAGGTGGAGGTCAAGTTCACATAAAATCTGGTCCCACGACACGATACATGATCCGAATCCTGCCTACAGAAAAGAACAGCAGAAAACCAGTATAGTCGGGTCGGGTTGGGTTCGGGTAAAATTTCGTCGTCCGCTCCGATGCCGAATCGTCAAAATGTCACATTTTTCACAAACTGGCCATACTGTTACTTCACAAAGTAGTCACAGAGTGTCGTCACAAAAGACTTAAAAATGGCCATACGACTTCATATCTACGTCACTCTAATTTCCCATCGACGGTCGCAAAATCACAATGTGCCGTCACAGTGATGTTGCCGTGACGTCACAATGTTATAAAGTTGTTACCTGATAACAATTGTTGTGTCCCGCAAATCGATTTGAAACAGCAACTTTAAAAGTACAGTTTGAGAGATAATTTACCATAATAGGAAAAAAAATGCATTGCTCAATTCTTAGAAACCTGTAAAAGAATGTCTGAACTTTTTATGTATGTGCGAAAGAAAGATTTCAAGAAATCTTTCAAAAAGGAGTGAGTTTTAAATTGAGAACAGCCTTAACTTTAACTTTAACATTAACTTTAACTTAATTTTCAATAGTTTTCTGAGAAAATTATGAAAATGATGTACAGAGACAGGAATATTGCGGCATCATCTGATATAATCTATAAAATTCATACTTATTCAGCTCCTATGCATCATAAGAAATCGTTTTCAGGAATTTTCGAAATAAATTTTTGACTCCAAATTTTATTTTTATGTCTGAAAGCATCTTACAATAATTGTCCTGTACGGGATGGTACGATGGTACTTTTGTGGAAGAAGGGAGCCAAAGCATTATGAGAGATTCTACTTCCAAAACCTGTTCCCACAATTTTGATCCTAACCAGAAAGGTTGACAATCCCGGATCGACAACCCTGGCAACTTACCAAACTTCCCGCTAGAGGAAATTTCATAACACTGATTTTACGTATTGGTCTGTGGCATCAACACGACGACAACAGCAGCGTTGTCAGTTCACTGAAAAATCATCCCCCCCGCCCCCCCCCCAAAAAAAACAAAAAAAAAACACTGACCGCGTCCGATGTCGTTTAAACTTTGGTATTCTGATGGAAACCAGAGATATACATCATCGTGTGCCGTTGGCTGTTACAGTAATTACCTCTATGCCAGCTATAGATATATTTTCAATGCACAAATACCTGTAAAACAGTTTTACAGCAACAATAGTGCGCACAAAAATAAGTAATTTTAAAGTCACTTAAAAATTTACTTATAGCAATTATTACCATCGATAGAGCATAATGCACCCGAATTATTTTTTGCGGATGTATAAAATAACTACAAATGTTACACTCATCCTCTTTCAAAGATAATATGCTGTAGTTAACTTTAATAACATACAGATCGGGACAAAATAATATGAACATCTGTAAAAAAATTATGCCGCATTTCACACTTGCAAGTACAAAAGCGCCACCAGGAATAGAAGTCTGCCATTTTGTGGTCAATTTGCTGTAGTAATTTCATTTGGTTAACCATTTCCTTGTACAGAAGATTTTATCCTATCCTTAAAAGAATACTTATTTTGCAACCACTAAACATCATCATATGTTGCTGAAATTGAATAAAATTTCGTGTAATAAATATACTTATACAAATGTAAATTCCTCTTATGACACTTATATTCAATTTAAACATTCAAAATTTTTATAATTTTTCTTTGGAAAACCTATTTGGTAATATTTCTTTAGTACTTAAAATAAATCCTCATCTATTCCATTAGAAAATACATATTAAAAATTTAAATCACCCCCAAAATCAGTTATTTTGTTAATAAAAATTTGTGTCAAAATAATGCGATTTACTTGAATTTTCTTTTTTTTTTTCTTTTCTTGGTATTCTTTGAAATATAGTTGCTAGGCAATCATTTAATGACGGAGAGGAAAAGAAGTAATGCTTTGGACATTTTTGTAAAAGATGAGAAATTAAAATCTTTTATTTCTAAGAATTGATGCGTAAAATTTCTCAATCATTTATACAATTAATTTCGAAATTCTAATAAAGATATTGGCAAATTTTCAAATAGATCGGATTAATTTAAGATCTCTACTTTTGAAATTTAGCTTACATAATTTGAAATTTAAATCAAAATTCTTCCAATGCGTCATTTTCTTTTCGAAGAATGTTAAAATTTAAAAATCGTCTGACTTTCAGATACCTTTCCAACATACCTATCTAATTACAGTCTAAAAGGATGCTTTTTTCGATAGTTATCGCGAGACATACAGACAAACAAACAGACAACAAAAACTTTTCGGGTCTCAACAGTAAGCCTCAACTACCGTTTCGGCAATAATTGATTTAAACGTTAAATTATGGATGCTAAATTTCCGAAATGGAGATCTTAAGTTAATCCGATCGCTTTGAAAACTTGCAAATATATTTATTAAAATTTCGAATTTATTGTATGAATTATTGTGAAATTTAATGCATCAATTCGAGAGATATAAAATATACCAAAATGTTTTGGAATTGCTTTCCTCCGAACAGCTGCAATAGGTAGCTTTTTGTATTGAAAGCTACCGAAAAGCTACCTATTGCAGCCGGTCGGAGGAAAACAATTCCAAAAAATTTTGGTATATTTCACCGATCATGACCCCCAGACCCCCAAACCACCCTCCGTTCAAATGTTGATATATATATATATATATATATATATATATATGACATATATGTCAACCGATTTGGATGTAATTGAGTATGTGTATAGGACATACCAAGGTCTCGACCGAGTTCGTTGGCCAGCTTCATCCGTGATCTTGTTTCAAAATGGCGGCCAGTTAAAAAATTTTAAAGATTAAAAACATGTACAAAAAATTTGAAAGTGAAAAAAGTTGTTTTTGTTAAGTGTTAGAACTTGATACGAGGATTCTGGAACATTTTTTGTTTTTTCTATATCTTAAAAAATGGCTGAGATATGGGAGTTTGAAGGCTGACATTTTGAAACAATCTGATATTTGTTATGCTGTAACTGTCGTATTTATGAACCGATATGAATGTGACCTATCATGTGTACAGAACATACCGAGGTCTCGACCGAGTTCGTTGGCCAGCTTCATGCGCCATCTTATTTCAAATGGCGGCAAGTTAATTTTTCTAATTTTTTTAAAAATAAAAAAATATATAAAAAATTAGAAACTGAAAAAGTTGTTTCCGTTAAGTGTTAGATCGTGATATAAGGATTCCGGAACATTTTTTGTTTTGGCTTTATCTTAAAAAATAGCAGAGATATGGCAGTTTGAATTTCTAGGTTGGTTGACATTTTGAAACAATCTGACTTTTGTTACGCTGTAACTCTCATGCTGAAATCCGCATTCAAATTCAGTATTAATGAAAACCGGGATTGAATCTTCTTTAATCGGGTTCCAAGCATTTTAGCTTCGGGTGTTTGAGTAAAATGAGTTGAATTTTTAAAAACATGGACTATGAAAGCTACCTTTTCCTCCCGGTACAGGCCGGAAGGACTTTACGTACAGAGTTGTTTTGTCGGAGATGAATAATCAAATATTTAAAACAAAAGCAACAATTTTTAACAATCTGTGTCACTTAAAAAATTGTCTTTATTTGAATGGAGATGACTTGAGCCTCATGAACACCTCCTTTGTCTACGTCCTTGAACATTAATTTCTTCTTCCTCATTTATTTGTATAATTGCCAGATTATAAAATAGGAAAGGCAGAGTTTAAAAAATATTAATCTTACTTAATGTTAAAAAGGTTATAAACCAAATGAAATTAATTAAAAGAGCTATTTAGAAAAAAAAAATTCTTATTAGATTCATGCAAGTGCAATTTAAAAATTCAATTTGATTACTTAGCTTTTCAGTTCAATCTAAAGATTTTATATTACAAAGATAATGGGGCAGTTACAACAGAAAAAATATTAAACTACATTTAAAACTGGATTCTATATAGTTAGAAGTATTTGTAAGGAGTTAAATATCTATAATTTTATTTATTTATCTTTTTTGCATGGTAAAGGGGGAGGGCTCCTAAAAATTTCATCTTAATAAAAGAAAGAATGCTTAAAATGTGCTCCTTAGTTTGATAAAACAGTGTTTTAAAAAAATGCTGAAGGGTTTGGATCAGTTTGTGCCCTGTGACATCATAATCATTATTTTATCCATGAATTTAATTCATTTGTAAAGTAAAAAGTACTTTTGGTCTTCATTCAGAAGTGCAAGTGTAAGAACTTATTAAAAAGAAAACATGATTTGACCCTCTCATAAGTGCAATTTTAAAATTTAATTCGATTACTTAGCTGTTCAATTAAATCAAAATATTTTATTGATTATAAATTATGAAAATAATAGGAAAATGAACTCATTTAAATAAGAAATTTAATATTCTCAAAGAAAAAAAGGTTTAAGTGTATATGGTTTTTAACAACTGAATATTTTTCAAATTGTGAGGTAAGCATGTTACCTTTTCTATCTGTAGTAGTGTATATCTTCAAAAAATAACTTATCAAAAGTAAAAAAACAGCCAAGCTTAAAAAAAAAAAAAAAAAAAAAAAAAAAAAAACGAAAGTTGTGGCTAAAAAAGGGTGTGATATCAAATTTCCAAGCTTATTATAGTAAATATTTAACTTTTTTCCATTAAAGAAGTTATCATATATATAAGTCGAGTGCTACGTATATATGTTAATAGAAATCATTTTCTCCTGTACTAAATACATCCTAGCGTGTTTCTGAAAATTCAATTTTTTTCAAATTATGCATGATGGGCTTGGCGCAGGGCATAAAATAACATATAAAGTAGGCGACACTAGTGTCGCCCAGTGCGAAATTATTGTCGCCCAGTGGCAGGGAATGGTGCCCGCAATTTTTGAAATAAAAAATCTTTGAATAACAAAAACTGTCTTTGTGCTTCGGATAATATGACTGGCGACAGTCGTTATAGCAGATACTGAGTATAGGCAGGGACAGTACGATACAATTATGAGGCAGGCTGGGAAGTCAAAGGTCTTTCATTACACTGCCTGACATAGAATTGTCAAAGAAAATTTTTACGAATGCTTTGACTCTTATCGAAGACTAGCGGCCCGTCAAGACTTTGCATGTGTAGACAATGTGTTCATTACAATGTAGGGTAGAGAAGCGTAGGTACTTTAAAAAAGTTGTTTTAAATTGGATAAAAGTGGGAGTGAGACAAAATTGCAGTACTTAGAAATTTTGAAAATTAAAAGCTTGTAAAAATGTGATAAATATTTTTTTTTGTTTATGCACATCTGAAACTAATAAATAATATACGGCCCATGGAAGGACATAGCAACTATATGTGGTTCATGTAGAATGTGTTTTCCTGAATTTCACGCTCCTACCTAAATCTGATGCTGAGATATGGCGAAATGACCCAAAACTTTTGAATACCCCTTTAACCACCTTCTGGAAGGGGGGGGGGGATTTCCAAAATCGCCGAAATACGTGTTTAGCCATTTTTTAGTAGATTTGTTTTAATTAATTTCGCCCTCAGCTGAGATATGGCGAAATGACATAAAAAATTCGCCCCCCTCTTTAACCACCTTCTGGGGGGAATTTCCAAAATTGCTGAAATACGTGTTTTATTCATTTTTTAGTAGATTTGTTTTCCTGATTTTTGCGCTCCTAACTAAAACTGCTGCTGAGATAGAACGAAATGATCTAAAACATTCGACCCCTTTGTAAGCCCCTTTGGCGGGAAATTTCTAAAATCGCTGAAATACGTGTTTAACCAATTTTTTAGTACATTTGTTTTCCTTAATTTCGCGCTCCTACATAAAACTGCTGCTGAGATATAGCGAAATGACCTAAAACATTCGACCACCCCTTTTAACCACTTTCAGGGTGAATTTCTAAAATAGTTGAAATACGTGTTTAATAATTTTTTTAGTAGATTTGTTTTCCTGATTTTCGCACTCCTACCTATAACTGCTGCTGAGATATGACGAAATAACCTAAAACACTCGAGCACCTTCCTTTAACCCCCTTCGGGGGGAATTTCTAAAATCGCTGAAATAGGTGTTTAATCATTTTTTAGTACATTTGTTTTCCTGATTTTCGCGTTCCTACCTGTAACTGCTGCTGAAATATCGCGAAATGACCTAAAACATTCGACCCTCCCCTTTAACCCCTTGGGGGGGGAATTTCTAAAATCGCTGAAATACATGTTTAATCATTTTTTTAGTAGATTTATTTTCCTGATTTTCGCGCTCCTACCTATAACTGCTGCTGAGATATAGCGAAATGACCTAAAACATTCGAACCCCCTTTAACCCCCTTGGGGGGGGGGGATTTTCAAAAATCCCTTCTTATTACTTGCCTAGGCCATAACAACAATCTACAGTCCAAATTTCGTGACCCTGACTTTAGTAATTTCGGCTGGGCGTTGATGAGTCAGTCAGTCAGTCACCGTTTCCTCTTTATATAATAGTATAGATGGGTGTTATCCTGGTGGATACGAAGAGCAGTTGATGGACATAAATGAAGGTACTAAGGAATCTGAAAGTGGCTCGGATGTTGAAGAAAATCCTCGTAGGCGTAAAGTTTGCAACTCATTAGTTTCTACCAAGAGATGGTGGTCTGCAGTGAGAAAAGAAACTGTATTGAGTTGCAAAGAATTTGTTTCTCAAAGATTGGAAGAGGATCAAATGAGCATCTCCAACAGGATAGATGCTTTCTTAAAAGCAAGAAGACCAACAGAGGTTGTTAGTGCAGCCTGCCTTGATGTTGAGAACCTTTTTGGTAAAGACAAAGTTGCCGATTTTACCGATGATGTGGTTGTTTTATACACGGCTGAGAAACTGCCTCCTACATCAGATATGACCTCATCAACAGCAACACTCAATCACTACTTTAAAGCTTCTCAATCCCACTCAGTTTTTAACAAATTGGTACAATCAAATGTTTCTTTAACACCTCACAGCGCTGGCTCAGAAAAAGCTGTGTCCTGTCCATACATACAACGCTTAAATCTAACAAACAGTCGGGACTATCAAGAGAAGCATTAAACTCAAGAATGTTTATTGCTCTTAATGGAATTGGAACAGCTTTTTATTATCCAAGACCTGCTGTTGCAAGGTTCCTAGAGAGCAAAGAAAGAAGGATAAAGCTTCCAGACAAAGATGTCTATCAAACACAAGAGTTTGTCAAAAAATTCTTTGCAACTGATAATAACTTGTAAGAAAAAATGTAACTATTTTAATTATTATTGTAACATTGTAAAACCATTATAAAAATGTAATAAATGTTAACTCATTAAAATATAAAGAACGAATCGATTTCCTTGTTTAATTCCATTATTTCCATAAGAAAGTCCTTTGTATAAAAATTTTAACCTATTGTAAATATTCCTGTAGTATTTTGGAAATATTTTACAGTTAGAATTTGATTTTTTTTAAACATGAAGAGTAAAATCGATTTCCTTGTTTAGTTCTACTCTTTTCAAAATACAGTAATTTATGAAAGGCTAAAGATATTTAATCACTTTAATTATTGTTCATTTGGCATTTTCGAAACATGTTATAAAATTCAACATGGTATTTTTTAATTTAATGTTTTTAAACAGCAAGAGGAAAATATTTTTGATTGGTTCCACTTTGGGTCTAAAACTATAGTTACAGGAAATTAAAAACAAATATTTAATGGTTCAGGTCAAATTTGCTTTTCAATTTGAGAATTTATTCCAGGCTCCAAATACCAAATTGGTAGATGTAATACTGTTATGTACAAAAGTCAAGTGTAGAAACAGTAAAAGGTAAGCAGCATTTTAACATAATTTTAATGATAAATTGCATACATACATTTTTAATTAGGTACAGAAATTTGGTAGGTTGAATGTTATGTTTGATCTATATATATGACTAACATAACAATTGTTAACAATTAGTCTGAACTGTGAATGTAGACTTATACCTAGCTATAAATGAACGGGTTTGCTCATTATTTACTTACCAGGTACAGAAGAAGTAAAATAGACAGAATTAATAAAACAAAATTATAGAAGTCGATATTCTAATTATTTGGTTTGCAGTTATCGGGGGGGGGGGGGGGGGAGGGTTGCTGAATTTATAGATATTTGTTCGGGACAACAGATCAAGCCTATTGTCGCCCAGTGAGAATTCCTTAAAATATGCTCTGGCTTGGCGGCCATCTTTCCATATTATACACAAATTTCTAAGCACCCATATCCGTAGTTAAAATCCGAAGTTCAAAATTTTAACTTAAGCAAATATTCTAAACGTTTTGTTTATGGACTTGTATGCTCTGAAAATTGTGTCTTAAAATAATGATGACTTATTTTAAGGATTTATCTTATGATTTATTTTTTAGAGTAATTAATCATTTCAAAGTAGTAAAAATCAGTTTATCAAAATGTTAGTCTTCCTCAATTTAGCTGTTCGTAGTTCAAATCTGAAGTTCGACATTGTTATAAACATATTACATTGCAAACATATTACGCTTTTACTTTAGAAATTTGAAGGCTTATAAATATGGGCTTAAAAATTATTATATTTGGAGCTCAGTGCTCCTTTCCTAACTTGAGGAAGCAGGTTTTTCGATAGCATTGAAACCAACCAACCTGTTAAAAATAAAGTTCGACGTTTCACCAAAAAACTGGTGAAAAGTAGCTGAAATTTAGCTGCTACTACAATCTTGGTGAAACGTTTCACCATTTTTATGGTGCTTTTGAAAATACCACTATATTGGTGAAATGTTGAACTAATTTTATGGTGAAAGGTTGAACCATAATTCAGAATTTTTTCAAATCCAATTTAATGGTGAAAGGTTGAACCATAATTCAAGGTTTTTTCTAATCCAATTTAATGGTGAAAGGTTGAACCACAATTCAGGATTTTTCCAAATCCAATTTAATGGTGGAAGGTTGAACCAGGATTCAGGATTTTTTCAAATCCAATTTAATGGCGAAAGGTTGAACCATAATTCAAGGTTTTTTCTAATCCAATTTAATGGTGAAAGGTTGAACCACAATTCAGGATTTTTTTAAATCCAATTTAATGGTGAAAGGTTGAACCATAATTCAAGGTTTTTTCTAATCCAATTTTATGGTGAGAAGTTGATCGATGATAGGGTTTTATCTAATCTAATGGTAAAAGGTATAACCATGATTCAGGATTTTTTTTCTAATCCATTTTATGGTGAATTGTTGAACCATGATCCAGGTTTTTCTCTAAACGTATTTTATGGGAAAGGTTATACCAGATTAAACCAGGATTTTGGTGTTTAATTTATCATTTTATGATGCAGATAATGAACTAAGATTCAGATTCTGTGAGATTATATTGCTCTAGAGAAGCTTACTAATTTTCTTATTAACATTAAACTGAAAATTATTATTAGAGTTTTAATTTTTAATTATCGTCTTTGAAATATACTTTAGAAAGAAAATGTAAACAGCTGGTTCAAATTTAAATACACAAAATAATTTCATTTTTTTTCACCAATGATATTATTACCATTCTGCACTTGTAAATTATAAAACATTTCTCCACACTTTTTAATTAGTTACTTATAATTACTTTAGTATTTGTTTATTCAAAAACATTCATAATAAAACATAATTTTGTAAAATAATTTTCTTAGATTTAAATACATACCCTGTTTTTATTATCTTTTAATTTAAAATCTAGGAAATAAAATATAGTTTTACTCAACATTACTTACATGGAATTTCTTTAAACAATGTAAAGTTTTGCACAGAAATATATAAATAAAAGCACAAGTCTTGAGAAAAGTTTTTTCCATATTGCACTTGTACATCTTTTATAATCTGTAAATAGACTTGAAATATTTTTCTAAAATTGTTGTGAATTTTTTCTATTTCTATAGATGCTAAAAATTTGATATCATAGTTGTAGAATCCTTAATAGCAAAAACCTTATTCTACCGCATTTATTATAAGATTCGCTGTCAATAGTGCCGTTGAGAGTTAGGTAGAATCAATAGATATTACCCAGAATCCGGTTCTCCTTAAGAGTCCATTATGTGTCTAGTTTTTAAAATAGTGGGCGTGAACCTTTTTAAACATAAAATTTTAAAGTTAAACTTACATGTGAAAAACAAAACATAAATTGTTAAACTATAAATTGCGCATGTGAATATTATTACATAGCGCTAAGTAAAATCAATTAAAATAAACATTTCCACGTGCTAATAAATCATCAACTGCAATGTAGTTATGAAGTGGCTAAAGTAGCGAAATGACACTCCCCCCCCCCCCCACCACCACCACACAGCCTCAGAGGGACCACCCTCATCTAAAAAATGGGTATAGCACTTAACCGGTTAAACAATGCCGTATTCAGTCACTTTCTGGATGGGATGTCTGTAGCTCCGAGAGGGGGTGCAGTATTATATAATTCTGAACATCATAAACAATAATAAAATCTCAAACCTTCTGGGGGCCATCCTTGAATTCCTCAGTGCCCGTAAAAAACGTCGTCATTTTTGCGTCCATTGCAAAGTAAATGCATAGGACCCAACGACGGGGATTGCGATTAAGATCTTCGCAGATGCTATTTTTTTTTTCTACATTTCGTTAATATAGCGATATTTAAAATTTAAGAAAATGTGTAACTTTTGAAAAGTAATAATTAATCAACAATTTTATTTTCCTATACAACACTTGTGGTCCCGCATTCAAATCAGAATCTGTATCGGGGCCCGCAGATTCTCTCTGTGACCCTGACTGTCAATTGGCAATATAAAAAGAATACATACCTGCTTGCCATGTCACTTTTACACAGAATATTGCTGAAGTGGTTATAATTCCACATTCCAGGTTAAAATTTAGTTATATTATAGGTCCTTAATAGAAAAGATTATTTCAATAATAATCACTATTATACATACAATTAATTTTACCACCCCACTCTTCTTCCTTCACGTAGTAAAGCTGTATCTATAATGCTTCATCTTTTTTTAAAATAGACGTTTGACCTTCATAGTGACCCGCACTGTTTTCCGTGGGAATCGCAGATATCTCGTTTTTTTCCGCTTCATTTTCGTTTTATGAGCAATCTACAGACGCTAGATAGCGATAATAGATTTCACTAGAGTTCGGTGATATATACGTCTATGGATATATATTGTGCTATATTTACGATATTTATTCTCAAGTTATCATTATGTTTAATATTTTCGATATTTTTATATATTTGATACTTATTTTTAAAATATCACTAGCTGACACCCGCCCGGCGTTTCCCGGGCCCGTGATAATAAATTTAAAAAGGAAAATCAAGTTTTTGTTATTTTATATCTTTAACCGGATTTTGTATGAAATTATATTTTAAAATGAAAAATTCGCGAAAAAATATTGATATTTAATGATAAAAGCACTCATTTTCTTGTTTTTTTTTTTTTTTTTACGTAGGTTCGTTTCATAGTTTTAAAATAAAAATTTATTTTTGACCGAACTCTTTGAAATCTTTATTGGTGATAAATAAAACGGTTTTACAGCCCGTGTAAAAATTTCGTGAAAAAATATTGTTATCTAGTTGTAAAATAAATGTTTTCTTCTCGCTTTTTTGTTTGTTTGTTTGTTTTCGCGTCGGCTCCTTTAACATAGCAATAAAAAATAGTTCTCATCTTCCGAACTCTCTGACATTTCAATCGGTTATAAATATAACTGTATTCAAGCGCTCTTTAAAATTTTGTATGAAATTATATTTTAAAATGAAAAATTCGTGGGAAAATGTTGATATTTAGTGATAAAAATGCTAATTTTCTTGTTTACGTAGGGTCGTTTCATAGTTTTAAAATAAAAAGTTATTTTTGTCCGAACTCTTTGAAATCTTTATTGATGATAAATAAAACGGTTTTACAGCCCGTGTAAAAATTTCATGAAAAAATATTGTAATCTAGTTGTAAAAGAAATGTTTTCTACTCGCTTTTTTGTTTGCTTATTTGTTTTCGCGTCCGCTCCTTTAACATAGCAATAAAAAAATTGTTCTCCTCTTCCGAACTCTCTGACATTTCAATTCATTACAAATATATAACTGTATCCAAGCTCTCTTTAAAATTTTGCGAAAAAATATGCATATTTAGTTGTAGAAACATGAGCTCTTAAAAAAAAAAAAAGCTTTAGCTTTCAATCTCAGAGCGAAAATATATTAGAAGGTCTATGCTTTCAATGCAATGGTGACTCCATCCGTTTTCAAACAATATTTTTCAATCCCCCTAGGCTAAGGCTAATCCATCAGGTTTCCCCTATCTAGGGGGGGCGGGGGAGAAACCTTCAAAAAACGTTGGCGCAAGCGCAAAGAGACGATCTTCATGTGGAAAATTTGACAGAATGCCCTTTTCGTTTTAAATATATAGATTCTATGTATCCTCTTTTATATTTTCAGTCAAAATAAGTGTAAATTATGTGAGACATTACCAACTTAGAATTGCCATTGAAAGATAAACTGTCTAATTTAAGTAAACATTTATTTACAGTTTTATTAAAAAGAATTTTTTCTGGTTTTGGTTTAGCTCAGTTTAAACTACACAACATATTAAGGAATAATTTTTTTTTGGTTTCTATAGATACAATTTGCTGTTTTCGACTCATCTTTCACAGAACTCTACAGAGCAACTGCAAACAGACTTCAATTATGTTAGTCAGGTATAAAGTAAGGATTGTCACTTCTTTCACTCAACGATAGAGGAATTCGGAAACCCGGTTTATGGTTTATGTCACTGTCAATACAGTCAACCGAGTATTGCAACAATCACTTTCAAAAAAGAAATTCCTTCACCAAAGCTTTCTTTGTGATGGATCTATAGCTCATATGGTTAATGTGGGAACACTTCCGCATATCTGAGATCAAAGAAAAGCAGGGATTAGTCAGGAATTCAGTATTTCACCATTTTCTGAAACCTATTTCCACTTTAGGTCTTTTTCAAACCATGAGAAAATTCCTTTTTAATAAAAAGATGTGACACATAAGTTTGAAATATCGAAAACATTCCGTAAGGAATCATGTTTTGACTATAGAGAAGAAAAAAAAAATTCGCCTTAAGCAAGATTTTTTGAAATTCTATTTCGTGTTCAACGAATTAATTAAGATTGATGCAAACATACGTTTGCACAGGAACAAACGTATATTTTTGTTCAAATTTTGAATTAAAGAAATATTTTGTGTTTATAATTTTGCTGCATAAAATATAAAATTTTCCCGTTACTTGATACTGTATCCCACAATTTGCTTTTGAATGGATGTAAAAAGCGTTTTCTGCTTTCAATTAGTTGATCTTATTTTGAATTAAAGAAATATTTTGTATTTATAATTTTGCTGCATAAAATATAAAATTTTTCCATTACTTGATACTGTATCCCACATTTTACTTTTGAATGGATGTAAAAAGCGGATTCTGCTTTCAATTTGTTGATCTTATTTTGAATTAAACAAATATGTTTTACTTATAATTTTGCTGCATAAAATATAAAATTTTCCCGTTACTTGATACTGTATCCCACATTTTGCTTTTGAATGGATGTAAAAAGCGGTTTCTGCTTTCAATTAGTTGATCTTATTTTGAATTAAACAAATATTGTGTATTTATAATTTTGCTGCATAAAATATAAAATTTTCCCGTTACTTGATACTGTATCCCACATTTTGCTTTTGAATGGATGTAAAAAGCGGATTCTGCTTTCAATTAGTTGATCTTATTTTGAATTAAACAAATATGTTTTACTTATAATTTTGCTGCATAAAATATAAAATTTTCCCGTTACTTGATACTGTATCCCACATTTTGTTTTTGAATGGATGTAAAAAGCGGTTTCTGCTTTCAATTAGTTGATCTTATTTTGAATTAAACAAATATTTTGTATTTATAATTTTGCTGCATAAAATATAAAATTTTCCCGTTACTTGATACTGTATCCCACATTTTGCTTTTGAATGGATGTAAAAAGCGGATTTTGCTTTCAATTAGTTGATCTTATTTTGAATTAAACAAATATGTTTTACTTATAATTTTGCTGCATAAAATATAAAATTTTCCCGTTACTTGATACTGTATCCCACATTTTGTTTTTGAATGGATGTAAAAAGCGGTTTCTGCTTTCAATTAGTTGATCTTATTTTGAATTAAACAAATATTTTGTATTTATAATTTAGCTGCATAAAATATAAAATTTTCCCGTTACTTGATACTGTATCCCACATTTTGCTTTTGAATGGATGTAGAAAGCGGTTTCTGCTTTCAATTAGTTGATCTTATTTTGAATTAAACAAATATTTTGTATTTATAATTTTGCTGCATAAAATATAAAATGTTCCCGTTACTTGATACTGTATTGTATCCCATATTTCGCTTTTGAATGGATCTAAAAAGCGGTTTCTGCTTTCAAATAGTTGATCTTCAACTTCACGTTTGTTAAAAAAAAAAAAAAAATTGAACAAAAAATTGAAAAGAAAAGAAAAGAAAAAGACGTTTCGAGTATTATTTTATTAAGTTTTCGTGTTAAGAGCAATATATTGCAGTTTCTAATTTATATGTAAATTTATATTTAGCCAGTCAAAAAATGCACGAAATGCGAAAAAGTTCTAAAAATAAAAATAAAAAGTCGTGAAAAATTTATAAATCGCTGCTCAAATTAAATAATAATAATAATAATAATAATAATAATAATTTAACAAATTACAATAATCATTGGGAAATTGTCCCAAAAGCTTGAAAAAAAAATTACCATATTTTCGTGTTATAGCGGCCCCCACAATTATGATTATGCCAAGGTTGGAGTTATGATTTCGCCAAGATCATCGCAAAGATTATATATGCATCCTATATACGCATATATATATATATTCCAAACACTCCATATGTGCCATATACGTCATTATACACATATTATTTACGTCTTATATGTCGTATATGCATCATAGACACATGTCATATATATATATACATCATATAGGCATCATATATGGCTATAACTTGGCCACATACGTCAAGAAATGTTATATATATATCATATATTATTATAATGTCATACATGCTTTATTATTTGGCGTCAAATCTTGGTCACTTGGCGATTCACCCTTGTGGGCCGATATAACACGAAAGTACCAAATTTACAATATATTAATGAAAACAGAAACAAAAATATTTCATCCTTTGGGTCCGCTATAACACGAAAGTACCAAATTTTTACTTTATTTTTCATTTCTCATAATTTGCATAGATTCTTTTTGTAACTTTAACACTTTTGTAACGATTTTATGCATGTCTATTGCCTATTCGAAGAAAAATTCTTCTAAAGTTACAGAATTTTGTTAAAAACACTTAAAAAATTCTTCTAAAGTAACAGAATTTCAATAAAAACGCTTAAAATAGTAAAATGCGATCCTCATTTGGTCCATTCTCGACCGAAAGCAACAACCATTTTCCCAATGGTTAATAAACTTTATTGAAAAGAGAACAAAATTTACTATGTTGCGCTAGAAGATTGAAACCGGATTTCTTTTACTAATGTGGAAAAATCTCAGGAAGTTGCGAAAAAATACTAATTTCAAAAATCACAGAGGACAAAATTTACCATATTCGGCTAAAAGATTAAATTAGGATTTATTTTAAGCATGTCGAAAAACCTCTGCGAAACGCGAAAAAATCGCATAAAAATCAGAAAAATTGCTCCAAGATTTCCGAATAAACTTATTATACTGTAATAGGCTAAAATATTGAAACCGGATACATTTACTAATTGTGGAAAAATCATCGCGAATTACAAAGATAATTTTTTAAAAAATCGCATAAAAATTCAAAAATTGCAGAGGGCAAACTTTACTTGTATCCGAAATTCATTTACAAATGTCGAAAAATCGGCGCGCAACGGAAAAGAACGCTGAATCGCATTGAAAATCGCGGAAGACAATATTAGTGCTAAATGTTTGAAACCGAATTCGTTTTACGAATGTCAAAAAAATCGCCATGGAACGTCAACAAAAGGTACAATTTTCATTGAAAATCGCAAAAACATCAAAAATCGCGGATGACAATTTTTTTTATACTAGGTCAATAATTGGAACCGAATTATTTTTTCGAATCTCAAAAAATCACACTGGAACGCGAAAAAAAGCTAAAAATTGAATTGAAAATCGCAAAAATATGAAAAAATGCAGAGGACAAAATTCGCTATATTAAGCCAAAAGTATGAAACCGAATTCCTTTTACGAATTTCAATAAATCACCACGAACGCTAAAAATCACTAAAAATTAGAAAATTGTAACGAACAAAATTTACTATAAAGAGGACTTCCGTCCAGTACAATAAATTCCGAATTCCTTTTAGGAATGTCAAAAAATCGCCATGTAACATGAAACAGCGCTGAAAATCGCACTAAAAATCGCGAAAACTTTAAAATTCCTGGAGAACAAAATTTACTATCACACGATGTGTATAACTCGTGTGATTTATTTACCAATTAGAAATAGTTATGTCAAAATTAATTAAGTGAAAATTTACTTACCTAATTATTTTTAACCTAATTATATTAGGTTAAAATTTTGAAACCGAATGTCACAAGAAATCGTAGCGTAACACAAAAGAAACACTAAAAATCGGTAATAAAAAAAAAGTATTTGTACTCAGCAGTGCATTCAGTGCACCCACGGAAGGATATTACTGGAGGAATATCCTTCCAATAATCCCGTAACACTTCACCTGGGAGCATGGCCGTCCGTAAGAGAGGTGGGGTGGACAAGGGAAAACAACTGGCCGTTACTGAAGTTTCAAATTTAAATTCAAAAATTTCTTTTTTTTTTCCTCATGATTTAAAAATATATATAAGAAGAAAATTTACTCTTCTCAAATGATTTAAAATAATTAGAGGAAAATGAATTAAAAATCTTTAGTCAATGAAGACCCCCATTCCTCTGTGTCATTCTGCCCCTATTCCCCCATTCCTGGGTGTTTTCCCCGAGAAAAAATCAAAGAGTTTCAGTTCAACTTCTTTATTAACATCTCATCACACCAAATGAAGCACTCTCAAATTAGTCAGCACAGCATTTAATGAAATACATCTTTACGGCAAAATTGTAAAAAAAAATCAAAGTTCATTCTTCTGATGCTGTGGCTATTTTTAACAGACGATACTACTGAAAGAGTTTTGTTCCAAAGTCGAGCAAATGATTATATAAACCCATTCGCGGAAGGCCACAAATAATGGATTTTATCCAATCAGAGCCTCATATTTGAAGTAATGGCGGAATAATCAAAAGGGAGAGATTAACTTCTCGAAAAAGCGGGAACAAAAGTTTTTGGAAACATCTAGAATCGTGTCGAAAAAGAATAAAAGACGTTCTATCGAAATGAGAATTTTGCTGGCGCAATGCCGAATGAAAAGACATGGGCGCGTAGGAAAATTAATTAGATTTAAAAAAAAGGAAAAACGATAAAAAGAGTAAGATGGAAAATAGTAAATTAAGTGAGTAAATTTTAGAATAATTTTAAGATAGGGTAACTATTCGAAAAAATATATTCCTCAAATGCCCATGGTTGCATATCTGCTACCATATGTTCAGCTTTAATTTTTAGCACGAAATTTCATAAATAAAGTATATTCTAAATCATATATCTGCTAATCCCATAGGCTCAATGATAATTTTACTTCTATTAAGAGACCATTCTACATGGATCTACCTCCATGAACGACGAATTTGTTTGAAGAAATGGAAACAAATTACGTTCTTAACTGGTAGTTTGGCCTTAATTTAAATTTTATCTTTTTAAGATATTTTTTTGTTATTCGAGTAACTTTTGTGTGTTTAAACCACTTTTGTGCTTTTTCAAGCAATGACTCGATTTCTGAGGACGAATAAGGAGTGCCGGACAGTAAATTACCCGCTCTATCCTCCCAGGGAACTCTCAAAGAAGTAGAAAAATGAATAGTGTCTTTCTTTAACTGTTCAAGACGAAAAAAAATTCGCATTTATTCACTGAACTTCGAAAGTATAAAAGTTTTAACAGATAAAATAAAAAGTAAAACATAAATTTATAAAATAAATGATAAAATTGTAAAATCAATGCAAATATCAATTTAAACAATTTTTAAACCTATGTAGTAATTTATGAATTTAGATTAAAGTTTCCTTTTGCTATTTAATTTTCTTCATTTATTTCCTAATGAAAGATAAATTTTCATAATTCTACTTGTTACCTCATTTTTTACAATAAAAAACTAAATTTAAACGTGACCTCCATTAAGAGACCACCTCTCGAAACGACCAATTTTTATTGTAACGGAGCGTGATAGCTTTAGGGAGATTTTACTGTAGTGCAAATTTAAAAATTCCATATACAATAAAATAAAATAATTTTTGTTTTACATTTTTTAACAAAATATTAAAATTCATTTTTATCTATAAATAGACATAATTAAAAAGTAAATCAGGAATGAATATTTTAAAATTTATTTAGAAGTATTATTTCTAAGTTTAAATATAAGTATAAATTCCAAGTATAAAACTTTTTTTATTAAGCCATATTATTCAAGTATATTCTATTATAGTTTCTATTACATTTAGTATGTTTGTTCTACGTGGTATATACTACACTAGCTGATCTCGAGGAGATGAACTGCGCTGTAATTTACGATATATTTTTATTAGTTAACTTTTTACGTAGAATTCTTTAAATTGAAAATTTATAGCTGTGCGAAAATTTTTATTGCGGGTTTTGAATTTTTGGCAACAAAACAAAGAAATTTTATACAAAATGGCTGTTATCTTGTTGGTTTTTATTAATTAAAAATAAACTTTAATTTATTTAAAAAAAGGATTACTTGATTTTCCCCCGCAATATTTTAATACGTCTGCATGTAAAATTTCACGATCGCAAATGTGTATTTCTTCTAAATTGTGTATATTTTTAGAAAGATAGATTGAGTTACAAAATTCATTTTTATATGCATTGCATAAACAAACCACTCGCTGCCATCGGGAAAAAATAATAACAGTCTTTTTTTGCTACTACATATGTGCTTTAGTGTTTTATATATGTAGATAGTACACAAAATCAAAAAATATATATATATTTTCTTTTGAGTGTGTGCGTGTGTAAAATTGAGTTAAAGGGGAAAAATAAAATTATAAGAAAAATTTGGATATATATATGTTCATAATATGTATATCTTAGTTTAAATGTGAATACATATTTTATTAACTTTTAGGAACAAGGAAGAATGGCGTTTATCATTGACCTACATATTGCCAGATAGCTCTGGGCAAGTCGTGAGAAAATTATAAGTTTTGAATATCCTTTTCTCAAAAGGAATGCTAGGTGGGGCCAGGTATGTTCTTATAAAAGAATAAAATACAGCGTAAGGAATACTCATGAATACCAAGAATTTTAGGTAGGGTTGAAAAATAAAAGGCGATTTCAGGTGTGAGTGGTAAAGAAAAACCAGGTGTAGAAGTTAGTAACATCGAGAAGAGAGAATGCAATTGTAAGAAAGAAAGTTTAATAAGAGTAAGGGAATAGTAAAAGTCATACTTGACAGTGTTAAATAAAATTACGAGTTGGGTCAGATACAAGAACGCCCCTTTGACCACCTGAGTTTTAGGAAAGATGAACGCCCCTTTGACCACCTGGGTTTTAGGAAGGAATTGCGTGATTTTTTGGCGGGAAGAAGGGTGATGTGATCCCCAAATGTAGGCGGGATTCAATTGAATACAAGTGAAGAGACATCCAATAATTTTATCTGGAGGCAGGGTTTTAAACAATAAGAAAATTCTAAACCACTAGGGTAGATGTAAGGGGGATGAAGAAGAATTGAAGAAGACTAGGATTGGAATAAAAAATGAGGTCATTGTTTTGGGGGGAAAAAGGAGAATGGAAGAAAAAGTGTGCGTAAGACGAAAGAGGGGTTTTTTGTTTTTTGAGGAGTTTGATCTTGGATGAGGATGGGTGAAAGTAAGAAAATCTTTGGAGAGTGAGTTTATTTTTGGAGAGTATTAGAGTCGTGAACTTGTAGATCTTACTGGAGTTAGTCTTGAAGATACCGACTTCGCCATGTCATCGTTTCTGTTCCTGACTATTATAGGTATGATTAATTTTGCTAGTATTCCGAAAATTGCCTATGTGTATAAACTTAATATAGGATAACTTGATAAGGGGAAATTATTTAGGCATCTACATTTAACTGATTAAATAAAATTGTATTTGAATAATTCAAATGAATTCTATATAAGTATTATGTCAGACTTTAAGTATATTCTTCAATTTTATTGTAATAATTGTATGAATAACTAAATAAATTGTTTAGTTTAAATTTAAAGGTATCTTTATTTATCCTACAGAGAAGGCGTGGGAAGAAATGATGTGGGTATGATCTGGGTAGCCACTATTTATTCACGGAGCCAAGTAACTTTATTATTAACATTTATACTTAAGAAGAGTTAAGCTAAAATAAATTAAATACACAATTGCCATTAAATAAAAATACCACCACCTCCTCCCAGCAATATGAACCAAAACGCTAAAGATGCATTTTTTGTCTAAGAGGAATTTTGTCTTTAATCAAATGTGAAAAATACGACGTATTCCTATATATAAACAAAGAAATAAATTGTTTTAGGTCATACCACATTTAAAAATTTAATTATTTGCACAAAACAAAATAATTTTGAAATGTTGTAAAATCCTCCGTTTTTCACCCTAATCTGCCCATGGTAGCATATACACTGTAAAAAATGACCAATGTTTCTCATTTTATGAAAATATGCTATAACCACGAACGAAAATATCATATAATTTTCTGAGTTATCCGAAATTTCAAATAGCATGTTACATTGTCTTTTGAATCCCCAGAAACGAATACATTTTCAAAATTTAAAGAATAATTTATAAAAACAAATTATTTTTAGCTGCCCGAATTTTTCAGAAACGTTTCCGAAGGGTTTTTATATTGTACTACTAATTAGTGTCCTCAGGCTGGAATACCTGTTTTTCGAATGTTATCCATTCTCAAGTACACGTTTTCAGCCGCATAAGTTAATTTATACATGAAAGAATAAAGAAATAATCTTAATTTTAATGTTATTGTTAACGTTGTTAATTTTGCATGTTTGTCTGTTAAAAAAATTTTTTGAGTATGAAAATGTTTACTTCAGAATTTATAGCATTCGGAAAACAGGTATTCCAGGCTGAGGACACTAATTAATACACTGTAAAATCCCTTCGGAAACGTTTCTGGAATATTCGGGCAGCTAAAAATAATTTGTTTTTACAAATTGTTCTTTAAATTTTGAAAATGCATTCGTTTCTGGGGATTCAAAAGACAATGTAACATGCTATTTGAAATTTCGGATAACTCAGAAGATTATATTATATTTTCGTTCGTGGTTATAGCATATTTTCATAAAATAAGAAACATTGGTCATTTTTTACAGTGTATGCTACCATACAGAAATTCTATAAAATATACCAAAAGCTCAGTTTTTTTCATATTTTTATTTTGTTTGACACACAACAGCATAACTAACACAAATAAATCATTTTTTCAATAGTAATTTCTGGTAGTGCACAGTAGAGGGATATACATACTTTGAATTGATAGGAAATATGTGACGTCAAAACAGGGCTGCGTGCTGCGTAGAGGGCATCACTCCAGTGTGATAACTTTCGGCATAAGTGAAGAAAGGGGCTATAAATAACAACGAAAATTCCGTGACGTTAGTATGGATGTAAGCTATGGCTTTTTATGAGTCTGATTACGCAGATACAGTTTCGGGTAATACATACTTTGAATTGATAGTAAATATATGACGTCACAACAGGGTGTAGGCTGCGTAGAGGGTATCACTCGAGTGTGATAACTTTCGGCATAAGTGAAGGAAGGGGCTATAAATAGCAACGAAAATTCCGTGGCGTAATTACGGATGTAAGCTAGGGCTTTTTATGAGTCTGATTACGCAGATGCAGTTTCGGGTTGAATTTTTAGGAAATCTTTTTTTTTTTTCATTTTTGACAAACGTGAGACATCCCTTTAAAATGAAGAAAGGGCTGCAATTTCAGAAAGTGTTTCAAAAAAGGTTTTATCGTGCATATCACAAACATAATTTTTCTTTTCATTGTACCTGTGGATATGCGTTTTTAGAGAAACGTAATCATAAAATTATTTATCACACACGTGACAAGTGTATATATTTAATCGTTTTTATTTAACTTCGTGCGTTGCCTGTCTGCCTGCCTGGATCAAATTTTACATTGGATTTTTGATCGACTCCCGTAGAATCGATTTTCTCCAAATGTTGCACCCAATCACAATGCAATATTCAAACGGTTTTAGTGCTGTAGATTATTAGGAACAGGTTCTAGGAGTAAAAAAAAACAGTTCACACAGTCGAAAATTATTAGGGATACAACGTCTAACAAGAGCAAAAATAGTTTTGCCCGAAACCATGCTTATTATAATACAGCAACAATATAGTTTTAACTGTATAAGAGTTACGACAATAGTTAAAACAAGAATATTGTACAATACACGTAGATTACTCATTATTTTAATCTGTATTTCTTATTTCATTAACACGTGTATTTTCGTATGAATTCGAAAATGAAACTTCAGAGCAGAATTAGTTCGAAAACCTTTTCTACACACTACACAAGTAAAATACTTTCCCATATGTAAACAACGATGATTTCTGTATGCAGAACTTTGAGAAAGCGGTTTGTTGTAAATGTCACATATAAATGGTGTTTCCATTCCATGCCTATGATAATGCTCTTTGAGTCTTGAACTTATGGAAAATCCTTTATTGCATAAGGTTTATCTTGGGTACGACTATGAATATGCTCTTTCAAATAACCCTTTGTAGAAAAGCTTGCCCCGCATATTTCACAAACCCATATCTGTTTTTTCGCATGTATATGCGTGCGAAAATGTTTTCTCGGATAAGAATTTCAAATAAATCGTTTATTATACACTTCACAAACTTTCTCTGGCTTTTCTTTAGCATGAATTCGACGATGGAGTTTTATTAGTATCACAAATATGAGATTTTTCTTTTATGTGGCTATAAAGGTGTTTTCTCAAATTTCCTTTAAAAGGAAAACCTTTCAATTTAGTGTGTTTTTATTTAGTGTGAGAAATAGCATGTTTTTTAAGGCTAGAACTCTGAGTGAATTTTTTCTCACATATCTCACAGACATAAGGTTTTTCATTAGTATGAATACGACGGTGCCTAGTTAAGCTACCTTTATTACAATAGCTTTTACCACATTTTTCACAAACATACGATTTTTCTTTAGCATGAATCTGACGATGCTTTTTTAGTAACAGACTATGAGAAAATAACTTGTTGCATACATCACATATGTGTGATTTTTCTTTTATGTGGGTATAAAGATGTTTTCTCAAAGTGGATTTCAGTGAAAATCCTTTACTGCAGATATAACAAAAATGCGGTTTTTCTTTAGTATGAGTAATAGCATGTCTTTTAAGGCCACCGCTATCAGTGAATCTTTTTTTACATATTACACAAACATGAGGTTTTTCATTAGTATGAATACGACGGTGTCTAATTAAGTTACTACTTTCAGAAAAGTTTTTACCACATTCTTCACACTTGAATGATTTGCTTTTTCTGTGAGCACTCTTGGCCATACTGTTGTTTCCAGAAAATCTTTTTCTGTTTTCATCATGTATAAGAACGTGCCTTTTCATGTTGCCTCTTTCAGAAAAAGCTTTATTACATAAACCACAAACAAAAGGTTTCTGTTTTGTATGTATCAGAAGATGCCTTTTTAAATGTGATTTGTCAGAAAAACTTTTATCGCATGTTTCACAAATTTCTGGTTTTTCATTGGTGTGGATACGCATATGCCTGAGTAGATTAGACTTCTCAGAGAAACTTTTCTTGCATATATCGCAAACGTGAGGCTGCTCTTTTGTATGAACCCGTAGATGTCGACGCAAATTGTTCGGTTGAGAAAATCTTTTTTCACAAATGTCACAAAAGAAAGGTTTTTCTTTTGTGTGAGTACGCATGTGAACAATCAGTTCGGGTTTTGCAGAAAATCCTCTAAAGCATACGTCACATGTAAAAGGTTTTTCTTTTGTGTGAATGCGAAGATGACGTCTTAGACAAGATCTGTCAGAAAGTGCTTTTTTACATACCAAACATGTGAATCTTTTTTCTTTCGTGTGACTATAATGATGCCGTTTTAAATGAGCATGCGTTGAAAATACTTTATTGCAAAAATCACAAAGGTAAGATTTTTCTTTAGTATGAACACGCAAGTGAAGTTTCAAAGAGCTGTTCGTACGGAAACTTTTTTTGCACACATCACAAACGTGAGATTTTATTTCGGAATGAGTAGAAAGGTGAACTTTCAAAGACTTCCTCGTACTATATTTTTTATCACAAACATCACAAACGTAAGGCTTTTCTACAGTATGAACACGTAAGTGAGTTGCCAAAGAGCGCTTCATATTAAATATTTTTTTGCACACATCACAAACGTAAGGTTTTTCTTTGGTATGAACACGTAAATGAATTTTCAAAGATTTCCTCTCGCTAAAACTTTTTCCGCACTCTTCACAAACGTAAGGTTTTTCTTTTGTATGAATACGGAAGTGAACTTTCAAAGTATTCTGCTTTCTAAAACTTTTTTTACACACAACACAAACATAAGGTTTTTCTTTGGTATGAACACGTAAGTGAATTTCCAAAGAGCTCTTCCTGCTAAAACTTTTTCCGCACTCTTCACAAACGTAAGGTTTTTCTTTAGTATGAACACGTAAGTGAACTTTCAAATTGCTATTCCATCTAAAACTTTTTTTGCACACATCACAATTGTAAAGTTTTTCTTTAGTATGGACACGTAAGTGAATTTTCAAAGAGTTCTTCACACTAAAACTTTTGTTGCACAAATCACAAACATAAGGTTTTTCTTTGGTATGGACACGTAAATGAAATTTCAAATATCTTTTTTTACTAAAACTTTTTTTGCACACTTCACAAATGTAATTTTTTTCTTTGGTATGGCTGTATATGTGAAGTTTCAAAGAGTGCTTCTTGTTAAAACTTTTTTTAGACATATCACAAAAGTAAATGTTTTCTTCGGTATGAGTAGACATACTCTGTATGACCATACAGTTCCATACATTAACTCAAGTATAAAAATATAATAGTTTACTGAATACTGATATAAGAATTTAGGCTTCCTGTGAAACGTCTATACGTGAAAAATTAGATTAATAAAATTTGAAGTAGTTAGAAGATTATGTAGTAAGTAAAAACCGAACATCTATGTTTTCAGACTTTTATATAAGTTTAACTATTATGTGACGTTCTTGGAACTTTGTATAAACGATCGTATTCTGCCTTACAATGCAAGAGAACGCATTACAGCATGCTATTTTGTAACTTGAAAATAGTTCTAATTATCATTAACCAACACATATATGTAATTATTCATATTTTTATTCTTCACTAATTTACTGAATTTTCTTCAAGAGGTCTTTAAAGTTAATTTGGATGTTCTTTTAACTTGATATTTTTTCTCTTCACCAGCAAACCCTTCTATTTCGATATCTTCAAAAACTGCAGTATCTGAAATAAATGAAATAGAATTAAGATTTTTTTTTTCAAATTATGCATTAAATTCTTACACATTTCACTTCTTTCTTTAACCTGTTAACGCCCAAGATATTTAAAAGTATGAATTTTAGATATATATTTTTAGTATGTGTTTAGAAGATTTTTGTTTAATTTTCATTAGCTTATTCCCCAGCGGAATAGAGGAGTGAGTAGAAATAGTTGTCTTAGTATGACAAGGTTGCAACTGATAAAATATTCTAAAATAAGATCTACTGAGTGATTTTCGTCTTTTCTATAATTTGAGATGAAATAGAATGCATTGTAACGCACGCGTATTTCAAGATATAAGAGTATTTTAAACAGATTTAACGACATTGTTGCCTACAGAGAAATTAAAATTGATTCTCTCTTTCTCTCAATAGAATAGGTCTTGATCAAAGCATGGGCCAACTGGGCAGTGTCGTAAGAGCTTCCAAATTTGATGCGAAATTTTCTTAAAGCTGATATTTTAAATTTGTTTTAACCCTGTACTTATTATAATCAATATTTTGTACTTTTAGAGTAAGATGATTTAAGAGATAAAAGATATATTTATCCAAATATGTATTTTTATGTTCAGAAATGTATTCTAACTATGCCAGCCAGGATATCATTGGGATAGCTTAGTAGGAAAAGCGTTGTCATGGCAAGCCAAAGTATTCAGGTTCGAGTCCTGGTCCCGGCATTTTTCGTTCTGTTGGAATAAATCTCAACTATGATACTCCAACCATTGGATATAATTTATCTAGTTGAAAATACTTTCCTCTGTTCATTATGTATTCTAAAGTATCGAAAATGAACAAAGGAAAGTATATTCAATGAAATCAGTGCTGCAATTCGCAACCTTGTTCAACAAATAAGAGTGAGATATGCCAGCCAGGATATTGTCGGGATAGCTCAGTAGGAAGAGCGTTGGCACGGCAAGCTAAAGTACCCAGGTTCGAGTCCTGGTCCCGGCATATTTTCGCTCTGTTGGGAAAAAAATCTCCACTATGATACTCCAACCATTGGGTATCGAAATTTTTTTAATTTCATCTGATAGTGTTGGTAGTGTTCCCCAAATAATTACCAGGTACTGAGCTTCTTTTTGGCTTTATCAGGATCTGTAAATAAAAGCTAAAGTTGAAACTTTCTCGCAGTTGTCTTGTCATTCCAAGACAATAGAATACTGGGATACACGCAATATATAAAAGAACCAATAAGACAAGTTAACTGGATATATGGAGCCAGAATAAAGTTGTCCTATTGTAAGGACGGAGCTCGTTAACAGGTTAACAGTGTTTTTAGTTTTCATTAATTTTCAATACTGTAAAACGCGAATATTTCTGAAAAATTATGAACTCATTTTGTTTTTTCTACAGAATTAAAAATTGAAAGTAATCTCCATTCTAGACAAGAATGGAACAGCGTTTTTTAATAGATGTCATTTTCCTATAAAAACACCCTTAATAACAGTCTCTTGCTATCTAATAATAACTGTCGTATCCCCAATATCGATTTGAAATATCAACTTTAAAAGTACAGTCTCGTAGAAGATTTATCTTAATAAGAAGAAAATATATTGCTCAATTTTGTGAAACTTTAAAAATAATGCCTGAAAAAAATATCTGTGTGCAAATGAAAGTGATTTCAGGAATTGTATCATAGAGGATTGAGTATTAATTTGAGAACAACTGTAACTTAAACTGAATTTTCAACAATTTTTTGAGAAATATATCTGTAAAATATGTACAGAGATAGGAATATTGTGACATCATCTCATCCTGTCTGCAAAATTCTTAACGATTCGGACCTTATGCATCGTAGAAATTCGCTTTCTGGTATTTTCCAAAAAACGTTTTCACTCCAAATTTTCTTGCTAAGTTGACAAGCATGTTACAGTTATTGTCGTCATGTCCAGTAAAGTACCGTGGCACTTTCCTAGAAGAATGGCGCCAAAGCCTCAAGAGAGGTTATAGTTATAAGGCCTGTCCACACAATTTTGATTTTAACCGGAAAAGACAGACACTCCCGGCTCGGTACCCCTCTCTCACTTACCTACCTCCCAGCGCGAGGACAGTTTATACCACTGATTTTATGTGCATATCTGTAGCAGCAATAGGATGTCAACAGAAGTGCTGTCATTTCACTGGAGCCATCCTCCAAAGCAATGACCGTGCCCGATGATACTCAAATTTCAGCGTTCTGGTGGAAACGATGTGATGTACAGCAACGTGTGCCGTAGATAATTTGTTACAGTATTGCTATTTATTTCAGCTATCGATATACGTTTAATTCATAAATACTTGTAAAATTAGTTTTAGAGCAACAATTGCGCTTAGGGGAAGAAGTAATTTTAACGTCGACATTTTAAAATTTCCTTATAGCAATTACTAAAAAAAAATAACAAAAAAGTGGAGAAATTTTAGATAATTTTTTTTAAAGTTATAATATGCCTTAACCACTTTATTTTTAGTTGATTTTAGAAGTAAACGTATCACTAAATATAGTTTTAAGACTTTACCTGAAACACCTGCAGGTTTTATATATATATATATAAAACTATTTAAATTTTTGAAAAATATGATCACTAAATTTGGTGAACCACCCCCCACGGCTGTTTATACTTTATTTAAACCTTACATACACTTACAATACACTTACTATAGCTTCGACTTGTGCTTACTTATAATCAATCAATTTTCACATTTACATTAGTTTGTATTTTAATACAAGATAACTCTTGATTGATTTATAATTCATCATTTCAATAGAGTAGTATTTCACTTTATCATAAACAATATAAATAACAAAGTACATTATTAAGTAGCTTTCAATACAAAAAGCTACCTATTGCAGCCGTTCGGAGGAAAGCAATTCCAAAAAGTTTTGGGTTTTTTTCACCGATCATGACACCCAAACCCCAAAACCAAACTCCGTTCAAATGTTGATTTATGTATATATATATATATATATATATATATATATATATATATATATCTGACATATGTCATGCTGTAACTCTCTTATTTATGAACCGATATGAATGTGACTGATCATGTGTACCGAGCATACCAAGGTCTCGACCAAGTTCGTTGGCCAGCTTCATGCGCCATCGTGTTTCAAAATGGCGGCAAGTTAAATTTTTAAATTTTTTTAACAATTAAAAAAAATGTATAAAAATTATAAATTGAAAAAGTTGTTTCCGTTAAATGTTAGATCGTGATACAAGGATTCCGGAACATTTTTTTTGTTTTGGCTTTATCTTAAAAAATGGCAGAGATATATCAGTTTGAAATTCTAAGTTGGCTGACATTTTGAAACAATCTGAATTTTGTTATGCTGTAACTCTCATGCTGAAATGCGCATTCAAATTCAGTATTAACGAAAACCAGGATTGAATCTTCTATAATCGCTTTCTAAGCAATTTAGCTTACGGTGTTTGAGTAAAATGAGTTGAATTTCTAAAAACATGGACTATGAACTATGAAACCTATCTTTTCTTCCCGGTACAGGCCGGAAGGACTTTTTATTTATATAGCTGAATTAATCTCTTTATTAATTTTCCACTGTTTTTGAAGTAAACGTATTACGAAATATCATTTCAAGACTTTACCTGAAACACCTGTATATATTTTTAATTAAACTACTTAAACTTAAACTTAGCTAAACTTTAAAAAAAAATGTGGATACAAAATTTGGTGCACACTCCGCCCAACTACCGATTTATACTTTATTCAGACTTTCCACACACTTACAACGTACTTAGATACTTACTATAACTTCGACTTAAGCTTACTAAAAATCAATTAAATTTCATATTTACATTAGTTTATATATTAATATGCAAGATAACTCTTGATTGATTTATAATGCATCATTTCAATAGAACAGTATTTCACTTTATTATAGTATATATATATATTTCACTTTATTACAGTAGCTCAAAGTATAAAACTCAGACACTTGCTTTTTTTTAGATTACGACGTGATTTATAATAAAAAGAAAATAATTTAAACAAATTTAAATTATTTATTGTTACTCACTTAGAGTACATATAAATCCAAAAAACATTAAAGCAAAATCTTTTTGCATTAAGTTAAAAAAAAAAAGTTTAACAAACGATGAAATATAATCTCAAAATAACACTCGGACAGCTTACAATTTTGCGGTTTTTCTCTTTATAAAACTCTTCGTCTTCTCTTTATCTCTTCTTCTATTATGTTTGAATGAAATACAGGGTCTGTTCTGAAATTAGTAGGACTGTTTTTTTCCTGAGCGAACGGGCGGACGAGAGGCGGTCTGCGAGCGTACTATCGGTGGAAGGGGATATTGGGAATGGTGGGAAAAATCAACAGTCGGCTCTCGGCCGTTGAAGAGAGCAGGTCGCTTGTACTGTGAACCCCTGTTGAAACGCCTCGTCACGGAGAATCATGGAGCGTTTTTCTGGGGCAGCGATACGCGATCAAATTCTCTGTAAAGCTTGGTAAAACGGGCAAAGAGACTTACGACATGATTAAGGAGGCCTACGGTGATGCTGCCATGGGTAGATCGGGTGTTTTTGAATGGCACAAGCTGTTCCGAGAAGTTAGGGAAAGAGTGGAAGACGACAACCGCTCCAGACGCCCTTCGACCAGCAAGACCAAAGAAAATGTGTCGCAAGTGAAAATTTACTGAACAGTGATCGTAGGATTAGTATCAGAATGATTGCTGATGAATTGATCATTCCTCAAACCCAAGTTTTTGAGATCGGGACAATGCGCCGAACCATACAGCGTTTCGCGCAGTGGAGTATCTTGCCCAGCACAATATGGCAACGCTGCCTCATGCCCCCTACAGCCCTGACTTGGCCCCGCCAGACCTTTTTCTATTCCTCAGAATAAAATCAACGCTCAAGGGGAAGCATCACGGCTCGGTAGTGGCGGATCAACAGGCCGTGACGAGGGAGCTAAACAGCATTCCTGTCCAGGAGTTTCTGGAGGCGTAGGAAAACTGGAAAACTCGTTGGCAGCAGTGTGTAGATGCGGAAGGGTTCTACTTTGAAAAATTCTAATCGTTTCTATTATTATCATGAATAATTTTTTTTTTTAAATGTGTCCTACTAATTTCAGAACAGACTGTATATGAAATCAAAATAAGTTTTGATTTCACCATATCCAGAGTTGCCAAGTCTCCGGCTTTTTGGACACCAGTATTTTAGTACAGAAAATGTTGTTTTATGTAGAACATTCTGCGATTTCAAAGAACAACATTTTCTCAAAGATAATACTGGTGTTCAAAAAACCGGAGACTTGGCAAGTCTGCCATATCTATCTTATACATATTTAAGACTTTTTAGTGAATATAATGAAATATTTTCTTTTAGCCTACATTTTTTATTTTTGTAATACTTCTCTTTTTAAAAGCAATTTTTTTTTTCAAATTTTTCACGTCCTTCAAATTGTTTGTTGTCAAAACTATTATTCTAATTCATTTGGATTATTTAGTATTTGGTAGGTAAACCTCTTTTTTTTTTTTTTTTTTTTTTTTTTTTTTTTTTTTTTTTTTTGTTACAACAGCTTTGAATATTTTCGGGATTGAACGGACTAATTTTTTGAAAGAATAAGATGTAGTTTTTTATCATTCTTCTTTTGCCAGTATACATACCAATCTTTTCCTTTCTGCTTTGTTTAAAGTTTTTGTGTTGGATGTGGTATGATTTTTTTTTCTTGCAAATGCGACGATAAATTTTAAGTTTGGAGATTGAGGGAGTGGATTTATAACATGGGGCGATTATAAAGCAATCACAGAGAAACATTTAAAACTTTATGATTCGAATCATTGTCTGGATAAAAATGAAAACAATCCTCAATATCTAATTTTTCAGCAATAAATTTAACATTTTCGTCCGGAATTAATAAATACTAGGGAATCGAACCCGGGCTTTTCTATGCTAAAGAAAATAGGCAAAAATAATTTTTTTCTAATTCTAATAGATTTTTTCCTATTTAATATATATATATTTTAAACTGATTCATTAAAAACGCCAAAAGGAATTTTTGTAAGAAAAATATCAATAATATATTCAAATAAAATTTTGAAATTTAATAAAGCTATACTTTTGTATTAGCCGCATGACAGGAGTTAATGGCCAAAGAAATCTTCCAAGATTTCACTGCTTACTGCAGGTTTTTTATTCTGAAATTTTCAACTGTTTACGTACGTAGTTCGAGAACATGTCTGTTAAATTAAAATTTTATTTATATTATATTATTTATATGCATATTTTGATGAAGTTTTAATTTCATTGTGTATAGCCAGGAATAAATGCGGAACTATTTGTGTTGTTTTAAATGCAAACGGATTGATTCGCAATCGGGCTGCAGGTGATAAGAGATAGATTTAAAAAGATTTCCTACTTGGAAATTATTTTTAAAACCATAAAAAATCAATAAATTCAAATACAGTTTTCAAAGAAATTGCATTTTTTTCCTATTGGACGATGTAAAAATTGAAATTGTGCGAGGTTTAGAAGTTTAAAAGGGTGCACTAAAAACAAAATTTATTAATCAGTTAGTTGCTACCATCAAAATGACTTCAGCAATAATCAGGCATGTATTTGGTTTATAATATAGGTTATTATAAACATTAAACCATATTCTTGACAACATCATTTATGTGCGACATCATTCCTTGACATGGACCCGATTACGTAAGATTAGCATGAAAATTTAATGAAAGAATTTTATTCTTTATGTAACTATGAAATCAAAATAAGTTTTGATTTCACCATTTCTATCGTAGGGTGTAACCCCCAGTAACTGATACTTTAAGGATTCTTTCTTCTTCAAATTGATATTACAAAAATTTAAGTATCTTCTGAAAGGATAGTAGAGATATATTAAAAAAATATTGTTGGCAAAATTTTGAAAAATTAGGAATTTTATTCTTAAAAATTAATTTTATTCATAAATATGGTCAAAAACTCCAGTAACTGACCAAGGGTGCCCATATGGGGGGGCAAGGGGGGGCTTGATCCCCCCTCCCTAGATTTTGGTTTTGTCAATTTTTTTAAATATAAATCAGTTGCAAGATATGAAAATTTTAACTTTACCTTGTAAAAACAAAGCATAATAAAATAGGCCTCGACAACATCAGAAGACACCGGAAGAAATTTCCGTTTTAGACGGGTTTCCGTCTTAGCAGGTATAATTGTTTGGAATTCATTTTGTCATAACCATATTTTTTTTTCTTTTAAAGCTGGATTCTGTTTTAGATAGTTTCTATTTTCATAAGTTTTTAATTAGTCCTTTCGAATAGTCTGCTTCTTACAAAGAGGAAAAGCACAAGATTGAAAACAAATTCCGTTTCAGACGATTTTTATCTTAGCCGGTGTTACTGTGTGGTTTTTTTCCCTACAAGACGATAACACTTTTTCTGCATAAGGAAGGATTTTGTTATAGACAGGATCCATTTTTACAGGTAAAACGGATTTTGAATGAACAAAACGCTGAGAAATTAGAGAGAGATTTAATAATAAGTTGTGAATGGTACAGTGCAATTTTTAATTGAAAAATTCTTTTTCCCGAATCTAATAAAGATTAGAATCCTGAATGTGTCAGATTGTACGCAGCCCGATTTCGAAAATTCTATCTTAAGTCTTACAGAACAAGATAAAATAATTTTCGTCGACCTGAAACCTCATAATTCTTGTAACTCACACTTTCCTGGTCTATGTGAAACAATGTGGTCAGAAAAGTATAAATCCACACCATATTTTTCTAATCATTTTGTCACAGTTAAAGAAAATATCTACTAGATAATCTTACCGTTCGAACCTTCCTAATGGCCACTCCTCTTGAATATTACAGAGCATCATGTCTAAATCCATATTTAGACTCTTTAATTATATCCCTTGAGTCAAGGTTTTTGAATCAAAATTAAACGTCATTCAAAGCAATTTTACTTCATCCCAATATGATGAAAATTATGAAAAAAAAATTTTTTTGTTAAAGAAATCAAGGAGCTACACTGTTAAAAATCTTCAGCTTTTGCTGCATAGTCACTCCACCGCTTTTATAGAATATCTCTATTTTAACCAATGAAAATGTTCCATAATATAGTAAAGTAACCGTTTTCTCTAAAAGCGGTGAGGTGTTTCTGCAGCAAAAGCTGAAGATTTTTAACAGTGTATCTCATTTTTATAATATTGAGAATTTGGAGTCAGAAGCAAGAACATGGTTTGATTTGTGGAAAAGCAAAGACTGCGGTGAGAATGTCACGATAAATGATCTCCTCGCAGAAACTACATTATTTCCCCATTTATTTAAGACAGCCATATTAAATTATAGACAATTCTGCCAAAAATTTGCACTGTAGGAAGGTCATTTGAGGGGTTCACAACCATATACCAAGTCTACTTTGAAACAAAAAATGAGATAGCCCATTTAGAAGGTGCATAAAATCTGTTTTATCCATTCCCACACTGAGCCAAATCTGTTTTTGCTTTCTCATATATGCAGGGTTGACACAGGCGACAATTTTTTAATTCTACCTCACACCACTTTCTCAAAAACAATTGTTGAAATAAAATTCGAGAAAATTTTCAAGAGAAATATACTAAAAATCTGTTTTTTTTTAATAGTAGTGCGAATAGAATAGAAAAATATTCATCCGTGGCAGCCCTGTATATGTCATCTGTTTACAGACTATGTTTACTGTGAGAGTGGATAAAACAGATTTTATGCACCTTCTCAATGGACTATCTCATTTTTTTTTCAAAATGGATTTTGTCTACTATGGTTGTGAGCTCCTTATTCAGTACCCTCAGGTCAGTGGTGAAGGTGATTATGTTCCGAACTGTCTGAAAATTTAAGGCATTCGGTTCCGAAAATTCGAACATAAAATATATCACGGAAGAATATCACAAATTTTGACAAATGGCCACAAAAAACACCAATTTCGTGAATAGCTCGCAGAAAATAAAATCGCCTCGTCAAAAGATCACGGGAAAAAGACGAATTTCGTCAAAAGATCGGGATAAAAACGTAAATTTCGTCAAGGAATCGTGGAGAAAACGCAAATTTCATCTACAAATCGTGGAAAAAATGAATATTTTGTCAAAGAATCGCTAAAAAACACAAATTTCCTCAAAGGATCGCGAAAAAAACGCAATTGTCGTCAAAGGATCGCGGGAAAAACTCAAATTTCGTCAAAGAATCGAGAAAAAAAACGAAATTTCGTCAAAAAATCGTTGGGAAAACGCAAAATTTGTAAAAGAATCGCAGAAAAACGCAAATTTTGTTCAAGGATCACGAGAAAAATGCGAATTTCGTCAAATAGAGGGAAAAACGAAAATTTCGACAAAGAACCACAGAAAAAACGCAAATTTCGTTAAAGATTCTTAGAGAAAAACGCAAATTTCTTCAAAGGATCGCGAAAAAACGCAAATTTCGTCAAAAGATCGCGGGAAAAAAATCAAATTTCGTTTAAGAATTGCGGAGAAAACGAAATCTCGTTAAAGAATCGTGGGAAAAACTCAAATTTCGTCAAAGAATCGCGAAAAAAACGCAAATTTAGTCAAAGATTTGTGAAAAAACGCAAATTTCGCCAAAGGATCGCAAAAAAAAATACAAATTTCGTTAAAAGATCGCGGGGGGAAAAAACTCAAATTTTGTCAAAAGATAGTAAAAAAACACAAAGTACCTTAAATATTTACTAAAATGTATGATAGCTTTGGTGGAAGTTTAGATTTTTCTCAGCTCCCCCCTCCCCCTTAAAATTAATCATATGGGCGCCCTTGTAACTGACACCATTCCTATTTTTAAACACCAAACACTGACACTTTATTTTAAAAGATTAAAATGCTTAAAAAAAACTTTATTCTTTATTATAAAAACGAAATACATTAATATTTAGTTTAAAAGTGAGATTTAGTAAGCTGTACTGCATTATAAGTAAGGCAGATATCCAATAACTGACATTTATGAGCCAGTAACTGACATCTGGTGTCAGACACTGGTAAAACAACTTAAATTTTAATGGTTTTTACTACTAGATAAATTTAATTTATTATTATGCATTTTTAAACAGTTCAAATAATAGATTTCAATTTTCTTTAATATAACCAATAACTAACACCTCTGTCAGAAACTGGTGAAATGAAATTCTAAGAATCAATAACTGGCACCCCCCCCCTCGATTAAGCTAAATTAAGTAAATATAAACCCTAAATCATGGCCCTAATCTATCATATGCATCTTTAAACTAATTTCTACTGTATAACTTTAAGAAAAAAGTTTATAATGGTTGCATTAGAAATAGATTAGAAAAACACTTTCTTAATTTTAGAAATAAGATGGTTGCTTCAAAATGGCACTTTTTGTATTCTCAAAAGTTTCTTCCTCATTGAATTTCCTCTAGTGGTGAATAAAATGACTCCAAAATAAAAACTAGTCGGATGTGTGAATCCCAAAACTTTCTTCTATCTCACACAGGTTTTGCATACACTAAAAAAAATCAGCACCAATTTATATCAAGGTCTAACTGAAACTCAAGTTTTATTAAATTCCGAGCAATATTTCTTGAGATATGACTATCGCTAAAATCGTGTAAATCCTTCAAAATGCTGCATAGTAGCGCCACCTGCTGGGCAATTTTTACCAAAAACTAATCAGCACCAATTTATATCAGAGACTAACTGAGTGTAAAGTTTTATTAAATTCCGAGCATTAGTTCTTGAGACAGAGCGCCCACAAAATTTGTGTTACAGACAGACAGACAGACTCGCAGACAGACATTTTCTAAAAACAGTCAAATCGTGTTCAGGACCTTCTAAAACGTATAAATCCGTCGAAAACCGGAAGTCGAAAATTTTCATGAATCCAATACTTTCTTCTTGTAAAGATAGAAGAAAGTAATAAGTGTCTCATTTACCACTAGATGAAATTACTTTGCAGAATTTTACAACAAAATGGTTATTTGAGTTAAATTTTTGCTCAAGTGCCAGTTATTGGTTAGGTGTCAATAACTGGGGGTTTCTCCCTATGCATATATAAGACTTTTTAAGGCTTTTCAGTGAATATGATGAAATATTTTCTTTTTAGCCTACATTTTTTTTTTCGTAATACTTGACAGAATTTTATCTAGTCTAATATGTATTTTGCCAAATTAATACTCTGTATTTCCATCATTTGATATATATATTCAAAGAAACTTTCTAAGCATTTTAGTTAAATGATGAATTCAGTGAAGTCGACATTTTGATCTTCGCCAACTTGAATTAAATAATCAGAAAAGTTCATAGTTTGAATTTGATTCACTCTCATCTTGCCTAATTTTAAAATTTTTCCAAATATTACTAAATTTTACAGTGGCCAAAACAATATCAGCTCTATTCCCATACAATATCATTCCCATTTGTCCGGTATCAATTCTTTCCGTTTTTATTTTTTATTTTCTATTTAGAGTCTAAGCCTAAGGCATACGGCTCGTACGCTTGACGGTGCTCTTGGTCGCTTGCAGCGACAGCGCTTCGTTGGTGGTTGTAAGTTACCAGGCGCCCGGCTCTGTAAGTTGGCGGTTGTAACCGCCGCGGTGAGCGGCCGAATTTCGTGCGCATTAGCTACGACCCGTATACTCGAGTCTCTTGCGCGAAGCGCTGTCGCTGCAAGCGACCAAAAGGACCGTCAAACGTCCTTTGCGTGCGAGCCGTATGCCTTAGCAGCGGTTCCCAACCTGGGGTATGCGTACCCCTGGGGGTATGTGGCGGGCCTGCTGGGGGTACGTAAAAATAATATTGGTAATGGCGGAAATCACAGAATGGTTTAATTGAAAAAACATGAAGGAAGTTGATAGTTTTTGATTACAAAGTTAGTCTCATGTGTAACTCTACACTCAAAATGAGGGTAAAGACCCACTAGACGTAATAATTCATTGGTAACTCAATGTACTTAGCTCCGCCTGAATCTTCGCGAAAACTTCCATTGAACATTATACAATATTCTTTTCTCACCTGTTTTTCTTATTGTTCCTTTTTAATAATAATTGCAAAACTCCTAAATTACGCCAAAGCAGTTGGTTTTTAATGTTTTATTTTAAAACGTGTTAAAAAGCAGGACCTTATGTTCGTTTTCGAATAGGCATAATTGTATCATTAATGTATATTAATTGGAAAGCTTCCTTTCCCTTTAATAAGTATTTAATTTGAAGTGTTTACTAATTATTTGAATGCTTTTGTTTTATGTTTAAAATGAATAACTCGTTGAAATTCGTAATTTTTAAGAGTACTGCAACTGCGATTGAAATTCAACCTGATGATTCGGGAATTAAAAGTTCTTCGAAACAGTTTGGTTATTTAGAATTGCAAGAGAATCTGAGTTTATCTGTTAATAGGCTTGTTCTGATAACTGATAAACCTAATACTTTAAATAAAACTTAAAATATCGGTGCCTCTTTAATGAATAGGAAATATAATTATGATTAATTCTTGAACTATGAAATTTTCATTTACGGGAGTTGAATATTTTACTAATATGTGGAGGAGGAAAGTGGGGGGGGGGTGTTAGAGATAAATAGGGGGTACTCCGAAATGACAAGCCTAAGCAAGGGGTACGTGAAAGAAAAAAGGTTGGGAAGAGCCTCTACTGAAAGAATTGATACCGGACAAATTTCAAAGGAAAAATACATGAATTAAGGACACCGAAGAGCACGGTGGGTTGGGATCGGGACGTTTAAGCTACCGAGTGACCCTGTCTACGACCGGGATATATTCGTCTACACGCAAAATTTGTCTAAAGTCATCAGCAAATACAATGGTTAGGTATCGCCTGGCACGGGGCACTCTAGAACCCCATTCTCAATCCACCTCAATTTTGAAGAAGTTAAATTGTTATTATTATTGCTGATGACTTTAGACAAATTTTGCATGTAGACGAATATATCCAGGTCGCAGGTAGGGTCACTCGGTAGTTTAGGTTAGGTATCGCCTGGCATGGGGCACTCCTCACAATGGAATCCCATTCTCAATTTTACCCCAACTCGGAAACCCGATGGGATACAACTCTGTGAGAAGCTGCATATTAGGCAGTTAATCGCACTTTTGGCTAAATACTTTCTCCTGATAAATGGTACATCTTTAATAAAGCAGAAATATGCTTAGAAATAACATTTCAGTTGTAGTAATCTTAGTTGAAATTGCAGATATACAGTATGCCCACTAAAGCGCCACCCGGGGTGGAAAACTGCGGAGTTAGCATTCCTATCTCGAAAACGGAAAGAGATAGGGAAAACAAGTGATTTACAAAGTTGTAGGGCATCATCGATATAGTACAAAAAATATCTTGTGGACATTAATGGGAAGAACAGAACGGTTGAAACGTGCATTTTTTTTTCGTGATTTCCTACACTGTCACGTGACAAAACGATCTTATAAAGAAAGCAACAACCAGTTATGAAACAGCATGTGTATGCTACCTCTCCACAAACATTGCAGGACCTTAAACGACGCATTATGGACGCTTGTGCCAACATGTCACCATTTATGCTCCAACGTGTGCAACGTGAAATTCAAACAAGGATCCAAATAAGCATTGCAGCTGACGGTGAGAAGTTTGAACATCTAAATCTAAAATAAAGGTATATTATTATAACTAGTTGGTTTTTTTCTTTCTAAGATGGTTTGGTCATGTCATAAAGTATAGGAAATCACGAAAAAACAAATGCGCGTTTTAACCGTTCTATTCTTCGCATTAAGGGGCTACTTCACTGGCTCTCTCAGACAGAGCAGCTAATGTTATTTCAATGGGAGAAATTTAGAAGTGTCATCTTTTCGCATTTTGCTCGAATTTAGTAATTTTTGTAGCTTTCAAAACCTGTACATTTAAATTATGCATGCTCCTTTCAAATTTTATTTTATTATTTTTTTTTAATGTGATATAAGTGCGTTATTTTGAAGATTCATGTTTAGTGTCTTATCGCGAAAAATCTGTTTGACATTTTAAAATTTGGTAAAGACACAATCGTAGCCTGATTATTTAGCTTTCCAAAAATGCTTTTTATTTCGATTTAAAAAAAAATTTAATCGATGCTACAATCCTAAAAAAATTGTACTGCCTTTTTTAAAACAGCCGAAAACAGTAAAATGACCGCCCCAAACAAGTTACCTCCCTTTCTTTCCGGGAACTCAACGGGAAGTCAAACGGGAAAAATCTTCATTGAGCGATAAGAAAGACCACCTAATGTGTGAAATTTTGCCTTTGGCTATCAGTATGCAACTTCTAAAGCTGAAAATTTCATTTTAAGAGCAGAGAAGAAAGTTTAAAAAATGGTATTTTGAAATGATGTAAATAGATGCTGATTATTTGTTTTACTAGGCATCATACAGATTTTTAAAAAACGTTATTGATTTGGGATCAATAAAGATTTTTTTTCACCTCTCACCTCTGAAGTTTAATACCCGATATATTTTTTAATTGCCTACAATAGTAAAATGAAAAAGCGTTTATTTGCTAAACAAAAATACTAGAACTATCATTTATTCACTCTTTCTCGGGAAAAAACAAACATACAGTGGCAAGTGTCATTAAAATGAATAGATAGACAATAGACATATCCAGCGAATAAATACAGTTGTATTTAAATTTTCTACAATACCTTTTTTCTATTATTTATTACATAACTCTTACTGAGTTAGTTTTAACGTTTCTTTCGAAAATATTAAATATTTATGCGGTAGATTAACTAAAAAATAACTATTGTATAGCTTTATTATTAAAATTTGTTACACATTTAAAACTCAGAAATGATGAGATTATACGGGTTCTCTTTTTTTCGGTAAATTTCGTGATTCTCCTTTCACAAATGAAACATTTTTAAATTATACTTCAAAGATAAAAAACAAAACAAAAAAAAACATATTTCAGTGCGATTTATAATTAGTTACTATAAATAAAGCATTATTTATTTTACATGTAAGAATTTAAATAAATGTGTCAGTAATCAATTTTTTGTCAGACGTATATTTTGTTTAAAGCTGTTTTCAAATCCAGAGGACTTACTTTCTGACACATTTCAGAATTCATTTTTCTTCGGAAACACATGAAATTGGCACTTGTTCTTATTCGGAAATTATGCAATCGAATAGCGTTTTCCATTTTTTTGGTAAAGGCAAAAGTCTTTCAGAAAATACTATCGAATACGGCGTTTTGAACTGATTTCCGGACGCGACAGACCGGAAAAGAAGAAAAACCTGTCGCCAGATGACAAAAATCGCTTATAAATCAATAAGTAACTTGTTTATCAAAACATGGAAAACGTATTCGATTTCAAATCGCTTTAATAGTCAGGCCTGCCAATTTATGTTTAAAAGAAAGTTTCGCGTTTGTTGAGCAGATAATTTGAGAACCACCTCAAAGTTTGTGAAAATTTCTACATTTCAAACAAGCGTTATAAATGCTCACTCCTCCATATGTAACAAATGTTTTTGGCTTTCTCAAATCCAAACTGACTACTTTATGACATATTATTTAATTCGTTTTTGTTTGGGAAAAAAAATGGAAACTCATTTCTATTCCAAATCGCTTCAATAGTCAGACCTGCCAATTTTATGCTTTTGTGTTTAAAAATGAGTGTGTAGGGCTTGACAAATGCGGTCGCAAGATCGCATTTGATCATCAAGATTATTTTGGCATAGTTTTGTTTTAGCAATATTTTTCCTATAAATAACATAATAACAGTTCAGTTATTTTGTAAACGTAATTGCCGAAACGTCAGTGAAGGCTCTCTGTTGAGACCCGAAAAGTCTCTTTGTCTGTCTGTCTGTCTGTTCCGCGATAACTGCCGCAAAAAGAGTCCGATTAGGTTGATTTTTGGTGGGTATATTGGCGAGGTACCCGGAATTAGCTGTATAGTTTTTGGTTCATTCGTTCGAAAAATATAGAACATTTTATTTTAAGTCGTAATGCTTTTCTATGGGAAGTCAGACGATTTTTTAATTTTAACATTCCGCGAAAAAAAAATCACGCATTGGGATAATTGTAAATGCTAAATTATGGATATTAAATTTACGAAATGAATATCTTAATTTAATTTGATCGCTTTGAAAATATCCCAATATATTTATTAGAATTTCTAAAGTAATTGTATAAATTATTGGGAAATTTTACGCATTAATTTGAAAGATATGAAAATTTTAATTTCTCATTTTTTACAAAAAATTCCAATGTATTTTCTTTCTCTCTTTCATTAAATGGTTGCTAAGCAACTATATTTCAAAGAATATCAACAAAGGAAAATTCAAGTGAATTATTTTGTCGCGAAATGTTATTCACAAAATAGCTAATTTTCGGGTGATTTAATTTTTTAATATGCTTTTTCTAATGAAATAGATGAGAATTTATTTTAACTACTAAAGAAAGGTGACCAAATCGGCTTTCCAAACGAAAAATATAAAAACGTTGAATGTGAAAATTGAATACAAGTCTCATAAGAGAAATTTATATTTGTATAAGCATATTTAATACACGGAATTTTATTCAATTTCAGCAACATATGATATTTAGTGGTTGAAAAATAAGTATTCTTTTAAGGATAGGATAAAACTTCCTGTACAAAGAGATGGTTATTCTAATGAAATTAAAATAGTAAATACATTCAGACATATACTGAAGAAATGAAATAGCACAATTACTGGAAATTTAGGATATATAATTAAAGCGACAACGGAGGGTTCAGGGGGGTTCCACCCCCCTGAAGTAATGTAGTTATTCTGAAAAAATACAGTAATAAATAGTTTATCATATCATTGCATAACATTGTGTTTAATGCGATACTTTTAAAATTTCCGGAACTTTCGATAAATTTTACATTCTTATAAATGTATAAATAACTTTAAAAAATTGAATTTTAGGATATCCAATATTATGCAGATAATGTTAAAAATTAGTGAGATCAATGAACAATGATTTGTGGAGCTGACGTTGAGGCCTCCGATCTGTAGATTTACTAGTTATTATTATTATTATTATTATTATTATTATTATTATTATTTTCTTTTTGAAAATAAATGATGAGGGAGGTTTGGGTGGGGGGATATTTCTTTTTTCTTTTTTACTGGCGACTAGATTTTATTACTGGGTACAAATTTGATCAAATATGTAAAACCCATATGTGTGTGTGTGTGTGTGTGTATATATATATATATATATATATATGATTAAAATGAAATCACATTACGTGAAAATCAAAGGAAAATATATTGTAAAAATTAAAAACAATAAAATGAAAGTGTAAAATTAAAAACTATAAATATCTTATGGATTCATCAGAGGAGTTTCATAAGAATAATTCATTGTAAACATATGTTAATTCGTCGAATATTGTCAAGCATAAAAAATGATAATATAAGCTCCTTATAACATATCGGAAAAACCCTGAGATGTGAAAAGAATAAGACATCTACTATAATATATATATATATGTGTGGTTTAATGGTTATTATTTACAAAAGTTTTATTATATATATATATATCATTTTTAATCATTTTTAATACCAGATGCAAGACAATTACAAGTGAACGTATTCAGAACAAATATAATTGAATAGCGTTTTCTATTTTTCGATAAAGGCAAAGAAACTTTCGGGGAAATATCTGTAAAACAGGTGTTTTAATCTGAATTTCAGGCCACATCAGCCAATTGCTTCCTCATGACGGCATTTCTGTAACTGCCAAGTCTTAAAAATTGTCTTAAAATGCTCATTTTAGGGATAATTCTTTGCCTTTATAAAAAAAATGGGAAATTCTTCAATTTCTTGGTATCTCAATAAAATGTGTAAATTTTATATTTTTACTAAGGAAAATGACTTTCTAAAAGTTTCAGAAAAGTAGCCATTTTGGATATGGCAACTGCCAGCTTTTAATATAAAAGTTGCTTATTAAAAGATGTGATCCCCCCCCCCCCCTCCAAAAAAAAAAAAAAGAGTTATGTCTTCCCGTCTAATTGCAGGGCTGGATCCGCCTTTGGTTGTTGCGTCGGGACACATTTTACTGATTTTTGCATGGATCGAGCCTTAAAGTTAGTGAAAATTTGCGCATTTCAAACAAACATCACAAATGCTCGCTAACACATCCACATACATAATAAATGTTCTTAAAAATGTGGCAAACACTTCTGCACTAAAAACTTAGTAATTTCCGAATTACAGTGAATGAAACTATACGAAAAGAATATATGAAAAATATATTATTATTAATATCTGAAAAAGAATGTTTGAACTATTACTTTTTCATATGAAGTGAATGTTTAAAAGAGGAAATAAAATTTCTAATTCTATTGTTTCATTACATTATTTAAAGCTGTTTTAAAAAAAAGAAATACGAAAACTCATGCATCAAGATATAGGTTATATAAAACTTTCCAATACTTCCAATATACTTTAACAAATCTTTACCGTTTAATAAGATGAAAGATGATGTCTACGTAAATAAATTGGAATAAGCATAACATATTTAAAAACCCAATTTCAGGAATTACCAACAACATTAAAAAAATATTCGAATTCTTTCGTGCATTCCTGTATATGATAAATAGATTTGTATATGTAATGCACGAGCAGGGAAGACCGAGCTATGCTCGGTAAAAATTAGCTTTGAGTTTAAATCTCATGAACCATGACCAAAATGGTCCACTAATCAAATTTTCCCGAACATGTGACCAAGCCAATTGTTTTCTCGTGCGCGAAAGTCTCAGCATATAAAAAATTCAGTAAAATGGTCTGAGCCGTTATATTTAGATGCAATTAGCTTGACCCTGACCCATGGTGACCTACTAATCGAAAATTCTCGAACATGTGACCTAGCCCAATGGTTTTCTGGTGCCCCAAAACGGTAAGATACAAAATTTCGTCAAAAACGTTAGAGCCATTTTTAAAATAAAGTTTGCATATATATATATATATATATATATATATATATATATAACCACACACAAGATTTCCTCGTATTAGAATATATATAATAGAATGATAAAATTTTGTTTAGTTTGTAAACACATAGCGCAGTTTAAAATCCCACTTCTGAAATTTCCGTCAATAAACGAAAATGTGATCGAGATATTTTGTGTATGATCTGTAGAATTTATACACACCAAGTAATACACAAAAACTTAGTTAAATTTAAAATAGCGCACCGCAACTGAAAACACACTTCCAGCAATTATTGTTAACAGACAGAACTTTAACAGAATTCTTTTGTGTGTCCCTGTAAATGAACAATGAATGATATGCACACAGCAATCTATAGTAAGAAAGTCCCATGTAATGCAACTCTCAGTGATATACATCAATTTCAATATATTTGAAATCGTATAACATCATTTAAATAATACGCAAAAATTTTCCTATATAACAGACCGTAATATAACAGAACTCTTTTGAGCGTCCCTTTAAAGTAACTATAAGCGCGACACACTTCATTTACAATGCCGAACATGCCATAGTGAACATCAATAACATATATCAATTGCGGGACAATCTGAGTATATTTACGTGAGTTAGAGCACGGACAGACAGATAGACAAACCGAATTCATAAACACTTTTCAACTATGTAGGAAAGTGTTAAAAATAAAGAACAGAGACTCGCTCAACAGCGTGAATCTTTGCTGACATTATTACTCAATCACTTTGGAATCGAATATCGTTTTTTTTTTTTTTTTACATTTTTATTTTAATATAATTTGAATTATAAAAGAATGGCTACTCGAATACAACTTTTTCCTGTTGTGTATAAAATCAATACAAAACACCATCTTTGCCATCGTTTTCCGAATAATGTTTTGCCTTCATAGGGGAAAAAAAATAGCACCTGAATATCTGTAAATAATTTCGTGCATTTAAAAAGATATATAATTGATTTTAAGAATGTGTTAGAAAATAAAGTTTAGACTTGAGCCCAGCGGAGCTATCTGAGAAAGTGTGATTGGAAACCTATGTCCTGTTTGCTAATCACTTTTCTCGCGGTGGGGTATCACTCTCCCTTACTATCCGCCTGAGGCAAAAAGTGTCTTGTTTTATGTTGTGGGATGACCTTTCTGTTTGTCAATCGCAAGCTTAGTAAATATCATTGGACTTTAAAAGTGTCAATCTTAGTCACAGGATACGCCTTACAGATGGCAACGGTTTTTCTTTTTTCGGCTATTTCGATCTTTCAACTGAGTGAAGTAGCCTCTTAATGTCCACAAGGTGTCTTTTTGTACTAAATCGATGATGCTCTACAACTTTGTAAATTATTTTTTTTCTCTATCTCTTTCCGTTTTCAAGATAGGAATGCTAACTCCGCAGCATTCCACCAGGTGGCGCGGTAGACGGTTTCATTGAGTAGCGCATGAGTACTTTACCATACCTAGACACTACTTTTATGAATATAACAGCAGCCGTTCCGAAGTTAAGAGGGTGGCAAGGGACTTTAGTGGGCATACTGTAGAATTGTATGCAACAAGTAAAATACTATTGATTATCATATTATTAAAACTGAATGTTACAGTTTTCTGTTTTACTAATTTAATACATCCCAAATTTATATGTATTTACAATTGATAAGAGAGTAAAATAAAAGACAAACAATTTAGAAAACAAAATAATTTTTTTAGCAGTTTTGTTTTTGAGAAAGAAATTCTATGTATGAATTTTATGACCTATAGTTATATAGATTTTCTTATATATAATTGATAAGAGAATTATATATAAAAGAGATTGATGAACAAATGCATAAAAATTTAATATGTTAAATAATTTATAAATTGTTATAATTTTTTAACAATTTTGTTTGTGAAAATTTTATTTAACTCATTTGAATTTTCAAGTACAATATTTTATATGGATCCATTTTTTCCCGGCATTCAATATGAGAATATGCAAAAACTAAATACGTTAAATAATTCAGAAATTTCAATAATTCTTTAATATATTCAGTATTGAAATCAGGCATTTTTCTCAAGGGAGTATTTTGAAAGCTCCGGTGGTTGCGGAGAGGATTTGTACTTAAACAATATTAATAAGCATTAAATTAAAAAATTTCCAGCGGAGTTGCACCCCCCCCCCCCCTACACACACACACACATGCATCAAGGCTACCTCATAAATTTGTCAGTGAGCATTTTTGTTTTGAAATATTTTTAAAATATGCTTTACATTAAGGAGACAAATGAAATCTTATGCTCTACAATAAAAAAAATCCCTGACGGCTCGGCCTACAGGCACAGGTAGATTTCGAAGACGCAGACCGTGGGGCGTCTGTTTGTTGGGAATTGCGGAAGAAATGACCTTTTTGCCATGATGCCGCAGTTGGTACCACCCACTTCGAAATATAACTTGTTTGCAGGCGGAAATGGCAGAGATTTATTATTATTATTATTATTATTATTTGCTATAAGGGTTACTTCTATAAAAAGACTTGTCAATATAAAAGTTTTAGATAATATTAAGAGGATTTATAATAAATTTAAGCGGATTTGATATCGGGGCCATTTTTAATTATGTCAAAAATCTGTCATACATAAATTTTCGGTCCTTTTCCTAGAAGTAATAATAACTCAGGGTGCCTGACGTCACAGCTAGTCGTTCATCATTACTACGCGGGAAATTCAATGGCAAACTTCGGTGTTTATTATTATTATTATTAAAAGAAAAATATGCATACTTCTAATAGAATGCAATGAATTGACGTTTATTATGCTTTTTTTTAACTAGTCACTAAGTGACTGGTTTTAAAATAAGCGATATTGCGGAAAGGGATGAGCTTATTTAAAAAAAAAAAAAAAAGAGTAGACCAAAGAAAATTATGAGGCAACTATATATTCTAAGATAAGTCGAATTCTTACATCAACTATTTATTTTTTATTGATATGTCTTATGTACTTAATGGCAGTATATTCTATTTATATACATATTTTTTTATTTTATAACCAGGGATTGATCCAGTCAAAATTTGGGGCCTATTTAGGGATCCTTCATAAAAAAAAAAATTTCATAAAACAGTTCCTTTCACAAAATTACATCCCATAAAAACATATTCTTGATTATTTTTATTTTATTAGGTTTTTAAAAATTTAATTTGCAAACAAAACAAGTACACCAAAAAGGAAAATTTTAGCAGAAAGACTTAAAGAAGTTATTAATAATAAAGCTTGGTTCGAATTGAAATAACAGAATTTCGTGTTTCCTTACAAAATGTAATTTTTCAGAAAAATAACTTTTACTTTTCACAAAATGGGCACCAAGGGGAAAAAACCCTGGATCAACTCCTGATTATTTTATTTATTCATCAGCTTTAAGATTTTTTTTTTTTTTTTTTTTTTTTTTTAGAATCAATATTCATTTCTAATATCTATCATTTTCATAAATTCAATAAAACTACAAAAAAGCATCTAAAGAATTTTCCTTTAAATATATACGTGTATTTCAATTTAATTAATTATATTAACTTATATATCAATCTATGTTCACAAAGCAGACATATGAGTTTTAGCTCTTTCTAATTGAAATTGAATATAAAATTACAAATGAGCATTTCTATTGAATAAGCATCATTTTTCATGCTTTTAATAGAAATTGTTTATAGAAGATTTGTGAAAAGTTCTATTTTTAAGGTAAAGAGTTTTGTGGAAGGTTCTGTTTTGGCATGAAAACTTTTGTGAAGGGTCCTGTTTTAAGATGAAAACCTTTGTGAAGGGTCCCTTTAAAGACCCAAAATTTTCCTAAACATATCCCTGTATTTATTGTAAAATTTGATATTTCACAGCTATATATGGCAATATATATATATATTCACAGTATGCTTCTTAAAAATTAAATTTATGCTTTAAAATAAACATCATTTGTTTATTAAAATATACTAATCTTGAAATGAACAACTACTGTAGTAAGCATATAGTATAAATGTCGTTGTGAAACAGATACTCAATATTTTAAGATAAATAAATTTCTTTTGAGAAGTATTTTTTACCAATAAAATCAAATTTATGTAAATAAGAGTATGATAGCTCAAATGCAAAGATTTTTTTCTTCTTTTCTTTTCTTGCATATTTATCATGAAACTTGGACCTCAAATTTAATACATTAAAAAAAATCTGTTATTATTTTTTAAAGTGAATGGATTTAAACTTTCGTTAAATTATATTTATTGGATATTGTTATTGAAATAGTGCTAGGATTAAACAGTTTTAACCTGTATTTTAATGTTACTTTAAAACGCATCAATATAACTTTTCTCTTTGTTTAGACATTTTTCATTTCTCTTATGTAAAAGCACAACTTTCTGATACATCTACATATTCAGTTTTATTCATACATGCATCAAATTTTTAAGTATTCTTCATTCTTCTCTTCTCTTTCATCCAGGCATCAGAAAATCAACCAACTTTTTCTCTTACATATGCAATAAATTTTTAATTTTACCAGATTGTTACTTTGGCTTAAATATTCACATGTAAAATTTTTATGCATGTACAGGTAAAAACGATTTTCTGTCAGAAAGTGTTTATATTTGACTACAGTTTTAATAATCGATAAGAATTAATCCTTTTTTATAATACAAGCTACAAAACATCCTAATATGCAATTTACTCAACGCAATATAATATATATGTTTACATACGAAACCTTTTTTTTTTCTGTTTCTGTGAGACAGTATAGAAAAGATTGAAATTACCGATGTTGCTATAATCTGATATTGTTTTTCATTTGATTTAGTATCTCAAAACAAAAAATTCTCAAACTAATCAACAGTAAAACAACTAATTTTTTATTTACATTGATTATCAGTTAATTTCTTATTACTGTCAAAAAAAAAAAAAAAAAAAAAAAAGGTTAGTGACGAAAAATATTTGTTATTCGTGGACGTAAGTGGGCGAGACCTCTTAACATTTTGATATTAAAAGATATTTCTTATTGAAAAATTTTCATGCAAAAATAAAAATAAATAAATATAAAATAAACAAAATTAATTAAATAAATGAGTAATATAAATGATTTGCTTAATTTTTATGATAATTTAATAAATAAACGCACATGACAACGATATTATTTTAGCTTTTAACAAAACTAACGTTAAAATTTTTAATTTTTCCTAAAGAAAAACGCAACGTAGAATTCAAGCTGATGGATAAATAATTTAAAATAACAATTCTTGTAGTAATAATATTTTAAAATTACTGTATTATTTATAAAATAGATTAGAAATACTGTCATAAAATAACAACTTAAACACAGCAATTTGATATAAATAGTTGAGTAAAAAATGGGACTCACCTTTGAATATTTATTTGACTGGACGTTGTCGCTTTCTATATCTGAAATCCTCTTGTTTTTTGTTATCCATAAAATTGGAGAAATCCTGTCTTTTTATAGCTTGTATCCAATTGTTTTTTAAACCTTGATGCCTGTACCAAGTGGACACTACATATTTATCATTCCTTTTATTTTTTTTAAATAAATGTATTAATTAGTAATAGGTCTATTTTAATGCGAAATTAAGCTAACACGTGTTAAATATCTTTTAGTCACGTACAAGATGTCCGCATTCACAAAGTTGTTCTGCGGGCTATATCACTCTAGAGCTCGCCTGTTTGAAAATCCTAGTAGGACTCTCTAGGACTAAGACTCCTATAATAGGAGCTGACGCATATCCATTTTGTTTCGGATTATTCGTGCTCAGTTCAACATCAATCTACCGCAGCCGGAGTTGGGGTTGCCTAAGACTCGGTTCTTCAATTTGAGACCCAAATCTGCGAGGATGCGTCAGCCTGTATTATAGGAGCTCTATCTAGGACTAGTGACCGTGACGTCACAATCCAGTTTGTGGGAAGTGAGCGGGCTTTCCTGTAGGATGTGTTGATTCAATACGTATGATAATTAAGAAGTTATAGGGTTTTTTCTGTTTTCACAAAAAGCCCCCGATTCTCCCCCCCCCCCCCCCCGTTGGAGCGATTTTGCCCATTAAGGCTGCTCGTCAGTAAACTTCCCGATTCCCCTCGCTAATGTTATTCCTATGGGCGTAGGATGCATTCGTATTTTTAAAACATCTCCTCTGGAAATTAATATTTTTAACTTCTGTTTCCTGTGTACCGTTCTTAAAGAATGTCTCTTTTTTTTCTCAGTTAGCAAAATATTTCTAAACTATGTGCTTAATTTATATTTTTGTGTGTTAATATCATAACGAAACTGAATACGATTTTAACATTTCATATAAAATTAAGTACATATTTTAGAAAAAAATTGACAACTAAGAAAAAAAGTGACATTCTTTAAGAACAATACAAAGAAAACAGAAGTTAAAAATATTAATTTTCCGAGGAGATATTTTAAAAATACGAATGCATCCTACGCCCATAGGAATAACATTAGCGAGGGGAATCGGGAAGTTTACTGACGAGCAGCCTTAACGAACTTGACCGAGATTTTATGTATCAGTTTGGAAGAGATTTGTGCAGAATTATTGAGGTTATCGTGTACATAAAAAGGTGACATAGATAGATAGATAGATAGATAAAGTTTTGAACTGGGTGTGATTTTGAGTTCTGAGAGTCATGATCGGCGTAAATCTGCAAAATTTTTTCAAAAATTCCAACTTAGGGGAGAATGTACTATTTCTTACGAAATCTTCCTAACAGCTAAAAGGGAACTATTGAAAAGTTAGATTTCAGTAATGTAGGTTTTAATGTGGACGTGGGGCTTGTGAAGATGACTTTTACATTTTTAATTTGTACTTAACATATTAGAGATGATAATTTAGTAGAAATTTGGATTTAAAACACTTTTTTTTTTCTTTTTTTTTTTTAAACCTGGCATGTTTTATGCCAACACAAAAAAAAAAAAAAATTGATTAATAAAAAAAAGGGGATGGGGGGTGAAGGTGGCAACAAATTTTACATATACTGTATTATGTCTGTTTGTGCCATATTATTGATTGTGTAATATTTCAGTTTATATAAATATATTCTTTTTATCAGACATACAGAGATATTTTTAAGGCCCTTTTTTTTAGATTTTAGAAATGCAGGCAGAGCACAATTTTTATTTCTTTCATCAAGTTAAAAAGTAACAACTGTTACTGAAATGAAATATTGCTGATTTAAAAAATATATAAATTATTTATCCTGATAATTTTATTGGGGTTACAAGGAATCTTCAAAAAATTTTGACAATGGATGTTTAAAACTAATTTTTGAGATATGTTTGTCATGAAGAGGCAGTTTTACTCTATGTAATGGGCCTTACACTATTTAATAAGGCCTTATTCTAGGTGTATGTAATACTAATTTTTCCTAAATGAAATGACAAAAATCATTCTTGGCTGAATCATGAAAACTTTTGCTCATAAAAAATATTCAGAAATTAAAATAATATTTGTTTGGGTAAAATTGCATTGAATTGTGCTTTATCACATATAAGTAACTCACCTTCATTTAATTTTTTTTAATTTTATCTTTAAAATAAGGGTAACTTTTATTTGCTTTAAAATTAAATTAATTTCAGATTATTAAGTCAAAATAATAATAATAATAATAATAATAATGATAAAAACATAAATAAATTAAACAAGCAAACAAACAAAAGTGGAGGGAGGAGGAGGGAGGAGGAGGTAGAAAAAAGTTTTAATATCACAGAATACGAGAGTAATTTTTATCAAATTTAAAATTAATTTAATTTCAAAATATTCAATTCAAAGCAATGGACATTAATAATCTAATGAAATAAAATAATAGATTATTACTTTAAATATAAATATTTAAATTTAGTTACATTATTTACATTTAAATAATAAAAGCAAACTTCAGTGATATGCATAACTGATGGTAAACGATATACTGTATTGCGTAAAAATGAACGTTATTTTGTTTTTGTTTTTTATAAAATATAAAAGAAATCATAAATACATATTTATAAAATATTACATAAAAGGTAATTGAAAATTTTCACTTAAAATTTCACTCATATCCAGTGACAAATAATTAGATAACGTATTTAATAATAAAAGTTATATTAATTATGCTTTTTACGCATATTTTATTGCTTTAATTTCATAACAAATTTTTCGCAACCTATGCTGACGTTGTCAGGCTTATAATCAGCAGAGAGAAAAATTCAACTTAGAGCTAGAAGTCTGAACTGACCGAACTTCCAGGCCCAGCTCGGTCCCAGCGAAAGCTATCTTGGCCTGGTCAGTGTAAAAAGAAACCCGGCCCGGCCCGTTTGAAAGATCAGCGACGTTGGCGAAGCCCGTTCGATCATGGTTCGCCAAAGAAATAAGGCAGCAGTTCCGGTCAACTTTCACACCCCACCCGACTTGACCTTTGGAGAGGAAAAAGCAATTAAAGCGGGCCTCGTGAAACTGTGCGGAATTCTGTGAGGGATTTCTGTAGTTTCGGAGGGGGGTCGGAGGGGTTATTGCATTATTTTTAACCAAAAAAAATCATAAAATTTCAAACCTTCCTGCAGGGATATCCCATTCCGGACCACCCCTTGAATTCATTACTACACGCAAATCCGTGTTGAATTTTTTGTCCATCGTAGTGAAATATGCATAGTAGTCCCTGGGACCCAACGACGTGGTTTACTGGTTTTCATTAAGGACGGCAATTCTTCTCTGCATTCCGTTAATATAGTATTATTTAAATTTTAAGAAAATGTGTAACTTTTGAAAAAAAACAATTAATCAACAATTTTAATTTACAATGTCACACTTATGGGTCCGCATTCAAATCAGTATCGGGGCCCGCAAATTATCTCTGTGTTTTTGGCTGTCAACTGAGGGGCAAGAAAGTGCCAAGCCACATTTTTGGTGAAATAAATCTAACACTGTAATCTGTTGCTTTATATTTTAAATTATAATATCCTAAATATAATTTGTTTCTAATGTCCCTTGGTGGCAGCAAATGTCCCAGGTTTCGTTTTTGCCCCAGATGTTTATGCCCCCAAAGAAGATAGCTAATTTACAACAAGGTGGAAATTGTACGTGAAACGTGACAAACGAGGTGCGTTCGTACCATAGCTAGTTATATAAATATTCCGATCTTGAGGATTTTTAATTCTGTGAAATGAATTATATCGTCTGCAGATTAATTTCTGTAATAAAATATGTATCTAGGTCGCTTGACGATTAAACCTCGGACGCTCCCTATAACAAAAAAGAACCAATTTTTTTTTTTTTTTAGTTCAAATTTTTTAATAAACATTTTTATTAATATCTTCTAAAGTTTTGATTCCATTTTCATAAAATTTGAAATGTCTCGACAAAAGTCTGCAAAGATAATACATCTTAAATTTCAAACCATTCGGTTGGGTAGTTTTTGCGTTGTTAAATATGCGGATGGACGGACAGACAGACAGACGGACGGACGGACAGACAGACGGACGGACGGACCAGACGACGACAATAGGTATTTATATAATTACGAACGCATCTAAAAAACATAACAGTAAAATCATTAAAGTAATGTCATATTGTTACTCAGAATATCTCAAATGTTACTAAAACATTGGCGAGAAAACTTTATGTTATATAACTTAATTTGAGTATTTGATCAAATTTTCAAATTAAAATATCTCAGAGGTTCAAAAATGTGGCTTAACACTCTCTTGCCCCGACCCTTTCAATTATCAAGATCAAAAGAACCTATAACTGTTTGCTTACCTTGTCGCTTGTAGATGATGAGTTTACACAAATCATTGCCGAAGTTGTTATAATTCCAGGTTCTTAATTTAGTTATATTCTAGGTTCTTAACTAGGAAATATTATTTCTATAATAATCACTATTAAATACAATACACTTAGCAACTTCTTCCTTTGCGTAGAGAGCTGTCGCCAGCAGCAAGAGAAACCTCTTTTACTCACAGAATTTACAGTGTGTCTTTCTTTCACTAGCAGCTCAACCATGAAGATAGAGAGATGATTATTTCTATCTCCATGAGCTCAACAAACAAAACTACTTATTTTACATGTCACGGATTTAGAAAAATTACTTTTTCTCCCTGTGATAACCTGTTTTATATGCAAATGTTCCCGCTAGCGACCGCAAATGCAACGGGTAGTTAAGCTTTTCCCCACTCAATCTTTATTTCTGGGCATTTCCATGAAAAAATGGACATGAGGGTTGAAATTTCAAATGTCTTTTATTACTACAAATAATATATCAAATTAAAGGTAAAAATATGACGCATATGAAATTACAGAGAACTAAGCTCTAAAAATATTTCTTTAAATAATTTATCTAGGCTCAAAGTGGGAAAAATTTGAAAAACTTTCGGCGTGTAAAATAGGATATCTTCATTCTGCCAGAAGCAATATTTAAAACAGCAGCATTTTCAATATATGTGAATATATTACCATTTGTGACCTTTGTGTATCTTTTGAAACACTTAATTTTCAAAAAAAAAAAAAATAAATAAAGGACCCGATTTTTAATACAAACATATTTACACTCTCTCTCTGTCACACCCGTCACAAAAAAGATGCTTAAGTTATTATACAAAATGCATTTTTCAGTGAAAATACATGAAACTTTCGGAAAGTCTAACTATTGCATGTCTAAATAACTACAAAACGTTAAAAATTCATTACATTTTTATTTTGTGTGAAATTTTAGTGTGACGGGTGTGACAAAATCCTTGTGATGGGTGTGGCAAAATTCTTGTGACGGGTATGGCAACATTTTAAATTGCTTTAAAATATATTTAAATATTTTTTAAATGAAGTGTAAGGTTGAATCATTATTTTTTCTGAACATATTAAGGCCAATTTGCCAAAAAAGCGAAGATAAATCATGAAATATATATTTGAATTATTTTAGCAAATTGTGAGTTGGTAACAATTTACTTTTAACTTACTTACTTTTAAGTTAATTCTGCTTTGGATTTTTTTAAATGTGCTCAGAAGATTGGTGCAATAAAAGCATTGTATGTCTCAGCAGTGAAAATTCTAGAAACTAAACAAATGCTGCCAGAAAGATGGGAAGGCATCAAGTCTTTTCACCACTTTAAAGTAAGTAGTGATAATACTATCCTTTTGATGGGAAAGACTGCCAAATTAACACTGAGGGAAGTGGCAGTCACTGCTAATTGTGAATCTCCCCCCCCCCCGAAAGATTTTGAAAATATCAGATTTAAATATTGGTGATTATCTTTTGGTTTCCCTGGACAGTAGCAAAAAGCGTAATAGCTTGTACTATCAGGGATCTGTTTAGGAAAAAATTGGGTCCTTTAAAGAACTTTTCACAGAAATTTCTATTTCGAAACAATACCCTTCACAAAACTATATTCCCTAAAACAGGACCCCTCACAAAATTTTTTGTCTTAAAAATAGGTTTTTCCCAAAATTATTCCCTCTTTAAACTGAACATTTCACAAATTAATCATTTAAAAGTAATATCAGACCTGTCACTTTTACACATATAAAGAAAATATATGTATTTTACATCCGTATATCTTCTTAAAAATGTATAAACAAGAACCTGAATATAACGATCATTTCAATTCACAAAATTATGACTAGATTTTTCACGAATATAAAAAGTTGTTCACAATTTCACAAAAACAGGACCCTGGGAGAAAAGTCTGGGCAGACCTCCTGACTATGCTAATGTCTAGAATATCAACTTCCGTAAGGTAGAAATAAACTTAAAATGCATGCAAGCCAGTGGGCCACACTGGATTTGGCCAGAGGAAGAAGACATTTCAATTGAAAAATTTTCTGCTATTGTAAAAAAAAAAAAAAAAAAAAAAAAAAAAAAAAAAAGTAGCTCCCCCATCACTTATAACGAGTAGGGGGCACTACAAATTTTAAACTAACTGCATAAATATGTTAGTTTTATTAAATTTCTTTTGTATATTTATTATTGTTGAGTTTACTGTCTATACTGATTACTGTATTTTTTTGGTAAACAACCTTCAAATTCTATACTTTGCCCAATGTCACACCCGTCACTTTTTTGTCACACCCGTCACAGCAGGAAAAAAAATTCTTATTCATTGAAATAATAAAAATTTATTATGAAAATTACTTATTATTTAGTCACTATTTGAATCTCTTTCATTAGGAAAAAATTGTTTTAATAATGGCACATTTAAATATTCACAGGAATTTTAACAAATGTGTATGCAAGTGAAAACTTTTGTCCCGAGAGAGTCACACCCGTCACAAGTTTAAAAGATTTTTTTTTAAATTTAAAGTTATTAAAGTTATATATTTGCTCAATTATTTTTAGAGCTTAGTTCTCTGTAATTTCCTATGCGTCATATTTTTACCTTTAATTTGATATATTATTTGTAGTAATAAAATACATTTGAAATTTCAACCCTCATGTCCACTTTTTCATGGAAATGCCCCCAACCGAATGGTTTGAAATTTAATACATATATAATCGTTGAAACATTTTGTCGAGTCATTTCAAATTTTACGAAAATCGAATCAAAGCTTAAAAAGGTATTAATAAAAGTTTTCTTCAGCCTATTAATATTATCATGCGTAATGTATATAATAAAAGCGCAAGTCATGTGACTGAGAAAAACAAATACGGACAGGTCATTTCTTTTTTTATATGCCAGGCGGTTATTTTTATTCAAAATTACTTTTTCGAATGAAATTTCATAAAAGTTACATTTTTTGAACGATCGTTCAAAAAAAAATTTGTCGGAGAGATGAGTTACATTAAAAAAATGTATAGATTCTGAGATAACATGAATTAAAATTAGGTTAACAGCTCAATATTTATCCCAATATCCATTAAAGGAAATAGATTCATTCATAGAACACAATAGATTCATTCATTGTGAGTCATAGAAATATTAAACCATGGTGGTAATCATTCGCAAAGCAAGATCTCCATCGTGAACTTTGCAACGCTGTCTGGTGTAGAAAAAAAATCGTATCTGTAAACGTGACATACGTAATAAGAAAAAAAAAAAGGTATGTTCATTTCGATCATAGCAGACGATAGAATTCATTTCACTGAAATAATAAGGATGATTTTTTACATTGTCAAACTAGTTAATTTTATTATATAAATATTATTAAATATTAAATATTTAATAATAATATAATTTAATATTTAATATAATATTTAATATAATTTAATATTTCATTTAATAATAATAAAATTTAATATTTAATAATAATTTTTGTCTAATATTTAAATATTTACTAAAAACACAGAAGTACCGGATCTGAGCTCCGTTGGGCTCCGGCGCAAATTAACCCCCCCCCCCCCCCTACACACCCACTAAAACGTAAAGATTATAAAGTCAGTCAACATCGTATATTTCATTTACTTTAAATCATATATCCATTTGAAAATAATAATAATATTTATAACTGAAAAGTATTTCGATATTAGAGTAAAGTATTGGTATGCTAGAATTAATGTAATTAAAATGTAATGTAAATTAGTATTATTTTCAAGTGAATAAAGGTGTTATAACGCTTCTTTATCTCGTTACTTGCTAAAAACCAGGGGAAAGGGGGCAGACCTTAGATTTTCAGAGGGCGCAACAATTTTAACGAATTTAAATCAATTTTACTTACTTGTGTAGTGTTGTGTCTGAATTGACAAAGTTTGACACATTCACATAGCAATGGGAGCAAGTAAGAAAAGGGCTTAATATATTCCTGAATTTACATAAACGATTTCGCTATATTCCCCGTGCATGTTGAAAGTTCCATTAAATCTACACAATGCTACACAGTTTTTCAAACTATGTCATGTAATATTCAAAAACTATAGAAAGGTGAATACAGATTGCCTTGTATCCTACTTTATTCTTCAGAATATATGTGTGTGGAAAAATATAGGAGCGGCTTAGGGGCGCGAAATTTTCCCTGGCGGAGGGCGCACCGGCCCTCGGGCCGATGGGCCGGCGGGCCAGTCCGAGCCTGCTAAAAACTAGTTTAAATTTCAAAAACACAAGGTAAGTGAAGTTTTATAATTACAGGGGAGAGTGGGGCATATTTGATAACTTTTCAGAATTATAATTTTATCAGCTAAACTTTCATAAAATTGTAAAATATAAAATATATTTATAATGTTCTAACCTTTGTAAATGTATATAAAAAAATAATAAATAGTTATTTGTAGAGAAAGTTGGTATATTAAATTCATTTGTAAATCGGTTCAAACTGGTCAATTGTGCCCCATCATCGGGTACCTATGATCTTTAAATTTCAGCGGTCTAGCACGTGTAGGGGAGGAGGTGAGTGAGCTCTTCGCGATCTGTATTATTTTGTAAAATATGTGTATATTTTTAAAGTATTTTTAATTTAATATTACTTCTATAATTCTTCTAAAATAGAGAAATTTGAAGTTCTTATTGACAATAGATGGCGCCACCAAACACAATTAACTCAATACATTCTGTTGATCTTTTGAAACTTGCAACTTGCTTCTGTGCGAAAAAATATAGAAGAGGAACTCATCGCTAACTCTGTTACTTATAAGTATATAAATATAATTACCTACTCTATGTCCGAGATTTAATATTATTTCTCTATTCTTTAAAATATAGAAGTTAGTATTTACTTTTAACAGTAGATGTCGTCACCATAAATAGGAAACAGAATTATTCCAACGTGGAGTGACAGAATGTTCAACATTTCCTGGCGATGTTCTATTTCTATTCGATATTCGGTTAAGCAGTTAGGTGACGTCTGCTAAAAAAAAAATACTTAGTTTGTTTACATTAGAATTTTTAATTTCCTGAATGCTTCATTAATTTTATATTGTAAACTTCCTCTCTTTTGTAGCGTTTTTGTGGGTGCTAATATTCAGTATTAAAGAATTTTTTTTTTTTTTTTTATCCGGTAAGTGAAAATTCCCTGTCTGGGTTTAAGACTTTCCTAATGTTGATTGATATTAATAGGTTTTTCGACGCATAGGTTTTCGGTTACATGAATAAGTTTTTCAACGCAAAAATATGCTTGAGGGCGTGGCAAAAAATGTGATCTAGAGCAGTGTGAAAAGTACACAACTACATACTTTTTTTTTAATAGTACAAATAAAATTTCTAAATCAAATCATATTTAGCTTGGAACCAAAATCCGAAAGAACACCGGAATGTTAGAAACTATGCTATCGGGAAAGTGAAACGAAATATTTGATGCAGTTGACTGTTTGGCTGATATACAGGGTCATTCCTAATTCCCTCCGGAGTTTCGAAACGTTATAGTAAAAAAACGAAGACGAATATGAAAAAAAGAAACATATGAAATTATTCCGAAACTATTCAAGTTTTACTTACATACATTACAGGTGTTCTATGTGTGAACCCTTGGTCACACGGCATACATCCATGCGATAGTCCAGTTCCTGCCATACTCCGTTTCTTTAAATCTGAATCAGTTGTGTCAGTTCAACGGGCCTTTCGTAATAAATATCGAAAACAGGGACCAACTGACAAAACAATTCATGTGTGGTACCGGAAATTTAAAGAAACGGAGTATGGCAGGAACTGGACTATCGCATGGATGTATGCCGTGTGACCAAGGGTTCACACATAGAACACCTGTAATGTATGTAAGTAAAACTTGAATAGTTTCGGAATAATTTCATATGTTTATTTTTTTCATATTCGTCTTCGTTTTTTTACTATAACGTTTCGAAACCCCGGAGGGAATTATGAATGACCCTGTATATTGCCGTAAATTACGCAATACCATGAAATTAGAGAACGAAAGCTTATTTAAAAAGAGGTTGTATTAGAATAAGTATGAATGGGCTCCTCTTTTGAGATTCAAGAAAGGAGCATGTGTAATCAGTTTTTGATTGTATTGCTTCATTGTTAATTTATGTTAATTACAATGAAATCTGCTAAAGAATTAAACTTGGAAAATAATTCGCGAATTCGAGCCTATAGTAAGAGACACATTTTAAAAAGAAATGTGGAGAAGGCATGAAATTTTCTTGGCTGTTTTCAAAAGAAGTCATTAATTTCGAAAAATTGTGAGGACTGAAAGGTAAGAAAAACTATATTTTTATGTATAGATAATAATTATTTTTCTTTTATCGATATTTGTATTGTTAAAAAAATGTAATGCGATTATATTATATTTTATTTTGTTTTATTATTTATTTATTTTCGAATGTTAACAATATAGCGATATCAATATTTTCTCAAAACATAAGGTATCGAGATCGATGTTTTGTTGTCAATGTTTTTCAATGTTTCGAATTTAATATAGCAACATTGGCAATTCCTTATTATCATAGATTTGGTAACTTAATGTAATGAACGTAAAAGAGAAGACCGTAAAAAACGTAAATTTCTTGTTTACATTTTAATATTTATTTTTATAATAATAATTTTTTTTGTTACACAGGATGTCTGAGATCGCATACTTTCGAACTTTTTCGATTTCAAAAATGAAAGTGCCCTCAGAAAAAATATAAAATTCAAACGAGAAATTTGAAATGAACGCTGTCCTTGGTACCTTTACTCGGGGATTCGGACTAGAGTCCGAATTCCCGAGGCCGGTCGGGTCGGGTCGGGTTGGTGCTATATTTTTTCGTTGCGGTTCGTGTTCGGGTCGGGTTGACTTTCATTGTTTCGGGTTCGGGTCGGTTTCGGGTTGGGTGTTGACTCTTGCGGGTCGGGTTCGGGTTGACCCGCTTTTTCAAAAGAATGTCCACAATATTTTTGCAGGTTAAAAATACATATGCAATAAGACCTCCATAATGGACACTCCCAAAAAGCGGACGCATATGTTTAGCGAACACTTTTTAAATTCCCGACACTTATATATTCGTACGCTTATACCTTGGAATAGTGGGCATCTCCAAATCTACGCATGTGTAGCATGTATATGCGTGCATAAACTATCACAAATACGATACATGTGTTTTTGTGTGTATCATAAACGAAATGTTGATAACGTTTTTCAGCTTCTGAGAAAAAAAATGGTTTTTAACTGCACCGTAAAGAAAGTATAATCTATGATTACATTTCTTATATACATTTTATTTTTTTCTCATGCAGCAGTAAATTGAATAGATACTTATTAATATTCAAATACGTATTTATTTTAGTCTGCAACATAGTTCTTTTCAAACTTTTTGTGAAAATCCCAACAATCCGACATGCAAAAAAATCTAAATATAATCTGGAAGAATTATTCAACGTGAACCCGACACGCAGAAAGAAAATTAGTCATCCCGACCCGAAAAAAAAAAAAAAAGAAAGAAAGGAAACAGCCCGACCCGATGCAGGACTCTATTCAACGATCTCGAGGTGTCCGCTATTCAGAGGTTTCACTATATTTGAATATTAAAGAATATAGATTCGTCTAGTCCTAATAATATTATAAATCTGATTGTGTGCAAATGTTAGGCTGAAGCCAGCGTCAAAATGAAGCATTTAATTATCCTGTATCTTTGCATATAAGTTGATTATAACCCTCAAATGAATATAGGCTGATTTTTGTTTATTTTATATCAATATTTTTCTTAAAAATTAAAAATTTCATTATTTTCATACAGAATAAATGGACATTTTTTCGTATATTTTAAAATGGTTGGTTGGTTTGGTTGGTTTGGCCCAAAGGGCCCGGTTTCGCAGCTTTTTTTTTTTAAATGGTTAAATTTATTTTACCGTTGCTAATATTTTATCGTTGCCAATATAAAATAAACCCCTGAGTAATAATTTTTAATCAACAATTTATTTTCAAGTGAAAATTTTCCACGTGAAAAATGAAAAGGAAATGAATTATTTAAGAATTAAACAGAATATGAAATGATGTCATATTAGACATAAAACGTGCGTTTTCAAATATTTGATAATAATACAAAGTGCATAAATACGAGTAAGTATGGAAAGCAAGCGAATATGATGTCATATATAGAAAAATAAAACAGATTTGTTTTGATGTTGAAATAAAATGATCTTGGGTTATCAAATTATTTGTGATTAATTTCTTTTTTTTCTTTTTCTTTTTCACATGAAAGGAATTATTTTAAATGTACGTAATATATGTATTTTAAATGTATGTGTTGTAAATTAAAGTTCTGTGTTTTAAAGGAAATGAGTAAAAGATTTATATTTTTAATGAATTCAATACGAATGATGGAACAGGTTAGCAATTTATCGTCTGCACACGGCTAACATAAAGATACCATATTTTTAATTTAAATTTTAAAAAGTAAAAAAAAAAAAAAAAAAAAATATTGGATGGCAAATGTTAATGATGTGCATCGCAAAATTATCCGTATCGAAAATCGGAAAATCTTAATAAAAATAACTATACTTTTTAAAAGAAAGTTGCTTTTCTCATAAAAGCTAAAGATTTAATATGATTGTGTCGAAGTAACAGCATTTTTCCTCTATCATTTTCCCACAATCGAAACACATTTATAAATCGTCGTTTCGAACCGGAATTTAATTTTACATTTCTTTTAGTTTTAAAATAGGAAAAACTTTGTTGTCTTTTTTAAATATAGCTTTTTTTAAAGTTGTTTCATAATAGATTTTTGTAAAGTCTTGTAGGATAAGAAAAATTGCATAGATTTTAAAGCAATGGTTAAGTAAAATTACAATATTTTTTAAACTTAAAAAAACAACAATGTTATCGAAAAGAAAATCGATTTTACCAACAAATTCGCGTAATGGAAAAGCAAAGAAGAAATGAAAAGTAATGAATCTTTTCTTCCAGCCGAATTGTGTAAACTTGAACAAGCCAATCGTGCCAATTCATAACATTATAAACGTGAAAGCGCGTTCTATATAGTAGATTTTTTTTTACATATAGGTAGAACATATCCGAGAATAGGAAGGTTAGGGGTCTGTAATTAGGTCCATAATCAATTTGCTTTTTTTTTTTTATCAAGTGAAATTTGGCGCAAAATTAAATACATTGTTGTAACCAGATTTGTTTTTTGCATGGTAAACACTTAATGGTATTTTAGATGATCATTTCCCCGCTCACCTTTGATGCGGGTGAGCGGGGAAAATCCCCGCTAACCCGGTAAATTTTTTAATTCCCCGCTAAATTTTTTAATATGTTTTACACCTATGACTGTAAAACATATTAAAAAATATCAGACGATAATTTTCTAATTTTCTTATTGCTTCATGATGTAAATAGACTTCCTGGTTTATACTTTAAACCTGAATTGGTCATGCCATTGTCGTTCAGTTTTTATTCCTAATCCTAAACGTATCCTATCCTAAACCTGATAATAACTTTAAAGAATATTCTTTGACACGAATATGTAAATTAAATCAATATCCATAATTGGAATGAATGGAAAATAGAATAAATAGAAATGGCAAAATAAAATAACTAGAAAGTAGATTTATTTGACACCTAACCCTAGAGAAAGCGTAAAATATTTGAAGCGCATGAAATAAATCAAAAAATAATCCTATATATATACTAACAAAAATATTTAAATTTAGATCATCAGATTTGTGTCGTAGGTATTTATTTGCTTATAGTGTTCTTGACGCGATAGAGAAAATGTCGAGGTTAAATTGGGCACAATTTAAAGTACTTTCTAGCAACCTTTATTTACATTTTAGAATCGCATCAGATTTTTATATCTTCGTGAAATATCTATCAATGTATAAAATCCACAAGCAGTTTCTTCACTATTTACACCACTTAGCGTGAAGCACTTAATTTAATATATACATAAACAAGATAATATAGTAAGAAATATATAACATATGTCTATGCAAATAAACAATATAATAATGCCCATTTAGCAATGCACACATACACAAATTGTACACCAAATACCACCTAAAATGCACTGTTGTATAGAAGAATTCTGCCAGTGTTGTTTTTCGTTTTACGAAGAGGAATTCCTCGATTTTCACGATTTTACTTGGTCCTCCTTTTTTTCATTAGTTGCAGTTTCATTTTCGCGATTGTATATATTATTTGGCATGAAATTTCACTTTTTTAAGACTGGGTTATGTCAAGGCCCCTATAGCAAAGAAATACCGTATGGTCTCCTATAAAATGTGATAAAGCTTTGGTTAATTATTTATGTTGTTAATTATCAAGTGAAATGTTTTACTAAATTAATGCATTTATTCTTTTTTTAATGTTACGTGAACGAAGTCACGGGTAACAGCTAGTTATCTATATAAAATTTAAAATTAGTATTAGAGATATAATTGTATATAATTTTCATAATAGCATTAAAACATGATTTATTGTCCTTCATTGCGGGTTCGGGTCGGGTTGCGGGTTGACTTCAAATGGAATTTGCGGGGTCGGGTCGGGTACAACCCGACCCATGCAGGACTCTAATTAGGACAGAATCTGTCCGGCTTTAGCACGTGTTCTTTAAAGAGCCTCTGTCAAAAGGTTTATTAGCTTGTAAATGTCTTCGCGTTAATAGCGTAGGATTTTAATTCTTCGATGAAATTGTGTAGTGTCTTGAACTCGAAAATATAACCTATCCTACTGCATTTTAATTTAGTAGAATAAATAATAATAACTATGTCACCATGGAAACATTACTTATCAATATTACAGAAATTATACTAATCAAACTTCCTAGAAAAGAAATTTGGTGTCATTTTCACTTTATTCATCACATATGTTTAGAATCTAAATCAATAGCTCCAGCAGGTTTTGAGCCAAGTGTATTTTATCTCTGTAACTTTTGCTACTCCAATTTTAGTTTTTAATATTGTTTTAAAGATAAAATTTTATAAAAATAGATAAATAATTTTTATGTAAACAACAAATTTATTTATTTGTATAAAATAACTTAAGTTAAAAAGTTTATTTATTAAATGTAACTTCTGTTACATATATAATGTTTCTTACGATATTTTTATATTTTTTTCCCAAAAGCAACTATAAAAGATGTATTTTAATTTTACGATTGAGTGTTTCATGTTGATATTTACTATTGGGTTGTTCGGAAAGCTCTTTCCGTTTGAGAAAACTGGTTCGCACCGGAAAATTCTATCATTGAATTATTAGATATTAACTCCGATATCTAATGGCTAATAATTGACGAGTAGAATTTTTCTTTACGAATTGGTTTTTCCAAATGGAAGGAACTTTCCAAACAACCCAATATAAAGACTGTGCATAGAAGGTGTCCCCCAAAAATGCATAAATGATTATAACGTAGTTTTTTTTTTATTAATACACTTCATTTCAAATTGTGAAATGGAATTAAAATAATGAACATTTGTTTTATGCTGGTATTAATTCTATAAAGAATGGGCATAGAAGATGTCCTCCAAAAATTTATAAATAATTATAAAGTAGTTTTTTTATTAATACACTTTATTTCGAATTGTGAAATGGAACTAAAATAATGAACATTCTTTCATGCTGGTATTAATTCTTTAAACAATGCACATAGAACGTGTCCTCCAAAAATTTATAACTGTAACGTAGTATTTTTCATTAATACACTTCATTTCGAATTATGAAATGGAACTACAATGATGAACATTTTTTCATGCTTGTGTTAATTCTATAAAGAATGCGCATAGAAGGTGTCCTCTAAATGTATATATGATTATAACGTAGTCTTTTTTTATTAACACACTTCATTTCGAATTGTGAAATGGAACTAAAATAATGAACATTTTTTCATGATGGTATTCAGAGTTTCCCCCAGGTTAAAAAAAGGACGGGGTGCTGCTGGTGAGAAAAAGGCACTTTTTTATTCTTAAGGGCACTTTTTGGATTTTTGAGGGCACTTTTCAGATTCTTAAGGGCACTTTTTTTAATTGTTAAAGCTATTCTTTCGGTTTTTAAAGCCACTTTTGATATTTCAAAGTCAAAACACTCTTTTTAACCCGCGAGAACTCGCTAGATTTCTTGTCACATCAGAACTTAATACTTTATTCTTAGTCTTAATACTTTATTCACAAAAAGATGTAAAATGATAAAAATAAAGTTTCTAAAATTTAATTTAAAATGAAAAAAGGGTTTAAATAAGAGTCTTATTACAACAGCTGGGACAAAAAAAAATATGATGGTGAGAGAAAATCTCACGCGCGAGTTCTCCCGGGTTAAGACAACATTGAGTCAGTTTTTACTATGAAAGCAAATTTTTTAATGCAAAAAGGAGAAAGGGCTCTTTTTTTAATGAGGGCAAGAAGGGTGCTAATTCTTTTACTGGAGGGGGCAAGAAGGGTGCTAATTATTTTTATGGGGGCCAATAAGGGTGCTATTTTGTAAATCAAAGGGCAGGCAGGGTGCAGCACCCTTCTGACACTGTCTGGGGGAAACTCTGTGGTATTAATTCTATAAACAATGCGCATAGAAGTTGTCCCCCAAAAATTTATAAATGATTATAACATAGTTTTTTTTATTAGTAAACTTCATTTCGAATTGTGAAATGGAACTACAATAATGAGCATTTTTCCATGCAGGTATTAATTGTATAAACAATGCGCATAAAAGGTTTCCTCCAAAAATTTATAAATGATTATAATGTAGTTTTTTTATTAACACACTTCATTTCGAATTGGCAAATGGAACTTTAATAATGAGCATTTTTTCATGCTGTTATTAATTCTATAAAGAATGCGCATAGAAGATGTCCTCCCAAAAATGTATAAATGATTATAACGTAGTTTTTTTTATTAATACATTTCATTTCAATTTGTGAAATGGAACTAAAATAATGAACATTTTTTCATGCTGGTATTAATTCTATAAAGAATGTGCATAGAAGGTGTCTCCTAAAAATGTATAAATGATTATAACGTAGTTTTTTTTTTATTAATACACTTCATTTCGAATTGTGAAATGGAACTACAATGATGAACGTTTTTTCATGCTGGTGTTAGTTCTATAAAGAATGTGCATAGAAGGTGTCCTTCAAAAATTTATAAATGATTATAATGTAGTTTTTTTTATTATTAACACACTTCATTTCAAATTGTGAAATCATCACTCAAAATAGCTCCGATCCAAATGTACTCAAAATTGAGACACACATGTACTCATTTTTGATCCCATGGATGTATTCAAATATGAACTGCTATGTACTCATTTTTGATCCCCACTGTAAAAAAAAAAATTCCTGAAAAAAAACGGAGATTGTACTGGCAATTGAGACACCAGTACTATTTCCGTATTTTAGCGGAAAAAAAATTCCGTAAATTCCATGAAATTTTCCGTGATTTCTGAAATTTCCGTTTTATAACAGATATCACCCGTATTTTTTAGAAATTTTTATGTCGTTAAAATAAAATTTATAGGATTAAAAAAAAAGTTACTTCGCGAGGACAACCTTATAAGGGATACATACATTTCTGCTCATTTTTTTCATTCCTGCGTGAGTTTATAGTATAATTATAGTATACCAACCCTTGCCATGAGCGGAGTCGAACCCGTGATCTCCCGTATACTAACCTGACGACTTAGACCAACGCGCTTTGAGTGGTAACCCCTCGCTCTAAAATGTTGTTTGTTATTTTATGATGCAAAAACTTGAGGTTTCATGTTTCATCTGTAGATGGATTTTTTCAGTTCCAATGTTTTTAAGATTTTCTTTTCATAATTTTCAATATTTTGCTGTATTATTTGGTGCCTTATAACAGATAAATTTCAATTTATTATGTATTATTGCGTAAAACGTATTAAGAATACTGATTGCTTCTTTTTGCAACAGTACCAACATTTTCTTTATTCGAACATATACTTTTTTTTTTAAATTATTTGCCTGATTATCCATTTATCAATTCCAATAAAAATAACAATTATCTTAATCAGACGTGTTTATTACATGCTATTAAAATATTTTTTTAATGTCTTATTTTAAAAAAAATATGTAAATAAATTTTTTTAAAATAAATTAAATTATTATATTTCAGCAATGCTGAGAGCTTTTGCGTACGGTTCTGTTAAACTAAATAGTTTAAAAAAAAATGATTTTTAGAGACAAATTTGAAATTAATGACCTTGGGATAGGTAGGTTTAAATCTGGACTTATTGATTTAATTTAAATTAAATTAGTTTAATTTATAAAAATATAAGCTAACGAAATAAATTAAAAACGTTATAAAGTTAAAAGCTTTATTTTTATAAAAGTAAAGAAAAAATATTAACTAATTTTATAAATTTAAGGAAAAAATTATAAATTTTGTAAAATTATAATTTATAAAATAATAAATTTTAGCGTAATTCATGAATTTGTAAGCCAAATCAGTTTAGTTTAATACCAATTTGCATAGCTATAATTTGAAAAGATATTATGTTATGAAACTTTTAAATAACACAATATTGCCGCACGTTAAAAAAGTTAAAATAATTTAAAAAAAAATTAGTGGAAAAACCCCATAATTTTGAAGTACTATCAAGCAAAAAAAAAAGTAGATGTGTAAAATGTGAGAAAAAAAAGAGTAGTAAATGTGTGGTAGTGGAAGTGGATCCACTTTTGGTGAAAATCCCGAACAACCAGATCCACTTTTCATTTCTCTTAGTTTTTCCTTCAAATGATAGCTTTTTAGGCTCCGAAATTTCGTCATTACACATTCTGAAATATACAATAAGTATGTTGGGTGATCATATGTTCATTTTTTATCCAAAAATACTCATTTCGAAATGAGTACACGAGCTAACTCATTTTTGACAATACATATTTTCATTTTTGATCCAAAAATACTCATTTCGATATGAGTACATGAACTTACTCATTTTTGAGAATGCACATCTTCATTTTTGATCCAAAAATACTCATTTTAAAATGAGTACATGGACTTACTCATTTTTGAGTATTTCATTTTTTTTCAGTGTATAAATGATTATAACGTAGATTTTTTATTAACACACTTCATTTCGAATTGCGAAATGGAACTACAATAATAAACATTTTATAAAATTAAGACCTACATTAGTCATACAAAGATACTAGCAAGCTAATGTTAAACCTATGGGAGCGTTCTTTTCAAATTTCTCGTTTGGATTTTAATATTTAATTTTTTCTTCATAGGATATCTCAGGTTAGTCTCTACCTGGCCTTACCTGAACTTTTTTTTTTACTTTTTCAATTTTGGTTGAAGATTTTTTTAGGAAGGTCCATTTCGGAACCGGTTCCGAAAATAAAAATGATCTCATAAAAAAAAAAGAAAGAAAAAAAAAACTGCAATCAAAATCGAAAAAGTAAAAAAGCTTAGAACTCAACCTTAGATATCCAGTGCAAAAAAATCCTTTAAAAATATTGAAATGCAAACGATAAATATTTAAAAAGAACCCTCCTATAGGTTTAATCTTCGAGTATTTTCACGTGACTAGTGTACGTTCTTAAGAGCTTACACTACTCACGGGAAAACACTCGCACACTAATGTTAAACCTGTTCTTTTAAAATTTCTCACTAGCATTTCAATATTGGTTGAAATGCTGAAACTGTCTCTTAGCTTCAAGCTACATTTTTGAACTTCCATGAATACCTAGCAATATATACATATATATATATATATATATATATATATATATATATATATATATATATTTTTTTTTTTTTTTTGCTCAAAGCTTTGTCTGGTTTCATCAAGTTAATTAAACCTGAAAGTAAAAGAATAACATTTTAGTTATTAGAGAATATACAGGGTCATCGAAAAAGGTGTCCCTGATTTTAAAAATAAATTGCACGAGAAATATGCTATCAATCAGTACGAAACCAACATGAAATTGTAGAACATCTGAAGGAGTTTTGTTTGTGGCGATTGCGTTGAACTTGGAGTTACTGCGCTCATGCGCCGACGCCACTTCGTGACGCGATGCTATTTCACTCATCAGTCAGTTCACAGCAATCATGGTCAAAATTTCTCAAAAGCATATGTTTATGATGAAAAAAGTCGGGATCTGAAGCAATTAAGGGAGAGAATTTACGCAGCAATAGTGACTGTAACCCCCCAGGGATGAGAGCGCTCCGACGCGAATGTCCGATTGTTACCACTAAATTTTAATAATATTCTCCACCGTATTGAATTTCAGAAATTCTGTCCTTAAATAAGGTAACAAATACTATTAAAATTTAGTGGTGACAATCGGGCATTTGGGTCGGAGCGCTCTCATCCCTGAACCCCTGACATGATTGAACGTACCTGGAAGGAGATCGACTACCGTTTCTATGTTGGCCGAGCAACAGGGGGAGCTCATATTGAAAGTTTCTAAGTAATGAAAATGAATAAATAAATTATAAAATATATATATATAAACTCACAGACTTTTCCAATCTAACAGTGTGAAAATAAATGGTTAAGGCCTTAGTTATTTTAATTCGAAATCAGGGACACCTTTTTCGATGACCCTGTACTGTGTATACATTTTAGGGGAACATCCTGTATATTTAAACAATATTTCTGTTATTCAGTAAAATCTGTATTTTGAAAAGGAAGAAAAAGTATCTTGTAAACTTTGTGTAAAACCTTGTGTAAAATTGGCTTCATCTTCTGATTATCCACTCTGCCGCCTAAATAAAATCTGTCAATATATATACAGCAGTTTTTCTTTTTTTTTTTTTTTTTAACTTTTATTTAATTATTTCTTTATTTTCAGGCAACAACTCCGTTTTCTCAGATGGATATTGGATATCTGGAGAGAATTGATGGTTTTCAATGTATAAGAGAATGGACAATTCCCGATTTCTTTCTATTATCTCCACCTATTTGTAATTTCATAAGCCCAGAATTTTATTTTTATTTCTATAGATATAGGCTATATATAACTCATATTTCGCCTGGTGTTATGGCTCTTTCGTTACACAGCGGATTTGACAGAAAATTCTGCTGCATCTGTGACTGGGAGTTGGAGATACGTGGTTCAGATGACAGGATTTTGCGTAAAAGTAGCGGGTATAAAGAATGTGGAGACGAAACGGAGATGATAATGTACTTTTCTTTGAAAGAGTTTGAGAGAGGATGTTCCACCGAAAAGTTTCTTAAAGTCAGATGCACGTTAGAGGTTGAAGATCCCGTCTGGTACGTGAAATATACAGAAATTGTACACAAAGAAAACCAGTCTTCACAGACCGAAGACGTCTCAAGTAAGAGCGTTCAATTATTATTCACATACAAACATTAAAGCACCTCATCAGTCAGATAATGGAGAAATTCACTACTTCGAAAATCGGGAATTAGATGAAATGCCACGTAATACGAATAAACAAATTTTAATAATCAGAAAAAATATGTACATCGTATTTACTTTTACATATGCGTCAGATTTTAATCGAAATATGTGGAGAAGCAATCCTTCACTTCATATTTCAAAACACTCACAATCGTCACATGTTCACGTTCAAAGCAATCGAAACTAAGGCTTCTATACTAGAGAGCTTGCGCATCGTCCGACATTAATATTCCCAAGTGGGAAAGCGTTGGCGCTAGTTTTTCCTGTAGGACCCATTTGGCGCATTTATCGCCTTCTTAGTTGCTTTGCAGAATTTATCAATAAATTTTTTAACCAAAAATAGAACCGACTTCAAAAACTACTACAAAGTAAAAAATAATTTTTTTTAGGTAATAGTTAATAAGAAATTAAATTAAGAGCATTGTATTTACCATGCATATTATTATATTTATGTACATTAATTTGATTTTTTGGAGTCGGTGCCAGCCAAGCCAAGTTAAAGCCATGTTACCATTTTTAAACATTTCATCTGATGTTATAAATGTGTATTCTCAAATGAGATTAGCAACTTATATGTCGACAAACATTGCTTTGGAAATTAGTTAATCATTTAAATCATTGTATTTTCTACCATTTGATGAGTTATATGTATTTTTTTTTTATTGTCTCGTATTTATGTAGATTTAACTTATACGCGTGTTACGATTTATATTGGATATTTGTTTTGAATTTTGTACTTGGCTTGGCTGGCACCGACTCCAAAAAATCAAACTAATGTACATAAATATAATAATATGCATGGTAAATACAATGCTCTTAATTTAATTTCTTATTAACTATTACCTAAAAAAAATTATTTTTTACTTTGTAGTAGTTTTTGAAGTCGGTTCTATTTTTGGTTAAAAAATTTATTTTTCGCTTTTTAGTAGTTTTTGAAGTCGGTTCTATTTTTGGTAAAAAAGTTTATTTTTCGCTTTTTAGTAGTTTTTGAAGTCGGTTCAATTTTTGGTTAAAAAGTTTATTTTTCGCTTTTTAGTAGTTTTTGAAGTCGGTTCTTTTTTTTTTTTTGGTTAAAAAGTTTATTTATTTATTTATTACTTTAGTGATATCTATATTTATATTAAACCATATTGTTGCTAATATATTTTTTATTTCACGCTAACCTTGGCAGTAGACTCGATTACGGAAGATTAGAAATTTTATCATTATTCTCACCTAATCGTCTTGGATATTGTGTCATAATCGGGCTGTATACTACAGTTTTGATAACTGTGTAACTCACTGATTTCGGTGCTTATGCTTAATGTGTACCGATTTTTACGATCCGTACAAGGTAAATACACTGCGCCAACAATGTCGCTTATAATACTATTCGGAGTAACCCCTTTCTTTCTATATTGTCACTCTATAGTTAATATTATGTAGTAGAAATATTAAAAGAAAATTGCAGAAGAATTTATATACAACTATATTGTATAATATAATATAGAGATTGGATATTTTAAGGGCAGTTTCCAACTAGTGCGCCCCAGGTGATAAATCGCCAAATATTTTCTGTAACTCGTACATTTATATGGGATTTGAAACAACAATGTATTTAATTATGCGCCAATAAACGCTCGTCAAAATATGCCAAACCGCTGTGAAACTGCAACAATGGAACTTTTAAAAGATTCAAAAGTAGATTTGTTGTGGCATAATTTATAGTTTTTATCCGTACGTTGTATTATATTTATCCAATTCACAATTTTATGTAATTTTGCTTTTCACATTTAGCAACACTCAAAAGTTTGATTTTTGTTTGAATCTTAAAAAGTTTGTTCTATGAAAATAAATCCGACAAGTTAAAGCTGATTTAAATATGTCAGTCTTTTTATTATTTGCAAATTCACGTAATAGAATATTTTATGATATGAAATGAAAGTCGTCTGCCCAACAAATTAACTATTTTTAAAATGCTTATATTTTTTTTCGTTTTTATTGAATTTCTGAAAAAGTACTGAACCAATTTTCATAAAATTTAAATGGGACCAATTCGAGAGTATTCTCTTTCGAATAATAAAAAAAATCACATAAATAGGACGCAGAGTTCCGGAGTAATCGGTGAACATACATAAAAGATTTGAAAAGATTCAAAAGTAGATTTGTTGTAACATAATTTATAGTTTTTATCTGTACGTTGTATTATATTTATCCAATTCACAATTTTATGTAATTTTGCTTTTCAAATTTGGCAACATTCAAAAACCAACAAATTAACTATTTTTAAAATGTTCATTTTTTTCGTTTTTGTTCAATTTCTGAAAAAGTATTGAACCAATTTTGATAAAATTTAAATGGGACCAATTCGAGAGTATTCTCTTTCGAATAAAACAAAAATCACATAAATAGGACGCATAGTTCCGGAGTAATCGGTGTACATACATAAAAAAAAAAAAAAATACATACACGTCGAATTGATAACCTCCTCCTTTTTTGAGTCGGTTAAAAAGTACGATAGGGAATGAAAGTGTCGAATAAAATACGTATTCTTGATCATTGATTTTCATTGCAAATTGTAGCCTGCATGTTATTTATTGTTCAATAAAATTAGCAATAAATTTATTTACTTTTATTAAGAACTTATTTACTTTTATTACTTTGGTTTTACAATGAACATTCATTTCACTAATTAATTATACAAGCAGTGTTGAATTCATGGAGTGGCAGGGGGGGGGGGGTGATACACACACGAAAGATTTTGTTTTCTAATGGTCTAGAAGTGCACCCCCCCCCCCCCCTTTGATCCAAACGTATTTCTTAGAAGTGGAGGGGGAGTCGTTTGATCGTTTTTATCATTATGTGTTTTCAGTCTTAAAGAAAAAAAAGGCTTTTATTTAGGGAGTGACCCGAGGGGGGGGGGGCGAGATATAACCGCGGAAGATTTTGTTTTTTAATGGTCTAGAAGCGCACCTACCCCCCCCCTCCTTTTAGATAAACTTGTTTCTTAGAAGGGGAGGGGGGGGGTCGTTTGATCGTTTTTATCATTATGTATTTTCAATTTGAAAGAAAAAAGTTTTTATTATTTTTAGTAAGTATGCATGTTTCATTGGTGCTATCTTTTGCATTTAATGTTTTTAAGAATTTTGTTACTAAAAAAAGTTACATTAAAAAGTAAATATTTAACAATTAAAATTTATTCTTCAAGTGTACTTTTTTTTTTTTTAGTGTACCTTTTTTTAGTGTATGTTGCATTTCTGAGTGTTCTTTACTTAACAGTGTAATGAAAAAATATTATAATTAATTTCTGATGTAAAAGTATAATTGAAGAAAAATAATATTAAAAATATAATTTCAGCTTTTACTTTGTGATAAAAATGTAAAAACTTCTATTTAAAGTCATTTTTTAAAAGTTTTCATGGGTAGCAATTTTTTATTACTTTAATAATATGAGAAATGTCCTTTCCAAGAGGAAAATGTAATGATCCTTCACAGTATCCAGATATCCTTCGTTATCTTAAACAAATTTATATCTTAAAGTTACAATAAAAATATACTCTATTTCTTAATAACATTTAATTATGAAAATTGTTTAAAATATTTATTTATATATTTTCTTAAATATAACTGTATTTTGATGAAATATTATTAAAATTATCTTTAAGCAAATTTAGGGATTTTTGTTTTTTCGAAATTCAAAATGGAACCCATTTATTTGATGAAAATGAATATGTAAAAAAAAGAAAAGAAATCTGTACTTTTTAAAAGTAAATTTCTTTTAAAATATTCTATTTTATATTATGATTCTTTCGAAAACCCTCATAAATTTTAATTATATATTAATATTCTTAAGTTTTCTATAAAATTTTAGTTTAATTTTGTGCTTTTGAAAAAAAAAAAAAAAAAGTTGGAAATAAACATCGTTTTCCCGAAAATGAACTAGATGGCGCTACGCCCTTGAAATCGCCGTTACCGCCAAGCTGGCGAACAAAAAATTTCGGGAACAATAAAATCTACAATTAATAGTTAAATTTGGCAATTTTTCATGTTTACGAGGAAATTGAAGCATGCAGGGATACTTTCTTGAATGATTCTTAGAATTAATAGCAGAACAACTACCCATAATTAAACCTTTAAAGTTAAAAAATAAACAGAAACCAATTCAACGCCATTGAAACACATTACGTGAACCAGTCCAGCGGGAATAAAAATGCCTGACGAGTCAGCCTATATATTATAGGAGCTCTAATCGAAACAGTTGTTTTCGCTTCGTTCTGAGACTCAGAGTCTAGGAGGATAGAATAAGAGGAGTCGATATATTAATCTCCCCCTGTGAAAAGTTTTGAAGTCGACGTACGAGCTCTTTCCCCCTCTCCTGTGTCAGCCATATTTGACTTTGATCGGTAGCAGACGCAGACAGACAGCAGCATGAACATACAACTAAAGAAGGACTTCCAACGAAATATTGTTAATATCGTGTCGCGACTTTGGAACGAAATAGTAGCTGCACAGCTACGCGCATGGTTCTGCGCAGCCGGCGAGGATCTTTGCCAAGGCAGCGCCACCTACAACATCAAACCGAAACTGTATATCAGATACCCACCAGACGACAGACGGTTTGAAGAACGAACTGGTGACGTATGGAGAATCCGTCTTACCACATGCGTCACCTATTTGAGACTTTTTTCCAGGAACGATTTTCTTCTTCGAAAGGCTATTTCGTTAGAAGTCCTCCTTTAGATCTATGTTCATGGACAGCAGTCTCCGGTTCATGGTGCAAGACGCAATTATTCTAATATAGCGGATGCAGAGGGGGGGGGAGAGGGGCGGGAACGACTTCCACTGACGTAAAAAATGACGACTCCTCCTATTCTATCCTGCTAACTAAAAGTGCATTGCGGGAATAAAAGTAGATGTCCATGGTGTCGCAGCGCCATTTAACTGTACGATTTCGTTTTGGGGCATACCTGAAATTATCTTCTCCAATGTTAATCTTATGGACTTATTTCGTATGTTTAAGCTCCTCACAAAAAAATTAAAATTTTAACTTTTTTTCTGTGTACTCTTCTTAAAGGATGTTTCTTTGCTTTTCCCTCTGCTTTGTAAAATATATATTTAATTTTGTTTTAAATGTTAAAATCTTATTCACAGATCTACAGCATTCCAAGATTTTAACACTCGAAATATAATTCTAAAATATATATATAAAAAAAATAAAATAAAATAAAAAATAAAATAAATAAATAAAGCTGCTGCTGCGCAATTGAATTTATTGTAGCTTTTTCAATTTCTCGGCTAACTATTGCATATAAAAACATGAAAACTGGTAGTTAGAGACATGCAGATAAACACATAGAAGCAGACAGTTTTTAAATCGATGATTTATTTTAAGAGCTATTTAATATTGAAATCAGTCAAGATAGTTCATTTAAACTAGGACTTCCCTCAAAGGGATTAGTCTGAGTGATATTGCTGAGAACATAAAGTTAATAATTACGATATAAAGAAGATATCAACAAGAATCTAAGTGAATATACAGCATATGATATACAAGAGATAGATAAAGATACAACATATGAAAAATAGCAAATTAAATGATATAATTACAAAATATCATATATAAATTCATATACTGTTATGTTTTCATATGCATTTTTTTTATAACATTTGGCAAATAATCTCATTTTCTTAAGCGGGAATTGCTCAAAACTTAAAAAAAAAAAAAAACGCCGGATCTTTTAAAACGATATTTTTAAAGTCACATAATCAGATTTACAGCCAATAGCGTATTTTAGCAAGCGTAGTTTAACGCAAATTTAATTTAATTTTTGCAACATTTTCTTTGTGACAAATATCTAAATAAAATATTAAAAAATAAAATATTAAATATTGAAATATTAAATCAAATATTTAATATTTGAATTAAAAAATTTCCTTTGTTTATTTGTATAACTATTTATAGAAACTCGTATACTTCAAACCACATTGATAACATGCTTTGCTACAAACGTGTCTACCAGTCTAACTACTCGTATGTCTTAGCTGTGTCTCTCTCCGAACTCATCTGTCTACTGTCTCTCTACTCTTCTGTATACCCGTCTCAGTATCCGTCTGTCTTTCTACCCGACTCTTTAATCGTGTCTCTACCTGTCTCGCTTCCCGTTACACTACTCATCTATCAACACGTCTGTCTGTCTATATAACCCTCTCTCTACCCGTCTGTCAAGTCGTCTCTGTACTCGTCTCTCTATCCACCACGCTACCCGTCTCCTTACCCGTCTCCCTACCCATCTCACTACCCCTCTGTCAACCCTTTTTTGCACCTGCCTCGCTACCCGTCTGTCTATTCGTTTCGCTACCCGTTAGCTTATCTCTGTCGCTATCCGTCTCTCTACCCGTTTGTTTACACGTCTATCTATCTCTCGCCAACTCTTCCCATTATTTAAACAATTTAGTAAACGGAAGCCGTTTATCTGTTATTTTTTTTTATTTTTTTTTTATTTTTTTTATACCGCTAACCAGGCCCCTACCTGCCCGGCATGAATGCCTAGCTTAACGGGTTAGTACCTGGGTGCGGGGCGGAAATCGCCTGATCACAGCATGGCTGTGATCCACCTGACTATTGATTTGTTCACAAAAATAGCAAATTAAATGATATAATTACAAAATATCATATATAAATTCATATACTGTTATGTTTTCATATGCATTTTTTTTATAACATTTGGCAAATAATCTCATTTTCTTAAGCGGGAATTGCTCAAAACTTTAAAAAAAAAAAACCGCCGGATCTTTTAAAACGATATTTTTAAAGTCACATAATCAGATTTACAGCCAATAGCGTATTTTAGCAAGCGTAGTTTAACGCAAATTTAATTTAATTTTTGCAACATTTTCTTTGTGACAAATATCTAAATAAAATATTAAAAAATAAAATATTCAATATTGAAATATTAAATCAAATATTTAATATTTGAATTAAAAAAATTTCCTTTGTTTATTTGTATAACTATTTATAGAAACTCGTATACTTCAAACCACATTGATAACATGCTTTGCTACAAACGTGTCTACCAGTCTAACTACTCGTATGTCTTAGCTGTGTCTCTCTCTGAACTCATCTGTCTACTGTCTCTCTACTCTTCTGTATACCCGTCTCAGTATCCGTCTGTCTTTCTACCCGACTCTTTAATCGTGTCTCTACCTGTCTCGCTTCCCGTTACACTACTCATCTATCAACACGTCTGTCTGCACGAGGCAGGTTTATCTGTTATTAAATGCAAACAGGAGTAATTTATCTAAAGAGTGTAATCAGATGCAATTTTTTTAAATACATACATAAACCAGCATAATAATTCACCAGTTTTATTTTCATAGTAGTTTACGTCATTTGACAGTAAATCTCAACTTCTTCAACCCGAACTGCGTCAAGCTTTTTAAAAAAGCCCCAAGGTCCGTATAACTGGGAAGGGGAATTGTCCTCAGGGCTATTAGATACATGTTATTAAGTTAAGTGAAAGTTTCGTAATCGGGTTCGCAGCCAATTTCTTATGTCAGAAAGGGTGGCTTCACGCCATTTTAAATTCATTTCTGTAACTTTCTTTTTCTTTTTTTGGTGGGTGGTTGGGGGGGGGGAGGAGGGTTCCAAATATATACACTTAAATTCAAACTTTTGCCCCCATGTTAATATTAGTGTTGTTTGTATTATCAATTAATACTTTGTTGATCGAACTTCATTCGAAACAAATGTAAAAGACTTCTACAGTTTTTTTTTCTAGGAGAAAGTTCCGTAATCGGGCCCTAAGCTAATCGGGGAATTTAATATCATTATTGTTTCTAACTCTTATTGAGTTAAAACAATATTGTTGCTAGCATTACTCTTGTTTGTGACCAACCTTTTCTGTGTATCTGAATAGGGAAAAGTTCCGTATCATGTACTGGTTGGTGCCAAAGGCAGTTGTAGAATCTTACAAATTTTTCTAGAGAGCGGAAAAGCATGTTTTTTAAAATATTTACAAATATACGTTTATTAAACCATGTTTTTGAGCCAATTAAAAAAATTAAGTACGGTGCTAAAATAAAATTTTATTGCCATTTTCGATATTTTAATAAGAAATGAAAATACATAACAAACAAATTTAACAAAACTAAGCCATTTTTGGGTACTTCTCTATTATCCCGTCGACCAGTTTTCATAACAAAAAACTGTCGCCAAACTAAGATTAAACGCCAAAAATACAGTCCCATTTACTTGATGCCAGAAGCATTATACGTATTTGTTATGCCATCAAGTGGTTTTTAATTCGACATTTGCGTGTATTTTTCATTATGTTTTACTGATTTATTAGTTATTTCATTCATTAAAGTAACAATTGTGTCCTTAAATTCTTATATTTTATTTATTTTGATATTTCAATGGCAACGTTCTCCCGTTTATTTAGCGTTACAGTTTGGCGATAGTTTTTTGTTATGAAAAGTGGTCGACGGGATAATAGAGAAGTACAAATTTTTTGTGATAAATAATTGTTATTGCCAGGGGGGCAAATTGTAAACAATTAATAAGCGAACTAAAAAAATTACCGGAAAAAACTTGTGGGAATCTCAAGAAAGAAATATCTGATATAAATAGCATTTAAAATCTTAAAATGGAGAAGTGGTCCGTATAAAAATGAAAAACATTATACACCTGATATAAGAATTTTTTAATTTTTTTATATTTCCGAAAGCACAGATAAAAGGGTAAAAATCCCTTTCACATATGCCATATACTCACCACGTTGGCGCCCCTTTGGCGAAAACTGTTTGTTGTGTTTGTTTACTTTTATTTTTTATTTTAAGTCTATAGATTATTTTTATATGTATATCAATATTAATTTAGGCACAGATGTCATATACGCACCAGATTGGCGCGATTTCCCCCCCGCCAATTTGGCGAAAACTTTGTTTTTGAATATTAGTTACAAATACCATACAATAATAGCATGTAATTTTTTATTTCAATATAAAAATAAAATAACGTAATAAATGAAATAGCTCCTATTATTCAAAAATGGGAAATAAAAATAAATAAATGATAGTTTGATATAAATAAAGATTGATATATATATAATAAAAACAATTTATAGAATTAAAATAAAAAATAAAAGTTAATAAACAACAATTGAAACAAAATAACCGGGTTACCATGTGAGGCATAAAATTGCCATTTTGTTGCAATCGCGCCAATGTGGTGCGTATATGACATCCGCGCCTTTATTTATATCAAACTATTATTTATTTATTTTTATTTCCTTTTTTAAAATAATAGAAGCTGTTTCATTTATTACGTTATTTTATTTTTATATTGAAATAAAAAATCACGTGTACTATTTGTCACACTATTTGTAACTAATATTCAAAAACAAAGTTTTCCCCAAGCTGGTGGAGGGAAAAATCGCGCCAACGTGGTGCGTATATGACATCTGTGCCTTGTTTCATTTCACATAGAGGTACTGCTCTGTTATCCCGTCGACCACTTTTCATAACAAAAAACTATCGCCAAACTGTTAGATTAAACGCCAAAAATGCAGTCCCATTTACTTGATATCAGAAGCATTATACGTGTTTGTTACGTCATCAGGTGGTTTTTAACGCGACATTTGCGTGTATTTTTCATTATGTTTTACTGATTTATTAGTTATTTCATTCATTAAAATAACAATTGTGTCCTTAAATTCTTATATTTTATTTATTTATGTATTTTGATATTTCAATGACAACGTTCTCCCGTTTATTTGGCGATAGTTTTTTGTTATGAAAGTGGTCGACGGGATAATAGAGAAGTACCCACATATGTATTGGTACTTTTATGTTAACTTGGCGCAGTTGATAAATCGCCAAATATTTTTCTCATAACATCTTCATATTGCATTCATTTCATTTAAATATAAATCTTTCACTGATTTCATTTGAAATACATACATTAAAAATACACGTCTTTCACTCATTTAATTTAAAATACACGCCTTTCACTAATTCCATTTAAAATACTAAAAAGGAAAAGAAAATAAGAAATAATGCCACAAATCGAAACCTTTTATTTAAACATCAAAGAATTGTTCCTAACATACACACGCGAAATAAAAAAGCTGCTAATGGTGTGATTTACGCCAAATCTCTAATACTAATACTACTCTTACTAATCTCTAATACTTTTCAAATAGAAAAAATTCCAGATTAACTTTCCATTTTTATTAAATTGAAATATATTTTATTGTGTTGAATATTAGTGCTTGCATATTTTTTTGCTCCAAGTATTCCATGAACTTTTCAATTCCGATTGTCTACGAAAATCTCCCGCCGGTGAAAATGACGTACGCACAAAATTTAGTGACGTATGTACTTTAATTGTGCTTTTTTATCTATTTTTTTAATATAACTTCCAAACTGTTTGACACTTATTCTTGGTAATAAATAGACGACGTTGTCACCTTTATAGGTACCTGCTGTAAAAATTTGAACGAAATCCGTTAAATATTTTTTGAGTTATGCTTGACGAAAGGTTTTAATATCCATCGTAGCTATATATGGGGCAAAGTAATACTGCGCTGTGTATGAGTCTTCGTTGCACTCAGACAATAAGTTTTATAAAATCAAAAACTATGCATAGCAATTTAACACCTTTTGAATGCATATACTTGAATAGATTGTGGCGTGCAGTGTCCAATCAATTTTTAAATTTGACTAATTTTTTTATTATTATTATTATTCAAAAATTCATTATCTGAATGGAGATAGTTGAAGTAGTACCTACAAATTTTAAAACGTCCAAATAATAATATTTCCAAACACCTTTTCAATTGAAAAAATATTTACCATATTATACATATTATTTATTATGAATATTAAAAAAGAAAGAAAATAAAAAAATAATTAAATTGTTAGCATTTAATGGTAAACATTACGTCAGATTTAAAACCATATATTTAAAACGCCTTATTTAAAACTATTTTCTTACATCGTCTAAAATGAAACTTTTCTTTTAGATGCTATAAAAGTCCGGGAACCGGACATCTTTTACTTAACCATTTTATAACAAGCTGATTTTCAAATATGTAATTGATCTTTCTTATAACCTTCTCAGCGCCGTTAACTGATAAATCCGTTCACTAAGCTATAGATGTCACTGCATTAGAAGCATTATTTAAATTAATATAATTCTAGAGATATAATACAGGTTTAAAACATTGAGTAATAATTAGTACTCTCAAGGATTATAAATTACATAGAACGTGGAGTCCTGCACGTTTTGGAATACCTGAAAATACTATTTTAAGTCAACCTGAACCTGATAAAAAAAATAAAAATCTTCAACCTGAAACATGGCCCGATTTTAACACACTTCAATCCGAATCCGAAATACTTGAACCCGAAATAGTAGAAAATTACCGAGTATTTTGATACAATTTTGAAAAAATGGTATGCAATTAGATCTCTAATATCAATATTACATCGTTAAAACTTTAAAAATTCATTAAAAAGAAATAAAGATGCTAAAAAAATTGCTGTTTGCAGGAAGGGGATTAGAAGAAAATTGGATTTTTTTTTTTAAATGTGGTTAAAAAAATTATCGTTAGAAAACGCGCTACTCTAATAATGGCGCGTTTTAGGTAAATTTCGGAAGAGATACTATACCTATTACATTCTCCCCTAAGTTGAAATTTTTGAAAAATTTTTGCACATCTACCGATCATGACTCCCAGATCCACCCCCAGTTCAAAACTTTATCTATGTCACTTTTTTATGCACACGATAACTGCAATAATTCTGCACAAATCTCTTCCAAACTGATACATAAAATCAAGGGACATAAAATCTCGGACAAGTTCGCTAATGGTCAAAATCGAACCATGGGAGGGGGGGGGGGTCTTTTTCTTAAAACAAAAAAAAAAACACCCATAATTTCTTAATTATGATACGTATCGAATCCGTTTAAACTTATTATTACTTCTAGGAAAAGGCCGAAAATTTATGTATGGCAGATTTTTCATATCATTAAAAATGGCCCCAAGGGGGAAAAAAAGGGGGGGGGGGGTAGGTTAGAAGAAAACAAAAATCATAATTTTGTCAATTCACAAGATATCAAATCCGCTTAAATTTATTATAAATCCTCTAGATATTATCTAAAACATTATATTGACAAGTTTTTTATAGGACAAACCCTTATAGCGAAAAAAAAAATTAAACAAAAAGAATCCCTGCCGGCTCTGTCTGCAAACAAGTTAGGTTTCGAAGTGGGCGTTTCCAACTGCCGCATCATGCCAAAAAGGTCATTTCTTCCGCAATTCCCAACAAACAGGTGCCCAACGGTCTGCGTTTTCGAAATCTACCTGTGCCTGTATAGTCCAAACCGTCAGTGTCTTTTCTCCCCACGATAGTACATTTCTGAAGTTTATTTTCATTTACAAGATATTGCAATGTTAATAATGCATGCACTTTCTTCAGGAATTTCAGTTAGTCGGAAAATATAGAATTATATACACATTTTTAATATTTTTTTTTCCTTTTCAGGAATTGACAAATTATCCAGTGATATAGAAGGACTGCTAATTAGAAAAGATTACAGCGATGTGACCATCAGAGCAGGAGGCAAAAAGTTCAAAGCTCATAAAAGCATTCTTGCAGTTCGGTCTCCTGTTTTCTCTTCTATGTTCAAGCATGAGATGTCCGAAAACATTACTGGCGTAGTGGACATAGATGACTGTGACGCTGTCACATTTCGAGAATTCTTGCAATATTTATACTCAGGAAAGTTGATGAAATTCTTTCCAAACACCGTGATTAGTCTACACCAAGTGGCAGATAAATATCAAGTGAACGATTTAAGAGCTTATTGCTTAGAGTACATAAAGAACAACGTGACCGTTGATACATTTTATGATGCCATAAAATTATATTTACATCATGGTGAAGAAGAGTTGATGGACATGGTAGCGATGTGCCTCTCAGAAAATATGACAAAAATCAAAAACTCCAAAAAGTGGAAAATTTTCGAATTCGAGTACCCGATGGAATCGGATATATTGGGTCCAAAAAGCATTAAAATTGCAGAAGCCAAAATATGCAAGTTCCAGGAAAAGTTTCATACAGAAAATTGTTGAGAAAGTAAGAAATAACAAATGAAAGAAAAAAGAAGAAAATTCCTTTAAAAAAATTAAAATTAAAAAAAAAAATTCAATAAAATTTATACTACTCAGAATAGAAAAAAAGAACAGAATAATAAAATTTTACAAAAGTATTTTTTAATCTAATTATTACAAAATTATTTAAGATTTATTGCATTCAAATTAAGCATAGATTTTTAGACAATTCATTAAACAAAATTCAATTAATTACTGACAATTTTATTACAGATGTTTCTTATATAAAAATATGCGGACAGCAATATTTAAACTACATCTGCAATCAACTATCTTACACTGTTTGAACTATAAACGTCTTATTCAACTGAAGCACTGTAATATTAAATGTGAAAGACGTTTTTACAAAAATGAAATTTTTATTGCGTAACACTGCCTTTATATCAATTAGCTATGCTATGATAGATTTTTATCCATTAAACATTTATATACGAGGGTCGATCCAAAAATAAGGTTCCCATCCAATTTACAAATAGACAACATTGTTTATTCTCATAGAAATTTACATCGTTGGAAAGAAGAAAGTTTTCTCTATTTGTCTACATAATCGCTATCTTTTTCTACGCATTTTTGTAGACGGTGCTCCAATTTCTGTATCCAGTGTCGTAGAACTCCGCCGCCAAGCCGCTGAGGAAGCGTTTAACCTCTTCTTTGAAGTCATCGTCGCTCCGGAAGCGTTGGACACCCAAATGTTCCTTTATCGTGGGGGACATTGGATACAGAAATTAGAGCACCGTCTACAAAAATGCGTAGAAAAAGATGGCGATTATGTAGAAAATAGAGAAAACATTCTTCTTTCCAACGATGTAAATTTCTATGAGAATAAACAATGTTGTCTATTTGTAAATTTGATGGGAACCTTATTTCTGGATCGACCCTTGTAGTTTTAATCAGATGTGATCTAGAAAAACCAACGAAATACGAGAAGAATGGGCATTCGAACTATTATGCAAATTCTTGACCATCTCTGGGCATGCGCCCTGCCCACTTGTTTTCGAAAGAGTTTTGTATAGAAAATGAAAAAGTTACAATTATTCTCTCTCTGTTGAAACAGGTCGAAGGTTTTTTAAAAAAAAAGGTTTTGCAAGCTAGAGATCGGTAGACCATTTTTTAAAAATCTAGATGCCACGTTTTTGTTCGCGAAAATTTCCCATCATCTATTTGAAAAAGTGTTGTGATTTATCATAATGAGATATGCGTCAAACGCCAGCACTCAGCTGAACGATGAAAGTGACAACATTCTCTGTGATGAGAAGCAGGGCCTGTTTACCGAATAGGCCCATGAAGCCCGAGCTTACCCACTGAAATACAAAGGGGCCCCCAAATTTACTTTTCAAAACTAATTTTTAGGGGGGAAATTTTCAGTCAGGGTAAAAAAATGTATTTTTTTTTCTTAATTATAGCTACTAAATTTTCCCTCAGACTATTACTGACACATTTATACTCTGTTTTTTTTTCTGTTGATGTAATAAATGGTGTAAAAACAGGGATTAAATGCAACTTATTTTCATATTTCTTATGTTTTTCATTTTAATTTCAAATGTGCTAAAAATAACAGAAAATTTAATCTGTATAGTTATATTTTGTTTACATTCATAAAGAGTGGAGAATTGATATAAAATATGGAAAATGGGTTTATTAAATAAAGGGTAAAGTAATTAGCATTCAGTGATACCAAATTTCTGTTTATAAAATAGAAGCAAAATTGTGTTGCAGCCAAACATAAATTTACGTCAAATATTTGTTGTCCCTGCACTGTTCTTAGCACTGGCAAATCCTGCAATTTGTAAAGCGTAAAATATATTTTGAAGTTCAAATATTTGCACCTGTTCCATATTTGTAAATTCATTTACAAAATTAATTTGTTATGTATAATTATGTATATAATAAAATATTTTTTGTATGTATATAGGTAGTTAGTTTTAGCTTAATATTAAAAGTGTTGTTTACTCGAAATTTTGATGGTAAAATTTCAAATTGTTGAAGCATAATTGGCAGAGTAAAAAAGGGAGCCCCCTGTGTGGCGACGGGTTTCACCTACTTCTAAGTCTTAAGCGGGTCCTGATGAGAAGCGATTGATACCTGCAGCCATCATGCTAAATTAACACGGAGATAATTTTATGATAAATGTCTGATGATTTCCCATTAAGGGCTGTCCATAAATGATGTCACACTTTTTTTCAATATTTTTGACCCCCTCCCCCTTAGTCACAAAGTGTCACACTTCACCATACTCCCTCCCTCCCCCATGTCACATTTCACGCTATATTACATAGACATAAACTTAAAATATATTTTGAAGTTCAAATATTTGCACCTGTTCCATATTTGTAAATTCATTTGCAAAATTAATTTGTTATGTATAATTATGTATATAATAAAATATTTTTTGTATGTATATAGGTAGTTAGTTTTAGCTTAATATTAAAAGTGTTGTTTACTCGAAATTTTGATGGTAAAATTTCAAATTGTTGAAGCATAATTGGCAGAGTAAAAGGGGAACCCCCTGTGTGGCAACGGGCTTCACCTACTTCTAAGTCTTAAGCGGGTCCTGATGAGAAGCGATTGATACCTGCAGCCATCATGCTAAATTAACACGGAGATAATTTTATGATAAATGTTTGATGATTTCCCATTAAGGGCTGTCCATAAATGATGTCACACTTTTTTTCAATATTTTTGACCCCCTCCCCCCTTAGTCACAAAGTGTCACACTTCACCATACTCCCTCCCTCCCCCATGTCACATTTCACGCTATATTACATAGACATAAACTTAAAATATATTTTGAAGTTCAAATATTTGCACCTGTTCCATATTTGTAAATTCATTTGCAAAATTAATTTGTTATGTATAATTATGTATATAATAAAATATTTTTTGTATGTATATAGGTAGTTAGTTTTAGCTTAATATTAAAAGTGTTGTTTACTCGAAATTTTGATGGTAAAATTTCAAATTGTTGAAGCGTAATTGGCAGAGTAAAAGGGGAGCCCCCTGTGTGGCGACGGGCTTCACCTACTTCTAAGTCTTAAGCGGGTCCTGATGAGAAGCGATTGATACCTGCAGCCATCATGCTAAATTAACACGGAGATAATTTTATGATAAATGTCTGATGATTTCCCATTAAGGGCTGTCCATAAATGATGTCACACTTTTTTTCAATATTTTTGACCCCCTCCCCCTTAGTCACAAAGTGTCACACTTCACCATACTCCCTCCCTCCCCCATGTCACATTTCACGCTATATTACATAGACATAAACTTAAAATATATTTTGAAGTTCAAATATTTGCACCTGTTCCATATTTGTAAATTCATTTGCAAAATTAATTTGTTATGTATAATTATGTATATAATAAAATATTTTTTGTATGTATATAGGTAGTTAGTTTTAGCTTAATATTAAAAGTGTTGTTTACTCGAAATTTTGATGGTAAAATTTCAAATTGTTGAAGCATAATTGGCAGAGTAAAAGGGGAACCCCCTGTGTGGCGACGGGCTTCACCTACTTCTAAGTCTTAAGCGGGTCCTGATGAGAAGCGATTGATACCTGCAGCCATCATGCTAAATTAACACGGAGATAATTTTATGATAAATGTTTGATGATTTCCCATTAAGGGCTGTCCATAAATGATGTCACACTTTTTTTCAATATTTTTGACCCCCTCCCCCCTTAGTCACAAGTGATAAAATAAAGAAACTTTGTATTAATCACCAGAAATTATTCTACATTAAGCACTGTCAAACTCTAATTATTCAGAGCAACATGTTTTAGATGTAATTTGGATATGTAGAAATCCGTGTAAGTGGAGGAATCATTAAAAAATGTTTTAATTATAAAATTGAAAATTTCTCTACAATTGCTTTTGTTTAATACAGTTGTTCCCAAAATGGGGCGTATGCCCCACCGGGAGGCAATTTGACTGTTTTAGGAAGGGAGTTTTTTTCCCCCTTTAAATAATGTTTTTTTTTTTTCGTGTTTAATACAAAGTTTCTTTATTCTATTGCGATTTATCGCCAGTTTGTTGGTGCTGTTTCATCTATTCTCGTTCATGGTTATACTTTATTTTAATAGAATAAGAAACTTTTCTTTTTTTATATACTGCAAATAATTAAAGAAGAAAATTCTTAAAATAAAAAACAGTGGGGAAAACCAGCAATTTTTCTTGTTTCTACCACATCTTTTAACAATATACAAGAGTGCCTGCTTTTCATTTAAAAGTCCAGATATAATTTTCAAATTATAAATGAATTCTTAGGATTTTCTTGCCGAGGAAAATCTAAATAAGCAGCAATCGAAAGAGCATAGTGAAACATGCTTTTTGACGCATAAATCATCGCCTCTCGTCTCCCCGTTACCGAAATATAAAGTCTTAATATTTGCTAATTTATTTATTTAAGGTGTCTTGTACCTTTTAGGCGCGACGAAAATCGAGAAAAACAATCAAAGTTTGAATTAGTGTATTTTCAAAACTTTTATATGTATAAACATAAAGTTTTGATTATTAATTAAATAGATTGTACTTTTTAATATAAAACTATTAGAAACTGACTAATACTTTACTGAATTTATACATTGTTGAATTTTAAATAGCTCTTTTTTTACTCCGTAAGTCATTGCGTGCATGATGTCTTGAGAACATCTGCATGGATTGTTATGAAATTTGATTTAGATAATAAGCACATATGTGTGTTTAAAATGATCTACTTTTAAATATTTACAATGATAAGATTTTTAATTATAACTATTTTTATACATTAAAAAATGTAAAAATTTGAAATTTTTTACAAAAATATTTTTTTACATGGTTAATGAAATAATTTTGACCTAAGAGTAGGTCATTTTTTAAAATACATATGTGCTTATTATCTGTCTCAAATTTCATAACAATCCAGTCATCCGTTTTTAAGATATCATGCGCGCAATGACTAAAGAAGTAAAAAAAAAAAAAAAAGAGCGACTTTATTTTCAACAATGCTCAAATTCTGCAAAAAACTTAGTCAGTTTCTAATGGTATTATATCAAAAAGCACAATCTGCTTAATCAGTAGTCGAAATTTCATGCTTATACACAAAAAAGTTTTGAAGATACACTAGTTCAAAGTTTGCAAGTTTTTGTTGATTTCGATGAGTTTAAAAGGTACAAGATCCCTTAATAGGATTGAAGGAGGACTCGATATTTTCCAATAGGGTTTGTACGTTTTTTGCCATAATTTTTTAATAAATGTTTTCTATTTATATTTAAATAGCAGAAATTGTAGACGCCTCGTTTAATTGCAGGATTTGTAATACTTTTCTGCATATAAATAAGGCGAAAAATTCTATTAAAAATTGTGGTAAAAAGCGTACGAACGCTGTTCAACGTAACAACATCATCAAACTCCAGTCACTTGTCCATTTCCAGTTTAGTGATCGGCAATACTCCGACATGATTCGCTATGATTGGTACAAGTCTGGGTTAGTTCAAACTAGGCCATTTTCATTTGAAACGCCCTTAGATTTTTTTTTTTTTTTTTTTTTTTTTTTTTTTTTTTTTTGCAGGAGGTTGACTATTGTAACCATTTTAATACATTTAAGTTCATGAAAAGTTGTTGGTGCCACGATTTTCTATGCTTTAATTATTTTTTGGTTCAGTACCATATTTCACAATAGAATATTTATTGCGGGCTTCTTTCATTTTTATATTACTATCTCTAAATATGTTTTGAATTTTATATTAATCTGATTATTAAAATTTCTGAATCAGAACCACGCCTTTCTTCCTAAATTAAATAAATCAATTAACAAACTTTAAGACTTTATGGCTCGATAACGGGCAGACGATGACATGATTTATGTGTCAAAACGCATTTCACTATGCTCTTTCAATTTCTGCTTACTTAGATTTTTTTCATTATTACACTAAGGCGTAGTTTCCTGGTTAGAATACAAAACTAGATGTATGCAGTATCTTCGAAGCTGGTAAATTATCTACTGCCATTACAAATGCTGGTAATTTCTAGACAGCTAATTAAAATAGCCTGGTTACTATGTCTGTTAAAGACCCCAACATTAGGTTTAATAAGGTTAAAAGGTTGGTACCTCTCTTGTTCCCCTGGTTTTCTCTAGTGCAGTGGTCTATAATAATTAATTTAAACATCGTATACTTAAATTTCCTAATCGATGGGATAATTAGAAGTAATAAGCATAAAATGAATTTAAGAATTTTTTACTCTAATTATGATTAAAATAGATTTACCAAGGCGTTGTGATTCATTTACTTTTCCCGATGACTTTTTGGAAAAAGCTGACTAGATATATAGAAAATAAACATATAGAAAGTTAACCACAGCCTAACTACTGCAATAGACAGGATAATAAAAAATATATATTTATACACTCGATGAATTAATTAAAGCACATTGCTACATATAAAGTAAAACAGAGAAAGGATTTAACACTAACTAAAATGGTTTATTGACACACATTTAAATATATTCATAACATAATTAAGAAGCAATGATCCTATGCTCTGTAGACGAACTGTACATTAAAGGATCAAACTAATATTAGACTTAATAATCCAACTTAATTAATCCAACTTCATTTTAAGGCTTGAGATCACATCTAGGCGTAGAGATCATCATTTGATAGCCTAAGAGAGACTGCTCTGATTAGTACAAGTCTGTAGAGCATATTGTCCCTCCCGGTCCCCTTTATTAAGGTCTTATCAAAAATACAATCTTCTGCCGAAGCTGGACCCACCGTTAAACGCGACAAGGGGCGCGATAGAAAGTTTAGGCAAAATACAAACTATGGTCAAAGACCAGATCATATAGTATAAGCCGGCCCTGTCAAGGAAGAAACCTTTACGCAAAAATAGGTCATCATTGTCGGCACTAGAAAAATTCCATGCGATTTTTTCTAAGCTTCTTACAGACCTGTTATGGTCAAAACACGTTGGAGGGCACATATAGCTCAAACTAAAATATGAACTGCTTCCAACAAGCTAAGCATAAATTTTTGACAATTTGGACATTCATTTAAATAGGAATTTCAAATAAATTATATTTTTACGAGTGGATACATACAATTTGCAATTCAGTACGTTTTTTAATGTAATGTGTTGTTTCTGATATCAGTTCGGATATTTTACTTCGTATGATTGAAGTTTATGTGTACATTGAAATTAAAAATTATATCATTATTTGCAGACTCGTCCAGCGTTGCCCGTTCTAACTCTGAGAGTCTCTCGACTAAAATAAACAAAAATGAAATAGCCTAAAATATGCAATGATGAACTGTAATTTGGATCTGTGTTCTTTGCGCTAATTAAATTATTAAAACGACAATCACTATAACGAGGGCTCTCACTATAATGCCTATGACATGCTTCAGGCCCATAAATCGTTAATACAGCTTTCACTAATAGGGAGCATTGCGAGCTCCGCACAAAAAATCTTTTAAAATGATAGTCGGTATAACAGGAGTGTGATGTGGAATCATATATGTTTTCTAAAAGTTAAACATTTTCTTTAAATTTCAATTTAAACTCATCTTTAATTAATTATTTACTTTATCTTTTCATTTCCGTTTTCATCCTAATATCCGGCATTATGAAAAAAAATAAATAAAAAAAAGATATATTTAACATGTGATTTTTATCACTAACGGCTGGCTCTCAGCTCTCACACAGATAGAATTCGTTTATATGATTAATCATCATACCTGGATTATAAACAATGAAAAAAGAAAGAAGGAAAAAAGATAAATATTGACTTTGTATTCGGTCTGCGTTTTATTCTCAATCCGTTTAAGGTTCGTTAAAGATTAGTCTTTTGTCTGCTTAATTTTCGAGTACCGTATTGCTTCTTTTTTTAGATCATAAACTTTATCCAGTAAATGACATTGTTTTGACCGTGAAAAATTCTTTCTTCTAGGTCCCTTAATGTAAAGGTGTCCTGTGCTCTTTGCGACCCTTAAATCGTTGAAACGACAATCACTATAATGGAAGACGTACACTAATAGTTTACAATCTTTATATAACAGTGGCGGCACGTGACTGGCTATATTTTTGGGGCACTAATTGACTGCCGAAAACAAATTATTCTTTTCTAACCATTATTTTTTTAAAGAAATATTCTCCTTGTTTAATAGCAAAAGTTTTTGACAATAAATAAAATAAAGATATCTTCTAAAAAATAGTGGTAAGAAAAGAATAAATTTGTCAGCCATGCATTTAGTGCCCCAAATAAAACCAGTCACGAAGCTCCATTATTCGTATGAAATTTTGGGAATTTTAATGCTTAAAAAGTGCTTTTTTTACTTATACTATGGCCACTTTCGATTAAATTATTATACAGTTTCGAGAATAACGTTTTCAATTTGTTACATTTTTTTAAAAGTTTTATCATGTTTTAATTTAATACGTTTCTAACTCAATTTAGAAAAAAATTAAAACGAGACAAAAACTTTATAAAATTATCATTTTTAAATCCTAATGAAATTGAAAAAGGATCACCAACACAACAAAACCTTTAAAAAAAAGAGAGAAAGAAAGAAAGAAAGAAAAGAAAAAAAGGAAAAAGAAAAAGAAAGAAATTCGGAGCGTCCGTTCATGAGTTATGCGCGGACATGCATTAAAAAAATGCAAGCGAATTGTATAACCTCTTTTGATAAAAATCGGTTATTAATAATTACAACTAAACAATAATGGAAATGTGGTGTAATGTGGTGATGAAAAAAAGACCTCCGTTTAAGATAAATGGGAAACACGTGAACGTAAAAAGAGAAATATAAATAAAAATTGGGGTGGGGTGGGGGTGGGGATGCAGAACCACCCTGACGAAAAATTCTTGGTTCTTCCACCTCTTAGCGTTTAAATATTTTATTTCACTTACAAAGAATAAATTTTGTTGATTTATTTTACGTTTGTTTGTTTTGTTTTGTTTTGTTTTCAAAATAATCAAAGACAAAGAAAATTTAATTAATTACATTTCAAAACATAACGAGGGCTATGGCCTTACCCTGCCTCCTCTCTCTTGGCTGGCACATATGTTTGTACAACTAATAATATACTCTTTTTGAGCCAGAAAATGTCTTCTACCGCATAAAACGAAAATTTATCTTTTCCCTTCCCTAAATGACGATATAATTTAACACAAAATTGCTCAAAGCAACTCTTTACACACATCCGCTTTCGAAGCGGACGGATATTACATTGGAGTAAAAACCCAAGGAAAAACCTCTATACACACGCAAACACAGATGGAAAAACCTAAGGAAGTCATATTTTCGCCAGATTACTGCTATATTTATGATTGGCATTTAGTGACAGTTATTCGATTACAATTTCATTTCAGAAATACGTTTATCATACTTCGTTCCTATTTCCAATTATTGTCTGTTCTTTCCAACTCTCTTGGTAAGCACAAAGTACGGTATGGTCACCGCCACCAGAACAAAATCCAGCTAAGGACAACATTTTTAAGTGCTTTTAGTCCGCGGCCAAATACCACATAGTTTCAAAATGGAGATTATAAACATGAAATGTCAAAACATTAAGTGCAAAACTATTTTTAAACATATCAACATAAAAAGTAATACATAATTGTAAAAAATATAATATATTAGAAATCCACAAAATTAAGCTTCTACTGGCTTTCTTCAAAATGGAGATTTAAAACAGTTTATTCTATTTTTTGCAGACTAGCCACCCTCCCCCACCCCCCAATTTAAGATAATTTTTAAGCACAGGAACATAAAAATAAAAACATAATAAAAACAAGTGTGATCGAAGATCGCTCAAAGGATTTCGTTTAATATTCCTTTCAAAACACTTTATCCTTTCTTTAATAAATCCAAATAAATTTCATTTAGCAACCAAAAAAAAAAAAAAACAAAAAAAACTCATGTTTTTTTTTTGTTTTTTATAAAGTAAAAATTCACCGGTCTATTTTTTCGTTTTTCCGAGTAGGGTAGACCGGGGCACATTTACGCGGATTTTTTTCAATGAATTTTCTAATTTTTATGTTTTAACTTAGGAAATTTTAGACATCGGGGTTTTATAAAGCAGTTAATAAAGTCAAAATTTGTGTATTCAGTTGCTGCCCTATTTGTGTTTTTAACCGTAAAAAAAAAAAAAATGTTTTTTAGGTTCAAGTCACTTGCGTAAAACAACGTGCCCCGGGAGCGGGGCACGTTTACGCATATTCTAAATGATACCAAAGAGTAAGTGAAATAAATATTTAATCAAATTGAGATGTTTTATTTATAACTTAATAATGTCTTACCATCTGTAAAATAAAGAAAATTTATTACAGGCTGAATAGTCTATAAAATTAAAGCTGAACAGGTATGAAGACAGAACTATATGATTGTAAGCTGTAAAAGACGAATCTTTTACTCAATTAAACATTAAATGATGATTTGCAAAACTAAATAGCCTGAAAATACTAAAAAGGTTTGAGACAGTACGGAGCAAAAAAGCTTCAGGGGACGTTTACACAGTAAGAACGTGCGTAAAGGTGCCCCGATGTCAATGCGTAAACGTGCCCCGTAGCCATGTTTAGATTTATTTTTAACGTGCAACGAAAATTAATAACATTTCTGTTCATACAAATACAGTTCTCAAAAAAGGATAAAATTCTGCTAATGTTCATATATTTGTTTATCCTCTACAAAGTATTATTAGTTCACAATAAGTTCCAATAAGTTCAACACAAAATTTACTCACCTTGACAGAAAACATGTTATCCTTTCTGCATGCTAGACCAAAGCTCGACTGACGCTCAAAATCTTGTGAGAATACCCGCTAGGGAGCAGCATGAATCTGTCATGACCGATGACGCGCCAGTTATAACTCGTTTCGGAAAAAGTGCACTGCGTAAACGTGCCCCGGTACACCCTATCCAAACCAGGGACAAGAATTCTATTTATTTAGTCCTCACTCTAATCCGAAGTCGAGTTTTCGTTCATAACTTTAACTAGGGCATCCAATCCGAGTTTGCCGACATAGAGAATATATGTGAAAACCATTTACTTTTTTTTATTATTAAAAACTCAGATTTTTTACATTTAATAATTTTTTTTTTTAGATTGCCTCCTAACACCACCAAAGAACAATTTTACATGAAATATGTCAATTATATATTCAAATAAATTTTTTAAATTTTTTAAAAGCGGTAATTTCGTATTGGCCTCGTGCCAGAAATTAATAGCCGAAGAAATCACTAAAAATTTCGTTATTTACTGCAGTTTTTTTTTTTTTTAATTCTGATAATTTCAGCGCTTTTAAACGCTTATTTCAATTCTGAACTTTTTATATTGTTTAAACTACAAACGTATTAATATTTTATAATCGTCTGGAAGCGGTAGAGATTTTAAAAAAATGATGCTTGAAAATTAATTTAAACTAATTGTTTAACCCGTTCTACGCATGGGAGTTCATGAATTTATTTCTAAAATGTGAATAAAATAAATTTAATTCGCCTGTTAAAGTGTTGAGTTGTTCAATAACTATACGATTTAGAAAAATATTTTTCTACTACTGTGCATTATTTTTAATGAAACTTAATTTATCATGTTGCTATGGCAGCAGGCGTTAAAACAATATCTTTGGAATTAGGAAATAAATAGAATAAAAAGTTTTGTGGATGGTTGTGATAAAATGTTTTTCTTTATTGTTAAAAAAGGGTAATAATTAAGCGCAATTAAATAATCTCTAATTATTTGCATGCGAGGTAAAATAATTGTCGTTATACCCACTACAGATCCATAGTATTGCAGCGTGGCGTACGTAATATGTATATCTCACATTGCAGTAAACATTTAGAACTAATTAGAACTCGCGCGATTACGGGTTGAACATAAAACAAGTTGGAAATTGCGCGTCAAACGAGACAAATTATGTGCGTTCGTACTATAGCTAGTTATATAAATATTCAGATCTTGATGATTTTTAATTCTGTGAAATGAATAATATCGTCTGCAAATTAATTTCTGTAGTAAAATAAGTATCTCGGTCGCTTGACGATTAAACCTCGGAAGCTCCTCTAACAAAAAAGCACAGATTTTTTTTTAAATTTCAATTTATTAATAAATGTTTAAATTAATATTTTCTAAAGTTTTGATTCGATTTTTATAAAATTTAAATGTCTCGACAAAATTCTGCAAAAATAATATATCTTAAATTTCAAACAATTCGGTTGAGTAGTTTTTGCGTTGTTATATGCGGACGGACGGACAGGCAGACGGACAGACGGACAGACGGACGGACGGACCAGACGACGATAATAGGTGCTACGTCTTTATATAATTACGAACGCACCTAAAAAAGGCAAAAATTCGTCAAAAACATTTTTAAAAAAAATCTATTTAAAATTTTCGAATGTTTTGCCCCAATCGTTCATGGGCCTTCTACCAGCAACTCATGTGCCAAATTTCGTAACCCTGCGCCCCGTGGTTTCCGAGTTTTTGAGGTTACATAGATACGCGCACGGCTTTTAATAGGGTAGATGCTATAATAAATGAGTAAATTGCGATACCTTTTTCAAACAAATTGCATTTGAAAGTAGATTCCCCCCCCCCCCCCCTATATAACGATGTAAAAATTGAAAATGTGTGATGCTTAGAAATTAAAAAAATCGCAGTAGCAAAAAATCGCAAAACCAAAATTTCATCATCAAATGTTGCCATTCGCAAAATGACGTCAGCGTTATGCACGGACACATTTGTCCTTTAAAATATAGATAGTTGTGAAGATACTTTAACGAAATCCTTACAATATCCTTACAATTCATACAAAAATGAGTCTCTTGCAAATTTTCTTACAAACTGTTGAAGTTATGAATGAAAACCCGACTTCAGATTGGAGTGAGACGCTTTGTAATTTTGACTAAGTAAATAGATTTCTGAGCCTGTTTTCTTATATATAAAAAATGTTTGTTGTAGTGTGGTCTACCAACTTCTAAAGTTTGTCCCATATGTTTTTAAATTCATTAATATTCAAATATACGTGGGTAAGTCATTCAGTAAGTCATAAAAGATAATTAAATAATAACTTACAATGACATTCACTTCAAAACTATTTTTATTTCTCAACATATTCTCCACCAATATTTATGCACTTACATCACCGTTTTATCAGTGCTCCAACACCAGCTGCATAAAATTCTGTCTCAGCCACATTAGGACTTCAAGTTGAACCTTTTCATCATCTGTGAACATCATCTTGCAACTTCTTCAACATCCAACATACAGCTTCGACTTAGCTCCAAGCGATTTTCATCTGTTTAGTTCACTAAAAAAACATCTTGGAAGCAAGATGATTTTCACAGAGGATGAAAAGGTTCAACTTGAAGTCCTAATGTGGACACAGCAATCCTGAGACAGCAACCCAAAGAATTGTATGTAGCTGTTGTTGGGGCACTGATAAAACGGTGATATAAGTGCATAAATATCTCCTTGAATATGTCGAGAAATAAAAATAGTTTAGAAGTTAACATCATTGTAAATTATTATTTAATTATCGTTTGTGACTTACTTAATGATTTTCCCTCGTATAATTTTTCATCAGAAAAAATATGTTGAATTCTCTTTTGCAAAATCGGCACCCGCAAGTGCCAAAACCGGGTTTATGGAATATAACCACTTCTATAAACACAACCCGAACTGCAGTTTGGTCCAGGTTCGGTTGAAATTGGGTTACCCGATCCGATGCAGTCCTGTAATTTGCAGCAATCCATCTGATTGACTAGCACTGTTGTTAAATAATAATAGTTCTGAAGCAAACAAGCAAAGATTTTAAAATGTTAAATTGAATATAGAAATCTGGAAACCATTTGCCATATTTTCGAGATGCATTCAATACGTTATCTTCATTGAAACAGTTTCCTCTGCGGATGCTTTTCATCCGCTTTCATTTTTAACGTTTCACCTCCAAATTCCATGGATAACATAAAACGACATTGTAACGGAAATTTTTGGAAAATAATTCGTATTTTCAGATGAAATCAAGTTTTTAAGTAAAGTTTCAATTCTTGATACAAAAATATGAACATTCTGATGACATTAACACATTTGCGACCGCATGGTTTCGCCTTTTTAACAGTAAGCCCTGCATATAAACGTTATTCTTACATGTTGCATTATTTAACAAAAAAAAAATATTTTCTTGCATTCGATTTTATATTACAAATGGATATACATATACTGTACCGCTCTTTAAATTAAAGACTTGTTTACGCACAACATTAGTTTTTTTAGGGTTACGACATCATACAAGGTAAATTTACATCACGCAACAAGTAAGCAATTCTTTTAGAGATTTTTTCGTAAGTTCATTTCAGGACGGCCAAGGTTCGTATATGGACAAGTGAGCTTCCAGGCTAGTCTTTGTCGTAAAAACCTCTCTAAGAAGAAACAGAGAGTCTAACTATCTCTTGAACAGACCAAAGGCATATTACCTACTTTTGGGACCCTGGAGACTTATATATATGCACTGCAGAAGTTAAGTGGATTTTGTAGTGGCTTGAGAATGGTTTTCGAGTACCTAAGAGTTATCACCTCGTTCCTATCTCTATAGTGTCACTACTTGAGATTCCTTTGTGAGTTATAGTTCTTACTAGCTAACCCACCCGGCGTTGCCCGGGCCCGAGATAATTACAATCTCAGAGAAAGGAGTTAACCCCCTCCTCCCCATACCCCCAAATACAATCAATAATTTGTTCAAGAAAACCACCTTTACCTACATTAACGCGATCATTAAAAAAAGAATTACATTTTTCTGATAAGTAGAACATAACGAAGACGCTACACTAAAATAGCCGGCAGATGACACCCCATCCCGACCTCAATTTAAAATCTATATCTTAATTAGTTACCTAGATTTTTGTTCATTAGTAAAAAATTGGCAGTTATTTCCTTTCATTTTCGCAAACTACATAGAGATCGGCCACAGAAATAGATCTCTTTGTAGTTCAGTTTTTAATGAAAGCAGATCCCTGTCTGAGCCTTTCTCGGATTGTTTTTCACTGGCGCAGGCGGATATTTGGCAGTTTTTTGCATAAATTAAGAAAATTTCCCGACCGATTTTTTCAAAAATCCCATAGTCAGGTGCAGAATTTTTTTTTACACATGCTCAGAAATTTTCAAATTGATATCTCAATTAGTTTCCTTAAAATTCGCTAATTAGTAAAATAATTTCTAATTCGTTCATTTCCGCTTGCAAATCCAATGCGCCTGTTCGTTTCTTTAGCCATTTTGATTTAAAAGATGTCATTTTAGACGCGATGGATAATGAGAATCTAATTAATATCTTGGGTAATTATCAAAATATTAAAATTCTGAGACTCAGGTGCACATGGCCAGACCTTGGACTATCCATACCTAAATTTTCAGACTTCTAGGTGGGCTAGATTTCGCTAGCCATCGCAGACAAACACACACACACACACACAGAGACCGAAATTTTCTTTTATTAATATAGATAACGTCAAAGAAGACCATTAGCTGAAAATGAATGATCTCTTGAAAAGGTTTTAGTTTTATGTGTATTATCTGGAGATCTGCACTCTTAATAACTTGAAGGAGGGTAGAATATTTAGGAGCCATTATATGTCACTTATTAATATCTAATTAGTAATTAATAAAAATATTAAGCACAAACCAAATCATTACAATATACAGGGTGTTACAGTTAAACGTTTCAGAACTTCTAAGAGGGGTAGGGTACATCCTGACAACTCGAAATCATATAGCAATGTGGGGTCGGAAATGCTTTCATGAAGCGGTGTTGTACACAGAAGCACCATAAAGAAAAGAGACCGTAAGTGAGAAATCGTTTTAATAATACATGAAAAGAAGCAAAAGGTACATGGATTAAAGTAAGTGTTCGAAGTTGCTTCCACGGGCTACAATGCACGTGTCATATCTCCGACGCATGGGCATCCGAACATTCTGGAATACTCCAGGCGAATTTCGAATTTCTCCGGCAGCTACTACGATTCTTGCAACCAGCTCCTCAGCATTTTCAACAGGGGTGTCATAAACTAGCGATTTCATATGACCCCAGAAATAAAAATCAAGACATGATAGGTCGGGTGACCGAGCAGGCCAATGCACGGGACCACCACGTCCGATCCACTGTTGACCAAATGTGACATCCAGGTAGTTACGAACAGCTCCGCTATAATGGGCAGGGGCTCCATCGTGTTGGAACCACATTGTCTGTTGCGTCGATGCAGAAATCTGTTCATCTCTCAAAAGTTGTGGCAATAGTTGCTGCAGAAAGAGCAAGTAGTTATCTCCGGTTAGACGACACGGTAACAGGTAAGGTCTGATGAGGTGATCTCCCATAATACCGGCCCATACATTGACCGAAAATCGAATCTGTGCTGCACGACGTCGTATTGCATGCGGGTTCTCGACCGGCCAGATATGGTCGTTATGCGAGTTGAAAATTCCTTCCCTTATGAAGGATGCCTCATCGGAAAACAACACTTCAGCAGGAAAAGTGGGATTTGTTGCACATTTTCCAAGGTACCACTGTGCGAAAGCAATACGATGTGCATAATCCTCCGGTTGCTATGCCTGGACACGCTGCAAGTGAAATGGATGCATGTCTTGTTCTCGGAGAATCCCCCAGACGCTGCAAGGGGAAACCCCGACTACATTTGCTAGACTTCGTGTACTCGTTCTTGGATTCCTCTGTACATGCTGCAGCACATTCTGTTCGACGGCTGGAGTCCGTGCTGTTCTTACCCTGACACTGTCAGCTCTTTCAAATGAACCTGTCTCAGCTAACCTCTGGTGCAGTCTTGCAAATAAATTATGACTGGGAATACGCCTCGTCAGATATCGTTCCGCGTACAAACGATGTGCGGCTGGCCCACTACAATTTGCAGCCCCGTACACCAAATGCATATCGGGTAAATCTACGTTCGTGTAATCATCCATTCTACTAACTTGGCGTTCTTGTGCGAAATGAAGATTCCCTGCACGAAAGTTCGGAACTTTCGCACAACGCCATCTACCGCGTCAGGAAAGCATTTCTGACTGCCCATTGGTATATGATTTTGGTGAGTCAGGATGTACCCTACCCCTCGTAGAAGTTCTGAAACGTTTAACTGAAACACCCTGTATATAATAATGACACTCGATGTAATCAATGTATTTATATTAGAGATTGGCAATTTGATTCTGTTAGCTGAACTTAATCATACTGTATAATTATTTTTTTACACCAGTACACTGAACTGGTTCAAGTGAATTAGATAATTCCTTATTATAATTCTTTTTTTTGTGTGTGTGCGTGTGTTTTGGTTAAACTGCTGTTTTAAAACTATAATTGGTTTTAAAAATCATATACAGAAGTCATGAATTGAGTCGGAGAGGAGAGCAGGAAAACTATAAAGGTTGGAAAGACCATGCGATATGGTTTTTACCACCTGTGGGAATCAGGGGTACAGATTTTTAAAACAAGTACTCGTATTATACCTCTATATTCTGAAATTTGCCATCCTGCAAAATTTTTATCTATATTATGTCCCAAAAATTTTTTTAAAAAAAATCCACATTAAATTTTTTTTTTAATTAAGGATAAAAAAATAAAAAAATAAATAACAATAATATATTTACAATTCATGTTTCATGGCTCGGAGACATGAAAATCAATAAAAACTACACTTTCAATTTGTGCAGAGAAATGTATGTAATATTTAAAAAAATAATTTAATTGTATACTAATAGTGATTTAAGAGTGTCTACATTATTTGTAGAAATTTAGTTGTGCCGGACTGGGCCATTAACTGTGAAAAAATAAACGGTACGAGACCGCCCTAACTATTAGTTTTTATAACGCGCCGGAACTAGCTGGAGCCAAGCTTTCAGATTTCATATTGGACCGACCCGAGGCTGGGCTTGGAATTTTTTTTATCCCGTGCAGGGCACTAATTTGGACATAAAGCTTGATAAACAGAAAAACTATTTTAAAAGCAGGAAAAACAAAACTGTAAGACATTGTTATCACAAATCTTAAAACGCGATACTGGACAAACACATAAGAGAAAAAGGGGGAAAATAAACTTTAAATACGAGCACATTTCCTCTTTAAAGAATAGCTTAAAAAATGTGTCGAGTTTAGGCTACATTTTTATGAGCTACTGAGATTTTATCATTATCCAAAACTTCATCATTTAATACAACATTTTAATTTAAGAAGTATGTAATATAATTTGTATTAATTTGTTTATGATTTCTGAATTGGAAAAAATCATAAAAAAAGTATAATTTTAAATTTTAAAACTATTCCTCTTGAAATTTTTTACCCGTAGAATCTCTCTATATTAAAAAAAATTAACCACCGCAGCCGCCGTCGCTGTCAATGAAGGTTTTGTGCCTTGAAGTCTGTCTGGACTAATATCTAGAAAACTATTGCAAATAAAAATTTAAAAATTGGTGGTTTTATAAAGAAATGTTCGATAAACACGCTGATGTAGACAGTTTTTAAATCGAAGAATTATTTTAAGAGATATTTAATATTAAAGTTGGTCAAAATAATTTTCTTATAAAAGTTTTATAGAAACGAAAACTATGCACCGGAATTTAACCATAATTTGTAAGGATATAGTTGACAAGGTTGGGGCGTGCAGACTGCAATTATTTTTTCAATTTGACTCATTTTTTGAGGTTATATTTCAATTTTTTATTCAAAATTTTCATTATTTTGACGGAGATTTATTTCATATTTCATAAATTCCATTATTTGAATCGTTGCCAATTTGTAAAATAGCGCACGTAATACTATTCTCTTTCAATTAAGAAATGTTTTACACGTGACTATTAAAAACAGAAATAAAACTTTAAAATAATAATTAAATGATCACGTGTTAAAAGCAATAAATGTAGAAAATGACGGAATAAAAAATATACTTGCGCGTGAATATTAAAAAGATAAATAATTAAATTATTCCGCGTTTTCAAAGCATTAAGTAGAGTAAGATTAATTTATTTCGACAAAATATTTTATCTATTATTGCAAATTTTAAAACAGCGTAATTAAAAATATTTCCCTTCAATTAAAAGCTATATTTTTACGCTTAATAATTACGTTTAAATCAACGAAATAACTAATTGGTTAAAATATAATTAAAAATACAGATAAACGTTGAATTAAGGATCACTTGATGACATAACTCCCACGCGTAACGCAATCAATTGAATGCTACGCCACAGATATACACTTTTGGCTTTAAATCCTATATTTTGGCGACAGTTCTTTTCTTTTACAGAAAGCAGTAGTCGGGATAATGGAGTAATACCCAATTTTCTATAGCATCGTTATAAAATTTCCTGATGCAATGACATTGCTTACTTAACCATTTTGCACATGTAGATTTTCAAATGTTTAATTAACCTTATTTTATCAACAGTTGTTAGCTGTCTCGACAGCAGTTGATTCGGCTTTAATTTGAAAATGGTCAAGGGAAAATGAATGGAAACCCGATTATAGCAGATATTACAGAGAGCAGCCGATTACACAAGGCCGATTATAGCAGCCGATTACAGCAGGTCGTTTAATTATAATTCAATCTTCCGCAATCGTTTTAAGGTTGATCAAATCAGAGTGTTTTTACAGTTTGTGGTGTCAGAACGGGGGTTGGCGAGCGTAGCTCGTAGGGAGCAGAGCCCCCTAGTTATTTAAATAAAGATAAACACATACATAACGAAATTGATTTTTTACAAAAATTTCGCACATAATTTGTCGTTTAATGTTTAAAGTTATATGAGATGTTAACCTTTTATGACCCAAATTATGAATGAAATTAATTAATTTCAACTTCCAAATCATTTTCTGAATTTTTGAAAATACTCTACAAAATCTCGGGAATTATTAATTAAATTTGGAAAAAAATTCATCTATTAAAATTAAACGACAATATCAGCAGTTACGGTGCTTTGTAGAATATTTAAAATTCGACCCAAATCAATTCTTTAAAGCATTCTTTTAATATTTTATAGAAATAGAAAACGGTACAAATATAATGGCCTCGCATATAAATATAAAAAAAATTCAAAATTAAAATTTTCTAGTTGACGTCCTTCAACATAAAAAAAGCTGAATAGTAACAATTGGAATATATATATATATATATATATATAAGTGTATTTTTACTTTGTTCTGCTAATAAGTCATTAAAAAAATAATAAACCATTTATATCTCACTCAAAATTGTATTACTGGAAATTTATTTGTTAAATGAATTTTATAAGAACATTTTTTGTGATAATTTAAAGTACGTACTGTGTCGTGTTTCCAAGTTCAAATCCGGGAAAAAGGCAGTCGTGCTCGTGATAAATAGGGATAGCGATGTTATTGGTTTCCCTTTTAGTTCGCATCAGGCGGCCGGGTGGTATCATCAACAACAAGAAATGTCAGTCCATATTTTTGTCGAAGAACCTTTTATTTCCAGTTTAAGACATCTCTTCAGGGAAAATGCTCATTAGCCAACGCTAAACGAAAAAAAATACAACGTTCCATTATTTACTAGAATCCGTCCCGATTCTTTTAGCAAACACCAGCGTCGAAAAAATCCTCTCCGAATCAGGATGATCGTGTTTTTAAACTAGCTTGCGTAATAATACAGAATACGTCACGTGACCCACTTCTATCGAATCAAAAGGTCTCTTTTGGAACTTTATCAATATTTCCGGTGGATTTATTTTGTTGTAAAATGCAAAAACTTTCTACGCCCATCCAGAATATTCCATAATTTCGTACCAGATGCCTGTCATATCAACAAACCAGCTTATCTGTTTTTGAGGCTGTAGCTAAACTTCGAATTTAATACGTAATAAAAATAATAAGAAGAAAAGAAAATGAATCTTTATAAAAGGGGGAAAAAAAAGAAAGAATTAAAGTTTTTCGGAAATATTTTAATAGACATTTGATATTTAATAATAGGATAACTTTATGAAATAAGGTTTTTTGAGCGGAATATTTTAAGAGATACGATATTTTAGCATTTAAATAAAGAAGTTATAGCAATTTGACCACACGGGAATAATACTAATGAATTTTAATAATGGATTAAAATAAAGATGTTCTATTTAAAGAATAAATTAAAAAAGCTATCGCCATTTTTAGAATAACTACATTCGAATAAATATTATTAAGTGGATTAGGAATAATTGGCTTTACATATGGATAGTAAAAGGCTATTTTAAGAATGAGAATTATTTTAATAAGCTGGGTTATATACCGAATATTATTGAATGGACAAATTTTATAGAATAATTGCGGAAAAAATTTAAATTTTGTAATATTATCCCCCCTCCCTAAAGATTTTGGATGAAGTTAATAGTTAAGTAACTATAAATTCAGACAATATAAATTTAATACTTTAGAAATTTGAATTTTGGCTAGTATAAATTTAGAGACTGCCAGCAAGGAGATGGGGAATTTCTGAAGAACTGGAAGACAAAAACAAAAACAAAAATAAAATAGTAGTAATCAATTAAAATTAATAGATAAATAAAAATAAAGCTACGAGCATTTCCCCTGTAAAATAATACAAGAAATGGTTACAATCTCACTTACCATTTGTAAGTGCACAAGAAAAATACAATAACAATAAATAATAAATATTAATAAACAAGAAAAACAGGATAATAATAGTAACAGAATTTTGCTTTTACCAAGTTCACAAGCTTTAGAATAAGTAGTCACTAGCAAATTGTTAAAACAAAGTTTTTTTTAAAAAAATTCGACTTAATTCAAATTTGAGTTCATTAGATCCAACTGTTTTATTTCAGTCTCTTTCTTGGATCGTGATAAGTCCTCATTTTGTTTTTTTAAAAAAAAATGGTTACTGCAGTCCCTTTCTTAAAAATACAGTTTTTATGTAAAGGCTGAAAATAAAGACATTACTCCATCAAAATTTTAAAACTGTAGTCATTCTTACCAATACTTTATAATGACCTTATAATGCTAGCACTTGTCACAACATCTTCTCTTAAGTATCACATTAATTTTCTCACATAATAAACAAGTCAAATTATCTCTTGGTCGTTTATTGCACTTGGAATATGTTATCTTTGTTATATTCCTGTGGGATTTGTTATATTTCTGTTGGGATCCCACCATCTTTAACTAATATTTGTCAAACATTTTTTCACTAATAAATAATATAACTCTTCAATAATATAAATAAATGCTATAATAAAATTCAATTCATAAACATAACAATAATAACTTTCAATATAACTAATACTTCTCAACATATGTAGTAATTCATAATATAATTCAATAGTAGAAATAATAATATAATAACATCAGTATAATTTAAGAAAATATCACAGTTTGTTTATTTATTGTTAGGAAAAATATTGGTTGAGGATAAAATAATTACATAGCAAATAAATAAATTTCTTATTTTTTAATTATATAAGAAAGTATTTTTGCCAGTCGAAAGTATACAAAAAAAATATATATTAATTTCAAAATCCAAATAAATTTAAATCTAAATATTTAGAAATTGAACTCTCAACCATTAGTTCCTTACAATAATTTTTTCCTCTGATACCCTTTTACAAAATTATACTGTTAAGTTATAAGTATTCATATCCTAAATGCAGAGAGTTGTTTTTTTTTTTTTTTTTTTTTTTTGGCAAACTTAGAATAAATAAAGACAATAAATAACAAATAAAAGATGTTAATTTTAGCTGAGAAATGGAATACAAAGGCAATTAGTTTAGATACTTAATTTTCTATTGTCACACCAAAACAATCACTGTAAAATCACATTATCACTATCCAATCATTTATATAATTATAGAAATACTTATAAACGGTTACTATTTGATTATCTATTGAAGTAAATAACATAATATTAAATTTTTGAAACAATTGGTTTAAGAAAAAGTAAATAAAGTAAAAATAGTTTATTTTGATATAGAATTAAAACATTTAATTTCATTTTTCAACATCAATTTGACAATTCCTAAAATCAAAATACACATCTTATGCCTGCATAAGGTGTCTACTCAACCTCAAAAACTCTCAAAAACAAGTAAATATTTTAGTTGATCAGGCTAAAATATAACCACAATGTTGAAATAAAAGCTGTGACATTTATTTTAAAATTTTAAAATATTAAATTTTCAAAAATGGGTAATATCTCTGTTGTACACCAAAGACATACCTGATAATGTTGAAACTAGAGTAATAAGAGATATTTAAAGAATTAGAATTTATTCTATTGTTTTTACTTTAGTTTGATTTTGTGATGGTGATTGTGATGTCTGTGGTGATTTTGATTGTTGTTTGGGTTGCTCATGAAATAGTCTGAAGATATCTGGTGAAAAATAGGGTCGTAATTTAGACGCATGTACAATAACTGAATTTAATTTAGTCTCATAATTAAATTTGTCTATTTCATAGGTCACATCAGAAAGTTTATTTATTATTTTGTATGGTCCAGAGAAAGTAGGTTCTAATTTTCTAGTGTTAGGATATTTAAATTCTTCACAAATTACATAATCTTGTATTTCTAGTGGAGATTCAACAAATTTTCTATCATAGAGTCTTTTACTTTTAAGGTGGAATTCACAAGTTCGCGCTTTTGCAATTTTGAGTGCTTTATTAACAGGAGGGTAATAATTTTGTTTTAAAGGAGATTCATAAGGTAATTGACCATAAAATAAATAGGCAGGTGGGAATTTGGTTATAGAATGTGGTGTGTTATTGTATTCTTCGATGACTTGGTCTAATAATCTAGTCCAAGGTATTTTAGAAGAAATGGAATTAACTTTACATTTAAGTCTAGTAGCTATAGTTTGGTTCACTCGTTCTACCTTCCCATTGGTTTGGGGGTGATGTGATGATGTAAAACGTTGTTGAACATGATATTTTCTGAGGAATTTTTTGAATCTTGGAGACCTAAAAGATTTATGTCTATCGCTAAGTATTGTTTTAGGCGCTTGAATATTGAAAATTTGTTTTAAACAGTTAGTATATGTTTCGGTAGTAACACTTTTGGATGGAAAAGCCCAAACAAACCTAGTTGCATGATCTATTATTATGTGTAAGAATTTTTTTGTTGAATTGTAATAATTAAATCCACCCACAGTATCAATAGAAAGACATTCAATAGGTTGATCTGTGGCTGGCATAGCTTGTAACAAGCCAAATCTTTTTTGTTTTGGTTTTTTATTTCTCTGGCATGTATCACAATGTTTAACAAATTGTGTAATATCTATTGTCATGTTGGGCCAATAATAGTTTGGAGATATTAAGTTAAGCATTTTTTGTATTCCTAAGTGTCCAAAATTATCATGAACAATATGTAATAATTTTCTCCTGAGTGACATTGGTACTACTATTTTTTTGAATCCTTTTCTCTGAATAATTATAATCCCATTCTCTTTTTTTTCTTTTCTGTCACAAACATTATCTTTATCTTGCATCGCTATAATTTCTTTTTTGTCCAATAATAAACTTACATGTTGATTAAGATAAGCAACAGAATTTCGTGACAACATGTCCGCTTCGACATTTGTAGAACCTTTTTGATACTTGATCTCATAATCGAACATGCTAAGTTTTAAAGACCATCGAAAAAGTCTACCTCTTAGATTTTTAACATTCTTTAACCATACCAGAGATGCATGGTCGGTATGGATTGTGAATTTAGTACCATGAAAATAGTGATAAAACTTATCAAGAGTATCTATGATAGCAAGGCATTCCAATTCAGTTATAAAGTAATTTTGTTCATAACTCTTCAAAATTCTAGAATGGTAAGCAATAGGATGCAAAAAATTATCTTTCCCTGGTTGTTTTAGAACTGCACCAACTGCTACCTGAGAGGCATCTACAAACATGTGGAGGGGTAATTTTGGGTCATAAATTTTTAGAATTGGTTTTGCAATTAGAGTATTTTTTAATTTCTCAAAAGAGTTTTGACATTCTGAGTTCCATTCCCATATTGTGTTTTTCCTAAGTAATTTATTGAGGGGGTATCTAATTTCAGCATATTTATCTATGAATTTGTGATAAACATTAATGGAACCTAAAAATCGTTGTAGTTCTTTAACATTAGAGGGAGGTTTCAATTTTTTAATTGTCTCAATATTGGTATTAGCTGGAGTTAAAGTCCCATTGGTGATCTCATAGCCTAAGAAATTAATTTTATTTTGATTTAGTTTACATTTAGAAAGTTTAAGTTTAAGGTTTTCTAGTTTACAGATTTCAAAGATTTTTGCTAAGTGATTTAAATGTTCTTCTAGAGAGGAGGAGAAAATTATGATATCGTCGAAATAATGGCAAGCAAAATCAATTTTATACTTATTGAGGATTCTTCTAATGGTTCTATTAAATATCGGGGGTCCTGTCTTTATACCAAAGGGGAGCACCAGCCATTCGAAGAGGCCAAAATTGGTGGCAAAAGCTAATTTTTCTGTATCGGATGGATGTATTGGTATGTGCCAGTAGCCAGAGGCTAAGTCCAAAGTGGAAAAATACTGGGCACTACTCAATTTATCTAAAATTTCATCGATAAGAGGTAAAGGTTCTGCATCGTTTTTAACTATTGCATTTAATTTCCTATAATCTATACATAGTCGGGTCTTTTTACCTTCCTCTCTTTTCATAGCCAAGGTGACGGGGGCAGAATAAGGACTATTGCTTTCTTTTATGAGACCAGCCGCTAACAAAGATTGAATTTGATTTTTTATTTCTTTTTCCTCTAAGGGGGAAGTTCTGTAGGGCCTCAAAGATATAGGTAGGTCAGATTTTAGTAAAACGCGTTGTGGTTCAATATTTATCTTACCCACATCATATTTATGTTTTGCAAAAATATCCCTATAATTTTGAACTATTTCCCTTAAATCCCCATTTTCAATTAAATTTATTTCCCCAATTAAATCTGAATTATAATCATTAATATCGCGAAAATTTTGAGGAGTCATTGAACTTCTGTAATCAGGCTGCACGTTACAATCATTGTAATTAGCTGCAAAAAAGTCCTGAGTATTCACAAAATTTTCATTAGTATATGGTGATACTTTGTCATCATTATATCCATTTAAACTCTCATTACTATCACCATTTGTTAATAACTCATCTTTACATGAAATAGTATCTTCATTATAAGTTGTTATCAAGTTACCATCATTAAATAAATTCAAATTGTCACAATCAGAAGTTATCAAGTTATCCTTACCTTGTTGTAGTTTTTTTACAGTTACAGTATTAAAATGAAGTGATCTCTCATCATGTATGGATATACTCCTATTTATAATCTTCCTTCCCTGTTTTACTGTACAATTCTTACAATTTATATTTAAATTAAATTTTGAACATTCTTTTAACCCCAAGATGCAGTAATCCAAATCTGTATCACATACTAAAAAGTTAACATATTTTTGGATTTTACCCACTTTAAGAAGAATACTACACTTTTGATTAATTTGTAAAAATCCCTTTGCCTGACCAATAGTAACTGGAGGAACAATTTCAATTTTAGCATTCAATTTTTTAACAAACTTTAATGGTAAAATTGCGATAGTTGAACCGGTTTCGACGACACATGGTAAATTATAATTATTCGTATATCCATACACAATTAATTGTCAAATATTAGGAGTACCAATTGGAAGAGTATCAGAGGGTGTTGAGTTGTTATTAAAAATACACTCTTTTTCCCAGTGAAAAGCATTCATTACACCCTTGTTTACACAAATTCTACATGGCCTAGATGGGTACTGGTTCTGAAAATAATTGTTTTGTACTCCGTTTTGGAAATTTCTAGGTCTTTGAAAATTATAGTTTGGTCGAGGAACCCAGTTTCGAGGAGAATTAAATTTATTATTGGGCCGATTTGACTGAATCCAATGCCTAGGAGTATTAACTTGTTGAAAATTTGGTCTATTAGGCTGCACACTATATCGAGGAATGTCAAAATTAGTTGCATTAGGTTTACTTGGTAACGATGGACTTGTAACAGCAGGGGTGGAAACTTCCACAAATTGCTTAACAATTCTATACCACTCTGTTGTACTCTCAGGAGGGTTAACAATTAGATAATTTTGATATTCTGGTTTTAAACCATCGGTTAATCCTTGTAGTAATATAGTTTCACATAAATGCAATTTCCTACCAATTTCAATTTTCTTTCTAAAATAAGTTTCTAAGTTACTTAAACTATCCAATTTCAAAGCAGAAAATTCAGAAAATTTCGGGATATTTACCCTAATAAAATTCTCAGTTAAGATATCAGCTATCTGTTCGTATTTAGTGCAATTAAGGCAATCATTAATGTAAATCTTAAGAGCTTCTCCCTTTAAATTTTGAGAAATATTTTTAAACTTCCAATCATCATCCTTCTTTTCTTTTTCACAAGCATCATCAAAGTATTTTAACCACGCCTGTATCTCAACTCAACTCCTAAATCTGGATCAAATGCTATAAATTTTGGTTCTGCCATAATATTTAATCTAACAAAAGAGTTAACTCGATCTTCTTTTAAATATCCGGATCTTAAAAACATTAAATTTTAAACTTATAACACTATATACCATACAAATAACGAAATAGTAAATAAATATGTAATTTACGATCTCAGTAACATTTTAAAAATAATAGATTTTTTTTTTTTTTAAGAATATCTGTTCTTAAAACATGAAAATATAAATTATACCGCTGTCTATAATATTACAATGACGTATCACACGAAATCATCAAATAAATTAATTAACCTTAACAACACTTAAATATTTGCAACAGAAATAAATTTTAAAAACAAAATTTTAATCAGTATAACATAGTATATAAAACCTTTAAATTTCAAGGTAGACTATTAAATAAATAAAACATTTTAAATATAACATAAACTAATAAATATCAACATATAAAGATACCAATAAATAAAAATACCAACTTACAGTTACTCTTGAGCATATTTCACAGGAAAGTCTCACACATCTAAAAATCTTTAATTTTCTTGATAACACAAAAGTTCTGCTTTTTCGCAATCCTTTAAAACCAACACCATGAAGACGCTTATGAAGATGAATAGTATATTCTCTAGCAACAACTTCACTTAGGCCAACTTTTCCTCTTCTTTTCTCTTTTAGGCTTGACCATTTTTAATTTATTATAAAACTACAAAATAACAAAACACCAGACGTAAACGTGCTGTAATGGCGTAGACGTCCTCGTAACATATTCTTCTAATCGGCAAATTTCACGTTTAACTACACAAACTTTCTGTTGATCAACAGCATCCTGTCTGACTTATTATATTAATGTCGTGTTTCCAAGTTCAAATCCGGGAAAAAGGCAGTCGTGCTCGTGATAAATAGGGTTAGCGATGTTATTGGTTTCCCTTTTAGTTCGCATCAGGCGGCCGGGTGGTATCATCAACAACAAGAAATGTCAGTCCATATTTTTGTCGAAGAACCTTTTATTTCCAGTTTAAGACATCTCTTCAGGGAAAATGCTCATTAGCCAACGCTAAACGGAAAAAAAATACAACGTTCCATTATTTACTAGAATCCGTCCCGATTCTTTTAGCAAACACCAGCGTCGAAAAAATCCTCTCCGAATCAGGATGATCGTGTTTTTAAACTAGCTTGCGTAATAATACAGAATACGTCACGTGACCCACTTCTATCGAATCAAAAGGTCTCTTTTGGAACTTTATCAATATTTCCGGTGGATTTATTTTGTTGTAAAATGCAAAAACTTTCTACGCCCATCCAGAATATTCCATAATCTCGTACCAGATGCCTGTCATATCAACAAACCAGCTTATCTGTTTTTGAGGCTGTAGCTAAACTTCGAATTTAATACGTAATAAAAATAATAAGAAGAAAAGAAAATGAATCTTTATAAAAGGGAAAAAAAAAAAAGAAAGAATTAAAGTTTTTCGGAAATATTTTAATAGACATTTGATATTTAATAATAGGATAACTTTATGAAATAAGGTTTTTTGAGCGGAATATTTTAAGAGATACGATATTGTAGCATTTAAATAAAGAAGTTATAGCAATTTGACCACACGGGAATAATACTAATGAATTTTAATAATGGATTAAAATAAAGATGTTCTATTTAAAGAATAAATTAAAAAAGCTATCGCCATTTTTAGAATAACTACATTCGAATAAATATTATTAAGTGGATTAGGAATAATTGGCTTTACATATGGATAGTAAAAGGCTATTTTAAGAATGAGAATTATTTTAATAAGCTGGGTTATATACCGAATATTATCGAATGGACAAATTTTATAGAATAATTGCGGAAAAAAATAAAATTTTGTAATATATATATAAGTGTATTTTTACTTTGTTCTGCTAATAAGTCATTAAAAAAATAATAAACCATTTATATCTCACTCAAAATTGTATTACTGGAAATTTATTTGTTAAATGAATTTTATAAGAACCTTTTTTGTGATAATTTAAAGTACGTACTGTATGAGCAAAAAGGGTTAATAGCTCAAATATTGCAGATATGCTGTACATATCTGCAATATTTACAACATAATTTGCAAATTTGCATAATTTGCAAATTTTACATAATTTGCAAATATATAGTACATCTATTTTTTACATTTCTAAAACAAACTGTCTTTAATAAGAGAAATGAAAATCAATTTAATGTAATATCTTATAACTCAAATGCTTAATTTAATTGTAATTAATACAGAAAAAAATCGAAAATTACAGACTATAAAGCTTCTAATACATTTGCATTTTTATTTATTTTATTTTTTACATCGGGAAACAGGAAATTTTTACAGTAATAAAATCTTAAATTGATTTATATTGACTTAATGAATTTCTCACTTACGTTGATTTCTAATAACATCTTATTCTTTAAAATAATGTCTTCGAATTTCTTCACTTTTTTTTCTTTTCTTTTTTCATTTTCCACCTATTATTACCTTTATAATTTTTTGTAGACAACTCATCTTAGAATCGCCTGTCAGCTCCTGGTATTTTAAAGCTTTTTGGATCAGTTCATGTGCTTCCTCAGGATTCTCGGAGTCGAAGTTTTGCCATTCTTCAGTCTTTCTGATTTCTGTCATGTTTTCTGCAAGAAACTGTGAAACTATATCCATAAAGCGTTCTTCATTATACTGAAAACACAGTTCTGCCGAGTTACAGAAGTTACCAACGGACATAGTTCTCTTTATTTGCTCCAAGCAGTACGCTTTTAAATCGGTCACTTGATATTTGTCTGCTATTTGGTGTAAGGGAAATAATACTTTTGCAGAGTATTTGTTCAATCTTGATGCGTATAAATAACGCATGAATTCCCTAAATATGACAGCATCACAGTCATCTATCTCCACTACGCCAATAATGTTTTCGGACATTTGGTACTTGAACATGTTCATGAAAACAGGAGAACGGATTCCAAAAATGGCTTTATGTGCATTGTACTCTTTATCTTCTACTTTGATAATCACATCACAATAGTTTTCTCTCAGCATCATTTCTTCCATATCGCACGTTAATTTGTCAACATCTGAAAATAAAGAAGAAAGAAAAATCATGCACTAAGCATAGATTATGAAACACTTTCCAACACTAACAGAATACTTTAACAAACCATCGCTGTTTAGTAAGGTAAATAAGGTATCTAAGTAAACATTTCAGAAAAACACAAAACACATTTGAAAACCAGATCTCAGCAATTACCGTCCACAGCCGGAAAATGATCCAATTCTTTTTTGCAGCCCTGTATATAATTTATATATTTGTATATACTCTATAGTATGCTACAATTTAGTTTAATAATAAAACAATTAACACAGTTGGAAATTCATCTTCAGCAGTTTCTACCAATAGACGGAAACATAGCTGAATTATTTTGTACAGCCCTGTATATTACCTTAAGCCAACCTTATATTACCCTGTATGCCCCTTATATTACCCTGTATATTACCTTAAGCTCTGTATGTTACCTTAAGTTAACTTTATATTACCCTGTATACCCCTTATATTACCCCGTATATTACCTTAAACTAACCTTATATACGCTACTGCGCATGCGCGGTAGCGTATTACTGCTTATTTTACTGTTTATTTCTGTTAATTTTACGCGTAAGATCAGCATTTTTTTTTCAGAGTAAGGGTATAAGACAACAAACGATTATAGCTCGAGATGCAATACTTTTATGAAAAAATGTTATTCCAGATCAAGAACAGCCAGGAATCTTGAGTAGCCAAGCATGTCAATTTCATGCTGTTACCTACGCTGGCGAGAAAAATTAAAGGAACAACTATAAAAACTCATCGAACTGGAATAATTTTGCAGATAAGAACATGAAACTTGCACAAGATCTTTATTTTGTCATGCCTGTCATATAATCAAAATGCAGAACTGCCTATTTCTGCAAAAAATAAATTTACATAAAAACATAGGACTGTGTGATATAAGAGGAATAAGGAAATTGTACTGTTACAATATTTTAGAGAAACACAGAAAAAATCAATAAGGTAAGTGGTCACTCCTGAACGAAATGCAAGTTTTACAGCGATTTTCCATACTGTGTATTAGATTAACCAGAAGTGTTTGCGGCAACAATTTGTATTCAAGATGAATAGTACTCCGAAGCTCCTGGAGAATGCTAGTTGGGGGTTGCCGAGATGCAAATCGGCGTACTGGTGCGTCCCACACATGTTCTATTGGATTTATATCCGGAGAGTATACCGACCACTCCATTCGCTGGATTCCTTCGCCCTCAAGACAATCAGTCACTAGTGCAGCACGATGGGGTCGCGCATTATCATGCATTAAAAGGAAGTTATTACCGATTGCACCCCTGAACAACTTAACATGAGGATCAAGAACCTAAATAGAATCAAGAATCATTTCTGTATATTTCAGCATTCACAGTTGCACTGGTAAAAATGTTTAGGTCAGTGCGGCCGTTCGAAATTATGCCCGCCCATACCATGATTCCAGGACCTTCGTATCGATGCCTTTAACGGATGTTTTCAGCCTTATTGCGTGTGTTTTTCTCCCTCCATATGGCAACACGTCTGAAATCACTCTCCAAACAAAATCGGGATTCATCGGTACAGAGAACTCGGCTCCAGTCCGTGGTACTCCAATGACGATGATCTCTGCACCATTTTAACCGGGCGCATTTTGCTGCCGGAGTTAGTGGAATACAAATCATGGGTTTCCTTGTATACAGTCCTCTTTTATGCAGCCCATCACTCACAGTAAATATTTATAGTCCTGTTCCTGTTGCTGTAGCGAACTCCCTTGCAATCTGAACTGAAGTCAGTTGTCTGTTTCTTTCAGCAATCTTTGCCAAATAACGGTCCTGACAGTCTGTTTTGCCATGTTTCTGACCTTGACCTGGTTGTCTCGGTACATTACTAGTGTCTTTAAACCGTTTCCAGATTCTTGACATGATGCTTTTGACTATTTTTAAGTCTTTACAGACCCCTGTCAGTGTCTGTCCTGCTTCCATTCTTCCTGTCGCACGCCATTTCTCAAAATCGATCAAATGTCTTCTGGATGACATATTCCATCTATTGCAAGCGAAAGTTTTATACAACTACGCGAAAAATCCTTGAAATTAGATTTCAAATCACCACGGGTACTCCTTTTCGAACATGTAGAAAGAACGGGCTCAAAAATTTGCATATTTTTCTGTAGCAAAGGTTAATCCCATTGGACTACGGATAACGTGAACATTGTGTTACCAACCAATCACCATTCATCGAAGTTCTCGCAATAAAATTCACATAAAGTGCCTTTTTATGGTTGTTCCTTTAATTTTTCTCGCCAGTGTATAAAAATGAGTCTATCAATGAGGCAGAAATTGTCAGGTTGTTGAACGAGGAATATTTTTTCTTTTTCTGGGAACCGCTTTAATTGTCCGGCAGGTGGCTATACTTTTTAAACTGATTTCATGCAAGCGGATTTTCTTATATGTATACTTAATCAATCGTGAATAGAGCCATCAGCTGCCCCCCGACCGCATTGGATCGGGGCCATCGTGAAAACAACTTTCCTCTTTCAACGGGCCTGATTCAAGTCACAGCCCCCTGAATACTAGGCCGAATCGCTTACTTAACTTCGATAAATCACGTGATCAGGTGCAGGCGGGATGAACTGAAGCGAAAAAAAAACTCAAAGTGAAGGCGACGTTGAGACTGTTCTTCAGCGTTCCATTGTTGTTTATTGCTCTTATTGGTTTTTATAACTCTCAAGTATCGCATAAAATCGTTTTCACGCTATATTGAAAAGTCATTTTTATTTAAATAGTGTTGGGTTTTTTTTTTTAAGAAAGGCAATGCCGTTTAAATGTTCCGTACCTGGTTGTAATTCAAATTACAAGCCACCTTATGTTTCTTGTTTCCGATTTCCTAAAGATAATGAAAGAAAGAAATTGTGGCTGTCAAGAATTCACAGAGAGGATTTCAGCTTCACGGAAAATGCTAGAATTTGTATTAAGCACTTTGACAGCAGCATGATTTCATTGGAAGATGAATGGATTGACAAAAATGGGGTGAGACATATAATTCCACGGAAAAATCCAGTGCTAACTGCCGATGCATTTCCATGCATAATTAATGAAATGACACCCCATCTAAATATCCAGGTACCCAAAAAAAGAAAAACACGAGAAGAAAAAGAAGAAGAAAAAATTCAAGAGGTTATTGTTAAAAGTATTATTACGTACGAATCTGAAGAAACAAATTCAAAATTTCAAAACATTAATGAACTAAAAAAATATTTGGAAGAATGTTTTAAGAATGTAGCCAATTGGTCTTTCATACTCCTTAATGGCCAGTTAATTATTTTAAAATTATGTTCAACGGATGTACCTAGGATTAACATATCTCTAAAGGTAAGTTCCGATTTAAAATTTCAAATTTATTGCCTTGATGAAAAAATTGATATTCAGAAAGTAGGTTTAAATTTTAACAAAATAGAAAATAAGCATCAGGTTGACACGATTATTAAAATTTGTGATGAATATAAAATAAATGCTCCTGATGAAAATAAATTCTTAAAAGCAGTTAAATTGTTAAAAGAATGCCATCTAGATGAAGAAAAACAATCTATGTTAGATATTTTAATTGAGCAGTTACAACTTATTAACATACCTAAAGAAAGATACAGATTTTCTTCCCTCTTACTTGAATTGGCTTTTAAAATATTTTTAAATTCCCCAACTTGTTATAAGTCTATAAGGAAAACAAAATTGTTAATTTTGCCCCATCAAAGTAATTTAAGAAAATTGGCTTCAAAATTGAATGTTTGTAATTCATCATATAATGTAAAAAGTAATTATTTAGAAAAAAGATTAAATGTTCTCACACCAATTGAAAAATATGTTAATCTACTTTTAGATGAAGTGTTTATTTCCCCACGATTATCTTTTAAAGGTGGAAAGTTAACTGGCTTATCTATAACAAATTCTAGCAAATTAGCCAAAACAGCTCAGGTGTTTTCAATAACATCCTCATTTGGCTCATACAAAGATGTAATAGCAATTGTTCCAATTCATGAAAATTCTGGAAAATTTCTATATGAAATTGCAAAAAGAATTTTGATGGAGCTGCATGAGTTGGGCGTTAGTACATTAAGTATTATTGCAGACAATAACCAAGTGAACAAATCTTTATTTACATTTTTTGAACCACACCCTTTTGGTTACCAATCTGTTCACAACCCAGCATCTTCTAATATTCCATTATTTTTGCTTTATGATTCTGTTCATATTTTTAAAAACATACGTAACAACTGGATTAATCAAAAAAATTTAATTTTCCATTATCCTGACTTTGAAGATGAGAACACTGTTGTAATAGCTGATTTTAATCATTTAAGAGAGATGTACTCCAAAGAAAATCAGTCATTGTTAAAATATGGTTATAAATTGAGCCATAAAGCTTTATACCCTTCTAATATAGAGCGGTAAAAGGTCAGTTTGGTATGCAAAATCTTTAATTATGAAAACATCAATGCTCTTAAAGAAATTGGAGGGAATAAGACTAAAGGTACTTGTGACTTTTTATCTATTATTTTAAAATGGTGGAACATAGTAAACGTCAAATCACTGAATAAGGATAATAGATTTAAAAATGATGATTTTAAAGCAATTATATGTGTAGAACAAGACCAATTAAAATTTTTGAAACATGTTTTAAATTGGTTAAATAGATGGTCCATTTTATCCAGAGGAAGTGTATATAATGGCTTAAGTAACAGAACCTTTGATGCTTTCCAACAAACTTGCAATGGACTGTATGGTTTAGCAATGTTTGCTCTAAAGGATTTAAATATTAGTTATGTATTATTTGGCAAGTTTCAAACAGATCCCCTAGAAGAACGATTTAGTCTTTACAGACAGTTATCTGGAAGTAATTATTATATATCACTAGAGCAGTTGATTGAAAGTGAAAAAAAAATAAGAATTCAAAATTTGCTCTTTCATAATAAACAAAAATATTCATTTAAAAGTTTAGATAATAAATGCAATTCATCAATAAATTTAGACGAATTTGAAGATCTTGAAATAGATATATTAAAACCAGTTGACAAAAAAATTGTGCCAATCATACTTTTCATTGCAGGCTATGCTGCTTTTAAAACTTGTAAACACATCACTTGTAGTTATTGTACAGAAACTCTAATTAGTAATGATGATTTTGCATATGAATTTTCAGACGAGTGTAGATTAATAGATAATTTAGATAGAGGTTCTTTAAAAAGACCTACTGCTTTTACATTTAAAACTGCTTCTATGTGCATCATAATATTTGAAAAACTATTGGAAGAGTTTTATAATGCTTTCCTCACCCATGAAAATCAGCTGAATTTGTTATTAAAAATTAGTGAACCTTATGTTAAAAATGTAGTGAATGATATAGATGATTATTTATGTAAATATTGTACCCATGACAGCTTTATTTATTTAAAAAATGTAATGCAAGTTGTATATAAGATCCTACTAAACAATTACTCAAAACTAGTTACAGAAAATTTTAATAAAGAAAAAGAAGACAAGAGAAAAATTAAAAAACTGACAAATAAATAAATGTGGTATTTGTTTTTGTGCTATTCAACCTTAGAACATTTAAAATTCTTAATAATATCTGAATCATTTTTTATGTCATGTATTTTTCATAATTTAAATATTGAAATTTATCCTTTCATTTATTTTTAATTTGTGTAAATGCATTGAATCAATATGTTATTCTTGTCATAACTATGGAGCTTTACATAAAATCTTGGTCATTATGCTTAACAAAAATGTATAAAAAAAATTTTCCTTTTCTAACAACTGTGTAATATATGGAAAATAATTTTGATAATTTTTTATAAATATTTTTGAATGATGGAATTCAATGCATCTTGTCAAAAGAAATTTTAGTGGCATATTTTTTTGTGGTTGCAAAATAATTAAAGTATATGGTTCTGGAATTTTTTGTGTAAATCTTGGGAAACCTGGAAAGAAGAAAAAATGTCTTGATACCTCATGAAAAAATGTCTTTATACCTCAAATCAATGAATTTATTGATTGAGCTTTTTGAAAAATCTTGCAGTAAACTAAAATGATTAGAAAAACAGGAACTAACTCCTCGCCTGGTCCTATGGGACAAATAGAGGGCATGGGCAGGGCCTAGGGGGAGGTTCCCTAGGCGCTCAACCATGATATACTTTTATTAAGTGAAAAAAGAAAGTCCGCCTTCGACAGCCGCCATTTTGAATCAGCGATCAGGCCTAGTATTCAGAGGGCTGTGTTCAAGTCGTGGATGACGTCACAGAAGAGATCTGAGTAGCAGACAAGAAAGGTTGAAAACGCGTATGTGTGCATCAAAAACAGTGCAATAAAATCCAGTTTTGTAATATTTTCTTGGGTAATTTCTGGCTTATTTTAGATGCGTTTGAGTTATACATACAATAAATGAACAATAAAGGTTCAGCAAGACTTAATTTTATGATTGTTAATAAAAGGATTGTTATTACATAAACAGATTCATAAATAAAAATTTGGAATTTTTCTAAACAATTGAAACAAAAATTCAATTTAGATTTTATAATGTATGAATAATTTAAAATACATATTCTGTTACTAGGTATTACAACTAAGAAATCACTATTATTCAAACACTCTTATCTGACAAAACATGGTATTTTAATTGCTAATTATAATGTGCATTTTATAATTTTATGAATATTTCTTTTAAAGGATAAGAGAAAATGTCACCGTTTCCAAATTCCACACACATTTTTACTTCAATTATAAATTTAATATTTACTTAAAAGGGAAAATTCATTTAAACAGAAAAATCCTCATCCATCTAGTAGATATACAAATTCTCAAGTTGTTATTTCAATAAATTAATATTCAATATTTATAAAAAGAAAAGTATTCTATTCAAGAACATCAAGCAGAATATGTACTTTCAATTACGACAACTAATATTCTCTCAGAAAAAATAATCTCACTTAAATATACAATATTAAGTAAGTGGAAATATCAAACTTATTAATGAAACTTACATACAGGTTAATGTAGATAATTTTCTTTTGTTACAAGTGATTTTTCTATTGTCATTTTTTACTTTTGTATTTAGCACTATATTAGCAATTCCTGACAAACACAGTCTAAATAGATATGAAAGTTCATTTCCACATTTGAATTTAATTGTGAAATCCAGACCTAAAATTTCAGTCTTTTCAGCAGTGAGTTGTATAATAAGCTTTTTGGGCTCTGGAAATTTTAGGAAACTATTTTCATATTTCTGATTAATTAAAAAAAATCATCGTTAGTGAATGATTTACTATTAAAGGAGGAAATTCATTAAAAAACAAACATACTATAGTGTGCTCTATTTTCATATTAATTTTCATATAAGCAGCAATTTTCCCCCATCTTATTAAATAGGAGTAATTAGACAAGTTCCATTCTTCCACACTACTTTATTTTATCTTAAACTACTTGTATAAAAAACTATACTGCTTTTAGGCTTAGTTTAAAACCTGGATAATAACACATAAGCAATTAATTATCAACACATAAACAAAAATATAATAAGCTATTTTAAAAAACTTTTACTTTTCACTTAAAAACCCAAAAGGGAAAAAAAATCCTGCATCGACCTCAGATACATATAAATATTTATTTAAATTAAAATTATATTTTAATAATTGAAAGCACGAGTAGTTTTACAAATCCTTTACGAAAAGCGTTTGATTTTTTAAAAAAGATATGCACAAGAACTCAATATTATTAATTAATGTTTTAAATGTTCTCAATTTACGTAAATTATATTTAAAAGAGAAATTCTTAGTAAAATCAGGACAAAAAAGGCTTTCGTATTACTGTTTTATCTATTTGATGATTCTAAACTATATGTATTACTCTAGGTGAAAATAAAAGCATAATGAAGTCAGAAAAAAATAATGGTTAGTTATCGTCTGTTGACATTCTATGTTTATTTTTATGTGCGTATTCGCCATTGCGATTGTTTTAATAAAGTGATATTAAATGTTTAAAATAGTAGTAATAGTATTAATAGTATTATAATAGTAGAATATGCACGGTCATCCCAGCAAAAACAGATTTATTTCAACACAAAAGTATAAGCGATTACCTTTATTAAAGTATTAAGTACAATATAACTTTAACAACGTTCGAATTGTGGAATTGAAAAACGGTATAGATATATATTTTGCGTTTTAAATAATGAGATAAAAAAAGGGTACTTACTTAAATTCTTTATCCAAATAATTCAGATAATATACTTTAAAAAAATTCTCATTTTAGAAACCATTTTTATATAAATTTAATCTGAAATTATAAAGCAAAACATATGGCGAAAATTCAACTAGACGAGAAGAATCAGATCCTATCTGTGACGTCAGGTCACGTGTTTGAAAGCTCAAATCAGGCCCGTAGAAAGATGAAAGTTGTTTTCACGATGGCCCCGATTGGATGCGGATGCGACCTCGGTAGCCGTTGCATTGTATAGTCAAAGTGAAATGAACGTATCTCGATTACGGATGATTGCCACCGTAGTCGCACTAACATATGTAATTTAGATACCCTTCTATTTGCTTTGACTGTGCATTTATGCGGCCTCCGAAGTCGCATTCACCGCGGTTGCAACAGCTCATAGTTGGTTTTGCGATTGATTATGTAAGAACAATTACATATTTGTGTAAATCAACTATTCTGTGCACCAAAACCGTTTTAGTTTTTTTTTTAAATACATAAACAATTCCTTCAAAATTGATAGATTAATAAATGATGTTTTAGGTACGCTAACTAGTGAATATTTGCTGTTTATAAGTTCATTTTTAGGTGCGTTCGTAATTATATAAATACGTAGCACCTATTGTCGTCGCTTGGTCCGTCCGTCTGTCCGTCCGTCCGTCCGTCCGTCCGCATATAATAACGCAAAAACTACCCAACCGAATGGTTTGAGATTTAAGATATATTATCTTTGCAGAATTTTGTCGAGACATTTCAAATTGTATAAAAATCGAATCAAAACTTTAAGAGATATTAATAAAAATATTTATTAAGATATTTGAATTTTTTTTTAAAAATCGGTGCTTTTTTGTTAGAGGAGCTTCCGAAGTTTAATCGTCAAGCGACCGAGATGCTTATTTTATGACAGAAATTAATCTGCAGACGATAGAATTCATTTCACAGAATTAAAAATCATCAAGATCTGAATATTGATATAACTAGCTACAGTACGAACGCACCTCGTTTGTCACGTTTGACGTACAATTTCCAACTTGTTCTCTTTAGTAAGGTTTATATTTGTCTCATATGTTAGTGACCTCGGAAATTTTCGTTTTGTCAGCTATATTCGCATGAAAAAACAAAAATATTAACGGTTATTACGAATTTTTACACTGCTGAAGCTTAGATTGATGGTTTAACTAATTCCAGTATAAAACAACAAAAAAAAACTATAATTTAATAATTTAAAATAGATTTATTAAATTTTTTTATGAGGGACAGGAATAGGTGCACAAAATATAGTTGACTGACCAATTTGAAAATCACTTTAGTATAATGTCACTTTAAAAAAATATATCGCTTCCTCCCGTTCTCTATTTTTTTAAAATGTAAATGAAGGTAATTAAACACTCTTACTTGAAACTTGAAAGTGTATAAATCTACGAACTCTTGTCGTTTCTATTTTCTAATCCCACGTAACAGCTATAGAAGCATCTACACTATATAACCTAGAGATGATTTTCATAAATCCTTGAAAAGGGCATTCCTTATCTTTGACAGGAATGTGCAATCTCTTCCTCATTTTCTCTCATATTCCGCATTTTCGCAAAACCGTGCTATTTCCATGACAGATCTCCAATTCACACCATGTTAACACTTCTTTTATGATGCCGTACAACGCAACAATCATAATATTAGGTAAACTCTTAGATCATTGAGGCTATTTCGGACTGTATGTGGCAAAACTAACATGATGAGGTAATTTGAACAAATCAGTGATAGTCCATTATGTCAATTACTCCACTACTAATTCTGCCACAAATCACCGTATAAAAATGTGACTGGTACCAATCGATTAGTCATAACGTCAACTAATTAATGCTACAATAAACTTTGCTTAGCGGTCGTCTACATATAAAAATTGTAACAAACTTAAAAATTTTTAATGCTAACACCTGATTTTTGACAGCATATTCGAATTTTTCGGTAAATTTTACCTTCGTATACCAAACGGGACTTATTCTGTCAAGTAGTTTAAAAATTATGCAGATTTAAAGTATCAAACTCTTAATGTTATATTCACTTGTTATTGTTGCAACACAAATTGCAATACGGGTAGTTTTTGAAGCATAATTCAATAGCTACTTGGCGAAACGAGCTGTAATTTTAGATTTCGATATTTAAAACTTCTTGAATTCGATTTCAGTTAAAAAATTCATAAGTTACAATTAATATTTTTTTTTTTCGAATACTAATTTCAAATAACATATATTTTGACCCAATTACTTTCTTTAGATATGAGGAATAACTGAATGTTTAGTATTGAATGTTCTTAAAATTCTTCAGCTGCGAACTCTTGTCGTTTTAACTTTCTTTTGCGTAATAGCTAGTAGGATCTGCATTGTATAACCTGCAGATGATTTTCATAAATTCTTGAGTATACCATCCCTTATCAATCTCTTTGACAGTAATGTACATGTTCTTCCCCATTCCATCTACATTTTCTATACTTTTCAAAATCGTGCTGTTTGCTCAAGGAATCTCCAATTCCCATCTTGTTAACCCTTCTGTTATGATACCGTACAACGCAACAATCGTTATAGTAGGTATACTCTCACAAGGAAGATCCCCTTAAAGCGCATACACAGATATATTTTTTTAAAAAGCTGCTGAAACTACTTATGCATGTAAAAAAAGGAACAGTCAAATTTAACTGAGTTGAAAATCTCCGAAAAAATAAAATACTTTAGAGTATTTGGTGCAAAAAGAGGAGATTTGGCAAACAACACTTTTTCCTCGCCAAACGCGAATAATCGTTCGCATTTTGCTTTCAACACTTTGAATTCTCTGTGCATTTGCAGTAATATTAATTTAAGTGTTCTTTAAATCAGGTTAAATAAATTAGTCATCTGTTTTTTTATCTACTTATTACCGATTGAATGAAATTTTGCCATTGTTTTATCCTCCATTCCACGATTTTTTCTTACTTAAACGGCTTCACCGATTATATAAGTAATTTTTAAGTGTGTTTTAAAAGAAAAAGTCCGATGACGAACGCATTCGTTATACATTTCCATATCGAAGAAGTCGTTATTTTCATAGCAACAGTACTATTTCTCTTAATTTACAATGTTCAGAATCAGGTTTATTTTTGAACTTGAAACAATGTCAATCAATTTAAATTTTGTTTTAAATCGTAAAATACGATCGTTAAATTTCATTATATATACATATTAGATGTGTACACAAAACTGTAGTTATAAAATTTATTTATTAAGTAAGTTAAACTTACTTAAACAAGTTCAGCATATTTTCCTTAAAGAGCATTTGACATAAAGTGTATTTATTATTTTATTTTATTCCCAACCGGTTATAAATCGCCAAATAAATGAAAATTTCATAATTTTTTTACGGACGTTACATCGAGGTTCCGCAGCAATTTTTTTTATAAACGTATATACCCTCATAAGAAGAATATTCTGTAATTTTTTCAAAATTTTCTGAGTGTGAGCTTATGGAGACTTCCCTTGTCAGATTCATGTGGCTTGACATATATTTTAGACTGTATATGTTAAAACCAACATGCTGAGGAAATTGGAAGAAATCAGGTAAAGTCCATTCTGTCAATTACTCCCCTTCAAATTCTGCTTCAAATCGTCGTATAAAAATGTGATTGGTACCAACTGAGTAATAAACTACAAGAAGTCTACAAATTAATGCAATACTTACATTTTCTTTAAAAGTTCGTTTGCATATATTGAAAATATAACAAACTTTAAAATTTTCAACATAATTTTGGCATATTTGGCATAACACATATTTGAATTCTTCGGTAAATTTTATCTTCGGATACGAAACTGAAAGTCAAGTAGCGTAAATTATGCAGGTTTAAAGTTTGGGATGACAAGGGGTGACCGTCTCGGTTAACCCAGCTTTCTCTTTAGAGTATAAATGCAATCCCGGGGCGAAGACACAAACCCACCGTTTACTTTAACATACATGCAATGTGTTGAAGGTTAGACAGTTTTTAAAGTGTTTAAAGTGCACAATTATTTAACTAAACATGTCTAACCAAGTGTTTACGTACTTAACTGTATTAAGGATGCACATTAGTTTAACTTAACAAATTTGGCAAAGGTAAAAGATGATTGGGAAAGAATATACAATGTTTGTGAAGAAATATAGTGGTATAATAACACTAAGCAAGTTGACAAATATTACTTTACAGAGATTAATGAATATAACAAACTAATAATATAAACTAATAAATATGTACAAAATTTAAACTCTAACACTTTTGTTCAACATCTAACTGAATTGTTGGTTAGTGCGAAAACCTCGTCCGAACGCTCAAATGGTATTCAAATTACCTGATAAGACATATTGCGACTGAAAACCAATCAGATTAATCGTAAATGCCATTTGGGCTTTCCATGAGATTTTCGTGCTTAGCTGGTAGTTGAGGTAGTTTGAGGCATAATTCAAAAACAATTTGGTGGAATGAGCTGTAATTTTGATTTCAGATATTTGAAACTTCTTAAAATCAATTTCTACTAAAAAATTCATAATTCATATTTTGTTTTCGATTATTAATTTAAAATAATATATATTTTGACCGATTAGTTTCTTTAAATTTGAGATATAACTGAGTGCACTTACTTGTCATTTCACCAGTCTTCAAACTTTTGTCGTTTTTATTGTCTTCTTCTGCGTAGTAGCTAATACCATCTTCATGGAATAACCTGCAGACGATTTCCATAAATCCCTGGGCAGAGCATCCCTTCTCAACATCTTTCACAGGAATGTACATGCACATCTCTATTTCGTCTGCACCTTCATTACACCCGGTACAATTTCTCAAAATCGTACCATTAGCACGACGGACTTCCAACTCCCACCTTGTTAACCCTTCTTTTCTGATTCCGTAAAACACAACAATCATAATATTAAGAAAACTGTCAGGTCCCTGAGTCTGTGTGGCTAACCTGCATGTCATATCCGTAAAAGTATATTCTGGGCTGTATATGGCAAAACCAGGATTCTGAGGTAATTTGAAGTAATCGGGGATCGTCCATTCTATTGTCCTGGGGAATGCGCCAGATTCGTCTAGACTTCCAGTAATCATGCCAGAAAATTGAAGTGATAATCTGAAAAATAAATATGTCAATAAATAAAAAGAAGTATCTACCTTTAAAGCAAAAACATGTCCGCGAGTAAACGTTGACGTCATATTGATGGTTGCAATGACCTGAGTTGCCAAGTGTATTGAAGCGCATTTTCCTATTGCTGAATTTTTCTAAGATTTATTAATTTCTAATCATCGTACGATTTTAATTTTTACACAGTTGAATGTGGGAAAAAATGTACTTTCAAATACAATCTGACAACTGTATCTCAATTCCCTAATTTTTTACAGTTCTTAAAATAATTTTCAAACATGATTTTTTTTAATCCATAATTATCGCATGCAGCCCGCTTACCGAATATTAACCTATATAAATATTTCAGCCTTTGTTTTAGGCTAATATTCTGTGACAAAACTAAAACTTAAAAAAAATTAAAAACTAAATAAAACATAAATTTAACAGTTATGTCGAACTGCGCTCTTAACACTAAAATCTCCAGAATAAAAAAGGCTGCTATAAATAGTAAAATCTTTGGTGATTTCTTCGGCTATTAAACCCTGGCATGAAGCTAAAGTATCGTTTTTAATAACTTCTAAATTTTTATTTGAATATTTGGTATTGTTCATATAAAAATGCTTTTTGATCTTGTTAGTGGACAACTAAGAAAATATATTCAATTTAAAAAATCTATTAGAGTTTGCAAATTTAAAATTGTTTTTACCTATTAAACACCAAAAAGTAGTATGTTCTGTGACCCGGGATGTCCAGATTTAATCACCATGCCTAGTTGTTTTAATAATAATAATAATAATAATAATTAAATAATTAAAAAAAATCAGTAAAATTAAATTTCAGTACGGTCAATTTGGGTTATACTTGCACCCAAAACAGAAAAGTGTTTTAAATCCATTCGGGTTCTATTGTAACTGGTTCTACTACTGACGTGATTATTCAATACTCTACAGCAGGGTCACCAACCATTTGCAATCATGGAGCGCATTTGAATTTTATCATCATCGTAGCGGGCGTACCCTCATCTCATACACACGCACACAGGCCTATTTATTTAAATTGTTGTGAGTATTCCACATTACACAAGTACATGTAACGTGCGTAATTTTAAAAATAGCACATGAAAATTAAATGATAGCATTTCAAATAATAACTTGAAAGACCGTGCAAATATAGAATATTCTCAATTGTTTTTGAAAAGGGCTCGGAGTGAACCGAAACATGACAACAACCTAATAAAAGTTATTTTATTGTATACTATGTTGTTAATTTACACCTTTTAGCATTTAAAAGAAAGAAGTTAATATTTGAAATGGGAAGTGAAGTATACATCTTTATAAAAGCTTTCACAAAATAATCATACTTGATTCTCATAATGATTCTCAAAAAACGAATCCATTGATACTTATAGCACTTATGAAATGGTATACAATTTCTTTTCGTATTTTAATATCAATACAGCCCTTTATGTAATATTAATTAAACAAATGACATACCTAAAAGTTGTATTTCATTTGTATACATTTTGTAACTGGAAGTATGTTTCTGTTATCATCGGTTTCGTTAATAGGTATAAACTTCATTTTGAATAACCCAGTATATAATAATAATATAACTACATAGTGATACTTATATTTTATCTTGTTTTGTCATGTAATATTTTATCTTGTTTATAAAATATAAAACAAAACAACATACATATATAACATAATAATAATAATAATAATAATAATAATAACAATAATAATAATAATAATAATAATAATAATAATAATAATAATAACAATAATAATAAATAATAATAATAATAATAATAAATAATAATAAATAATAATAATAATAATAATAAAATATAATATGGCAATAAAATATCGGAATGACCGGATCATTGATTTTTTTTTTAGAAAATATCGATGTGCCATGTATATTGATTGTTAGCATTTGTGTGAATAGACCTAATTAGTGTTGCAAAGGCTAGAATAAACCCGGTTTAAACCTGGGAATAAACCGGGTTTTTGGGGAATAAACCAGGTATTTTGGGAATAAACCTGGGAATAAACCGGGTCTATTGGAAATAAACCTGGGAATAAACCCGTTCTTTGCAACTCTAGACCTAATTGAGAACCTTGAGAAGGTTTGAATCGGTTAAACACAGAATTATTTACAATGAGAGCTTCAATGAAAAATTGAATAATTTTTTCTTACCTTTCAAATCAAAGACTTTTTCATTAAATTATTTCTCGTTGTTTTATCTAAGAAATTCACACTGCCAGGCTTCTTTTTAAAATATGTATATCTTATAAATTCGAACTCACGAGCTTGATCAGACAGCACAAACCGGAAGTCAATAACACATTTATAAAATCTCTTAGAAACTAAACATGCTTGCTTGGATCTAAAAAAAAAAGAATCTATCTAAAGTTAAATATATTTTAACTTAAAAACACGATACCTTTTTAATATTACCTGACTTACGAACAACTTACATACCAGTGGCTGTCAGCTGGGGAGCAAAAATGGGAAGTGAAGTACACCTTTATAAAAACTATCACAAAATAATCATGTTTCCTTGAATCTCAAAAAAGAATCCATTTATACTTATAGTACTTATAAGACTCAGAGACCCGATAAAAAAAAAGGTTAATTTCGTATTTTAATACCTATAGAGCCCTTTGGAATATAAATTCCGTACTTATAAGATGTATTTGATGTGTATACATTTTGTAAATGGAAGCCTGTTTCTATCATCATCGATTTAAGAGTTAAAACTCATTTTAAACTCTTGTTTGAATTACCCTGTATGTATATAGTAATAATGTAAATACATACCGATAATTTCAATAATAATAACATTTTATCTTATGCATAAAGTATAAAATTAAAAAACATGTATATATAAATCATATATACAGGGCTTCACAAATGCGGTCGCCAATCAAGTTTTTTTTTTATTTGGGTGATCAAAATATTTAATCGGGTGTCTTTTATTATTATTATTATTATTATTATTATTATTATTGACCTAAGAAATAAGTACAAATGACATTTTTTCTTTTCTCTCTCTCTCCGCTTTTTTCAAAGATATATAATTTTGATAAGTATCATTAGAAAACTTAGTTTATAATATCTTTCTAAATTATGCGCATAATTCTAAACTAGGTAACTAATAATTTTAAACTACACTTGTTATATTTTCTCAACTAATTCATAAAAATACTTTTGTGCTTTTAAAGGTCAAGAGAGGTCGAGGGAGGGTATATATTTTTTACTGGCGACTAAAATTTTTTGCTGACTATCGGATTTGATCAAATTTGTAAAGCCCTGTATAGAAAATCGTAAAAAGTCAAAAGATATATATATATATATATATATATATATATATATGTGTGTGTGTGTGTGTGTGTGTAATACTAAATAATAATACTAAAATAAAATATCGAGAATAAAATATCGATACGACTGAATCTTTTTTTTTTTCTTTTTTTTTTCTCTTTTTTTTTAATATCGATGTGGTAGATACATTGGTTGTTGACATGTATGTGAATAGACCTAATTGAGAACTTTGAAAAGTTCTGAAGTCGACTAAACAGAGAATTATTTACATAGAGTGTTTCAAAGAAAAATAAAATAATTTTTTCTTACCTTTCAATTCAAAGACTTTTTAATTAATTATTTGTAGTTGTTTTAGCTTAAGAAAGTCACACTGCCACGTTTCTTGTTAAAATATGTGTCTTACTCACGATATTTTTCAGAGGTTAACAGCACAAACGGGAAATCAATAACACATTTATAAAATCTCTCGGATACTAAACATGCTTGCTTGGATCTCAAAAAAACAATCTATTCATCTAAAGTTAAATATATTTTAACTTAAAAACAGGATCTGTTACTTTTTAATATTACCCAACTTACGAACAATGTGCATCCCAGTGAGTGTCAGCTGCGTTTCCGCTCTCTATTTCCGTCACAGAGAATTTAATGTTATCAGCTGATGCATGGGAATTTCCAGAAAAATTAAGTGGTTTGACAGCCAACAAGAACGAACAGTCATGCGTCAAGCATAGATTATGTAACATTTTCCAACACTTCTAAAATAATTTTACAAATCTTAAACCTTCTAATAAGGTGAAAGGTGAAGTCTAGGTAAACAATTTGGAAAATGCATAACATATTTAAAAACCCAATTTCAGGAATTACCAACAATATTCGGAAAAATATCCGAATTGTTTTGTGAAGCTCTGTATATGATCTAGTATATATGCTACATAGAATTCTAAATTATAGTTTAGTTAGGAAACGATGTAAAACTCCCCTTCTGGAATTTCTGTCAATAAACGAAAATGTACTCGAGAACTTTTGGGCTGCCCTGTAGCCTTATGCCTCTATAGAATTTATACACACCAAGTAATAGACAAAAATGCCTTAAATTTGAAAACGCGTTCAGCAACTGAAAATGCACTTTAAGCAATTTTTGTTAACAGACAGTACAGAATTCTTTTGTGTGTCCCTGTAAATGAACGATGAATGCTATACACAGAATATTCTGCAGTAAGTATCTTGTAGTGCAGATTAGTGATATAAATCAATTTCAATATGTTTGAAATAGTGAAACATATTTAAAATAAACCACAAACGATTTTTCTCCATAGACCGTAAGGAAATGGAATTATTTTGAGTGTCCCTGTAAAGGGACTATATTTGCTACGCACACCATATTCTATAGTAAGCCTCCTGTACTGCACCTTAGTGATGTATATCAATTTCAATATGTTTGAAATTGTATAACATCATTAAAATAAACCGCAAATGATTTTTCTCCATAGACGTAATGTAACGGAATCATTTTGAGTGTCCCGGTTAAAAAACTGTAAGTGCTATACACTTCATTTTCAATACCGAATATGCCATAGTAAACCTCAATAACGTATATCAATTGCATGACATTCCGAATATATTTAAGTGATTTAGAGCACAGACAGACAGACAGACAATCCGAATTCATAAACACTTTTCAACTATGTTGGACAAACAAACAGACACAATCAACTTACTGTAATTTTTCGCGAACATAAGCTTATAACAGGATTTTTATCCCTTCAAAGTGAAAGGTGTTTCTTATGTATTTTCAACACATTCCAACATGAAAAGTGTTTATGAATTCGGTTTGTCTGTCTGTCTAACTGTCTGCCGTCTGTCTGTCTGTCCTTGCTCTATCTAAATAGACTAGGATTGTCATGCAATTGATATATGTTAATGAAGTTTGCTATGGCATGATCAGTATGGATAATGAAATATATAACGCTTATTAGTTATTACTAGCGCATTTACAGGGACACTCAAAATAATTCCTTTACATTACGGCCTATGGTGAAAAATCGCTTGGGGTGAATTTTAATAGTGTTACAGTATTTCAAACATGTTTAAATTGGTATAGCTCACTGAGGTGCACTAGAAGAGGCTTACTATAGAATAGGATGTCCATAGCATTCATAATTCATTTACATGGACACGCAAAAGAATTCGGTTAGAGTACTGTCTGAGAACAATACTTGCTGGAAGTGCATTTTAAGTTGTGTTTCGTGTTTAAATTACACTAATTTTTTTACTATTATTTGGCGTGAATAAATTCTATAGATTATATACAAGACAGCACAAAAGATGTACAGTGCATTTCCGTTTATTGACAGAAATTGCGGAAGGGGAATTTAAACTGTTCTACGCGTTTCCTAACTGAATTAAAATTTAGCATTCTATGTAGTATATATTCAAATCAATAGCTCATATACAGGGCTGCACAAAAGAATTCGGATATTTTTCCGAATATTGTTGGTAACTCCTGAAATTTGATTTTCAAACATTTTTAAAAATTGTTTACTTACACACCATCTTTTAACTTATTAAACTGTGAAGTTTTATTAAAGTATCTTAGACGCGTTGGAAAGTATTTCATAATCCATGGTTGACGCATGATTTTTTGTTCTTTTTTTGTACTGATTTCGGAAAGAGTGTTCAAAAATTTTCATCACGTACATCTTTGACACAATTTAATAATTTCTGTCTGGTTCATAATTTATAAATTTAACTTTATAAACAACAACTTTTCCAATTGTTAAATTATAAATTGTGTCATAAAGACAGCAAACATAAACAAGTTGGAAATTGTACGTCAAACGTGACAAATGAGGTGCGTTCGTACTATTGCTAGTTATATAAATATTCAGATCTTGCTGATTTTTAATTCTGTGAAATGAATTATATCGTCTGCAGATTAATTTCTGTAATAAAATAAATATCTTGGTCGCTTGACGATTAAACTTTGAAAGCTCCTAGAACAAGAAAGCATCGATTAAAAAAAAAATCAAATTTCTTAATAAATGTTTTTATTAATTTTTTTCTAAAATTTTGATTCGATTTTTATAAAATTTGAAATTTCTCGACAAAATTCTGCAAAGATAATATATTTTAAATTTCAAACCATTTGGTTGGGTAGTTTTTGCGTTGTTATATGCGGACGGACGGACAGACAGACGGACGGACGGACCAGACAGACGGACGGACCAGACGACGACAATAGGTGTTACGTATTTATATAATTACGAACGCACCTAAAAAGGATAACAACAGACTATTACTGGTTGTTTAGTAGGAAACGCCAATAAACAGTGTTGAATACCAAAAGTTCCAAAAAGTGTATGGGTGTGTGAGAAGGAAGGGGGGGTATATATTACTTTTTTTAAAGAAAGGCTTATGTGTGAAACATTTTCTTACATTTAGGTTAATTGTCAAAAATTACTATCTATTATAAATTACACACAAATTTACTTTAATTATGCATTAACTTAAATTAATTAAGCAATAAATTAGTTGATTTACAGATAGCATATTAGTTTACACTACCTGCATATCAATATATCTCTAGCGAACAACGTATTGTTGTCTAATATGCAAAGGGCTTTACAGATTTTGAACGGAAGTTGAAATTTTTAGAGTAAAATTCTAAAATTTTTCTGTGATGTTTCCAAAATCTAGGCAGATGTACCTACGTCATAATCAAGCCCTGATTGAGGGTATCTAAAAATCTCAAACTGCAGAAATGCCTGTCAAAATGGAACCTGTCTATAACTAAATTCTGCATTAAACGGAAAAATTTGATGGTCTCAGTGAAAAGAATGCCAGACAACTTTACCTGCTAAGACGGAATGATGTCTAAAACGGATTTTTTATGCTGTCTCTCAATTCTTCAAGTTTTACTGTATTAATAGGAAGAATGGTTTAAAAGGATTGTGGAAGTTGGAATTTCCTCTTTTCATTTAAAAATTCTATAAATTAGACAGACATTTTTCTTATACTAACAGAAAAGGCATTAAATTGGTTATTCGCTTTGTAACAGCTTTGCAAACCGTAATAAATTAATAAATATGTAATAGACAGCTTATTTGAATGAGTCTTTTTAATAAAGTATTTTGACACTGCTAGATCTTGTATGATTTTTCTGTACCTTCATTCTCACTTTGTGGGAAAATCGTACACGATACATAGGAAGTCTTCGCATTTTTTAACTAAACATATCTGAAATTATTAGAAACACCTACAACAGTGCAAAAAAGAAAAGTGTTCTTTTGTAGATCTTGTTTAATTTACACCCTTTCGTGTTTTTCGCACCCTTACCTTTAAAAGAAATTTCTAGAATAAAAAAGTTTCGTGCAATTTTTGTATCAAGATTATCATATATGAGAGAAAGTCCTTAAGTAAGTCACAAAAGATAATTAAATAATAACTTTACAATGATATTCACTTCAAAACTATTTTTATTTCTCAATATATTCTCCACTAATATTTATGCACTTATATCACTGTTTTATCAGTGCCCCAACACCAGCTGCATACAATTCTTTGGGTTACTGTCTCCGCCACATTAGGACTTCAAGTTGAACCTTTTCATCATCTGTGAACATCATCTTTCTTCCAAGATGGATTTTTAGTGGACTAAACAGATGAAAATCGCTTGGGTCTAAGTCGAAGCTGTATGGTGGATGTTGAAGAAGTTGCAAGATGATGTTCACAGATGATGAAAAGGTTCAACTTGAAGTCCTAATGTGGCTGAGACAGCAACCAAATAATTGTATGCAGCTGGTGTTGAAGCACTGATAAAATGGTGATATAAGTGCATCAATATTGGTGGAGAATATGTTGAGATATAAAAATAGTTTTGAAGGGTATATGATAATAATAGTCATTGTAAGTTATTATTTAATTATCTTTTGTGATTTACTTAATGACTTTAAATCGTATGATTAATACAGGTAGTTATGTTAATAGATATGAATTAACACGCTGTAGACGTTGTTATACACCCAGAGAAAAGTTTTGTTGAATCAACAAAAATTTGGTTGGCCCAACAAAACTTTCCGTTTAAATATGGGTCAATGGAAAATTTGTTTGAATCAACAAGAAAATATTGTTGATTTTTTTTGCAATTCCAACAAAAAATTTTGTATCGTCAGCAAAAAAATGTTCTGTTAATTCAAATAAAAATGTTTCAATTTTACTTGAATTAACAAAATTCTTTTGTTGAAAGTTTTCTCGAAATAAATATAATTATCTGTTACTTTAAGAGTTCTTTTCAGTTTCGGCAACAAAAACTTTTGTTTAAAGAACAATTGCTTTGTGTAATTTTAAGAATTTTTTTTGTTTTAACAACAAAAGGTTTTTGTTACAGAAACAATTATAATATTTACTTTGAAATTATTTTTTGTATTAGAACCAATCTAAATTTAACTATTTTTTAATTCATTTTCAGCTGTAAACTACGCCTGTAATCCTTGAATAATAACAAGGGAATTTTTATCCTGCTTTTTTTCAAGCGTAAACCTACAGATTGAACTATGTCCCAAGCTGGGAATCGAAACCGGATCCTCAGAATAATGATCTGAGACTCTAACTACTGAGCTAGAAGGAACGATTTCCAAACTCGAAATTTCTCAATCTTATATATGTCGGACCGGCCTCAACCGCAGCACATGATGGGAATATAATCATGAGCACAGGGCCCGCTTAAGACATAAAAGCCCGACGTTACTCTGGGGCCCCCCTCTACCAATTGCTTTGTTATTTACTAAATCCATTTTAAGTATGCTGCAACAATTTGAAATTTTACCATCAAAATTTCGAGTAAACAACAATTTAGAAAGAACGAGCTTCTTAGATAAAAATTTCGTAAGGAAGAAATGCATTTTTTACCCTGATTGATTTTTTTTTTTTTTTTTTTTTTTTTTTTTTTTTTTGTAAAATATTATTTTGAAAAGTAAATTTGGGGGCATCTTTGTATTTCTTTGGGTAAGCACGGGCTTCCCGGGACTATTCGGTAAACAGGCCCTGCATGAGCATGCAAATTTCTGCAACAAACATGAGACGAAAATACAAAGCCCAGCATATGGCAACATATAGTTAATTTTTAATTCATTTTCAGCAGTGAATTACGTCTGTAAAAAGCAGGATAAAAACTCACTGGTTATTATTCAAGGATTACAGGCGTAATTCACTGCAGAAAATTAATTAAAAATTAACTGTGTTGCCGTATGCTGGGGCCTCAGAGCGCTATTCTGAGGACCCGGGTACGATTCCCGGCTTGGGACATTTTTCACTCTGTCGGTTTACGCTTGAAAAAAAGCAGGATAAAAATTTACTGGTTATTATTTAAGAATTACAGGCGTAAATCTCTGCTGAAAATTTAAAAATCCGTACATTAGTTCTTGAGATTTAGTTATAGTGAAAATCATAAAAAATAACATAGCAGCGCCACCTGTTGGGCTATTTACACCAAAACGTTATCAGCTTCTATTCATATCAAGGTCTAACTCAATCTGTATTTTGATGTAAATCATTAGTTCTTGAGATATCGCGAATTTATTGCAGAAATCGCGAAAATTGCAACATAGCAGTGCCACCTGTTGCGCGATTTACACCAATCAGCACCAATTTATATCAGGAAGTAACTGAATATAAAGTTTTATTAAATTCTGTGCATTAGTTCTTGAAATAGAGCGCCTTCAAAATTTTTGTCACATACAGACAGACAGAGTCATAGACAGTCATTTTCTAAAAACAGTCAAATCGTGTTCAGGACCTTCTAAAATCCGTCAAAAAGCAGAAGTCGAAAATTTTCATGACTTCAATACTTTCTTCTTGTAAAGATATAAGGAAGTAATAAATGGGATAGGGGGATTTTTAAAACTACTTTGGTCCATCCCAATTAAAAAAGTTTTAATTATCCACAAAATATGTTAATCCTTTAATTATACAGCTATATAAGTTAAATAAACCAAGTTACGTGAGAGAGTTATGGCTACTACACAACAATTTAAATTTTGTAAAAGCAACAAAATTTTGCTGGAATTACAAATTGCAAAATTATGGTAAAATTTAAAAAAAAAAAATTTGTTAATTCAAATAAAATTGATGAAATTTTGTTAAAATTTTGTAAGAGAGTTAACAATATATTTTTTTTTCTCAATGCAACAAAACCAACTTTTTACTTCAACTGAGACTTTTACTTCAACTTACTTCAACTAGAAATTTTGCTTGAAACAACCAAAATGTACTCAACAAAACATGTTTTGTTGTTTTAATCAATTCCTTTTCCTGGGTATATCTACTACATATAACAACGTTGTCTGTCATGTAATCTATATATTTAAGAAGAATATAAAAATATTTTTTTCCCGCTCAAGATGAAGAAACTTTCTGACACAATCACGGAGTCATTTTTAAACGAAAAAGCAAAAAATTGGCTACCATGACTAACGAAGTGATTTAGAATCAAATACCTTTTTTCAACTTATATGTTTATGTTATGTTAATAATATATAGTTATGTTAATAGATATGCATTACCACGCAAGTAGATTTTGTTATATCTACTCCATATAACAACGTCGTCTGTCATATGATCTATAAGTTTAAGGAAAATATTTTTTTTTTCCCCCGCTCTACAAGAAGAAACTTTCTAACACAATCACGGAGCCATTTTGGAATGAAAAAGCAAGAAATTGGCAAACGTGACTAAAGAAGTGATTTAGAATCGAACACCTTTTTTCAATTTATGATATGTTATGGTAATATATAGTTATGACAATAGATATGCATTAACACAGAAGTAGATGTTGCTATATCTACCCCATATAACAACGTCGTCTGTCATGTGATCTATATGTTTAAGAAAAATAAAAAATACATTTTTGTTTTCCCATGCTCAACATCAAGAAAATTTTTGACACAATAACGGACCCATTTTTAAACGGAAAAGCAAGAAATTGGCAAACATGACTAATTAAATGAATCAGAATCGAATACCTCAATTTTCGATAAATATATTTGGTATTACGAGAACTTCATATCGAAAAAATTCAAGTTATTTTAAGTTGAAGATATTAAAATTTGCGAAGAAACAACATTCGCCCTGTCAGAGAACCGAAAATTAGTGCTTTCCTACCAATATCTTTCAATTCAGTAGTAAAATACATAACATAACTGAAAATGCACTTTCATATAACAAACTGCAATATATCCATATTCTTTTATCCAGCTCTTGTATGCATTTCTTTATATTATACTCATTCTAGATATAGTATACTAAAATTTAGTTCAGTTGAAAACACGAAACATAGTGTAAATTAAACTTCCAAACGCATAACAGAACTAAAAATGCACGTCCAACATTTGTTAATCATAGACGATAATGTATGTTAATTATTTTGTGCTTTCCTATAAAACAATAATGTTATTTGCACCATTTCCAATAGAGAAGGTATTATTGTTCATCTCAAAAGCGTTTACCATTTTCATTATGTTAGAAATAGTGCAGTATCTCTAGAACTCATTTCAAACAATTACCTTCTATAGGCAGTAATGTAGCCAAATTCTTTTGTGTGTCCCTATAAAATAGTTGTACTTACTAACAGGGATTTACAAATTTGATAAAATCTGGTAGCCATCAGAAACTTCTAGTCGCCAGTAAAAAATATTACCCCCCCCCCCCCTTCCCTGTGATTGCTTTTCAAAAAAACAAACTTTTTTAATGAATTAATGGAGAAAAAAATATGAAGCACAGTTTAGAATTATTAGTTACATAGTTTAGAAAAGTACATAATTTAGAAAGATAATATAAACTAAGTTTTCTAATGAAACTTATCAATTATTTTATATATTTCTAAAAAAAAAAAAAAATACTGTAAAAACTGAATTAATCGGCATGGTCGGAAAATGTCGATTGACGAATGTTTCAAATGATCATGCGAATAGTTGAGTGATACAAAATTAATATCTGTTGAGAGATGCGTCGATGAAATAGTGAAGCAGGAAAACAATTTTTTGCCTATTTTCCTGTCGAAGTCAGTGAAATAATTCTGATTTTATTAATTTAAAGTTTTAGATTAAATAACTTTATCACCAGATTAAAAAAAAACGGTCGCCAGTGGCGACCTGGCGACTGTATTTGTCAAGCTGTGCTCACTAAAATATATGCAAGAGAAATGAGCTCGATTGACGAACTTAAGTTTTTACTATCACATGTTTATAGATTGTAATGAACTACTATAGTATACTAATTGTTAATACGAAATAATTTTAACCAATGTTAACAATTTAATATTATCTGTGTAGCGGAAAAAGGCCATTAACTAATAGGGAAGTTTCCTAGAGGTGATATGGAAATGGAATATTGTAGATTAGATGCAATATTCTACTCTATAAGTATTGGCGTATTGGGGGGAAATATAGAAACTTTATATTTATCTTTATTGTAACAGAGTTTAAAAACAAACACGACGAATTAACAAAAACATATTTTACGATGTTATATATATATGTATATATCTGTATGTATTTATATATTTTTGAATTACGTTCCCAACTGACGGAGTCGCATGTGGTCCACAGGGGTGTAGTTGAAGGTATACGGTGGTATACGCCGTATATCTCCTGGGTTTTTAAAAGAAACTCCTTATACACTCTGTTGCTCAAATAAAACAACAGCGTATATTCCTTGGGTATACCCTCTGCCCATAGCGTATATCTTCTGATTTTTATACGAGGAAGAGTTCTCAAAAGGTGGGAGCAGAACACACATCATAACTTTAAGCTTTCACAGCAAATAAATTTATTTCTCATCATTTAAATGATTTTTTTTCCCGTGAGTTTGAAACTGTTCAGAGGCAAGAATTGACCTAATTTATTGTAAAAGTTTAATATAAATATCTCCAAAAAACTTTTTTAAGCTAAAAGAGTCAATTTTGGAAATTATAACGTTAACTAATCCAATTGTAACACCAAGAAAATAATTATAACTTGTTTCCTGGTTTTTCAAATGAAACAAAATGAAAGAAGCAAGGAATTGGATGATTTCTGGATAATTTCATCCATAGAAGACATTATTCGTTAAAGTGGTTCTTAAATGACCTGCTCTACAACACGAAACTTTCTGACTCATTTTTAAACGCAAAGGCATAAAATTGGCAAGCCTAACTACTGAACCGATTTGGAATTGAAATGAGTTTTCCATTTTTTGATAAATAAATTACTTATCGAGTTATAAGCAATTCGTGTCACGTAACGAGACTTTTTCCCATTTCTCGTGCTATGTCGTCGGAAAATTGGTTTAAACCACCGACTTTGACGGTATTTTCTAAAAGATCTTCCGCCTTTACCAAAAAATGGAAAATGGCTTTCGATTACAAGGTTTCTGAATAACAACACCTGCCAATTTCACGCGTTTCCGAACAAAAATAAACTAAAAATATGTCATAAAGTAGCCAGTTTTTATTTCAGAACAGCCTTTTGATTTTTGGAGATTGAAGGAGTTTTCTAGAAAGAAATCTTGTTTTTTTTTTTTTTTTTTTTTTTTGTGATGTCAAAAAGTAATGTCCGAAACAATGCTATTTTTGAACGTAATATACATTAAGTAAGTAATTTAAGCGCATTTATTTATCTTTAAAAACGTTATCTATCTGTAAAATCATTTTTATGCATTACTAAGTTTTTTCATGTGTTTGTGTTTTATTTTTTTCTTGGAATAAATGCAATTTTATTCTTTATGGTACTGCGATGTCTGAATCGTGTAACGGGCAAAATACCGATAATTTTCGTGATAAATTCATTGTTACAAATGGTCTGGTGCCTTAAAACAAGAAAAAAAAAATACTTATTAGAATGTTATTTGTTAAGTCGATAGGTGTTTTGTAAATATAAAGGGTATTTAGTATATATAATATTATAATTATGACCAGAAACCTGTCCGCCTTACAGTGGACGGGCGAGACAAAATGGCGGCATGGGCGATCGTTACAAAATTTCGGACATGTTTATTTAAAAGTATGATTTAAATCGGGTAGTAAAACCTCACTTGATTATTTTTTTAATATTACTTTAATCATTTATTTTCATCATTATTATTTAATATTATTATTTAACATTATTATTATTATTATTTAACATTATTATTATTATTATTTAACATTATTATTATTATATATATTATTAATATTATATATATATTTAAACCATTTTTAATTTTTTGAAACATTTTCTTCGTAGTAAATACTATACTTAGAAAGATCATTTAGCAACAATGTCGGAATCACATAACGATGGAAATGTCGATAATTTTCCCAATAAATATATTATAAGAGATTCCATTGTCTCATATCTATTTTTATTTTATTTTGTTAAAATTATTTGACTAATGAAAGTTGACTCCAGATCAAATGAGATGATAAACTTCTAAAAAGGTAAGAAGACATTTCGATATTAAAAGTTTCACATTTTATAAAGTTTATATTAATCTGGTAACAAAATAATTTGATCTTTGTAATGCAGTTATAGAACCAATTAAATGCATTCTGAATTATTTTCAATAATCAATTTCAGAATTTTTTAAATAATAATCAAGCTATGAAAAGTCCAAACTGTGTAACCTACAGGACAATAATGTCAAAATTGTGTAATCTACAGGACAATATTAATATTGTGTAACGTATAGGTCAGCAGTGTCCAAAATTACGTAACCTACAAGGCAGTTAATGCCCAAAATCTGTTACTGACAGATCTACTAATTAAATGTTTTAATTATTAACTTTTAAGAACACTTCCTGTATTTTAATATTTATAATACAGGGTGTCCCAAAAATCCTTGATACATTTTAAAATTCAATAAAAAATTAAGCAATTGGCGTACGAGAGTGCGGTTTAGACGAAAATGTTTCTTATAATCGAAAACTTTCTTTAAAAATATATAAACACTAGTTCCAAAAATTTCTTATAGATGGCGTTACTTTTGCAAAGCTACCGAATATGTAGAATGTCTTTATACATAACAGTGGCGAAAGACGCACAGTGCGTAATGCACAGTTTTTGTCCAATCTATGGCAATTCATATTCCAGAACTTACTCTCGCTTCTCCAGAACTTACTCTCTGAAATACTCGCCTTCATGAGATCAATTAGACGAGTAAGACAAGTCAACAAACATTAGTTTGACTGCGACCTACGTTATGTGCGGCCGGTGCATGTCGTTTAAAACGTCACATGGAGTGGATCATATTTACACGGCATTTGGTGCAAAACGGGGGACGCGCCGCTCTACACCATTCAAGGTGTAAAAACGATCCACGCCATGTGACATTTTAAATGTCATGCACCGGCCATGTATATCGTAGGTCGCGGTTTGACGGTAATATATAGCTTGGCAAGTTACTTGACGATTCGTTATTTTTTCCAAAATCGTGTCGAGCAATCGAATTTTTTTGTCCGTATTGTCTTACAGAGGCCTATAAACCTTGGCGAGTTTCCTATTATAGCCAAACTAATGTTTGTTGACTTGTCTCACTCAAAATCGAATTCATGAAGGCAAGTATTTTTAAGTTCTGGAATCTAGGTTGCCACAGTTTGTACAAAAACTGTACATACGCTCTGTACGCCTTTCGCCACTGTTATCTATAAAGGGATTCTACTTTTTTGGTAACTTTTCAGAAGTAACGCCATCTATAAGAAATTTTTGGAACTACTTTTTTATTTTTTTAAAGGAATTTTTCGATTACAAGGAGCTTTTTCGTTCAAACCGCACTCTCGTACGCCAAAAGCTTAATTTTTTATTGAATTTTAAAATGTGTCAAGGACTTTTGGGACACCCTGTATATTCTAGGTTTATATACAACTATACAGTAAAAAAAAATAGTGTCAAATTTGAAATTTTTAAAAATTAATAATAGTTAATAATTGATAAAAGTTATTCCGCATTTTGAGAATCTCCCACGGCTACACCACTGGCGGCCCTGTTCCATGTAGTGAGTACCATTGCCACCAACGATAAATGCTCAATGCGTCTCCGTACTCATATATCAATTTATTTATGTTTGAAGTGGTATAAGGTCATTAAAGTGCATTTTAAGAATTTAGCTAACACATAATTCATCACTGAAATAGAAATTGAGCTGAGATAATATCTGATAGATAACGTTGTTTAAACATTTTAATTAATAGATTGTGTTTAACCCTTTCCGGCACAGTGGTCCCACTGCGGGCACACCCAATTTTAATTCCAAACTTGCAGACGGCACCAAGAATATTTTAATAAAATTTTGTTTCTACAATGAAAGCTTAAAATAAGGATGTCTTATTTTCTAAAAAAGTCGTCTGTGAATTTCGGTGTCAGTCAATAATTTCTCATTTTACGAACAGACTTTGTCAGTCAATAAAACGCACTTTTATCAATTTTCTCATCCATAACAAACTGCTGTGGGGAAAACCCGGAATCCGAAATAGAAATGTTTTTAAACATCTTTCGGACTTTATCCACCCTACTCTAATAACACTAAAGTTCATAACTTAGATAAGCATTGATTTATGAATTATCGGTCTTTTAAAAGAAACGCATATATTTAACGTAGTTTAAATGTTTGACACAGAAAAAATAGGCCGAAATTCGAGAAAAATTCGCGCATAACTTTAAAATTTCCCGACGGGATAAAAAAAAGTTTAAAACATCTATCTGTTTTACTTATTGTAAGCTCTCACATATCAACTTTTACTTTAGAAAGCTGTTCTTTTATGGCCCCGAAAATTTCGTACACAGTTGTCCTTTAATAGAAAATGCTGATGCTGGTTTTTGCAATTGCTGTAGAAAATAGTACTTGTAAATATAAACATAGATTTATCCAATTAATGGAAGTTTGAACGTTTGTCACAAAACAAATTTGGCTAAAATTCGCACAAATCGTTAATGTTTTTTTTTGTTGTTGTTGTTTTTCTTTCTTTCTTTTTTTTTTTTTTTTTTTTTTTGCTGCGATAAAAAAAAGTTTATCACTTCATTTATTTTAGCTCTCTTCTTTTACTTTCAGTTTTAAAGTGCTTGGTTTTTGTTCATCTGAAACATATCCGACGTTAGGCTTGTTTATGCATTTCAATTTCTGCCACTCGGACTGTTACACGCCTTAGCATAATAAACCCGACTCAAGAAGCTTATCTAGCTGAAATAAGCTTATTGCTATAGCCTTCAAGGCACGAGATCTAGTTGACCGTTGGTATAACACATGGCATTTTCATAGCATAACGTGCATCTGACTTTCAGAAATCCTTTTGCAGAACATTCTCTCTGAACAAGATAGCTAGAAGAGACTCTAGCTAGTTATTCTAGCTATCTTACTATATGAACTTCTTTGTATGGAATGAATAGAATCAGTACAATTAATCATCTTTGTTGACTGGAAAAGTCCATTTACTGAAAATTGTACTTTGTGACAAGCAGGGTTCTCACTGGCTTTTGATTAACCTAGCAATTTAGCTAATCATTGAAGAAAAACTATAGCCAAATTCAAATATTGTTAGTAATCGATTCGTCATAAAACACTAATTCTAAAATCGTTACTTTAGATTTTTCCTTGACAAAATGAGCTGCAATGTTTGGTAATTGTTTTTTGAACTGTCATTCATCTGAATTGAACATTCGGTTATAGAGACTAATAAAACAATTGTATTATACAGGGTGATTCCAAATGAATATCTCAACTTTGAAGGGCTATATCTTCTGAACAATAAAAGGTATAGTGTTCCATTTCACACATCGAAGTGAGAGAGAAGTTATGAAGTTTCATAAATGTAAAGGTTCGTTTTTTTTTTGGCGAGAGAGGGCGCAACGAGCGGCGGGTTGAAAGTGAACCGGCATGTTCTGTTGCGAGTTCATACAACAGGATGGTGCACCACCCCTTTGGCACCTTTCTGAACGAGAGTTTTTGAACGAGCAACTGCCGCAACGGTGGACTGGTCGCAGAACAGATTTCGACGCTGCTCTTCATCAAAAGGCAACCGCGTAGCCCGAACTTAACTTCGTTCGATTTTTTTCCTTGGAGATACATAAACGATAAAGTGTTTTTTCCGCCTCTACCAGCCGATACTGCTGAACTGAAAACAAGGATAACTGCAGCTATTGGAACTGTAACACCCGACATGCTTAAAACCGTGTGGGATGAATTCTCCCAAAGAATGGATGTCGTTCGTGTTTCTGTTGGTGGTCACATTGAATGTTTGTAAATTTTTGCTATTAGTAATTTCAGAATCTTCTTTTTTATATCGTTTTCACAAATGCGTGTATCTCCTATACTTTTGTTAATATAGCCCTTCAAAGTTGGGATATTCATTTGTAATCACCCTGTAGATATAGGTGCTTTGCAAAGTCGAGAAAAACAATTCTAGCTCGATTTATTTCTAATTAGTTTTATGAAATAAAACACGAGTTAACTCTGGATTCGGGATAGCATATTAGGGGATTAAATAGACACAAATAAATGGAGATTCTTTTTTTTTTTAAAAAAGGAATGAAGTCAAAAATATCAAAATACAAATACTAAATTACGTAGAAAATTTTAATCGTACAATAACATGATTGAGAATGTCGCCGAAAGAAATAAAACCGCTCGCAATTTGGCGGCTTAAAGCTTCCGTTTTCTCGCCAAATCAAATATTTTGTCATAATTTGGAGAAATAGCGATCGGCAGCCAGAACCTTGGACAAGTAAAAATGACATTCGACTTTTTGTTGTTATCTTTCTTGACCGAAAGAGAAGGGCTGGGACTAGGAAAAAGTTAAAGAAAGAGAAAGAAAGAGAGAGAGGTGCTGCAGAAACCCCCATCCCCAGGGTCTCGAAATAAGAATTATTGTTCCCTGCATACAGTTAAAAGATTTTTAAATAATCTTCAAGTTTCGAATATGAATTATGTTCAAATAATAGAAAAATAGAAAATGCCTTCACCTACAAGTGTGAAATTTGGCCATTTAACAAAATGTTTACGTTTATGATGACGATTTATCAAATGTTTTTTAATATTATGTTTGCATTTGGCCAAGATTTGGTTTTAATTGATCCCGAGATTTGCATAAATTATTTGCAAACATTTCCGTATTTAACACTTATTTTAACATTTATTTTTTCACTGATATTATAAAAAAAAACATAAAAATTTAAAAAACACAATACAAATATATAACATTCATAAAATATTTACAGATATCGAAGCGGACAAAAAAGTAATATCAATGAAAACCATACTATATTTTCTTTATAATTTAGTTGTTAGTGTGTATTTTATATTTTTATTTAATGACAAAATTTTATTCTTATTACATATTTTTAACACTAGAAAGTTTTGGTGGAGTTTTGGTATTTGGTACCTTTATGTTTTTGGGGTAGTTTGAACACGAAGATGAAGTTTGCCAACAAGGATTTTCCTGAGAAATACGTTTTATTTTTGCAAAAAAACTTATAAAAAACGGATTTTCTTTGCTTAAAAAAAAAAAAAAAAAAAAAAAAAAAAAAACTGTAAAACTTTGCAATTTACGTAAAAATCAACCATATGTGTTGGACAGAAATGAACACATTGATATAATTGCTGTTAATGATAATTAATTCTGTCCACCCTACACTAAAAACCACCATAATGTCATGTTGGTAATTTTAACCTACTTTAAGTTTAAATAAATGTGATCATAAGTTAGAGGATAACGTTCTGGCAATAGGATAACGCGAGCTTTAAGAATTAAAATAACAACGCTCACCCTAAGAATTAAGTGGTTAAGAAGAAGTAAAATTAAAGATTGCGCTGTGTGATTTAGAAAAATGCTATTAATTATAAACCTTCCGCCACAGTTAAGTTTAATTAAAATTAACATCAATAAATTCCTATAAAAACCTGAAATTAAACTGGCGCGAAAAAGTAAACGAAAAATTACCTGAAATGAAAAACCTAATTAATTAACTTAATAAGAAAAATACACGCTCATGATGATTAATAAATACCAAGAAAATTATTTAAATTAATTATTTATTTATAAAGTATAGACATAAATATTTACAAGTAGAATAAAAGAAAAAAAGAAAAGGTAAATGAAGGACATTCTCTTCCTTTAATATCATTATCAGCGTGTTGCTGAGTAAACTTTCTTTACCTTTAATATTTGGAATTTCAGTAGATAAATACGCCATGTCGCCATAAAGTTTAGATAAAATTATTTCTTATAATTTTAAGACTTATATATGTCATTATTATGTCGGAGCATTTCAATGCTGGCCCTGCCAATTCCATATTCACCATTAATAGAAAATAGCACAGTTGTAATTTAACTGAGGCATACCTTGATTATCGTCAGGTTGAGTAGAAAGTAGCAGTTATCCAAACTAGTCTCCATGTTGTTACAAGAACACAAACAATTTATTTTAGATGCGTTATCGGATCTAAATAGATCAAACTTAATAATTTTTTCGCATTATAAATTATTAGAGAGAGTATTTAATTCTCTCAAGTACTGTTTAGAGAAAAATGCAAAAGTCCCATTAGGAACTGAATATAATTTATTAACAATTTCTTGGGAATTTACATCGTACTGAAAATGGATAAGCCTACTTTAGCCTTAAATTGAAAATTTCACTTAAACTATAAGCAACTACATTGATGATTACACTTGGACTCAATAAGCTACATTGACCGCTGAAGTAAAAACATAATATAATATTTTTACAGATGTAGTACTTTCTGGTTTTTCAAAGATGTGGTACCAAAAAAAAAACATAATATTTTCATTGATCAGCCTTGTCATTGGCCAACTAAATTTCCAATGATAAAGATTCACTTACATCATTTGATGATTGAAATTAGCATATGGTTTTTGGACCCTATTGAGAAGTAATTGCCTCCCATGAGGTCACAGGTCATATGCTGTAAAATGTCTCGTCAGTTATATGATTTTACAACATCCGAAATTTACAGAAGTGATAAATTTTCACTTTCTTCTATTCTTTGCAACTGCCAAGGTTGGCGACAATTTGTCGTGCGGATGCCTGTAACAGGTGTTGTTTATTTCGCTATGCGCGAAAATGACTCAGTTTTTACAATATTAATTAATTATCTAATTAAAATATTCATAATTGTTTAATTAATATTTTAGTTTCATTCATCAAACATTCTAGTTCATGGGGATACTATTTGTGTTCTACTGTTTGTAGAATATTTTGTAGAAATTGTTTATTAATTGTTCTTTATGATAATACGGGAAATGTCCACTTTTTCCGTAACAAATATTGGAATGCGAAAGCACCCCAGCAATACGTGAAATTAAAGAGGATAAACTTTTCTATATTTTATGTCTGAAAAGTATTTTTCTCTGATCAATGGTTTAGTTGTGAGTGTGCTGAAAAAATGGGTATTAAAAGCAAAAAAAAAAAAAACTCTGTAAAACGGGAACTACGATACTGTACGTCGATGTAACATGAAAACTAACCATTTTACGCAAAGATTGACCATTAATGATACTAAAGATTATATGATCGACTACATTTTTTTTGCATGTGAGTTTCATTGTTTTCTTCATAACTGAAAGATAAATAAAAATGAGCATACCTGTAATCAAAATTTTCATTTGTTTTTGCAATAATAATAATAATAATAATAATAATAATAATAATAATAAGTACTTCTTAATTTTCCTTTTAAATAACACAAAGATAAAACAACTAAAACACACTTTCGCTGATAAAAGCTGACACGGATTTCAGTTTCTAAAAGTATCATTTTTAGCTTAAACGGATAACTAGAGAAAAAAAAATCGCGTTCATTGACACACAGGAAAGTTCGGGCGATCTTTGTCCTTGAAACACAGCTGTCCGAATCCCAACTGCAGTTCTTCCCATTTCTGCCATGCTTCAACTGACATATTGTTTGACGACACAGTGATACCTACCATGTCCAAAGAAAAGTTTCTTGCTAACCCAAAAAACAAGTGTCTCTTAATATCTATGATGATTCACAAGTTCTTATAAGCAGATATTACATGTAAGCAATCAAAAGACGACACAGACACCTTAATTAAAAGCATTGCTTTGTTCTTGGCTCCGTCAAATGCGATGGTGATTGTAGTTGGGGAGGATGTAGATCTCTTGCTCATTTCCATAGATATCTGCGAGGCTAAAAATGTTTTATTTTTAAAACCTGATAAATACACTGTTCTTCCAGCGATATATTCTCCAACTAATGCTGTAAGTTCAACGGTTGCGGAAAACATCCTCTTCCTACATGCTATAAGCGGTTGCAATACAACGTCAACACTGTTTATGCAAGGGGAAATGAAGTTAGTCATAACTCTTGTGAAGAATCCACATGTTGCTGACGTTGTTAAAGTATTCAAAGACTAAATCGCTATTCAGGAGATTTTGCAGCTGCTGGGGAACGTTTCCTTTTCTCACTGTACGGCTATAGTGGGACGAATGAGTCTTCGCTGAACCATCTAAGGTATATATCGTGCAAGCAGTCGGCTGTTTAGATACAGTTCGAACATTGCTGCTTTATCACCATCTGCAGCTGTAGCACGACAGCACTCTTAAAGAGTATATCACCATGCCCAGCAGAAAACAAATACTGTCCTTGGTGCTGTGTTCACTGTACTACGCCCTGCGTCCCCTGTTTTGTTGAAGCTTGCATCCTGCAAGTGCACAAAGAACTGTCAACGAAATTGTGGGTGCAAGAAGGCAGGACTTTGTTGCTCTAACATGTGCCTCAACTGCAAGGGGAAGTGCAACAACATCGCAGTGGTGAGTCAAGTCGAGGAAGTTGAGCTAGATCTTGAAACCGAGCTGAAGATGGATTGCCGACCCAATGAACTAGTGAACCTAATAGAAGATGAAAAAGCCGTGCCACAAGGCATCAAATATTTACCATTAAGGTGGTTCTCAAATGATCTGCTGAACAACGTGAAACTTTCTGACACAATTTCTGACTCATTTTTAAACGCAAAGGCATAAAATTGGCAGGCCTGACTATTGAAGCGATTTGGAATCGAAATGAGTTTTTCATTTTTTGATAAATAAATTATTTTTAGAGTTATAAGCTATTCATGTCACTTGACAACACGTTTTTCTCCTTTCTGGTGCTGAATCATCGGGAATGACAGTGTTTTCAGAAAGATCTTCTATCTTTAACAAAAAATGGAAACGTGTTTCAATTACAAAGTTTCTTAATAACAACACCTGCTCATTTCATGCGTTTCTGAATAAAAAGGAATTAAACAATGTGTCTGAAAGTAGCCCCTTTGGATTTGAGAACAGCCTTAAGAAAATATTGATTCTATAATATCGGTAATATTAAATACACTCACTTATTTCATACGTCTGTTTTCTATGTTGTAGATCTAGATAAATAGCAAAGGCCTTCGAGTAAAAGAATGCGGATATCAGATTTTTGCTTTTTTACTTTATGTACACTAATGTACATAATCTCTATGTATATATATAAAAGAAAGTCCTGGTTGGGTGAATCATTAACGCACAGCCCAAACTACTGAACCTAGAAACATGAAAATTGGAGGGGGGTATACTTCTTAAGACGTAAGATTTCTTAAGGATATTGCAAAATCCCACCCATGAAAATGATAAAAAAGATAACAAACTAAAAAAATTCCTTAAAAATCGGATATTACGTTATGTGTCACATATTTGAATGTATTTTTGTATGCTGAATCGAATGGTACCAAATTTTTCTAAGTAAAATAGTTCATGAAATGTTCCACTTTTTCCAATTTGCGATGTCTTTGGTGCCAAAACCTCAAAATGTCTAACATTACAAATGATAATTTCTAAAAATACATCCGTTACTTTAGAAACGAAAGAAATTCAAATTAAATCTTTCTGTTGTTTAATTCGTTTGGTTAAAGAATTGAAACTTCTATATCAGTTAGAAAAAAAATACAAACACCTCGAAAAAAAAAAAGCTGTAAATGATTTTCTTTAAAATACAAAGAAAAAAGTTTTAAAGACAAATAATATTATAAAATCAAAATGGTTAATTTAAATATGAAAGTAATGTTTGTTTGTACGGCTAAAAAAGTTTTCATTGTCAAAGATTAAACAATACTTGGTAGTTTATTATTTGCTCATGGATAAGAAAAAATGTATCTGAAATTTCGATTAGATGAAATCTCGATGACATCAGTTTTCGAGAGCGCTTTTCAGAATCATTGGTTACTCAAACATTGTATATTTTCGTTAGTTGATAAATTATTTTGTCCTGGATTAAGAAACATCTGTCTATTTTTACATTGTGGGCTTTCCAATAACACTTTTCTCCAGCACATATGGCTAAATCTGCCAATCTGTTACATTTTATTTACTCACATAATCATTGGTCACTCGAAACATTGTATATTTTCGTTAGTTGTTAAATTATATTGTTCTAGATTAAGAAACATCTGTTTATTTTTACAGTGTGGGCTTTCCAATAAGACTTTTCTCCAGCCCATAAGGCTAAAGTTGCCAATCTGTTACGTTTTATTGACTCACGTAAATGGCCGATTTTAATTTGTTACACATTAGTAAAAGTAACAAAAAATTTTTTACAATGTTGTTTTAATTAAAAGTAGATCAAAATTAACAGTTGAAAAATATGTAACGTCACAAAAGATATGAAGAAGACAATAAAAAACAAGCTGCCACACTGCATCAAGCTTTTGTCGCCATTCGGACCTCTTGTGTCACATGACGTAGGTGTAGCAGCCTGTCATTTTCGTCTGCCTCCAGAGAAGAAAGTATCACTCTAGTTTGACAACATGTGACATAGGAGGTGGGAGGAGTCAGAAAACAACAAAATTTGAGATATGTAATTATTTGTTGAACCCTTACAAAATATACACACTAAGCAATATGCAAAAAATTAGCTAAATTTTAAAACGCATACCACAATTAAAAACACATTAATTTAAACTTTCTCGTATTATAAATACGAGTAGAGTGATACTTTCCCATCTTTACGATTCTTCGCTGATACTTTTTTAATACTTTTCAAAACATAGTTTAAAAGTGTTTTATAAATTCGGTTTGTCTCGACCTCTGTCTATCCGCGCTCTAACTTATGTAAATATACTTAGATTGCCATAGCTATATATTATTAAGGAAATTCCGTATTAAAAATGAAGCATGTAGTATTTATAGTTCGTTTACAGGGGCACTCAAAAGAATTCCATTACATTAAGGTCAACAGGAAAAAATCCACTGCAGTGTGTTTTAATGATGTTACACTATTTCAAACATGTTAAATGGATATACATCACTGAAGTACACTACAAGATGCTTGCTATAGAATAAGGTGTGCATAGCATTTATCGTTCATTTACAGGGACACAAAATAATTTGTCTACAGTACTGTCTATGAGCAATAATTATTGCAAATGCGTTTTTAATTGTGGTATCGTTTTAAAATTTACACAAATTTTTACAAATTAAAATATTTTTTTAATATTGCTTAGTGTATATAAATTCAATCAGATCATATACAGGGCTGAACAAAAAATTCGAGTAGATTTCTGCTTATTGACGGAAATTCCTCAAAAAGAATTTTGAACTCTGTTGTGCGTTTCCTAGTTGAATTAGATTTTAGCACACTGTATACAAATCTATAGATTATATACAGGGCTGCGCAGAAGAATTCGAATATTTTTCCGACTATAGATAGTATATTTGCTGAAATCGAGTTTTCAAATGTGTAATGCGTTTTGCAAATTGTTTACTTAAACGTTATCTTTCACCTTATTAAATGATGAAGTTTTGTTATAGTATTCTGAAGGTGTTGGAAAATGTTTCATAATCTATGCTTAACGTATTTTATTGCTTTCTTGTTTCATTAATTACTTACCCATCATACATAGTATAGGGTAAATCTTGTAATCGTTTTGAAAATCGATTTTTTTTTTTTTTTTTTTTTTTTTTGACGGATTTACACGTTTCAGACACTGGAGATTCCGAAAAACACATTTTTAGTAAAAAAAAAATTGCCGTCCGTCTGTGTGTGTGTGTCTGTAAACGCTCTATCCCCCGAACAAATTGAGATAGAGACTTGAAATTTGGTGTGTACTTAGTATGTGATAATGGGAAGAAGCTTATTGAATTTCAGTAACCTCGATTATACAGAACTATTTTTTTCGGACTTTCAAAGTATTCGTTCTGATAAAAGTTACAGAAATTTTTTCGAAATTGTTTATTTTAAGGAATGAATATAAAAGACAGTAAAAAAACATAAATTTTGCATAAAGAATGAAGTCGATCGGATAATGAGTTGCCGAGATATTAATAATCCTATTTTGCACAATCTTCGATTTTTCCTGACCCTGTATTTCATTCAAATTTCAATTCAAAGATATATTTTAATTGGAAATGAGACGCTTACTCCAACGCAGTAAACCGTTAGTTAATATAATTATCAATTTTGGAGTTATAAGGATGTTTCTTTTACACAAATCAGTAAGAGAGCATTTAAAGTTTATGACTTCATCAAGCCACGATTTTATTCAAATTGCAATGCATTTTATAAAGAGTTTACACATGTTTTATTTTCATATTTTATATTATGCATATGCATGATGGGTAAGTATTACGGTGACCCCCAACGACTAGTTTTTAATTAACTGCAATTTTAATCTTCCTTTTTTTTTTCACGAGCTGTACTATGCGTCAAAAGCCTGATCTGTTAAAAAATCTTTCGAATGATACTTCATTGATGGTCGTGCTTTTTGTTATGTGCAAATGGAATGTTGGAATCAGAAATAGTAGTATACAGTTTAACTTGTTTAATACGACCATCGTTGAAACGAGGATACGGTTAAAACGAGCAATTTGTTCGTTAACAATTTTTCATCATTTAAATAATATCGCGTTTTTTAGGAGCAACAACACAGCAGGAATACGACGAATACGAGCAAAAAATTTGTATGTGATTTTTGACGAAAATTAGGATAGAATTAGAAAAAAAAAATCCTGTTGTTATCAAACACTGTTCTTTTTCAGCGATAATATTTCTACTTTACAAAATGTATTATCAGTTTTGCCAGAGAGAATTTCAACCTTCAAGAAAACCCCTCACCAAAGAAAGTGCTGAAGAAATGTCCTGAGATCCTTAAAGAACGAAAGAAAGAAGTAGGAGATAAAGAAGTTTTAAATACAGTCTCTTTGAAAGATTTAACACTGAGACACGGACAGAAAATAACATAGAAGAAAATATTTATTTATTCCTTTAAAACTGGGTTATAGCCCATAATAAACCTAGAACTACCGGAAATTTTATTTAACTTTATAAAAACATTTCACACCAGAATATTTTTATTTAAAACTATTTAACTTATTTATTTACTTTAGTTCTCTGTGGATTATATTTAATTTATTTTATGAAATAAATTCTGGTTCGAACAGTCATTTTCAGAGCCGTCCTTAGCGAGGACGACTTAAAGCGAGGCCCGGTGCAGGGATTTTGCGAGGCCCTTTCCTTCCAGATTCTTAACATAATCTTATCTACACTGTCAATAAAAAAAAAATGGTTTTCACCTATATACTATAACCCGGGTTCGATCCCCTAGCTACTATAAAGAAGTAGCATTTGTTTGTGCGTTTGTAGGGATAATTTCTGGAACTACTAAACCAATTTCAAAAGTAATGGTGGCAAATTGATGGTGAAAGAACCTCTTCCAACATAGGCTATATTTTATGGCAAAACCACTATCTTTTCTTAACTAAAATCATAAATTTATATTAAAGATTTTCTATTATACGTTCTTCTTTTTATTAAAGAAAAAATATTTTGCGTCTGGGTGCGAGGCCTCTTTAGGCGCGAGGCCCTGTGCGGCCGCACCTGTCGCACACCCCTAAGGACGGCTCTGGTCATTTTGAATGTACCTGTCTGATCCAGTGGACCCGTCTGGTAGGCGGAGGGTTAAGGGTCCTTTTACCTCACTCGAAAACACCCGCTCGCTAATGTTAATCCTATGAGTCAGTTATTTTCTAATATCTCGTTTGTATTTCAATATTTTAAACGTTTTTTTTTTTTACGAAGATACTTTTGCTTTCGAAACCGGTTCCAAAAAAAAAAAAAAAAAAAAAAAAAAAAAAATCGCCAAGAAAATCGAAAAAGTAATTAACGACGGAAATAGAGAACGATCTCAACTATCCAATGAAAAAAAAAATCGTTTAAAAATATTGAAATGCAAACGAGATATCAGAAAATAACTGCCCCATAGGGTAAACATTAGAGAGCAGGTGTCTTCGCGTGAGGGTAGAGAACCCTTAAGGAGTTTTTTCATGTGGTTCATTCTGTTAACATTATAAGGATACTATGTTTTATTTTGTTTTCAGTTGATGATTACAATAATACATATTACTCATTTTTCAACGTATCCTTATAATTTTTCCATGGCTGTAATTCTTTTGTTTTTTAAAGCATATCTCTTTCTCTAAATGCATATAATCATTTCCACAGATTTATTGTACAATTCGTTATCTTTTTGATGGAGTGCAAAATTTTAATTTCTCTGAAGCTAGAAAGAACCTCAGAATATGACTTTATGCTGCAAATTTATAATAATTCCATATTATCTTCCGCTTCATTTTCGTCATCACTTTCATTCTCATTGACCTTGCTTTCTATAAGTTCTTCTATAAAATTAAAAGTAGAAAAAACTGCTAAATCATTATCTACATTCACGTACTTGCTGCCTTTCATGGTTATTGCGGTTCTATTTAAAATATTATTTAACTCAGCATCATCTATTACTAACTCTAAATAAGCAAATCCTCCTCTACATTTATTACAGTCTCAGTTGTAGTTGAAACAGAACGTTAAAAATATGTTATGGGGTAGCCATTGTTCGGAATTCGGTGTTTGGTGATTTAGTGTAATGTTATTTCTATTAAAGAGATTTGGTACCACTAAAACATGACCGGTATTCGGAGGTTACCGTTGTTCGGAGTGACCGCTGTAGGAGGTTTCACTGTAAAAATTACTTTTACGAAAAACAAAACATATCTCTTTATTGAAATAAAATAATAAAATATAATTTTCCAAGTGAATACAATTGATGTGTATACTTCACAATAGTAAATAAAATATTGTTTGACTAATATAATTACAAAATTAAATATACATTATTAATATCTTTGGTGCGAAAGCAATCTAGATGTGTAACAATTAGACAGTCTATCACGTTCATCTAAATGCAAAGTTTCTTAAAAATAACAACTAAAAAGAGAAAAATAAATCATTCATAAAAGAAACAATTATCTTCAGTGCTGCCACCTTTAGTACTTTCAGAGGCAAACTGGGCATTATTTTGCGAATCTAGGCCATTCTTTGTCTCGTCTAGCTCCGATAAAGGTTGTTTCAGTCGCTTGCCGCAAATATAGCCCATTTTAATTTTAGTACAGCGTTTTTCAGCAAAATTTTCAAAACAGTATTTAAAAAGGTTTTAAAAAAATAAAATGTCTACAAAAGTGCTGGAAAGGTAGGTTTAAAAGGAACTAAATTATTCCTCTTTTAGTCATTTTCTTCTTTTATTAGTTGGCAACACTGGTTATCTCATAATTATTCATTTGCAAACAACTTTTAAAAGAGAGTTTAAAGGCAGTATATTAAAAGTGTCCAGAGAAGCTGGTCCAGAGATATTGATTCTTCCAATGAAAAAATTCAAAAAAATTTCTTGCATTAAATCTAGTAGTATATAAAAAGAAACCCAGTAGCAATATAGTGAATTCGTACGGGCGCTCAAAACCCACCTCACGCCACTGTATAAAGGAGAGTTTGTCTATTGAAAATATAAACGAAATTATTATCTTCGAAAGCATTTAATTTTTTTTCATCTAGATATAGCAGATATTTTATCACAGGAAGTTTTCAATTAGATTATCTGCAAAGCGACACTTTTAATATGGCTACAATAATATTTTCCAAAGACTTCAATTGAAATAGAGTGTTTATCAGCTTGTTATATTCAAAGGCACTTATAATCTAAACCCTTTTCATTGAAATTTGGTAGACCTTTTAGCACAGGAAGTTTGCAATTAGATTATCTGCAAAACGACACTTTTAATATGGCTATATTTTCCAAAGACTTCAATCGAAATAGAGTGTTTATAAGCTTATTATATTCAAGGACACCAATAATCTAATCTCTCTTCATTGAAATTTAGCAGATCTTTTAGTACAGGAAGTATGCGACAAGAGTCTATGTAAAATTACACTTTTAATACATCTACAATCTTTTTTTTCTTCAAAAAATTAAACAACTGAAATGTGTTTGCAAGCTTAATAAGTCCAAAAGCACTTATAATCTTTCTCCGTTGAGATTTAGTCGATATTTTATCACAAGAAGTATGCGATAAAAGTCTGCAGAAAGCGCTTTTAATGCGGGTGCAATAACTTTTTTTCATAAAATTAAAAATATTCCAAAAATATCAATCTTTAAAAATAAGCAAAGACCAAGCAATAATTCATATTTATAGTTTAATCAAAAATATAAAGTACTTGATGTCTCAATTCATCTGATTCCTTTTATATCACCGATACACAAAACAGAAAAATGGCACAGTTTTTTTTCAAGAGGGGAAACAGAAATGTCAAGCGTACCAATCATTGATGTCTATGCTACCAACAGGTGTTCATGTGGTTGACGAAATTTCGCACCACGCGTAATGCACAGAAAACTAATCAGACAATTCACTTCATAGGACACGCAAAAATTATACACACATTCTTTTGCGATTGTATTAGGACTACAGACATGCTCGGACCCGGCCCGACCTGTGATCTAGAATCCAGCCAATTTTCTTTCATTATACTCGGCCCGGGTTCGGGCTAATTTTCTTTCATTATACTCTGGCTGGACCAAGCTCGGGCTTACTTTTATTTGGCAAACTCGGGCCGGGTCGGGACTGGATTTCAATCTTTCGGGGTTGGGAATGAACATCATTATTTCCGGATCGGGAATGAACGTCATTATTTCCGGACCGGAAATGAACATCATTATTTCCGGGCCGGGATTAAATCTTACATAAACTTATACCTTATTTAAGATTTCTGAGTAAAATCTTGGCTATTTAGATAGTTGTTTAAGCAGAAAAAAAAATTAAATGGTTACCTAGACAAGGTGTTTTGTTGTTGTTGTTCTGTAAAAAAAGGCTGTTATATTTTATAATTTTTTTATAGACCGACTAAGGGAAATGCTAAAAGTAGTTAGAGAAGTCAGAAGATTTAGATGGAAGAAAATATATAGTTGCTACAAACTGACAAATAGAGCAGAATAAAATAGAATTTTGAAGATTTTAAACTTTGTCGTTAAGTGGGGGCAATAGAAAAGTGACTTATACGGATAGGTGGATGAAATTTTTGGGAGGTGGCGGATTTATATGACTGTTTATTTATTGCTAAAACAAAGCAATAAATAGGACGGAATTTTTTTTAAAGTAAAGAAATTTTTTTAACTTTGTCGACTTTGGGAGGGGGGTAAAAGGGAAGAAGCAGAAATTTTGTAGAATGAGGCAATTTAAATATTTATTTATTGGTATTACAGAGTTACAAATAGAGTACAAAAATTTAAAAATAAACGAGTTTCTAATATTTTAAACTCTGTATGCTCGGTACGGGAAGTGGCAAATAAGAACTACCTATTTAGGGGAGAGCGGCTGAATGTAAGTCATTATTCATTGTATGTACAATGAATATACTAACAAACAGAAAAGAAAAAGTTTAGAAATTGAAGAGTGAATTTTATAACTTTTTTTTTAGTGGTATTTTAATTATTGTCGGTGCAAAAAGGGATAATAGTTCAAATATTGCAGATACGATGTCCAGATATTTGTTATAAAACTGTCTTTAACAATGGAATTGAATCAATTTAACGAAATACTTTTAAAACCCAAATGTATAATTTGATTGTAACTACTACATAATAAGTATGCGGAAATTAGAAATTATGAGTCTTATAATGCACTTACATTTTTTTTCCTGTTTTACATCGAGAAACAGAAAATTTTATAGTAATAAAAATTTATAGTCATTTTTATTGGTTTGTTAGATTTTTCTCTTACGGTGTTTTTTAATGATTTCTTCTTCTTTAAAATAATTTCTTCCCATTCTTTTCTTTTTTCATTTTCCACCTATTATTAACTTTATAAGTTTTTGTAGAAAAGTCTTCTTAGTATTTCCTGTTAGTTTCTGATATGATAAAGCTTTTTGGATCAACTCATCTGCTTCCTCTGGGTTCTCGGAGTCGAAGTTTTTCCATTCTTCGGTCTTTCTTATTTCTGTCATATTTTCTGCGAGAAACTGTGTAACTATATCCGTAAAGCGTTCTTCATTATATTGAAAGCACAATGCTGCGCAATTACAGAAGTTATCAACGGACATAACGCTCTTTATCTGCTCTAAGCAGTATGCTTTTAGATCGACAACTTGATATTTGTCTGCCACATGGTATAATGGAAATAAAATTCGTGGAAAAGTTTTCGACACTCTTGATGCGTATAAATAACGCATGAATTCCCTAAACACGACAGCATCACAGTCATCTATGTCCACTACGCCAGTAATGTTTTCGGACATTTCGTACTTGAACATGTTCATGAAAACAGGAGAACGGATTCCATAAATGGCTTTATGTGCGTTGTACGCTTTATCTTCTACTTTGATAATCACATCGCAGTAGTCCTCTCTCAGCATCATTTCTTCCAAATCGCAAGATAATTTGTCAGTTTCTGAAATTAAAAAAATAAAAATAAAATAAAATAAGTAACGACAATTTAAAAAAGTGCCGACTAATTAATATTCTAAAAGTGCACAGATAATTAACGCTGCAGTACTCTGATACCAGTATAGGCGTAGAGTTGTTGTGGCTAGAGCCCCACCATTAATTCTAAAATGGAGACTTTATTTCCCTTTTAATGTAGAAAAAAAAAAGGTTTAGAATTTTTTTTTTTCTTTTTAGTATTTTATAGAATTTTTAAATGTTCCATTTTTTTTTCTCTTTTTTCTTTTGTTATAAGGATAAACGAGAATAGAAAAACATTTTCACTTTATATTTTATTATTTTTTTTAAATTAGAATAAAATGCTCAACGTTTGAACTTTTTATATAAGAAATGAAAATAGAAAAAAAATCCATATTCCGAAAAAAAAAAAAAAAAAAAAAAAAAAAAGATGTTATTTAAGATTAACTTTTGTTGTAATTTTATTATAAACGATTCACGAATATCAGCGAGTATCATTTTATAAACGGATCTATACATTGGTATTTTTATATTGTCTTAATGTTTTATTTAACTTGTGATTTTTTATCAGTATACGATTATGTTTAATTTCTTTAAAAGGGAGTTAAAAAGGGAGCAACATTAAATTGGTAATCTATCTTTTTTTTACACTCACATGCACATATTTGTGTAAAAAAGAGTTGAGCCCCATCAATAATTTTCAAAACTGTACGCCTATGTAGACTAGAATGTATCTGAATTCGTTTGAGTCTTTATAAAGAATGTTATATACTACACACATAATTTTCAATAGGAAGATGGAACAATAAATTTCACTAACATATATTAATTGAGTGGCAATCCAATTACACTTACGAATTTTATAGTGCGGCCAGACAGACATCAAAGCCGAAGTCATAAACCCATTGCAACTACTAGACATTTTTTATATATATATAAGCAATAATTTTGAACACGTGGGTTCTATGCGTTAATTTGTTTTTTAATTAGCAGAATTTTAGAACTTCTTAACGTTTTGATATTACCTTTAAGCGATATGGTTCACCAGAACAAACCTACTTACTTGTATATCGACGTAAACAGTAATTAATTTTTTTGATACCTATGTTTAAAGAAATGGGAATTTTTGCTATTGAAATTTAATTTGTATATTACTTAAACGTTTTTAATCAATCATAATTTATCTTGAATTTTTTTTTTCATTTTCACACAATCCTCACTCGGAAAATCATTAACATAAAAGTCATAATTAAAGAGAACGTACTTTTGTGAAGCAAGAACAATATTTTTATTTTAAGTCTGTTATTCGCACCCAAATCAGGTGTTTGGCAAAATTAAATTTACTGAATGACTCAAATACAGTAGCTCACACTGATCAAACATTTCCCTCGAAAATTCAGAATTACGGAATAATTACTATTTGTACACTCTCAGAAAAAACTGTAAATTTATGAGCGTTTGCCCTTCAATTTTCACGGCCAACAGCCTTATTTGTGAAAAACAGTCTGATCCACTAAATAAGCAGCCTTATCCCTTATATACTTTGAAAATTAAGAGCAATCCACATATTCTTACAGTTCTATCCCATATGTTAGCAAAAATACAGTACGACGCCATACATTGTCCTCCGCTAGGGTTAACTCTTCATTTTACTCGTGTTTCGAAAAATTTAACCCGCCAAAACAGCGATTATGTGATGATTATCTATCGTGCTACGGAACAGTAAGTAAAGTGTTATTGTGTTTTAAAGTGCATTATATCCTGTGCATTATAATGCTGTATTACTTTGCCCCGTAAAATTACGGGCTGCACAAAATGATGGGCATGGATTTTTTTTTTTTTTTTTTTTTTTTTTTTTTTTTTTACGGGGTATATGACTGGAATCTCTGCTGCCGGCCTCTGCCCGTAATTTTATTGCAATTTTTTTAACAGTGTATAGAAAGAGTAGGCAAAAATGTCAGAAAGGTCATCGTACACTTGTGAGACTTTAAAGAAAACCACATGTTATGAATAAAATGTATTATTTTATTTGGCATTAAAAATTAAATTATATTTCTTTATTTGACATTCTTTGACAGGAAAGTGCATGCTCTATCCCATTTCGTATCCATTTTCCGCATTTTTACAAAAACCGTGTCATTTCCACGATGGACCTCCAATTTTCACCTTGTTTTCCCTTCTTTTATGATTCCGTACAACGCAGCAATCAGTGGTTTTCTTCGAACCTTGCATAAATACGGGTTAGGATCCCTTAGAAAGACCTCCACGGAGGGCACCCCTCCCCCACCAACCTATATCCTTAACGCATATAACCTGCCGAAACAAATAACCATAATATTAATCAAACTCTCAGATCCGTGTGGGTGTGCAGCTTATCTGCATTTCTTCCGCACAATATTAAATATATTCTGAGGTGTATATGTTAAACCCAACATGCTGAGAAAATGGAAGAAATCAGAGATTGTCCAGTTCTGTCTATTATTTCCCCTGCTAATTCTACCTCCAATCGAGAAGTAATAACGTCTACTAACTAGTGTTATACTTAAAGTTTTCTTAGAGGTCATGTTGAAATGGAAATTTAAAAAAAAAAAAAAAACTATTATTTTCAGGGCTAACCACTAGTTTTTACATTATATAGAGTTAACATAAATGAATGACCATATTTTTTTTTTTTCAGAACTATTACACATATTATAATAAGTGATATGAGAAAATAAAGAAACTTCTATAATAGAAGAATTGTAATCGAATTTTTTTTCGACGATTTACACGTTTTAAGTGTGAAAATGTTTATACAAAATATCTGTCTGTCCGTCCGTGTGCCTGTCCTCATTGTATCATCGAAAAGTGTATGAAGTTATGAGGAATTGAACCAAATTTCAATTTTGGCTATCGCTAACAGATCCTACTTGAATTTGGAGACATTCCGCCGGAAAGGGGCGCTGTGATAGCGATTTTTGTGCAAAAATCGTTAATTAATCGATCGTTATCAATTAATTAATCAATTGTTAATTAATCAATCGTTAATTAATCAATCGCTGTGATAGCGATTTTGTGAAAAAATAATGGCGTTGTGATAGCTAATTTTGAAGTATTAGCATGTATGAGATAGAAGAAAGTTTTGGGATTGACATATCCGACTAGTTTCACTTACAAATGTTTGATGTGTGAACCTTTCTAACACGTCAAACATCTAATCTGTAATGAAGTTTGTTCCACACATTTTGCAGTTTTACACTGTGAACGGTTCTTAATGCAGCACTGGTGCGTTCTTTAATTCTTTTCGACAATAGGGATTCATAAACAAGATTTTTGATGTAACCCCACAAAAAGAAATCACATGGCGAAAGATCCGGGGATCTTGGTGGCCATGTGAATAAGGGTAAATCATCGTTACACACACGTGCAATCCAGGGTTGAGCGATGGAAAAAAAACTTGGAATGGTTTTCTTTATTTTCATATGTCACTTATTATAATATGTGTATAATAGTTTTGGAAATATATATATATTTTTTTAATCTGGTCATTCATTTGTGCTAATTCTGTATTTGCATTCTTTGGCAAATTTTATCCTCACATATCAAACGGAAAGTCATTCGGTCAAGTAGTTTAAGAATTATGCGAGTTTAAAAAGTTTGGAACTCTTAATGTCAAATTCATTTTCAATCGTTACAAAACAGATTGTAATGTTTTTCAAGCATAATTCTAAAACTACTTAACAGTTGGTTGGTTGATTTATGACGGCCGATTATCTACTCGAGGGATATAGGACCTAGGGGGAAGTGCCCACCGTGGGGGGTCTTTCTAAGGGATCCTAACCCGTATTTACGGCAAGGCTCGAAGAAAACCACGGAAAACTTCGAACGGCTAGGTCGATGAGCGCGACCTAGCACCTTCCGTCTAACAGCTTTGAGAGCAGAACCACTCAGCCACTGGCGGGACAACTACTTATCAGAATGAGCTGTAATTTTGGATTCATATATTTGAAGCTTCTTGTAATCGATTTCTGTTAAATAAATTGGTGCTTTTATATTATCCAGACGCAAATCTTGGCAGTAACCTATACTTTTCTCTCCAATGGTAGCTTTTATTTATTTATTATTATTATTATTATTATTTTGCGTGTGTGTCCCCGTAAATTGGAAACAATGCTCTGACGTTGAAGTAAAATGTTTTGGTTCATGATATTATTATTTTTAAAGAATTGTTATTTTTTTTTTTACTTTAAATGACATTCGTGAAAAGAATGTATTTTAAATGGACATATGTATTTTAAATTAAAGATATAAATTTTAAATGAAATGAGTGAAAAGTTTATATTTTAAATAAAATGAATGCAGTTACGGATGATGGCGATAGGGACAATATTTGGCGATTTATCACCTGCACACCGGATCACATAAAAGTGCCAAAAAATTTATAGATTAGAATTCCTATTTCTTTCTAATTTTAATATCAAAGAATATATAAGTGAACCAAAAGTCTTAGCCTGATAATAATAATTCATTACAAAACAACCGTTTGTATAATAATGTAACTTGTTGTATCATTTTGGATAGGTTAGTTTTAGTAGTTTTCTTTTTGTGCAATAGATGGTGCGGTTGCTCCTTCAAGATTGACTCAGGGGAACATTTGTAAGGAAGACATCATTTTCGGCCGATATGGAGTCGATTCAAGAGAAAGCTCAATGTGTCCTGTGGTTTTACGAAAAGAAATCGCCCATTAATGTTCAGCGGACATTTCGACGTTGTTATGGACGCAACCCTCTTGATACAAAATCAATAAAGCAATGGTATGACAGGTTTAAAGAAACAAGTGCGTTACTGGTCTGCCCAGAAGTGGCAGGCCTAGTGTGAGTGTACCAATTGTTGACGTCGAATAACTGAAGAATAGGATACAATCTGCTGTGTGTACTGTGACAGAAGACATGCCAAAGAACACTTTGCGGGAACTAGAATCCCGCTTAGACATTCTCCGAGCTACCAAGGGGCACACCTTGAAATTTACTGAGGTACGTGGTCTTATAAAAAATATATAACATTACTTACAATGTATTCAAACAAACATATGTCTATTCATAATAGTTTGAGCACAATAAATATTTATAAACAGGGCAAGACTTTTGGTTCACCCTGTATATTTTGACCGATTAGTTTTATTAGATTTGAGGTTTAAAAAAGATTTTTAAAAGATTTGAGGTTTATTTCTGTTAGAAATTGCATAGATTACAATTAATATATTTTTTTCGAATTTTATAAAATAAATTTTGACCGATTAGTTTCTTTAGATTTCAAGTATAATTGAATGTTCTTACTTGTCATTTCATCAGTCTGCAAATTTTTCTCGTTTACATCTAGTATGTCTTTGTAGTAGGTAGCAGCATCTTCATGGTATAACCTGCAGATGATTTGCATAAACCCTTGGGCAGAGCATCCCTTCTCAACATCTTCGACAGGAACGTACATGCTCATTCCCATTTCGTCTGTGTGATCCATGCACCCGGTACATTTTTGCAAAAGCGTGCCATTTTCACGACGGACCTCCAACTCCCACCTTGGCACCTCTTCTCTGCCGATTCTGTAAAACGCAACAATCATAATATTAGGTAAACTGTCAGATCCGTGAGGCATAATGGCTAACCTGCATTTCAACTCCATAAAACTAAATTCTTTGCTGTAACAAGCAAAGCCAACATGCTGGGGTAATTGGAAAAAATCGGGGACAGTCCATACTGTTGTCCTGGGTAATGCACCAGACTCATCTAGACTTCCAGTAATCATGTCAGAAAATTGAAGTGATATCTGAAAAAGAAATGTGTAAATAAATAAATTATATCTTAAAAAAAATGTTTTAAAGAGAAGCTTTTATTATAATGGGCTAAAAATAAACAAAAATGTTGAAGGGCAATTGGTTGAAATAAATACGTTTTTAACCCTCTCACTGACACGCGCAATACGTTCACTACACTCCAGATTTCACTGCATTACAAGCATTATTTAAATTAATGTAATTCTACGGATATAGTGCCGTTTTAATACATTGAGTTATGATATTCATATATGTAACTAAGTTTTTTGTATATTTTTTGAATAATCACCTTCATTTAGTATTTAAAATAAAATACAGAGAAAAAAATTACAATTTTGCCCTTTTGTTGGACAGTCAGAGAGTTAAAATGAAATCAATTAAATTGCGAGTGATTTTTTATCAGTTTGTTTTTTAAAAAATAAAATGAATATAAAATATTAAAATCCCGCTTCCTGGTAAAAAGAAATCAATCAATGTCCGCTTGAGGATCGAACCCACATCCATTCACCGCTGCGCAGAACTGAAAGACGGCGCATTTACCAACATAGGACAATCGAATGGGACGACCATGACATGGGACAATCGAAGAATATCAGCTTATTTCTGAGGCAATCAATGCCATTTAAGTGATCACATACATGATGACATTTAGGTACCCTTATTTGGCATAATGTTTTTGAACCCTAAGGGGTGGCAGAGGCAAATTTCAAATATTTTTTCACAGAATATTGTATTGTCACCGTAAATACGCCACACTGCTAAAAATTAGGTCAATTGTGGCACAGACACACAAGGAAAGTTAAATAAAAGCTTCTAATATTTAAAAAAAGTATCTATCTGCATTATAAAGCAAAAGAAAATGTCTGAGTAATTCTGACGTCATATTGATGTTAACAATGACATGAGCGATCCGATTTAGATTTTTAGCTAATTTATTAACTTCTGACCATCGTAGAACTTAAATTTTTACACAGCAGAATACGGGAAAAATGCATTTTCTAATACAATTTGCCTGAAAACTGTATCTTTTATCCACTATTAATTTTTTTATAGTTTTTAAAATTATTTTCAAACAGGATTTTTTAAAATCTATATCTATTCTCTATCGCGTCCAAAAGATTTGCCCTTTAAATTAGGTAAATAGTTCAGAATTTGTTTCCGGGTAATACTTTGCAACAAAATAAAAAATTTATCCATAAATAAATGTAAATAAAACACAAATTTAAGTTATATGTCGAACATCGCCTAAGCACTGAAATAACAAGTTGGAAATTGTACGTCAAACGTTACAAACGAGGTGCGTTCGTACGCACGTTTTAGAATTAAATTCATGATATCCCGTGCGTAGAACGGGTTAAACAGCTAGTTAAGTATATATTTTATGACACTGTTCATACAAATATCTTAACTAGTTATATAAATATTCAGATATATATGTATCAGCTAGTTATATAAATATTCAGATCTTGATGATTTTTAATTCTGTGAAATGAATTATATCGTCTGCAGATTAATTTCTGTATTAAAATAAGTATCTCGGTCGCTTGACGATTTAACATCCATCGGAAGCTCCTATAACAAAAAAGCACCGATTTAAAAAAAAAATCAAATTTCTTAATAAATATTTTTATTAATATCTCCTAAAGTTTTGATTCGATTTTAATAAAATTTGAAATGTCTCGACAAAATTCTGCAAAGATAATATATTTTAAATTGCAAACCATTTGGTTGGGTAGTTTTTGCGTTGTTATATGCGGACAGACAGACAGACGGACGGACAGACAGACGGACAGACAGACGGACGGACAGACGGACGGACCAAACGACGACTATAGGTGCTACGTATTTATATAATTACGAACGCACCTAATAAGAATGAAAAAGGTTGTAAATGGTGAAATCTTTGAAAATTTCTTCGTCTATTAACTTCTAGCATGAGGCTAATACGATAGTATCGTTTTTAATGCATTTTAAAACTTTGTTTGAATAATATTGGTACTTTCCATATAAAAATGCTCTTTGGTGCTGTCAGTAGTCAACTAAAAATTCACATTAAATATAAAAAAAAACTAATAGAGCTTTTAATTGTAATTGTTTATCTGTCTTCAAAATTGTTTTCACCTCTATACTTGGAAATTTTTCCATAGAAAATTTCAAACGCCTTGCATTCATAATATTCAAATTCTAATAGGCGTATAGCCAACGTAGTGAAAAAGTGCCCAAGCCAGGACTCGATCTCGGGTTTTCGGTATAGCGCACTGACGTTCTACCAACTGAACCACTTGGGAACGATACTCAGCCTGGCATTTTCTCACTATAACAAGCAGGTGAGGCTACAAACGCAGCACAAGATGTAACGCCTATTAAGCAATTAAAATTTGAATATTATGAATGCAAGGCGTGTGAAATTTTCTATGGAAAAATTTCCAAGTATTAAATATAGATTTATTCAATTATCGATACTGGATTTTCTTTGGTTTCGTGTTTGCCCCAGGTTTGGTGGCTCACGAAAAATATTCCATCTTGTGCTGCGTTTGTAGCCTTGTCAACATGTTATAGTAAGAAAGTGCCAGGCTGAATATCGTTCCAAGTGGTTCAGTTGATAGAACGTCAGTGCGCTATACTGATGACCTGGGTTTGAGTCCCGGCTTGGGTACTTTTCTACTATGTTGGCTATACGCCTATTAAGCAATTAAAATTTGAAGTGTTTTCACCTATATTCTGTACTTCGGGCAGTCCGTTCTGTAGCCCGGGATGCCCGAGTTCAGTCACGTGGTTTATTTAAAAAAAGACAGCAAAATTAAACTTCGGTATTACTATTTTGGGTTACTTGCCCCCCCCCCCCTCAAAAAAAAAGTGTTTTAAATCAGTTTTGAATCTACTGTGTTGACTACAGACGTGATTCTCCAACTCTACACCAGGGGTCACTAACTTTTAAGATCGTGGGCACATTTGAATTTTACAATCATTTTCGTTGGCGCACCCTCATCACACCCACACACGCATTTATTTATGTATATAGCCATGAGTAGTGCACATTACATAAGCACATGTAAATGCATAAACACCTTATCTATATAGACGTATATTAATAAAAATTTTCATGTCTAGAGGATAAAAAAGCTCCTTGACAACTGTCAAGGAGCTTTATACAAATAATGAAACCTATAACAACAACGATGTATTTATTGATGAATGGAAGCTTTCAATACTCTAAAAAATCAATACTATAATGTCTTTAAAAGGTCTGTTTTTTTATTTTCAAATGTATTTTATTATTAGTAATATTTATACAATACTGAATTGAACAGAACAAACCGCATTTAAATGTTCAAATTAGAAACGAAACAATTTGAAATCGATTATGTGTGTACTTTAATGCAGACTCCCATTCACTTTTAACTTTGCATGCATTTTTCTCAAAACTGGGTGTTTGCTACTTTCGCACAGTATAAATACTAGCCGTTGGGGGGCACCGTAGTAATTACCCATCATAGATATGCATAATATAAAATATGAAAATACATTATGTTGTTGTTGTTGTCGTGTCAGAGAAAGTGCCATGGCACTTCTCTGAAAGAAGGGGTGCCAGAGTCTCAAGAGAGGTTGGATTTCTAAAGCTGGTCTCCTAATTTTTGAACCAATTCCAGAGACCTGCACCTGGATTGACACTCCCAGAGGTATCGTTTTCAAACTTGCAGGACATTGGAGACACGAACAGATTTTACGTGCACCAGCTCCCATTAACGTACACGGTCCCACAGCAGCCGCAGTCGAGAGAGGTTGTCACCCTCCCAAGCACTGACCATGATCAATGCAGCTTCAACATGTGTAAGCTATTTATAAAATACATTGCAATTCGAATAAAATCCTGGCTTGATGACGTCATAAACTTTAAATGCTCTATTAATGAATTGCGTAAAAGAAACATCCTTATAACTCCAAAAATCATAATCATATTAACTAACAGTTTACTGCGTCGGATTAAGCGTCTCATTTCCAATTAAAATATATCTTTGAATTGAAATTTGGATGAAATACAGTGTCATGAAAAGTCGAAGAGTGGGGAAAATAGGATTACAAATATCTCGGCAACTCATTATCCGATCGACTTCATTCTTTATGCAAAATTTATGTTTTTTTTTTTATATATATATATTTACTTCTTAAAATAAACAATTTCGAAATTTTTTATATACCTATTATCAGAACGAATATTTCGAGAGTCCGAAAAAAAGTAGTTCCGGATAATAGAGATTACTGAAATTCAATAAGCTTCTTTCCATTAGTACATACTAAGTACATACCAAATTTCAAGTCTCTATCTCAATTTGTTCGGGAGATAGAGCATTTACAGACACACAGACAGCCGGACGGATTTTTTTTTCTAAAAATATGTTTTTCGGAATCTAAAGTGTATGAAACGTGTAAATACGTCAAATTTTATTTTCTATTTTTAAAACGATTGCAAAACTTACCCTATACTGCGTATGATAGGTAAGTAATAAATAAATAAATGCATAACATTAAAAAATTTGTAGTGAAATCATTTCTTACAGATACAGTAGAACCTCTATAAGTTGACCACCCAAGGGACTGTAACTAAGTGGTCAACATATGGAGGTGGTCAACTTAGGGAATTTTTAGAAAATATTTAATACAATAATAGAAAAAATTTAGTAAACTTTTTTAGTATTTTTTAAGGAAAAACTTAGAAAAAAATTAGCACTTACTCATTTTTATTTCTACTGAAAGTACAGCAAATTTTTACAATTTTTGAAAGAATAATTCAATTTTTGTTTGAGTCCCTTTTTGTTCATTAGGTATCTGCAAAAAGCACTTTCATAGTTTAAAAGTCCATTAAGCATGCTTGGGCATTTTTCTGCAGCGAAATCTTTAAGTTGCTCCATCATGCGCTTGACATCGTCTTCCTTTAGAGTTGGGTACTTTTCAGTTTCGTCGTCACTTGGATCATCCTCTTCGCCGTCCATTTCTTGTACCTTAGAGTCCTCACTGTGCTTAGTTTCAGAGAGTATCTCATTGAAGATTGCCTCTGGGTCTGGTCCAACACATGTTGCTAACTCATCGTGCATGGTAACATAATCTTCAAAATCAACTCCATCAAAAATTGGCAAGGGAGATAGAGGAAGCTCATCCTCTTGCACCGATGTTATAGCTGTAACAAATCCAGCTTTCTTGAAGCAGTTCTTAATCATGGTTTGCGTTACTTTATTCCAAGCAGAATTAATCCAATGAACAGCATTCAAAGCATTTACTGATGCAGCTGTTGACGGTGCCAATGCGGATGGACCACAGGTTTGTGTTTTCATGATCACCCATTCCAGAAGTTGAGCTCTGTAGTGCACTTTGAAGGACTGAATAATGCCTTGATCTAAAGGTTGGGTTTTCGAAGTTGTGTTTGGAGGCAAAAATTTTAGCTTCACGTTTGTGAGATTATTCACTTTTGGGTTGCTGGGGCAGTTGTACACGGTAAGTGCAAAACGCCGCTTCTTTTTCTTCATTTCTGCGTCAATTCTTCTAACCCACTCTTCGAACAAAGCACTGGTCATCCAAGCGGATCTATTCGCTCTCCAAAAAACAGGAAGGTCTTCAGGTTTTACATTTTTAAATGCACAAGGTTTTGCGGATTTGCCGATCACCGTAGGCTTCAATTTTTCCCCAGTCATACTCGCACATAAAATAACAGTAAAACACTGTTTTGAAAGTTTTCCTCTTTTGCAAGTGTCACCCTTCATTACTAGACTTCTGTCAGGCATTGCTTTAAAGAAGAGACCACACTCATTAGAATTAAAGATGTTCTCATCTTTAAAACCTTTAGCAAACTCTGGAAATTTTTCAATAAACTTCACCACCACTTCAGCTGAAACATCATTCGATTCCCCACACAAAACTTTTTGAGAAATCTTGTATTGTTGTTTGAATTTTTCAAGCCAACCTGCTGAAGCTTGGAAGTCCTCTATTTCGAATCCTTTTGCAAATTTTTTTGCTACTTCCTGAAGCATAGGTCCCGATTTCTTGCATTGATTGATCTCATCTCTTTAAACCAACGAAACGTGGCTTCGTTCACAGCTTCGAGACACGTTTTTCTGCGTTTTCTTTGGAGTCCCCCGTTTTTGGAAGAATATCTTTCCAGATATTGTTCCTTGTGTTTTAAAATGTTGCTCACAGTTGTCATACTCACACCAAATTTTTCCGCTGTCTTTCTTTGACTGCTGCTTTCCAGAAAATTAAGAAGATCCACTTTCTCCTTTAATTTAAGTTCTTTTAGAGCTTTTCTTTGTGCCATTTTTAATGAAAATTCGCAAATAAACAACCGGTCCCGTCACGACGCAACATCCAGAAAAAAAGAACGGAATGTGTTTCACTTGTGAGCGATACACGTTGTTTTCCAATTCTGCGTATAGCTACATCGCTACGCACATCCCCCTCCCCTGACATTTTTCCACAGATTCCAGGAATTCTGGCATTTCTCTCCCATTGTATCATACTGGAAGTGAACAATGAATGGAGCACCACAAGGGGGCCGAGTATTGCTCAGATAAGTCGAATGACTGATAAAGAAATTCCTGGAAACCAGATGGAGAACAAACGGAGGAAAAAACAAATTGAAGAAAACATCAGTAGTCAAGTTACAGAGAGTAAAAACTACTAAAAAATGGTCAACATACAACTTACGGAGGTGGTCAACATAGAGAGGTAAATCTCCATTGAAAATGCGTTGTGACCATTCAAACCAATAAATTTCGGTCAACATAGAGAGGTGGTCAACGTAGAGAGGAGGTCAACTTTGGAGGTTTTACTGTATATATAAAATGATTATACCTACAATCTCTACTTCCATGTTTTTGTTACTTAAACGACGTAGATTTTATTTGTTGGTATTAGAATGTGCTTTTTAACGCTATACACATTAAAAAACACATTTTTTATCACAACAAATAAATTGTGGGTCGTTTAATTAAAAACTGTGTTAAAGTACACATTATTAATTTCATTCTGACCTGGTTCTGATTCTAATATTTTTTTCTAGATTTGATTGATTCGATCGCGAATTGTATATATATTTTTTATCTATGAAAAAAAAAATGTTTTTTGAAAGTTTAAAATTGGTGACTCCACTTAAATTAGTAGGCTGTATCTTACTTCCAAAATACAAATTATCTCCGTTTTTTTTTTTTTTTTTCCTACCGTAAACACGATACACAGTGTACACTCGTAAATAAGATATTATCAACGATTTGATCTGCAAGAGTTCACGGACTCTGTGTATTTTCTGAAAAACTATAGAATCAGAGCCTAGTCAATCTCACTTGGGGCCCGGCCCAAATATATCATACCCCCCCCCCCCCCCTTTACTTCTAAAAATAGTCTCGTACAAAATTCATGAGGTAAAAGCATCACGTGGAATTTAAAATTTTAAACTAGTTTTATAATATATATATATATATATATATATATATATATTATACAGTCTTGGATACAGGTAAAACTGCATGAAAAACTTGTAACATTTAGTTCACTACAGTAAATATGAATATTTAGAAATCATGGTTATTTTTGAGTTATTCAAAAATGTATAAGAGTGATTTTTTTTTTAAATCGTTGATGTTATATACTAAAATATAAAATGTTATAATAAATAATACTATACAAAATAAAATGTCGATATCAATGCACCAGTTTTACTTACCCATCATACGTAGTATAGGGTAAGTCTTGTAATCGTTCTGAAAATCGAAAAAAAAAATTTGACGAATTTATACATTTCAGACACTGGAGATTCCGAAAAACATATTTTTAGAAAAAAAAAATAGTCGTCCGTCTGTCTGTGTGGGTGTCTTTAAACGCTCTATTTTCCGAACAGATTGAGATATAGACTTGAAATTTGGTATGTACTTAGTATGTAATAATGGGAAGAATTTCATCGATTTTCAGTAACCTCGATTATCCGGAACTATTTTTTTCGGACTCTCGAAATGTTCGTTCTGATAAAAGGTATACAAAAATTTTCGAAATTGTTTATTTTAAGAAGTGAATATAAAAGAAAATAAAAAAACATAAATTTTGCATCAAGAATGAAGGCGATCGGATAATGAGTTGCCGAGATATCTGTATTTCTATTTTTCACACTCTTTGATTTTTCATGATCCTGTATTTCATTTCAATTTCAATTCAAAGATATATTTTAATTGGAAATGAGACGCTTAATCCGACGCAATAAACCGTTAGTTAATACGATTATCAATTTTGGAGTTATAGAACTTTTAAAGTTTATGACGTCATCAAGCCACGATTTTATTCGAATTGCAATGCATTTTATAAATAGTTTTATGCATGTTTTATTTTCATATTTCATATTATGCATATCCATGATGCGTAAGTATTACGGTAGCCCCCAACGACTAGTTTAGAAAGTATTGATGCTCCCGATTTATAGATTATCATATATTCTAATACGAGCAAATCTTGTGGGTGGTTATATATATATATATATATATATATATATATATAGGACACAAAATTTAATCAAAATCGTTAGAGCCGTTTTTTAGATAAAAATAATTTGACCCGCGTTGACCCAAAAATGACCCACTAATCGAAAGTTCTCGAACGTGTGACCCAGCCCAATTGACTTCTCATGCCCGAAAATGGTCGGATACAAAATTTCGTCAAAATCGTTTGAACCGTTATATATATATATATATATATATATATATATATATATATATATATATATATATATATGCAAAAATTATCTTAAAAACGGCTCTAACGATTTTGACGAAATTTCGTATCCTACCGTTTTGGGGCACCAGAAAACCATTGGGCTAGGTCACATGCTCGAGAAAATTCGATTAGTGGGTCATTTTGGGTCATTTTGGGTCATGGTCTAACTAATTGTATCTAAAAAACGGTTCAAACGATTTTGACGAAATTTTGTATCCGACCATTTTCGGGCATGAGAAGTCAATTGGGCTGGGTCACACGTTCGAGAACTTTCGATTAGTGGGTCATTTTTGGGTCAACGCGGGTCAAATTATTTTTATCTAAAAAACGGCTCTAACGATTTTGATTAAATTTTGTGTCCTACGAGTTTCGAGCACGATAAAAGCATTGGGCTAGGTCGCATGTCCGAGAAAATTTGATTAGTGGGTCATTTCTGGGTCATTGTGGGTCAAGATCTAAAAAGCGGCTCAATTTACACTAAATTTTGCATTCAATGGTTTCCGGGCACGAGAAGACTGTTGGGCTAGCTCACATGTTCGAGAAAATTCAATTAGTGGGTCATTTTGGGTCATGGTCAAGCTAATTGTATCTAAAAAACGGTCCAAACGATTTTGACGAAATTTTGTATCCGACTATTTTCGGGCACGAGAAGACTATTGGGCTTGGGTCACATGTTCGAGAACTTTCGATTAGGGGGTCATTTTTGGGTCAAAGCGGGTCAAATTAATTTTATCTAAAAAACGGCTCTAACGATTTTGATTAAATTTTGTATTTTACGAGTTTCGGGCACGCGAAAATCATTAGACTAGGTCACATGTTCTAGAAAATTCGATTAGTGGGTCATTTCTGGGTCATTGTGGGTCAATATCTAAAAAGCGGCTCAATTTACACTAAATTTTGCATCCTATGGTTTTCCGGCGCGAGAATACTGTTGGGCTAGGTCACATGTTCGAGAAAATTCAATTAGTGTGTCATTTTGGGTCATGGTCAAGCTAATTGTATCTAAAAAACGATCCAAACGATTTTGACGAAATTTTGTATCCGACTATTTTCGGGCACGAGAAGACTATTGGGCTGGGTCACATGTTCGAGAACTTTCGATTAGGGGGGTCATTTTTGGGTCAAAGCGGGTCAAATTAATTTTATCTAAAAAATGGCTCTAACGATTTTGATTAAATTTTGTATTTTACGAGTTTCGGGCACGCGAAAATCATTAGACTAGGTCACATGTTCTAGAAAATTCGATTAGTGGGTCATTTCTGGGTCATTGTGGGTCAATATCTAAAAAGCGGCTCAATTTACACTAAATTTTGCATCCTATGATTTTCCGGCACGAGAAGACTGTTGGGCTAAGTCACATGTTCGAGAAAATTCAATTAGTGGGTCATTTTGGTCATGGGTCATGATATTTGAACTCAAATTGAATTTTGACCGAGCATAGCTCGGTCTTCCCTGCTCGTTGTGAATATATCGAATTTAGTATCGGGAACTTCTGAAATCGTTTAAAAAGAGAACTAATTACAATGAGTTACAATGAGCTTCACTGAAAATTGAAATTGTTTTTTTATTACCTGTCAGTGCGAAGAGTTTTTGTGAATTATTTCTTGGTGTTTCAGATAAGAAATTCACACCGCCACACTTTTTGTTAAAATAGGTATCTTATAAGTTCAATCTCCCGAATAATTTTCGAAGTCAGAAATTTTTTCAGAGGTTAATAGAACAAGCGTCAATTATACCTTTATACAGGGCCTGTTTGCCGAGTAGGCCCGTGAAGCCCGAGCTTACCCAGCACTGAAATACAAAGGGCCCCCAAATTTACCTTTCAAAGCTAATTTTTAGGGGGAAATTTTTCAGTTAGGGTAAAAAAGTATTTTTTTTTCTTCTTAATTATAGCTACTAAATTTTCCCTTAGACTATTACTGACACATTTATACTCTATTTTTGTTCCGTTGATTTAATAAATGGTATAAAAACAGTGATTAAATGCAATTTATTTTCATTTTTCTTATGTTTTACATTTTAATTTGAAAATTGCTAAAAATAACAGAAAATTTAATCTGTATAATTATATATTGTTTATATTTATAAAGAGTAGAGAATTGATATAAAATATGGAAAATGGGTTATTTAAATAAAGGGTAAAGTAATTAGCATTCAGAGATACCAAATTTCTGTTTATAAAATAGAAGCAAAATTGTGTTGCAGCCAAGCATAAATTTGCGTCAAATATTTGTTGTCCCTGGATTGTTCTTAGCACTGGCAAATCGTGCAATTTGTAAAGCATAAAATATATTTTGAAGTTCAAATATTCGCACCTGTTCCATATTTGTAAATTCATTTGCAAAATTAATTTGTTATGTATAATTATGTATATAATAAAATATTTTTTATATGTATATAGGTAGTTAGTTTTAGTTTAATATTAAAAGTATTGTTTACTCGAAATTTTGACGATAAAATTTCTAATTGTTGTAGCGTAATTGGCAGAGTAAAAAAAGGGCTCCTGTGTAACGTCAGGCTTCCCCTATACTTCTAAGTCTTAAGCGGGCCCTGCCTTTATAAAAGCTCTCACAAACTAATTATGATTGCTTGAATCTCAAAAAAGGAATTTGTCCATTCTTTGTAATATTAATTATGTATCAGATATCTTTTTTCTTTTCTTTTTTTTTTTTTTAACTTTTAAGGACCACGTAAAAATTTCTAATATTCTGTTGCTGTTTTTTTTTTTATTTAATAACATTACGAAATTTACGAATAACATTCATAAATAAAAATAAAATAACGATAAAATATAAAATAAAATTATGTACTAAGAGCAATATATATATATATGTATATTCCATCTTTCATTTTTATGATTTTTCCCTCATTGTATATATATACATAATAAAATTTTTGTGCATAATAATCATTAAATGCGATAAGCAATCAATAAAATATGAACCGATAATTATAATACTATACAACGACATATATTCAAGAATGTAAGTTTCTCAAAATGAATTAATTTGAATAATAATTAAAGAGATATGGATATATATATGTATCGAATAAAAATAATAGAAATAACATTTTAATTCTTAAAAATATAAATAAAAATAGAGCCAATAAAGAATCGATATCAAAGTGTCACTTTTTAAAGAAAGTATTATCGATGTTCCCCATATATTGATTGTTGTCGTGCATTTGAGCTAATCGAGAACCTTGAAATCGATTTAAAAAAAAGAGAGAATTAATTGTATTGAAAAATGACATATTTCTGATATTTGAAAGCGAAGACCTTTTATTTAATTATTTCTCATTGTTTTAGCTTAAAAAATTCACATTTACGACACGTTTTGTTAAAATGGTATCTTATAAATTCCAACTCATGATCTTTATCATAGGTGTTAACACAGCACAAATGGGAAGTACAGTACACCTTTATAAAAGTTTTCGCAAAATAATTATGCTCTGCTTGGATTTCAAAACAGGAATCCATTCATACTTTGTAATATAGTATTAATTAAGTAGCAAATATCTTTTTAACTATTAACACTTACCAGCTCTAATATAGTGTTATTAATCATAATATATATTATAGTATAGATACATACATACATATATACATATATTGATGAATTCCAAAATTATATATACATAATTAAAAATATATAAATTCATATATATATACACTAGGTGATTCAAAATAGATTATGAAGTTATCTCTTAAACAGCTGATTATAAAAAGATCCATTTGCAAAATGTACACAAATCAAGTGCAGCTTTTATATGTATGGCCATGGCCTGACTTATTCAGGGTCATGCGGGGCATCTGCCCCGGCACCCCATCTGGATTAAGATTTTTCTTAAAAGGGTTAGGATTTTTGTTAAAAGGGATAGGAATTTTTGTGAAAAGGGATAGGAATTAGGACTTTTGTTAAAATGCTGTTAAATGGTTTAAATTGGCCAAAGAAAATCAAAATTCCTAGATTTTCAAAAATTTAGGAAGGGAGTGTAGCATTCTACTTCCACCCTCTGCTTCCTGTGCCCCCCATGTCCGCTCCTCCCCAAAAAAGAACAATCTACAACATCAGAAATGTTATAAAATTTTATACAAAAGTACTTTAGAGCATTAGGAATGAAGTAACAACATAACAAGTGTTGAAATTTGTTGCTATTAGTATAAGTGCGCCTACACTTGTCTTTGCATATTATGGAATCACCCAAATGCATGCTGATACAATACAAAGATTAAAATTTGTAATGTGGTAGAAAATTTTATATTATAATAAATAACCAAGAGTGAGTGAAAGACATGTATTTACACTTCAAAAGCTCATGTGAGTCGTTATATTCCTAAAAAAGAAAAAAAAAAAAAAAAAAAAAAGTGTTCTGTTATCTGTTAAACTTGTGATCATCTTTCTTGTGATATCCTGTATACGGATGTAAATAGTACATGGTTCGAAATTTATGTATACATACAATAAGTATGAAACTTAATACTAGTCACTTCAACATAACTTCCGAACAATTTAAATGGACAGATAGAAGGGGGCCCACCAGAATAATGCTTGCCCCGGGGCCTCAGGATAGTCTAAGTCGGGCCCTGGTTATGGCATTTATTTTGAAAAGAACTGTATACATATTAAAATGCAATTTATTTTTTATACGATATCTGGGTTCTAAAAATTATATTTAGAAAAAAAAATCATGCTCCGAGAAGGAAAACAGTAAAAATTACATTCTTCTGAGATCAACATTCACGGAATTATGATGCTTTGAATTTTATGAACTTTTGGAGCTTTCCGACATTCAAATACAGTGTTGAATTCAGGGGGTGGCCCGGAGGGGACATTCACCCTCGGAGCATTGAAATCCCCCCCCCCACCCCCCACTCGGAAGTTTTGAGATTTTATGCTTTTAATGGTCAAAAAGTGCAATTTCCCCCTCGGAGAAAAATGTCTGAATTCAACACTGTTGAAGTATAATCTGTTCGTTTTCAGTGTCGGAAAACTCCGAAATTTAATAAAATTCAAAGTTTCATAACTTCGTGTATTTTGGTCGTAGAAGAATGGAATTTGTACAGCTTTACCAGTTAGAGCAGTAAAAACACAAATAAAAATACAATACCATCTCCAATATAATTTTGTTATTGCTTACTTAATAATATCATGTAATCGACGAACAACATGCATAAATAAAAATAATATATTGATCATAATGTAATTATGATTGATTAATGATTATGTTTATGTAAATGTTCATGAAATACATGTTATGTTTATGAAAACATGGCCTTATGTTCATGAAAAACATGTTTCTAAATATAAGTTCTAGGACTAAGAGATCTTATTTAAAAAGAAAATTCGTATTTTAATATGTACCGTTTGCAAAATAAATACCATACCTACAAACTGTACTTGATTTGCATGTATTTTTTAAACTGCATTTTTTTAACTGCCATCATCGGTTAAGGAGTTATTGTTCATAACCAGTATTTAGAATCAATCGGTATGTAGTAATAATATATAAATATATAGTAGTAATATAAATAAGAATAATATTTTATCTTATAAATAAAATATAAAATAAAGTAACACACACATATACATATACCATATAAAGCAAAATATGACACTATAATATCGATATGACTAGATAATGTGTTTAGAAAATAATCGATGTGCTAGATACATTGATTGTTGCCATCCATGTGACATATCGAATTGATTAACCAATAAAATGATGATATATATTGATAATTAGTGGACGAATTGAGCACCTTGAGAAGTTCTAAAATCGGTTAAACAGAGAAATATTTACAAAGATTGTTTCAATGAAAAAGAAAAAAAAATGTCTTACCTTTCAATGCAAAGACTTTTTAACTAATTATTTCTCGTTTTTTCAGCTTAAAAATTCAAATTGCCACGCTTCTTGTTAAAAAAAAAATGTTTCTTATAATTTCGAAATCACGGCCTTTATCGGATGTTAACAGCACAAATGGGAAGTCAATTACACCTTTATAAAAGCTTTTACAAACTAACTATGCTTGCATGAATCTAAAAAAAATCCATTCATACTTTGCAGTATTAATTGAAAGGTAAATATATATTTTAACTTAAAAAGTACGATCTCTTTTACTTAATAAATATTATGTAACCTACGAACAACGGGCATCCTGACGGTTGTTAGCTTCGTCTCTGCTCTCTATTTACTTGACAGATAATGTAATATAAAAATGTTATCAGCTGATACGTCAGGGTTGCCAGAAAATAATTGGCTTGATCGCCAAAAAGTATAAAATAAATAATAAAGGCAAGCGCGTGCTAAAAGTTAACTCACGTACAGTTTTGATACAAATATAGAATTTGTTTGGTTCGTAATTTATAAATTGAGCTTCAGAGACACCAAATTTCCATTTGTTAAATTATAAATTTTATCACCAAACACCAATAAGCATAATAGCAGACTAGTTGAGTAAGAAGCGGTAACAAGCAGTGTGCAATAGAGATAAATGAGTACGGGCTCTTTTTAGGTGCGTTCGTAATTATATAAATACGTAGCAGCTATAGTCGTCGTCTGGTCCGTTTATCTGTCCGTCTGTCCGCATAAAACAGCATAAACAATACCCAACGGGATGGTTTCAAATTTAATATATACAATCGGTGCAGAATTTTGTCAAGTCATTTTAAATTTTATGAAAATCGAATCAAAACTTAAACAAATAATATTAAAAAAGAAAAATTAAGTCAATTCCTACTTAGGTCAAAAAGAATTTTTTTCCCAACGATCTACACGCTTCGCCACTGACGGTATTTATTCCTAAATTTATATCCTGCTAAATATCTTATATAACAGAATTTTTTTTCTCCCATATAAAATTAAAGTTAATTAATTAAATTTATTAGCATTTTTTATAGTGTTAAAATAAACATTACAGAACAAAAAAAAAAGGGTGACTTATGTACAACCTAGATATATTTCTGCTTTCGCATTTCTGAGTGAGCTCTGTGTAAATAACAAAACTTTACCACGATGAGAATCGAACCCGTAATCTTCCGAATTCTAAACTGGAGGTTCCGACCATTGCGCCATGACTAGATAGTCCTCTGTCTTAAGCGTTGCTACTTATTTTAGTCGCTTTTTATGATGCAAAAACTAAAATTCATTAATTTAATTTAATTAATGAATTAATATTTGAAAAAACTATATTAACATCAAGTGTCATCCACTACAAGTTTTAAAAAATGTATTTGAACTTGAGTGGATGAATAAAAAGTATTTTATTAACGATTGAAAATTTGAACAAGATATATAAATATATATAAGGAGAGTGTGAAGTAATAGTAGGAATTGAAAAAAATATATAAATTAATAAAAATATTTAATAAGTAATTTGAATGTTTTTAAAATCAATGCTTCCTTGTTATAGCAGCTTCCGAGGATTAATCGTCAAGCGACCGAGATGTATCGGCAAGTTATCTGACATGTATGACGTTATAGTCTACATGACGTACATGGCATTTTATAACCTCTATGACCCTGTTATAGTCACATTCTTCATTCTATTAAATCCTATCACTCGTAATTAATTCAATGATATCCCATGATAAGTAATGATTCTAGGTTGACAAGATTCCATCCTATTTAAGATGTAGTCATATTATTTCCGTATTACTGAATTTAAAAACTGAATTTGTACACTAAAATTGTTTAATTACAGCAAACCTATAATCTACCGACAGTTTTTCGGATCCCCGGAGAAATAGATATCAAATGGACAAAGAATCTAAATATCGATTTCAAGTTCGGAAATTTTCAAAGCTAGGCTTAAGTTTCCCATTGGAATTTTCAGTAAATGTCAACAAAAGATAAAATGTTGCCAACTTAAAATGTATACTTATTTTATTACGGAAATTAATCCTATCACAATAACAGACGATATACTTCATTTCACTGAAAGTGGTTATAGTACGAACGCACCTCATTTGTCACGTTTGCCGTACAATTTCCAATTCTTTTTTTTTTTTTTTTTTTTTTTTAGCCTGATCCCGACGATTTGGGTCCGACATTAAAAATATGCGAGTAATTTTAGAACTTTTAAATCAAATCAGTTGGTTGACCCCCCCCCCCCCCCCCCCACACCACCCCCACGAGCTTGAAACATTTGCCCGATACCAAAAATACGTAGTAGAAAATTATTAAGAACATTTTTAATTGTTACAAGATTAATTTTCTCATTTAAAAATATCTTACATAGAAATAAATATGAAACCAAAACAATTCCTGATGTCAGCGTTTCGTGATTTTTATTTCCTTGGAAATCTGTTTAAAATAGAAATTTGTTTATCTACAATCAACAACTGGCAGAAATATGCAAAAGTCATAATTCTTATTCTTTTAAAATATCATTATAAAACTATAGCAGGAAGAACGTGGTTCTATTTTCCAATAATTCTGAAGAAGGACTTCAAAGAGAAAGCGAGGATAAACAAAGAATATCCTACGGCTTCTTTATGTTACTAACGCTGACCGTGCATTGGAATAATATTTCATCAATCAATAATAACATCATATATCCCATCAATACCAATTTAACTCACTTTCAAACTGATTTTTTAAGGATTGCAAAACACTTTGATCGCAAATAGTCGCTTAGAACAGTTTTAAAAAAATTCAAAATTTACAAGGGTGAAGGAGCAAAAAGCGCTCTAAAATTATGATTTTTTATGTGATACAGTTGGTGTAGAATCCTAGAATTTGGCATGGTGTTTACTTTTAAGATGTAAATGATCACTATGAACTCTTTTTTTTAATTCGAAATTTAAAACGGTGAAATGAGCGGAAAATGTTCTAAAAACGGTCTAAATTACGATTGGTTTGGAACTGTTAAGCCTAGAATATTGAAATTTGTGATCTGTTAAATTGTGATCTGATTTGAAATCTGTTACATTAGAGAGGTAAATGCTGGCTCGGAACACTTTTCTAAAAAATCCCTGACGACTCGGCCTACAGGCACAGGTAGATTTCAAAGACGCCGACCGTGGGGCTCCTGTTTATTCGGAATTGCAGAAGAAATTACCTTTTTGCCATGATACGGCAGTTGGGACCGCCCACTTCGAAATCTACCTGTGTCTGTAGGCAGAACCGGCAGGGATTTTTTTTGTTTTTAATTTGTTTTTGCTATAAGAGTAGCTCTTACAAAAAAAACTTGTCAATATAAAAGTTGTAGATAATATTAAGAGGATTTATAATAAATTTAAGCGGATTTGATATCTTGTAAATGGACTGATTATGAATTTTTGAATTATGAATTTTTTCTTCTTAAACCCCTATCCCCCCCCCCCTCGAGGCAATTTTTAATGATATCAAAAATCTGTCATACATAAATTTTCGGTCCTTTTCTAGAAACAATAATAACTTTAAACGGATTCGATACATATCCTAATTAAGAAGTTATGGGGTTTTTTCTGTTTTCACAAGATGCCCCCCATTTCCCCCCCCTCCCCTTGGTTCAATTTTGGCCATTAACTAACTTGACGGAGATTTTATGCCCCTTGACTTTATGTATCAATTTGGAAGGGATTTGTGCAGAATTATTGAAGTTATCGTATCCATAAAAAAGGGATATAGATAGATGGATAAAGTTTTGAACTAGGGGGTGGTTTTGGGTTCTGGGAGTCATGATCAGAGTAGATCAGCAAAATTTTTTCAGAAATTCCAACATAGGGGAGAATGTAATAGGTTAGTACTTCTTACGAAATTTACTTTAAAATCAAAATTTAAAAGGGTGCAGAAGCAAAAAAAAACGTTCTAAAATTAGGATTTATGCAATACAGTTGATACAGAAGCTTGGAATTTCACGTGGTGATTACATTTGAAATGTAAATGCTTGCTAAAACGGTTTCTGAAAAATTCAAAATTTAAGGATGAAATGAGCGGAAAAAGTTCTAAATTACTATTTAGTTGGATTTATTCGGGTTCGAATATTGAAATTTTGCATAGTGGTTACTTTTAAGATGATAGAGATGCACAGTATAAACAGTTAATAAAAGATTCGAAATTTAAAATTGTGAAATGAGTTGAAAACGTTCTTAATTGTGGTTTATTCAAAATTGTTAGGCATAAAAACTTAAAATTTGACATGTTTGTGTTATGTTTAATACATAAATTCTCGCACAGAACATTTTTTTTACCAAATTCGAAATTTAAAAGTGTGCAGAAGCAAAAAACGTTCTAAAATTACAATTTTTGTGATGCTGCTGAACTAGAAACTTGAAATTTGGCATTTGTGGTTAGTTTTAAGATTTCAAGAAGCATTTTTAAGAAGCATTCAAAAAACCTTCTAAACTATGATTTATCTGAAATTGTTAGGGATAGAAACTTGAAATTTTACATGGCTCTTACTTCAGAGACATAAATTCATCCACTGAACAATTTATAAAAATTAAGAATTTTTAAAGTGTACAGGAACAAAATACGTTCTAAAATTGTGATTTCTGTGATATAGTTGCTACAGTAGCTTGCATAACTAAAAGCTTGGAATATAGCAAGGCTATTTCATTTAAGATGTAAATTATCCCTAAAAACAGTTTGAAAAAAATCGAAATTTCAAATAAAAAATGAAATGAGTGAAATAGCTTCAAAAAACATTCTAAATTTCTATTTATTTGGAATTAATTTTAGTTTTTCGAATTCATTTAAGTCTCATATTCGCTTAATGCACTATAAGAATGAAATTTACTCAAAATGTGGCTTAAATAGTAATTTTTGAATTATCTGTGGCAGCAAAATGTCCTCTAATGAAAATAGGCACACGAATATCACTTGGCAGCAACAATTACGAGAGCAAAACAGCGGATTTCGCTAGCTTATAATAAATTATTTAAACGACATTAAGGCGGTTTTCAATAAAATATTTTTTCCCCGCTCAACAACGCGAAATTTTCTGACATATTTTCGGATTCATTTTTAAAAGAAAAAGCTTAACACTTGCATACATGATTATTGAAGTGATTTGTAATCGAACGAGTTTTTCATTTTTTTGATAAATGAATCGCATCTTGAGTTATAAGGGATTATTATTGTCTCACGACATCATTTTTTTCCTTTGTCGCACTCAGAAATTCGTTTCGAAATCCCAACGTTGACAGCATTTTCTGAAACATCGTCTGCCTTTACCGAAAAATGGAAAAAACTGTTCGATTAAAAAGTTTCTGAATAGTAGTACTTGCTAATTTCAAGTGTTTGCGAGCAAAAAGGAATTAAAAATGTGCCAGAATGTGAGCCAGTTTGATTTGAGAATAGCCTTAAATGATTTTCCCCCCATTGTAAATATATTCGAAATTACTAAAAAAATAAAAAGATGTGTTTTAAAGCGTTTTTAATATTCAGGGAATATTTTATGTTCTGAATTTTTGCCATAGAAATTTTAGTAACTGTAGAAAACCTTTAGCTAATCTATCGTGGTTTTCATAGTTAAGATTCTTTAAAGAAAGAAAACCCTCAAAGTTCAGTTTTTATTTTAAAAATATCGGAAAGCATGAGATTTTCCTTTACGATATAAGCTTTAACTTCGATGTAATATGTATATAAATATTAATTACAAAAGTATTTTAAACATTTTTATTTTTATTTCCAAATTATAAAAAATGACACTGTCGATGTCAATGATTACTATGTTCGCAAAGGAAAGGTTGTCATTTTTGGTCCCATTTTTTGTAAAAAGTCCGGAAAGCCACAAGAAATTGGACGAAATAGACAAAATTGAAATTCACTACAACATTCACTATGCATGTTTGTAAATTGCCCAAACAGGAGGCGAGATACAAAGCTGGGAAAATGGGGAAAAATTTGCAAAAATCCACAAATGACGTTAGTTTTTGCCTAATAACCCACTTTTAGTGCATTTTAGAGAGACAAAACTGTCATAGTCAACTTTTTAGACCGTGAAATAGTCTATAGTTTCATTCATTAGATAATTAATTAATTATCTGAAATACACTTTGAAAATCGCAGCAACAAGATTTTGGATGAAAACAGGAAAATACCGCCTGGCAAGTTAATAATTTAAAAACCGATCTTTTATTTTTGATACTGAAAACACGATGTAATTAATTAATTATAGCATGTACAATAAATTAATCAACAAATATATAGTAAGTATAGTCACTTTATATAGGTTTCCTTTTCTGCTGCTTGGCCCTGGTAGTGATACGTCGTCTCATCACAGGTTCTCCACAGTCCGTTCCTGTACTTAGCTCGATTGGTTGTTCTAGGTCGTCAAAGTCCCCAAAGTCCAGTATAACTGAGCACTTCAAGACTGTCTTCTTACAACGTACTGCCTGCACTTACTGCAACCTTTTTTGCATTGGCAAGATATGAAATTGAGTAGTGTTTGAGGGGCTGGTTCGATCATCATGGTGACTGGAATCAACCCATGACCACCCCACTTCCAGCCGCATTCGAGAGGATTCTTTTCGTTTTCCAGCCATGTCTGAATGCATGATATTGAGTAGCATCGCGAGTAGGTGTTAGTCTTGCTAAATATAATTTAATAGTGTTAGCTTCTCTAGCGAAGATGACATACCGCAGTGCATCCAAGTTTTGGCTCTGATCACTTCAATACAGGGTAATAAGTACAGCTTCTGTGGCTTCAACAAGTTTGTGCCTCGCTACATTTGGGTTTTTATATATTTGAACTTTTTGATTCAGCGATGGGTTCTGAAGAATTCTGCAATATTTCATTTTCCTATAGCTGAAGAGTGGAGCAGTGGTGTCGCCAACACTTACAGCATGAAGAAAAAGAATATTTTGTGCAACTTTCTTAAAATTGAAACACTTTTTGGGGCAGAGAGCATAAGGCAGTTTCCCTCTCCCGGCCTTTCGGAAATAAACATTGTCTAGAGCTAGAAAAGCCGCAAGAACAAGAAGGTCAATTGACAATGACAACATTATCTGGCCAAGGATATAGCTGTGTTCACTATTAGTATACATCTCTTGGGGCTCATACAAGGTGGCAAGAATTAAAACACCCCCACTCAGATCTCTCTATATATTGAACTACTATGTGTCAGTGTATAAGCTTCACATTTTGTGCACATACTATTCAAAACATAGGGAAACTGATTACGCGAAAAGAATAATAGCTCCAGAAATACCGATAGATGGCGCTGTACAACAGAAATTTGAAATAAAGACAAAATAATTAATTTAAAAAAAAAAACAGTGAATGTGTGATTTCATTTAAACATTCATTCTTGGACCTCTCTTTTTCGAAAAAAATCTTGTTTATCAAGAACGTCTGGTAACCTTTGAAGATTTGAAAGAAGACAATTGAATAAGCTGTCTAGAGACATCAGATTTTACATCCTCAAGAAAAGAACCATATTCCCTGCGTTGATAAGGTCCTTGTCACTGGAATTTTTGGTAAGTTAACATAAAATGTGTTTACAATGTGTTTTTGTGCTTTTTCAGCATATGTCCAATTGTACAGCACCATCTGATCTGGCGATTTCTGAAACTATTTGTTTTCGCGTAATCCATTTCTCCATGTCTTGAATAGTGCACAAAATTTGAAGATTATACACTCAGTAGTTCAATATATAGAAAGGTAGGAGTTTTAATTCTGGCCACACGGTATATTGACAAAGTTTTTATGACAATCCTGTATTTTCTTTATAACTTACTTTTTATCTTTAAAACCTGCATTAAAACTTTTTTTTTCTCTCTTTCTGATTTCTATTAGAAGATGGTTTCAGCTCTAAAAGCATATGTTTGGTTTGTCTGTATCTCTAAAATTGTGCTATTGAGCGGCGTTGGCGATAGGGAGAAAACATAAGCAAGGAAAAACGACTTTTTTTCCAAAATGTTTTTCAAAGGGTTAACATAATTTTTTTTCGAATTGATTACGGCATTGGAGACGTAAGAGTGTGATCTTTCAGAATATGTTTTTCGTTTTTAAATAAACCAAACGGTTTAGTCGATAGAATTTAATACAGAATCGCGAAATAAACGCATTCTTCATGTAAATGGTTTTTCATTCTCTTGCGCGGCGGTAAATCGGGTTCTGGGCATGCGCAATTTCTGAAAGCCGGCTCGCAAAAAAGAGATGAGTTATTGATCAGCTTTAAATTAATATTTTTGTTAATTTTCAAAGTATTAAAATTCTGATACTCGGGTGCACCAGGCCAGGCTATCCACACCTAAATTTTCAGACTTCTAGGTGGGCTAGATTTTGCTAGCCATCGCAGACAAACACACCCACACACATACACACACACAGAGCGAAACTTTCTTTTATTAGTATAGATTTTTATTTTTTACATGCTATAGTGTTTACAAATTTTTGTAAAAAACACTTTCTAGAACTGCCTGTTAGCTCCTTGTGTTTTAAGGCTTTTTGGATCAACTTGTGTGCTTCCTCGGGGTTCTCGGAGTCGAAGTTTTGCCATTGTTCTGTCTTTCTAATTTCTGTCATATTTTCTGCGAGAAACTGTGAAACTATGTCCATAAAAAGTTCTTCATTATACTGAAAACACAGTGCTGCGGATTTACAGAAATTATCAACAGACATGGTACTCTTTAATTGCTCTAAGCAGTACGCTTTTAGATCAGCCACTTGATATTTGTCCGCCACTTGGTGTAAAGGAAATAATACTTTTGGAAAGTTTTTCGTCACTCTTGATGCGTATAAATAACGCATGAATTCCCTAAATACGACAGCATCACAGTCATCTATGTCCACTACTCCAGTAATGGTTTCTGACATTTGGTACTTGAACATGTTCATGAAAACAGGAGAACGAGTTCCAAAAATGGCTTTATGTGCTTTGTACTCTTTATCTTCTACTTTGATAAGCACATCACAGTAGTCTTCTCTCAGCATTAGTTCTTCCGTATCGCAAGATAATTTGTCAGTTTCTGAAATTAAAAAGAACAAAAAATGAAAATGAGTGCTACAATTTCAACGACTGCCGAAGAATTAAAATTCTAAAGACAGTGCAGGTATTATTAACATTACTGTTCTCTATACCAGTGTTTCTCAGCAGGTGTGTAACAATTAATCGTATAAAACATTATGCTGTTTATAATACAGGGTGTATCTGAAATGCTTCAACAAACTTAGAGGGATGATAGTACTAATGAAGACGAACAAAAAATGCAATGGAACATGGGGTCGCAAATGACGTTTAAAGGATGAAAATCGAGAAAATGCGTCTGGAAATGGACAAACTGAGACAAGAAACACTCCAGAAAATTATTTATTGCACAGAATAGGTACAACACAGCTCGTGATGTGCAGAGAAAGCAAATATTTTACAACAATTGTTCAAAGTCTCGACCGTGAACATTATTACACATAGTACATCTACGGAGGAACGACTGGCGAACATGCTTGAAGATTACGGGAGTTTCCTCGATTTCTCCTGCAGCGGTCACAATATGCGCTGCTACTTCTTATGGCGTTTCTACTGGCGTCTCATAAATGAGGGATTTCATCTGTCCCCAGAAGAAGAAATCCAAAGGGTTAAGGTCCGGCGAGCGTGGAGGTCAAGCAACAGGGCCACCACGTCCAATCCATCTTGCCGGATAAGCTCCATCAAGGTTGGTTACGCACGTCCACAGAAAAATGAGGTGGAGCACCATCGTGCATGTACCAAATTTGTTGCTACACGTCGGCTTGTGTAGCAGAAAGCAAACCTGGTAGAATATTCCGCAGGAAACTCAGGTAAGTTGGACCATTGAGACGGTTAGCTTTCTTCCACGTTTTTGTTATCTCTTTCTGACCGGATATGCACAAAATGAAAGGAAAACCAGCTTCGTGCTACTAGCCAGTTCTGCAGAAAAGCAGCATGCGAGATTTCGATATTACTTACCCATCATACGTAGTATAGTGTAAGTCTTGTAATCGTTTTGAAAATCGAAAAAAAAATTGAAGGATTTACACGTTTCAGACACTGAAGATTCCGAAAAACATTTTTAGAAAAAAAATTTTGCCGTCCGTCTGTCTGTGTGTCTGTAAACGCTCTATCTCCCGACAAAATTGAGATAGAGACTTGCAATTTGGTATGTACTTAGTATGTAATAATGGGAAGAAGCCTATTTCATTTCAATAACCTCGATTAACCGGAACTATTTTTTTCGGACTCTCGAAATATTCGTTCTGATAAAAGGTATACAAAAATTTTCGAAATTGGTTATTTTAAGAAATGAATATAAAAGACAATAAAAAACATAAATTTTGCATAAAGCATGAAGTCGATCGGATAATTAGTTGTCGAGATATTTGGAATCCTATTTCCCACACTCTTCGATTTTTCATGACCCTGTATTTCATCCAAATTTCACTTCAAAGATATATTCTAATTGGAAATTTGACGCTTAATCAGATGCAATAAACTGCTAGTTAATAATATTATTATTTTTGGAGTTATAAGGATGTTTCTTTCAAGCAATTCAGTAATCGAGCCTTTGAAGTTTGTGACGTCATCAAGCCACGATTTTATTTGAATTGCAATGCATTTTATAAGTAGTTTACACAATTTTATTTTGATATTTTACATTATGCATATCCATGATGGGTAAGTATTACGGTGGCCCCCAACGACTAGTTTTTATTAGTTTTGCGATTTTCACCCTTTAAACGTCATTTGCGACCCCATGTTCCATTGCATTTTTTGTTCATCTTGATGAGTACCATCATCCCCCTAAGTTTGTTGAAGCATTTCAGATACACCCTGTATATTAATGTGGTCTACGTTAAAATTTCATTTATATCCATGTCCTTTATAACTAATCCCTCACAATCTGTTTAGCGTTACCATATTGAATATGGTAACGCTAAAAACGTCTTTCAGACGTTCAGACGTTCAAATGTCTTTCAGACGTCTTTTCCACAGAAACGTCTTTCAGATGAGGAAATAGTTTAATAATAGATAACCTGGTGATAGTGAGGTAATAGATAACCTTTACCTGCGGTTTATTCTGTTAAGCTGTTTCATATAGCAGATCAGATGCTATTACCAACCATTATTTTTATGTATTTCCATAAAAAAAAGCAAGAAAGAAAAACTTATGCATCGAGAATTGATTATGAAACACTTTCCAACCATATTAGAATATACGATTTGTAATTTTTCCAACTGAGTGAAAAGATGTTCAGGCTAGGAACTGAAACCACAACTTCAGCCAGGGATCTACCAGTGGACGACAAAAATTTCTGATGTCATCCAACGTCACGATGGTGCTTTTTTATATAGCTAATCAGCATTTTGATTTTCCGCACAAGTTTCTGCCAAGAGCCAATCAAATACGGGTAATTCCCCCCATTGCGAGCTCTGATCAATGCGTGTGGTCCATTAAGCTATCTGGACGAAATCTGGACGACTAATTCACTCATACAGCCTGGCATGGACACTTTCACTTATAATTAAAAATTACAGCTCAGTTAGAAAAATTACAGCTCACATGAGTTCTTTACCAATCAATATGATAGTATTAAAATAATAAAAATATCTATTAAAAAATAAACGCATCCATTATTTTTCAATTCTCCGTTTTTTAAGGTTGAGAGGAAACTGCAACCTCTTCCGAGTACTACATACTCGTAACTTTACTCTCAGCTAAATTAACTGTCTTTTCTTTTCTATCCTCCAAGTTATCACTCGAACAATAGGATTCTTTCCAGCCACTAAAACGTCTTTCAGATGAGGTAATAGTTTAATAATAGATAACCTGGTGATAATGAGGTAATAGATAACCTTTACCTGCGGTTTATTCTGTTAAGCTGTTTCATATAGCAGATCAGATGTTATTACCAAATGGTTTTTTGATTGAATTGTGTCGCCCAGATAGATCAACTGGTAGAGCATTTGCAATTTAAGCCTGTGCAACATCACAAAATTATACTCTGAAAAAGTATACCTCATAGAGAATTCTGAATTCTTTTGAGTGTCCTTGTACAGAACTCTAATACCGCTCACTTTATTTTCAATAGGGAACAGGCCATATTAAATCCCATTAACATATATTAGTTTCGTGGCAATCCAAGTATACTCAGGAATGTAATAGCAGGGCCAGACGGTCAAACATACAGGTGAGCCGAAGTCATAAACCATTTTCAACTATTTTGGAAAGTGTTAAAAAAGCTATTTTTTATACAAGTAATTGTCAAGATTTTAGTACTTACTAAATGTTTTGAAATTATCAGTTGTGTTATATAATCAAACTGATATAAGTGAAAGCATTAAATTTTTGCTTTAAAAAAACTTTATTTCTGATCTTGTATAAAAGATTTAAATATTCTTCAAACAAAAATCAATAATTGAGAGGGCGGCGTGATCGGTAAAAGGGGAACCAATTTTAGTAAATTCAAACTGGCTACTTTTTAGCACATTAAAGTAGTCAGTTTAATCCTTAAATGCATGAATTTCTTTTCAGAAACAATGAAATCTAACAGTGTATTTCATGTTTCGATAAAGGGAAAGGATCTTTCAGAAAATCCAGTCAAAGTTAGTGTTTTGAGCCAATTTTGGAGACGCGACATCCCCGACATAAGGTCATCATGAGACAAGAACAGACTATAGCTCAAGATGTAATACACTTACCAAAAAATTAAATTTGAAATCACTTCAAGTATGCAATTGATTTTATTTAATCAATCGCGAAAACAGTTAAAGCTGTTCGTGAATGCATCGCATCGTATAGTCAAAGCGACATGAACGATATCTCGATTACGGGTGACTGTCATCGTAGTCGCATGACAACGCATATCGAGATACCGTTGACTTCGCTTTGACTATGTGACTACGTAGTTCAGGAGACCATTTCCAAAGCGGTCGTAACTACGCAACAGGTGACAGTTGTTTTTGGTGATTGTTTGGGTAAGTTCATTTATATATTTGGTTCAATTAACTATTGAGATGTAATGTTCCAATTGAACAATAACAAAAAAAAATAACTTTCTTTGCGCCAAAGTCGTGTGAGCTTTTTTTTTCTGAAAATATATAAATAATTAATTATAAATTTTATTTTTCATATTTACTAGATGAATAAATAATCTTAAATATAAGTTAACCACTTCACTTTTTTGTTTCTAAGAGCATTTTACGATTCAATAAGTTCTATATTTATCTCTATATTTGAAATTTACGTTTTGTCACCAATATCACCATAAAAAACAAAGATAAGAAACAATTATCTCCAAATTCTTAAAGCTTAGATTGATGATCTAACTATTCTACGGATTTACAAAAATTACTATTAATAGATTGGAAATGCATTTATTAATTTTTTTGCTGGGGGACAGGAATAGTTGCAAAGAATATAGTTGATTAACCGATTAAAAAAAAAAAAACAGCTTAGTATGATATCCTTCTATATTAAAAAAAAGTAATCTGGAACTGAGCCAAAAACGAAATGGACCAATCAAATTCTGCGTAGATATTCCGAGTTATTCTCATCGCTTTTTTACTAGGGACTTTTTTGAGAAGCTATTACTTTTTTTCTAGCCATCCTACGGATTCGAAAATCATATCACCAGACGCGAAATATAACAAGCTTTCAGAAATTAAAAAAATTATCACGGTCGGACAATAAAAACTCAAAAACTCCTTAAAAATCGAGTAAAAAATCTTTTATTGAAAAAGTCATATTTTTATATTGTTGCCAATTTCTAAATAATCGCAAAGGATTATGTTTTATCGCAAATAAAAAATGTATTTGCGCGAGACTATTAAAAACAATAATGAAAGTTTAAAATAATAATTAAATGATCACGTGTTGAAAGCAGGAAATAAAGAAAATTACGTCATAAAAATTGTGTTTACACATGAATATTAAAAATAAAAAAGATGAATTAAATGAAAAAGCATTATAACCAGTTAAATGAAAAAGCATTATAACCTGATTACAGAAGAAATTCGCCGTTCGTGATATCATCATCATCATCTTTTTAAAACAGGATACATTACCAGGTTTTAAGAGGCTGTGCAATCAGAACGGGGGTTGGTGAGCGTAGCGAGCAGGGGACAGAGCTCCCTAGTCACTTAAATTAAAGTATCGTACTGCCTCCCGTACTATAAATTCCCCATGTAAATGGCGGTAAATGAATGCTCTTTCTTGAAACTTCGTGAATCTGCGCATTCTTGTCGTTTCGATTTTTTAGTTTCACGTAAGAGCCAGTGGCATCTGCATTGTATAACCAGCAGGTTGTTTTTCAAAAATCCTCAGGGCATCCTTTATCAAAATCTTTGAGAGGATTGTGCATGCTCTTCCCTCATTTATTCTGCATCTTCCGCATTTTTTTCAAAACCATGCCATTTGCACGAGGGATCTCCAATTTCCAACTTGTTAACCCTTCTTTTATGACTCAGTACAACGTAACAATCATAATATTAAGCAAACGTTCAGATTCGTGTGGCTGTGCAATTAACCTCAAGGAACGTATACTCCTTGCAATTTCTAATGAGTTTGTCACTACAACTTCTGATAAGAAAATTGCTGTTTAATATTTTAATTACGGTATAACAAGCGAGAAGTCATTCGTTTAAGCAGTTTAAGAATTATGCAGGTTTAAGTTTGAATCTTTTAATGTCATATTTATTTTTAATCGTTGCAAAACAGGTTACAAAACGGGTAATTTTTTAAGCCTAATTAAAAAAATAGATTAATTTTGACACAATTAATCAAATTGGTAAAGAAATCATATGAGTTGTAATTTTCCAACTGGACGAAAAATGTCCGGGTCAGGATTCGAACAGCCCAGAGATCCCAGGTTCGAATACTGGCCCAGACATTTTTCGTCCAGTTGGAAAATTACAACTCATATGATTTCTTTACCAATTTGATTAATTGTGTCAAAATTAATCTAGCGTAATCACGTATCCAGCGTTTACTGGAGTTCCAAATTGCCTGCGATTTATTCTGTTGAGCTGATTCAGATATCAGACCAGATGCTATGATCAATAAGGTTAACTGAATAAATTAGGTCCTCTACATTCAACCGGGATGGCTCGGTTGGTAGAGCATGGCAGCTTCAGCCCAGAGATCTCAGGTCTAGACCCGAACATTTTTCGTCCAGTTGGAAAATTACAACTCATAATTAAAATATTATTTGCAGGAATGGGCTATAACTTTGGGTTCACATATTTCAAGTTTCTTGAAATCGATTTCTGTTAAAAATTTCATAGGTTACAATTAATATATTTTTTCCGAATATTATAAAATAAATTTTGACCGATTAGTTTCTTTAGATTTCAAGAATAATTGAATGTTCTTACTTGTCATTTCATCAGTCTGTGAACTTTTGTCGTTTCTATTTTCTTCTGCGTAGTAGCTAATGGCATCTTCGTCGTATAACCTGCAGATGATTTTCATAACTCCTCCGGCAAAGCAACCTTTCTCAACATCTTCGACAGGAACGTACATACTCATCCCCATTTCGTCCCCAACTTCTTTGCAGCCGGTACATTTTCTCAGAAGCGTGTCATTTTCTCGACGGACCTCCAACTCCCACCTTGCAATCGCATCTTTGCTGATTCCGTAAAACGCAACAATCATGATATTAGGTAAACTACCTGATCCGTGAGGCTGTGTGGCTAACCGGCATTTCATTTCCATGAAACTAAATTCTTTGCTGTAACAGGCAAAACCAACATGGGGAGGTAACTCGAAGAAATCGGAGATTGTCCATTCTATTGTCCTGGGGAATGCGCCAGATTCATCTAGACTTCCAGTAATCATGTGCATGTCTGAAAGTTGTGGTGATATCTGAAAAAAAAGAAGAAAGAAAAATCATGCTTCAAGCATAGATTATGAAACACTTTCCAACATATTCAGAAAACTGTAACAAAACTTCCCCGTTTAACACGTTCACTGTCGGGTTAAAATTACCGGAATTTTATTTTATTTAGAAAGTTCAAATTCGTACCAGAAAATACCAATAGCAATATTTACTTTATTTAATTACAGACATTTCTTGATTACATAAAATAAAAATTCTTCTTTCAAAATTTCCGGTACGAATTCGTAATTTTAGATTGAAAAACCACGAGTATACTCGTGGTTGGCAGCGAATGAGTTAATAAGGTGAAAATGTTATCTAAAAAAACAAGGTCAAGGTCAAACCAGGCGGGAGGCCTACATTTCGACTTAAGCTCAACTAGCACCGCGAAAAACGCATAACACATTTGAAAACCAATTTTGCGAATTACCGTCTATAATTCGAAAGTATTCCAATTCAAATGTGAAACCCTGTATAGGATCTATAGATTTGTATATACAGTCACTCAAAAAAGTATTGGGACACTTGCCAAGTATCACACTTTAAGCTAATTATAAAAATATTAATAACATTAATACCAAAACAACATTAAAAATGAAATGATTTAACATTTGGGAAACATTATATAAATAAAAATCTTAAATATTTTTCAATTCCAGTTTGTTCTAGCTTTTTAAATATCTTACAAACTCAAACAGGTCTCAAAAAAGTTTTGGGACACTTTTGAAATGACAAATTTAAAAAATATTTATCGCTTCAATGAAAATTAATTTACTACCATAATATTTTATGTGTATTTTAAGTATATTTTAGACATTAAATTTCCACATATTATGTCTTTCATGTAACATGGAAAGAAGCAAATATATTTCTATGGATTTGCGAAATCTGGTTATAAATCACTTGAAAAATGAGAAATCAGTTCGTCGTATTGGAAAATCTTAAAATTGAGCAAATCTAGTGTGTTTAATATCATGTCCATGAAGTTTGTACTGCCACGTTTAATCCCTGCGTGCCGGGGAGCTAGCCGGGGAAGACATTAAACGCTCAACGGCTGGGTTCGCCCTCAGCCGAGTGGTCTTCCTCAGGCATTAAAATATCATATCCAGATTCAAGAAAACAAATAATGTTGAAAACAAAGATCAGGGCGTGCAAGGATATTTAGTGAAAGCGAAGAGAGATGGACTGTGGGACAAGTTCACATTAATCCCAGAACTAGCGCCGGAAAATTGACTGAAAAAAATCCTAAACTGAAAAAAAAAATCCCTGACGGCTCGGCCTACAGGCACAGGTAGATTTCGAAGACGCAGACCGTGGGGCGCCTGTTTGTTGGGAATTGCGGAAGAAATTACCTTTTTGCCATGATGCGGTAGTTGGGACCGCCCACTTCGAATTCTAAATTTGTTTGTATTCGAAACCTCTTGTTTGCAGGTGGAGCCGGCAGGGATTTTTTTTTCTGTAAGGGTTGGTTCTATAAAAAAAGTTGTCAATATAAAAGTTTTAGATAATATTAAGAGGATTTATAATAAATTTAAGTGGATTTGATATCTTTTGAATTGACGAAGTTATGAATTTTTTTCTTCTAAAACCCCTCTTTCCCCTTCCCCTTGGAGCCATTTTTAATGATATAAAAAATCTGTCATACATAATTTTTCTACCCTTTTTCTAGAAGTAATAATAACTTTAAACTGATTCGATACGTATCATAATTAAGAAATTATGGTTTTTTTTCTGTTTTCACAAAAAGCCCCCCCCCCCCCCTTGGTTCGATTATGCCCATTAACGAACTTGACCGAGATTTTATGCCCCTTGATTTTATGTAACAGTTTGGAAGAGATTTGTGCAGAATTATTGCAGTTATCGCGTCCATAAAAAGGGACATAGATAGATTAAGTTTTGAACTGGGGGTGGTTTTGGGTTCTGGGAGTCATGATCGGCGTAGATCTGCAAAAAATTTTCAAAAATTCCAACTTAGGGGAGAATGTAATACGTAGAATTTCTTACGAAATCTCCCTAAAAGACTAAGGAAATCTGCAAATACAAAAATTTCAAAACTATTTTGAGAAAGCATAAGTTTCATGCAAGAGTACCTAGAAAAAAGTCCTACATCAGCAAAGTAAACCGACGTGCTAGACTGACATTTGCTACAACTTATGTAAAGCAGTCAACAGAATTTTGGAAAAATGTTCTATTTATGTGTGAAAGCATATATAACATTTTCGGATCGGATGGCAAGCAAACAATTTGGCGCAGACCAAATACAGCATTGCAGACCAAAAATTTACGACATATTGTAAAATACGGAGGCGACAGCCAAATGTTTGGGGTTGTATGGCGAGTTCTGGTGTAGGAAACTTAGAACTTATTGATGATACAGTGGACAAACATGTCTATCTTGACATTCTTAATCGAAATTTAACCCATTTATGCCTAGCGTCCCAATTTTGGGAGTTTTAGTACGGGGGACGCTTTAGTAAAATGGTAAAATGTGCATTTCACACTACTTTTTTTTTAGAAATTTGGTGTCTTATTTTATCGAGGAGTCCTCCATAAAATAAGACATCAAATTTCTATAAAACAAAAAGTGGTGTGAAATGCACTTTTTCCCATTTTACTAAAGCATCGACGCTAGGCATGAATGGGTTAACGCAAAGTGCAAATAACTTGGGAATTTCAAGACATTTAAACTGTATCGGGATAACGACCCGAAGCATAATGCATACATTTCCAAGTTATGGGTCCCCTATCACTATCTATGTGTAATTCAAAACCCTGCCCATAGTCCAGACCTTAATCCCATTGAACATTTTTGGGATTATGTTCATAAAAGAATCTATGAGCATCTTATTCCTAGCAAACAAGATTTAAAAAAGCATCTAGTCGAAGAATAGGCCAAAATCGACCCATCCTTTTGCGCAAAATTGGGAAAATCTATGCCAAATAGACTACGAGAGGTCATAAAGCCCAATGGTAAAATCTCCAACAACATATTAAATGTCTGTTTCATAATTTTTTCTTGATTTATTAGATAGTGTCCCAATACTTTTTTGAGAAATTTTTTTGACTTGATTTTTTTTACTTTAAGTTTTAACCATAACTGCATTAAAATATGCATTATGTTTGAGTTATCATGATTTGTATTTATCAAAGTATGATATACTATATTCTGTTCGTTTCCTTTGCATATATCAGTTACACAAAAAATAAAATTTATTGAAAATATTAACCTCATCCGAGAAATTAATTTACAGAAAAACCACTTTTTCATTTCCTCTTGCAAAGGGGAAAGATGGAAAGACCTTGATAAAGAGAAGAAATAGCTTCAAAGTAATCAACTTTTCTTTCAACGCATAATGAATTTCAAAGTAAGATTTATGACCACTCAACTTCAAATAAATGTTCAAAAGCTTTTCTAAATTGATGTACTATTATTACATGAAATAGATTAAAGACATTAGAACAATAATTATAGCAGCAAATAAAACATTATTATTCCAATTACGTTCTTACGCTCAAACCTTGCAATATGTGTAATTTCCTCTGACGTAAGAATGATGTAATGATAAACTCTGAACTCTTTCTTATGACTTTTAATTCTTTAGTCCTGTATCAAAATGTAAACGCGTAAACACGTAGAGCGAATAAGCTCAAAGATGTCAACTAAATATAATCTAAACTTAATGTTAGTGTTAATTCCTGTAATGTCCATGTGCTCTAATATACTGAATATATATTTAATCAAGATCGAGAAAGATGTGTGAATTTATTTAGCCTCATACTAATATATAAACTTAGTTTTTCAGCAAAAACGTGATGTGTTCAGTGCGATCGATCTTAACCCTGGATTACAACCAAAATTGGATTACAATCAGAAGTAAGATGCATCTTCAGAAAAGGTAAGAGAATTTTATCTTATCCTTTTTCAACTTTTGGGACTTTTTCCGCGTTGCACGAACTCCTCCTTCAAAGATTATTGAGACTGAAAAATTGTCTCAGAAGGAAGGTGTGATTTTAAACTTAAAAACTGAAAACATTTATAAACTAATATAGAAATCAATTAGAACTAGTTCGAAAGAACGAAAATAAATATAAGCATCTTTGTAGAACTAATTAAATAAAACTTAATAAAACAATAAAGAAAAATCAATCGACGAAATTGCGTTTTCAAAAGAAACACAGATAATTGAAAAATTAAACACTAATAATTATTCCATGTGGAAATTCAAGGTCCAAATGTTATTAATAAAAGAAGATTTATCTGAATTAATAACAGAAGAACCGCCAAACCCCATAACACCAGATTGGCAAAAGAAAGACAAGAAGGCAAGGGCGATAATAAATTTAAGTCTTAAGGACTCGCAAATCGTCCATATAAGAAATTTAAACACGTCAAAAGAGACGTGGGACACATTAAAAAATATTCACGAAAGAGACAATCTGTCAAGTAAACTTTATTTACTCTGAAAATTATATGGAGCTAAATTACAAGAACACGGTAATATGCAACGTCACATAACACATATTCTTGAAACCATCGACAAACTCTCCGCAATTGGAGAAAATATTAGTGACTCGCACATTTCAGCACTACTATTGTGCACACTTCCACCTAGTTGCAATACACTTATAACGGCTCTGGAAGCCAAGCCGGAAAATGAGTTAACACCAGAATATATAAAAAATAAACTTGCTGATGAATATAATAAACGAGTAAAAAACTCGGAACAAACCGAAAATTTGGCAAAAGCGTTTAAAACACAGAAAAAGTTCGTAAATAATGATTACAAAAATCATAATAAATATTGCACATACTGTAAGCAAAATAATCATAACTATAAAGAATGCTGGCACTTAAAAAACAAAAATTCAGAAAAAGCTACACCGAAACTACAAACCTTTAAACAAAAGAAGTTTACATCGTCGCTCTGCTTCGAAAACACAATCGCTGATAGTGAAAATGATAAGAACGAAACGAAAGAAAAAATAAATAAAAACGTACAAATAAATCATAACAAAAATCAAGGTGCAGCATTTATAATCGAAAAGCCCGGAAAACCAACCTGGATTATTGATTCCGGAGCATCTTCCCATATTGCGAACAGCAAAGAAATATTTACTGAAATAAACAACACAGAACAAACATCCGTAATAATCGCGAACGGAAACACACTCAATTCCTACGGATCCGGTGAAGTTATGATTACAACAAAAACATCAAACGGGGACTCAAATAAAATAAAATTAAAAAACGTGTTATATGTTCCAGATTTGGAAACAAACTTAATTTCTGTGAGTAAAGCAACTCAACACGGTTACAAATTAATATTTAAAGACGAAAAATGCATGCTTGCTATCCTGTAACGGCAAAACGTACCTGGAAGCGAAAAAGAACAATAATTTATATGAGGTAATTCTCTCAGAAAAAGATATCCCAAACACAGCAAATATCGCAAACGACTGCAAAAATAAAGAATGTCTACAACTTTGGCACAAACGCCTAGGTCATAGGAATTTCGAAAGTATAAAACAAATGATGAAAAACAACTTGGCCAATGGCATAAAAATAAACAACTGCAGTCATACTACACACTGTGAAACATGCATCAAGACAAAAACTACTGATGCACCATATCCTAAATTATCTGAAAATAAAACGACACAGGTATTCGACCTGATACATACAGACGTCTGTGGACCGATTAGAACAACCTCTTTAGGGGGAAAACAGTACTTCGTCACTTTTATTGACGACCACTCAAGATTTACAGTAATATATTTACTATCTCACAAAGATGAGGTCTCAGACAAAATAAAGGACTATACACAAATGGTTCACACACAATTCGGGAGATATCCCAAAGCATTCAGATCGGGTAACGGGGGGAGAATATGTAGGCAAAAATACGGAGGACTTTCTTAGAAAAAGAGGTATAAAACACCAATTTACTGTTCCACACTGCCCGAGCCAGAACGGGATTGCCGAAAGAAAGAATAGGAGCTTGATAGAAATTACCCGAGCCATGCTCTCAGAAGCTGCGTTACCCCACAGATTCTGGGGTGAAGCAATAAATACAGCAACACATCTCCAAAACAAACTACCAACAAAGGCTACAAATAAAACTCCGTACGAAATTTGGTTCAAGAGAAAACCATACTTACATTACCTTCGAGTATTTGGCTGTAAAGCTGATATATTCATAAACAAGATACATAGAGGAAAATTAGACAATACAGCCAGGGAAGGAATATTTATGGGATATGATAACCACTCAAAGGTTTATAGAATATTCACTAAAAATAATGAAATCATAATCGGGAGAACAATAAAATTCTTAGAGAATAACACACACATTCTGAATGAAGAAAATAATGAACCAGAATGCCTGCTTGATAACAAAAATTATATTGAAACGGAAATAAACAATACAGAACAAAAACAAGCAGAACCCGATCAAAACATTCCTGCATTAAGAAGGTCAGAAAGGACAAACAGGGTAGTTCCACCTAATCGTGAGAGACGGTAGTTTCTCGAGTGACGCAGCAAAAACCGAAAACTGAAAGCCCAAAACCGAAGATTACCGTCACTCTATATATACACCTAGTTTGAGTTCAAACAAAAAGCGAAACGCTGACATTTAATATCTCAGCAAATATGAGGCATATCGTTTTGATTTTTTGACAGCTGTCTTATATCTCCGGTCTAACTCTATCCTGAAATTTATACATTTCTACATGCAATAGATTTTAAGATCTGGAAACTCATTTTTAAGTAAAATGGGAAGTTTTTCGGTCTGCATGTAATGGTGTCATGGTGTAAAACGCTATTATCGATATCCGCCCGGAAGATTTTTTAAAAATTAATATATGGTATTAATCGGTTTTAGATGAAGCGAATCCCCCGACCCGCTTAAATAGGAAAACTCTAGTTTTTTATATAATCCGGTTTTAAAATGGGACTATTTTCTGTAGAAACGCATAGCACATTTTTACGCTTTTTACGCATGGTAATAGAATACCTAGTTTGGTAATGCGCGAAATCTCGTGTACTCGCCGGAGCGCCATCTATTGTCAGTAATTAACGTTCAGCAAATCGAAAACTTTTTTTTTCTTGAGCTATATTTAAAAAGAAATTCTGTTATGTTCTTTTACGAGTTTTTTAATTAACAGAACAGAAAACGAACTATTTTAAGAGTTTGTAAAATATTTATGTTAAATTTTACAAATTGTAACTAAAATATATATATATATATTTCCCCACTGTATTATTAAAAAGGAACAAAAAATATTCATTCTTATTCAAAACAAGCCTGGAACTCAGATATATCTTTTTTTTTTCTTTTAAATTTTATTGTACTTTGATATCCGGGATTTATCACGTAATTCTCGTAAATATTTTATAGAATAACTTTTTTTTTTCTAATTAAAACAAATGATGCAATGATTTTATATGCTTTTATTTATTTTTTTAAATAAATAAAATATGAAAACCAGAACTTTCAGTTTAAGAATTCGTTAAATATTCATAATAAATTTTACAAACTGTAAATAACTAAAAATTATTATTATTATATATAATATATATATTCTGTTTCCCAGCTGTATTATTAAAATGAGCAAAAAATATCAATTCCTATTCAAAGCAAGTAATTGGAATAAGGTAAATTTTATTAGCATTAATTTTACTGTACTCAAACTATTTAAAGAGCGTAAGACAGTAGCTAGATTTAAAAAATATATATGCCTACTGCAAATGTAAAATAAATTTGAAACTTGTAGCAATTGGGTCATTGCACGCTAATCGGGCCCTAGGTCCCCAAATTTAGCATGTAATTTTCAGTTAGAGCTGATATTTTATACTAATAGAATAGGATAATAATAAATATATTTATCTAAATATTTATTTACATACTCCCATCTATACTTTGAGACATTGGAAATGCTCAAATTTTTGTGACAATAAAGGAAAGGGGACCCTGGAAAAGAGAAATAGGGTTTCATATATTGCTTGGATTATTGTAATTTTATTCTTATATTAAATGTAATATAAATACAAATACAACTAGCTTTTTCTGTAAATTAATACACATGTATAATATGAATCATTTTCTACATTTAAGACTTGTTGTCAATAACTTCCTATTTGAAATATAGTTTTTTTTTTTTTTTTTTTTTTTTTTTTTTTAAATCAAAACATAACTTGATTGATCAAGATATTTTGATAAATTAAAAAACTTTTATGCTTATGTGTGTATATTTAAATAAAGATTACACAAGAAAAATTACATATCTTTATTTATGAAACAAACATTTATTTAACAAAGACAGATACAAAAAAAAAAAAAAAAGAAAAGTGCCCAGTTAAACTGAAGGCATTGAGCTCACAGGCTATTCACACTGTATATTATACTCTTATTTCAAAGAATAGTACCCCTCGAAAAATAAAGAGATCGACAATAAATCAAGAGGGGAGATTGGCCCGCCGTTTCCCCCCTTTATACTTAACCAATGAACCCCCAAAACTAATCAGGAAAGCGTCTTATAACAATGAATATATAAACAAAATTTTAATAAAATCGTTTAATTTGGCATGAAAAACACATTTATCCAAATTAAGGGGACGATTACCCCCCCCCCCTTATCCCCCTTTATACGTATCCAATGAACCCTCAAAATTAATGAGGGAAGCGCCTTATCCCAATGTCCCTATAAACAAAATTTGAATCAAATCGGATAATTCTGCATGAAAAACCCATTTATATAAATTAAGGGGGGGGGGGGGATTAGTACCCCGCTCCTCCTTTTATAATTAACCAATGAACTCCCAAAACTAATCAGGGAAGTATTATCACTATAAACCTATAACCAAAATGTGAAGCAAAACGGATATTTCTATCAAGAGTTATCGCACTACGTACATACTTACATACATACGTACATACAGAACCGGCGCACATTAGCTCTCAGGCTTTGATAGCCTGTGAGCTAAAAATATAATTTCACGAATTACTCGGATATAAACATTTAAAAATCACAACATTCATCTTAGATTTAAAAAAAAAAAAAAAAAAAAAAAACCTATATTTATATATATATAATTCCAAAAAGACGCACAAAGGCTATCCATTTTATTTAGTTAATTTATCCGTTGTACCCCCCCCCCCTTTTTTTTCCCCGGAAAGGGTGGATTCATTTTTTGAATTGGTGAAAAGATAAATTGAAGGCCCACTAAGTTTTATTCTTATAAATTTATACCCTATGCTTAATTTCGACTGAATGAAATTCTCATCAATAACCGTACAAAAGTAATGATATCAGTACAAAAACCCTTAACGGGTTAAAAGTTGTGACGCAGCACTTTCTTTTGGCTCTAAGAATTTCAAATATGGGTCTTAAAAGTAATGATATCAAATTTGAGTGACGCTATGTTAATAATTTTTTTTAAATCATCATTTTCTTTTTAGTTTTATTTATATTTACATGTGCAAATATTATCTTAACATGAAAAAATATATAAAATTTATTCGCTGATGCTTTTTCATTCAGATCTCTCAGGAATTCAAAATATGGGCTTTAAAAGAAATGATATCAAAATTTGAGTGACACCTTGACGTGAATTTAACAGGATTGTTTTAAAATTCAATTTAAATTATTTTTCGTTTGTCTTCTAAAATATATTTACACATACAAACAATACTTTTAATTTTTCAATACACTGTTAAATATATTACTTTCACTGAGCCTATATTATGTATTGAAATGTATTTATTTCAGTAAACTGATTTATGTTTTGTGCCACGCTATCCAAAATCATAAGTAAAATTTATGTAAATGATTATTTTGCGTCATAGTATCCAAACAAAGGAAAATGTATGCAAGTGGATAATATGACGCAAAATAATCATTTACAAAAATTGAAGAATTAGCTAAGAAATTTAATCTTGAAAATGCAAAAACATACGGAACACCAATGGAACCCGGTTTTAATAAAATAGAAGATGACAAAAATTTGTTACCAAATAACACAGAATACCGTAAAGCTATAAGTTCACTTCTTTACATCGCGACAGTTACTAGACCAGACATATCAGCATCAGTCAGCATCCTTAGTAGACGAAATGAAGCACCGCGAAACAAGGACTGGAATGCAGTGAAGAGAATAATCAAATATTTGCACTGTACAAAAAATCTCAATTTAGTTTTAAATACAAAAAAGAAACCAAAATTAGAAGTTTATACAGACTCCGATTGGGCGGGAGATACAAAAACGAGAAAATCAACTTCTGACAGTATTTACATGTTGGGAGACAATCCAATACAGTGGATCACAAAAAGGCAGACATGCATCGCCTTATCATCTGCTGAAGCAGAATATATATCTGCAGCAAACGCTTGTCAAGAAACTTCATAGATAATAAAATTATTAGAAGATTTAGGATTAACTTAAGAAAAACCAATTATAATGCATGAAGACAACCAAAGCTGCATAAAGATGATACACAACGAAAAGTTTGGTAAGCGTACCAAACACATAGACGTCAAATTTCATGCCATAAAACAGCTTAAAGAAGAAGGTATTATAGAATTAAAATATTCTCCTACAGATCAGATGATAGCGGACGCGTTAACTAAACCCATACCCAAGCCTGCACTGGAAAGACATAGAAATAAAATGAAACTCTTTGTGATCAATTCCTCGGAGGAGCTTAAGGGGGAATATTGTAAATATTAACCTCATCCGAGAAATTAATTTACAGAAAAACCACTTTTTCATTTCCTCTTGCAAAAGGGAAAGATGGAAAGAGCTTGATAAAACTATCCTGCGCCGTCAGGAGCCCACGGGGGCACAGACGCGCGTAAACGACCATCGCTCCCAAGCCTCTGAAGGGCTTATAACGCACCAGGAGCTTTGTCTCGCTCCGGCGCTGCGATCGGCCTGAGGCCGCTCCCCACTGCGGACCCCCAGGTCATTCTACCAGGTGTCGACCTCTAGGTCGTTGCGCCAGTAATCCCATTCATGGGAAACTTCCGCGTGGAACGAACACCTGATGAACCGCCGAAGAACCCCCGACGACTTCGTTCGCGAAACCCCATAGGGGGAGACGGTCCCTCGTTCATATGTCGAGTTACTCCGACGGCTCTTGCTTTCCCACGGCTTCCGATCATAGACATGCATGGAAGAGCAAGCTACTGGGCTCATCGGCCGTGAGGTTTACATGTTATATGCACTAAAAAGAGCGAAAGGTGCCTCTCTCCGACCCAGAACCACGAGGAAATTCGGTTCTTTCCCATAGGCGGGATTCGGATAGGTCGTCCCTACGCAGTCTGGCGTGAGGTTGAACCTCCCTAGGCGGAACTAGAGAGTAACCCAGCGACAACTCCAGAACTACGAGATCATCCACATAGCATATCACTCAAAAAACGGAAGAATTCTAAAGAAACCACTATCGGACTCTAGAGGACGTGGAAACTCCCTCTAAGCGCGCCAAAGAGACGGGCCCGATCGAGATTAGTAAAAAGAAACTTAGTAGGCGTGCCACTAGTCCGCCCGCCAGGTGTGGAAACTCCTGGCTGCACGAGAGACGTGTTCGGACTGGGTTTCGGACCAAGGTCTCGAGTTTCAGCTGATCGATGCCGCGTTAGTCGGCAGCCTCCGGCCCGTTTCCTCGTAATCACATGGCAGAAAGCGGGCTAGTCTCTTCCTCGAAGAGAACGTTCGCGTCCCTGGCGGTCCTGCCTGACCGCCTTCGGATGGTGACCGTCTCCTCGATTCGGGCACTTCCTGCGGTGACCGTTGAGATCGGCTCACAACTCTCCAGCTTCAGAGGATTTCGTGAGGTCCTCTTCCACGAGTTTGTGGGACTCGTGTTGGGACTTTTTCACCTCTGCCTGCGTCTCGTCGCAGATAGTTGCTGCACGCCGTATCTCCCGACGATCGGTGCACAACAAAGTCATCACGAGATCGTGCTCTACAGAGATCGATCGTGCTTCCGTCAATTCCTTAGTCAAGTTTGGAAGAATCCGGCTGGCATTTGCTAGCTTTTGCCCAAGATCACGTGAACCTTGGGATTGGCCTACGGAGTCGTCTGTCTACCACCTACGGAAATTTCCGATCACAGGCTGTGCTCGCGTCGCAGAGAACCTGCGCTTGCGAGGAGGAGACCCACGAACCCACAACCCTAAAGGGCGAACCACAATGGGTCATAGCGTGGTGACTCCGGCGCAACAGAGACTCCTTTCCCACTGGCGGACCAACGATGAGGAACCCAGACCAGTCACCTCCTGTCCCCGTCGTGTCGACGAACACTCCGTTTGTTAGGCGCTCGGTCATCTTCCCTACTCAAAGGGCCGATTCGAAGTCACCTGACGGTGTGTCCGCGCAATGCTCCGCTCCCGGTCACCTCCTCCACTGAAGGAGTCGGGTCAGGACCACGAAGAGGGACCCGCCAGAAAATATTAACTTCATCCGAGAAATTAATTTACAGAAAAACCACTTTTTCATTTCCTCTTGCAAAGGGGAAAGATGGAAAGACCTTGATAAAGAGAAGAAATAGCTTCAAAGTAATCACCATTTCTTTCAACGCATAATGAATTTCAAAGTAAGATTTATGACCACTCAACTTCAAATAAATGTTCAAAAGATTTTCTAAATTAATGAACTATTATTACATGAAATAGATTAAAGACATTAGAACAATAATTATAGCAGCAAATAAAACATTATTATTCCAATTACGTTCTTACGTTCAAACCTTGCAATATGTGTAATTTCCTCTGACGTAAGAATGATGTAATGATAAACTCTGAACTCTTTATTATGACTTTTAATTCTTTAGTCCTGTATCAAAATGTAAACGCGTAAACACGTAGAGCGAATAAGCTCAAAGATGTCAACTAAATATAATCTAAACTTAATGTTAGTGTTAATTCTTGTAATGTCCATGTGCTCTAATATACTGAATATATATTTAATCAAGATCAAGAAAGATGTCTGAATTTATTTAGCCTCATACTAATATATAAACTTAGTTTTTCAGCAAAAACGTGATGTGTTCAGTGCGATCGATCTTAACCCTGGATTACAACTAAAATTGGTTTACAATCAGAAGTAAGACGCAACTTCACAAAAGGTAAGAGAATTTTATCTTATCCTTTTTCAACTTTTGGGACTTTTTCCGCGTAGCACGAACTCCTCCTTCAAAATTTTATGCAATTGTATCGTGTCCCAATACTATTTTGAGTGACTGTATAATGCATAATATGCTGAAATTTAGTTCAGTTAGGAAACGCATAATACAGTTGGAAATTACCTTTCAGGAAATTCCGTCAATAAATGGAAATGTACCTCAATTCCTTTATTCATCCCTGTATATGGTCTGTAGAATTTATACACAGCAAGTAATATGCAACAAATTAGTTAAAATTAAAAACGCATGTCACAATTTAAAACTTCAGATTCAGTTAGACGTTCACATAAGTTATTGCTGATTAGTTTTTGGTGCAAATTGAAAAAACAGGAGGCGATGATATGCCACATTTTTCACTATTTTCATCATAGCTATAGCTCAAGAACAAATGCGCATAATTTCATCAAACTTCAGACTCTGTTATACCTTGACATAAATAGACGGTGATTACGTTTCGGTGTAAATATCCCAACAGGTGGTGCTGCTATACTACTTTTTTCATCATTTTCACGATAGCTATATCTCAAGAACTAATGCACAGAATTCTATCAAACTTCAGATTCTGTTATACCTTGACATAAACAGACGCTGGTTGCGTGTTGGTGTAACCAGCCCAACAGGTGACGCTGCTATACTACTTTTTTCATGATTTTCCCGATAACTATATCTCAAGAACTAATGCACGGAATTTCATCAAACTTCAGATTCAGATAGACGTTAATATAAGTTGTTGTTGATTAGGTTTTAGTGTAAATCTCCCAACAGAGGGCGCTGCTATGCTGTATTATCTAGGATTTACACGATTTTACCGATAGTCATATCTCAAGAACTAATGCATGGGATTTAATAAAACATCAGATTCAGTTACACCTTGACATGAATTGGTGCTGATTCGTTTTTGGTGTATGTGAAACTTGTATGAGATAAAAGAAAGTTTTGGGATTGGCACATCCAACTAGTTTTATTTTGCTATAATTTAAGTTAGAAAATAGAATTTAAAAATTTTAAATACTTAAAAATTAAAAAATTAAATCTAACGTTAATTTTTTTTTTTTATTATTATAACTTATTTTTTCTTTAAACCTTCCTATGACAATATCTGTTAGTCGGAATTTTCTGTTTTGTCTCGTAATTTTTTTCTACATAAATCCAAACTCGTAGAGTATTTTTCTTAAAATCTCTCTTTGACAAGGAAAATCACAGTAAACTCTGTCTAAAGCGGAGTCTCTTGTAAGATGAATATCTGGCCAACGCGGAAAGTTTTTTTCCAGTCTCGGTAAACTTACAGCAATGCAGTAAACTATCTTCAAAGCAGAAGATTGTCTACGGCAACTGGAAGTAATTTAGAAATCGTAGGTACTTGTTTTTTATTTCCATAAAAATATCGTACTCGTACTATCCATATTTATACTTTCTGTATGTTTCCGCTTGTGTGTGTGTGTTTTTTTTAGGTGCGTTCGAAATTATAGAAATACGTAGAACCTATAATTGTCGTTTGATCCGTCTGTCCGCATATAACAGCGGAAAAACTACCCAACGGAATGGTTTGCAATATAATCATTGCAGAATTTTGTCGAATAATTTCAAATTTTATGCAAATCGAATCAAAAGTTTAAAAGATATTAATAAAAGTTTTCTTTAAATCCTATCATACGTAATCTATATACAGTAGAGCGCCGATTATCCGAACTCCAATTAACCGAACTTCCAATTATCCGAACCGTGTTTTTCGACTTTTAAAATTTTTTAACCGAACTTCCAATTATCCGAACATCGTATTTCTCTTTTTAAAATTTTTTTCCGAACTTCCAATTATGCGAACGGCATATTTTTCATTTTAAAAAAAAAAACCCTCCAAAACCTAATTTTTTTTTTTTCTGTCCCTTCCAATTACATTTCTCTTTTTTCACCCTGTTATCTATCTTTTTTCTTTTCTTTCTTGGCATACAAAATTTAATCCGGAAACTGCAAGGTATTTTGGGGGAGTTTTGTTAGTGGGAAGAGAGAACACAAAAGGTTTGAAGAAAGGGGTTGAGAAACCAAGGTCAAAGCACAAAATTCCTGTTTGTATTTTTCTCCCCTCACCCTCGCTGTGGACACGTGTTGCAATCAATGTCTATGGTTACAATGCAATCCCAAGGGGGTGGGAGGGTATTTCTTTGAAGTTTCTTATCGCAATGGACAGGTCACAGACCCTGTGTGAAGCCAGGACTAGAGAAAAGTAAGGGCTACGACATTTCTTTGAAACCAGGTCGGGAGTGAAGAAAAACTGGTTTGTGTGACGTAGCTACGTTGACAAAGGTTTCTTGTTAGCGGTTGTTGATTGCACCAGCGATCTAGCTCATTTATTTTTCTGCAACGAAGGAGAAAAGATGTCTGGAAAGCGAAAAAGAGTTGTTCTTTCGCTAGGAGACAAAGTAAAGATATTGAAGAGGCTGAAAGATGGTGAAGCAGGTACAAAATTAGCAGTGGAGTTTGGTGTAGGAAAGTCTACAATATCAGATATAAAAAAGAATGAAGAATCAATTATGAAGTATGTAACGGGACTTGAAAGTGAGCAAGGAAGCTTAGATAGAAAATCGAGGAAAAAATCCTTTGATGATAAAGTAGATAAAGCTTTGCACATGTGGTTTTTGCAGAAACGCTCATCTGGTCATCCCATTTCTGGACCCTTATTATGTGAGAAGGCTATATTTTTCAACGAAAAGCTGAATGGAGAAAATACTAATGCATTTCAAGCAAGCTCTGGGTGGCTTAGAAATTTTAAGCTACGGCATGGTATACGCGAAATCGGATTGCATGGTGAAAAATTATCTGCATCTACAGAGGCTGCTACGAAATTCGTAAAAGAATTTATTGAATTTGTTGAATCAGAAAAATACGAAGAAGAATTTATTTACAATGCAGATGAGACCGGCCTGTTTTGGAGATCTTTACCCCGAAAATCATTAGCATCTGGGTTCGAAAAAAGTGCTTCTGCAACTAAATTAAACAAAGAAAGAATCACAATTCTTAATTGCGCAAATGCAACCGGTAACTATCGAATACCATTGTTCGTGATAGGACAGTCAAAGAAGCCTCGATCTTTTAAGAATTGGAAAAATCTGCCAGTAATTTACACTTCTCAAAGGAAGGCTTGGATGACATCAGAAGTTTTCATTGATTGGTATGATCACACATTCATTCCTAAAGTTAAAACACATCAAGAAGATATGAAGAAAGAGGGCAGAGTACTCCTACTTCTTGATAATGCACCTTCACATCCGTGTGCAGATACCCTTGAACGGGAAAATGGGAAGTTCCGAGTAAAGTTCTTGCCACCTAACGTTACATCGCTGATACAGCCCATGGATCAGAGTGTAATAGAGACATTTAAGCGCTTTTATAGAAAGCAAATGTTGAGAAAGATGCTTCTATCAGAAGACACTGAAGAGCCTGATTCCCAGAATGCCATAAAAATTAATTTAAAAGATTGTTGCATTATGGCTGCCGATTCCTGGAAGCTTGTAAAATCATCAACGTTAAAAAATGCCTGGAATAAAATTTTAAACAGAGAAAAAAGTGATACTGGAGCAGAAGCATCTGATAAGGAAAATGAGGAGTGTAAAACTATAAAAGAGATGGGAAGAATCCTAAATTATGAGGAAAAAGAAATTAATGAGTGGATAAATTGTGACATGCAAGACCCTGGATATCAGATTTTAAATGACAATGAGATTGTGGTTGAGATTGAAGGCGAAAATGAAGAAAATGAAATTGAAAATGAATGCTCTGAAAATGACCCAGGTCCATCACATAGCGAAGCCTTTGAATGCTTGGAAACAGCTATGAAATGGCTCGAAAGGCAGAAAGACGCTGATCCTATTCAAGCAATGCATTTAAGAAGCATTAGAGATATAGCAGCATTGAAAAGAATGTCTTCTTTGAAGCAAGAAAAAATCAAAAGCTTTTTTACTTAAATTATAATCTTAAAAAAAAAAAGACAAAAAAAATGTTTAAAAAATGAAAAAAAGACAAAAAAAAAGTTTAAAAAATGAAAAAAAGGCAAAAAAAAAAAAAACATTTTTAAACACGCCAGCACTAACAGTGTTGCCAGTCCTAAGCCTGGATAAAGTGTGAAGGTTTTTGTATAGATAGGGATATCCTTTAAATTGCCTGTCCAATTATCCGAACTTTTGCTTATCCGAACTAGGGTCGGTCCCGACGTGTTCGGATAATCGGCGCTCTACTGTAATAATAAAAGCACAAATCATGTGACTGAGGAAAGCAAATATCTTTTTTGATATGCCAGGAGACCATTTTTATTCAAAATTATTTTTTCGAATAAATTTGCATAAAAGCTACATTTTTAGAAAGATCATGCAAAAAAATTGTTTGTTACATTTAAATATGTATAGATTCTGATATAACTTCAGTTGAAATTAGGTTAAATGCCGAATTATCTCAATCCATTAAGGAAAATAAACAGAAGAGATTCGTTCATTATGAGTCATAAAATATTAAACCATGGAGATCATTCGCAAAGCAAGATCTTCATGGTGTATTTTACAGCACTGTCTGGTGTCGAAAAAAAATCGCATCTGTAAACGTGGCATACATAACAAGAACGAAAAATCATGCGTCAAGCATAGATTATGTAACACTTTCCAACGCTTCCAAAATAATTTTACAAATCATTACCGTTTAATAAGCTGAAAGATAACATCTAAGTATACAATTTGGAAAACGCATAACCTATTTAAAAACGTAGTTTCAGGAATTTCCAACATGTTCAATATTCGGAAAAATATCCGAATACTTTTATTCAGCCCTGTATAGGATCTATAGATTTGTATATATACTACATAGGATGCTAAATTTTAGTTTAGTTAGAAAACGCGTAGCACAGTTTAAAATTCTCCTTCTGGAGTTTCTGTCAATAAACGGAAATGTATTCGCGAACTTTTGTACTGCCCTGTATATGAAATACAGAATTTATACACACCACGTAATTGACAAAAAGTGAGTTAAATTTAAAATCGCGTTTAGCAACTTTAAACGCACTTCCAGGAATTATTGTTAACAGACAGCAGAGAATTCTTTTGTGTGTCCTTGTAAATGAACAATGACAGCTATACACACAATATTCTGTAGTAAGCATCTTGTAATGTACCTTAGTGATATATATCAATTTCAATGTGTTTAAAATAGTGAAACATTATCTAATTAAACCGCAAACGATTTTTCTCCATAGACGTAATGTAACGGAATTCTTTTGACTGTCCCTGTAAAGTAACTATAAGTGCTATGCGCACACCCTATTCCATATTAAGCTTCTTGTAATGCACCTTAATGATATATATGAATTACAATGTATTTGAAATTGTGTAATATCATTAAAATAAACTGCAAATGATTTTTCCCCATAGACCGTAATGTAACGGAATTATTTTGAGTGTCCCTGAAAACAAACTATAAGTGCTACACACTTCAGGTGAAATAGGGAACATGCTATAGATAACAACAATAACATATAAAAATTGCAGGACAAACCGAGCATATTTACGGGAGTTAGAGCACGGCCAGACAAACCGAAGTCATAAACACTTTTCAACTACGTTGGAAAGTGTTAATAAGAAATAAAAACGAAAACTGCCCAGTTAAACTGAGGGCATTGAGCTCACAGGCTATTCACACTAATTGTATATTATACACTTATTTCAAAGAATTTGAAATAAGCCCCTCGCAAAATAAAGAAATCGACAATATATTAAGGGGGATCATCCCCCCATTCCCCTACCCCCTTATAGTTAACAATTGAACCCCCAAACCTAATCAGGGAAGCCCTTTATTACAATGAACATATATACTAAATTCGAAACAAATCGGATAATTATGCATGAAAAACCCATTTATCTAAATTAAGGGGGATTACCCCCCCCCGTATCCCTCTTTATACTTAACCAATGAACCCCAAGACTAATCAGGGAAGCTCCTTACCACAATGAGCCTATATACAAAATTTGAAGAAAATCGGATAATTCTCCATGAAAAACACATTCATCTAAATTAAGGGGGGGAGATAAGCCCCCCCCCCCTTTACCTTCTTTATACTTAACCAAAGAACCCCCTAAACTAATCAGAAAAGCGCCTTATCACAATGAACCTATATACAAAATTTTAAGAAAATAGCATAATTCTGCATGAAAATCGCAGTTATCTAAATTAAGGGGGGGCAGCCCTCCGTTACCCCCTTTATATTTAAACAATGAATCTCCAAAACCAATCAGGAAAACGCTTTATCACCATTAATCTGTATACAAAATTTGAAGAAAATCGGATAATTCTGCATGAAAAACCCATTTATCTAAATTAAGGGGGAATTAGCCCCCCTTTTCCCCTTTATACTTAACCAATGAACCCCCAAAACTCTTCAGAGAAGCGCATTATCACAATAAACCTATATACAAAATTTGAAGAAAATCGAATAATTCTGCATAAAAACTCATTTATCTAAATTAGGGGGGGTTATCCTCTCTTTCCCCCTTTATACTTAACCAATGAACCCCCAAAACTATTCACAGAAGCGCATTATCAAAATGAACCTATATACAAAATTTGAAGAAAATGGGATAATTCTGCATGAAAAACCTATTTATCTAAATTATGGGGGGTTAGTCCCCCGTTTTCCCCCCTTTATGCTTAACCAATGAACCTCCAAAACTAATCAGGGAAGCGCCTTATCACAAGGAACCTATAAACAAAATTTAAAGTAAAACGGCTAGTTCTATCAAGAGGTATCGCGTTACGTACATACATACATACATACGTACGTACGTACATACAGAACCGGCGGACACATAATAGGGATGATTTTTTTTTACTTTGTAAAACTAGTTATAATACGAACGCACCTCATTTGTCACGTTTAACGTACAATTTCTAACTTGTTTTAAACAAATTTGGAATTTTCTTAGTTACCTGCGTTTTTCCGATTAATGTAGACAGATAGAAAAAATTCAGTTAGCATGCTAGCCCATTTTGATGGTTAAGGAACCAGAATAATTATATCTCTCTCGATACGTGTTTCTTTATCTCAAGCTTTAATCATAATGTAAATTAAATGCTTAGAATTAATTCGGAAAATTTTACTTCATGAAGTTCTGGCGTTTTATCTATTTTAGAAACAGTAATATTGGAACAATAGTATTACAAAAACATCCTCAAACTTAAGGAAAGATAGTATAAAGTAGAACAAAACACAAAATCGGGAAAAAAAATATATGTAATTGAATGAGACATTAAGCATAAAACACTCTCTCTCAAAAATGTCTTCCTCCCTGCGAGACGGTTGAATTTGGAATCGTTTTTATTAGCTCACAGGCTATCAAAGCCTGAGAGCTTATGTGCCCGCCCGTTCTGTATGTATGTACGTATGTACGTATGTACGTATGTACGTAACGCGATAACTCTTGACAGAAATAACCGTTTTGCTTCCAAATTTGTTTATAGGTTCCTTGTGATAAGGCGCTTCCCTGATTAGTTTTGGGGATTGATTGGTTAACTATAAAGGGGGGAAACGGGGGGCTAACCCCCCTTAATTTAGATAAATGGTTTTTTTCATGCAGAATTATCCAATTTTCTTCAAATTTTGTATATAGGTTCATTGTCATAAGGTTCTTTCCTGATTAGTTTTGGGGGTTCATAGGTTAAGTATAAAGGGGCTAACGGGGCTAACGGGGGGGCTAATCATCCCCCCTTAATTTTGATAAATGGGTTTTTCATGCAGAATTATCCGATTTACTTCAAATTTTGTATATAGGCTCATTGTGGTAAGGCACTTCCCTGATTAGTTTTGGGGGTTCACTGGTTAAGTATAAAGGGGGGAACGGAGGGGACTAACTCCCTTAATATCGATAAATGGGTTTTTCAAGCAGAATTAACCGATTTTCTTCAAATTTTACATATATGTTCATTGTGATAAGGCGCTTCCCTGATTAGTTTTGGGGGTTCATTGGTTAAGTATAAATGGGGGACGGGGGGCTAACCCCCCTTAATTTAGATAAATGGATTTTTCATGCAGAATTAACCGATTTTCTTCAAATTTTACATATATGTTCATTGTGATAAGGCGCTTCCCTGATTAGTTTTGGGGGTTCATTGGTTAAGTATAAATGGGGGACGGGGGGCTAACCCCCCTTAATTTAGATAAATGGATTTTTCATGCAGAATTATCCGATTTTCTTCAAATTTTGTATATAGGTTCATTGTGGTAAGGCGCTTCTCTGATTAGTTTTAGGGGTTCATTGGTTAATTATAAGAAGGAGAAACGGGGGTATGGTTCCCCCCCCCCCCTTAATATATTGTCGATTTCTTCATTTTTCGAGGGCTTATTTCAAATTCTTTGAGATAAGAATATAATTTAGAGTTAGTGTGAATAGCCTGTGAGCTCAATGCCGTCAGTTTAACTGGGCAGTTTTCTTTTTTATTTTCTTTTTGATAATTTTCCAAGCGAAACGTAGTTAGATAGTATATCTAAGCAAAAATGAATCCGATCGTACTTTGCAACATAAAAATGAATGGCAAATATATTTTTTTTCTAAATGTTAAACAACACGTATTTCCCTCTACTATATGGAATCCATTCATACTTTGCAACATAAATTGAGTGGCAAATATATATTTCTTTCTAACTGTTAAAAAACACGTATTTCCCTCTACTATATGGAATCCATTCATACTTTGCAACATAAATTGAGTGGCAAATATATATTTCTTTCTAACTGTTAAAAAACACGTATTTCCCTCTACTATATGGAATCCATTCATAGTACTTTGCAACATAAATTGAGTGGCAAATAAATTTCTTTTCTAACTGTTAAAAAACACGTATTTCCCTCTACTATATGGAATCCATTCATACTTTGCAACATAAATTGAGTGGCAAATATATATTTCTTTCTAACTGTTAAAAAACACGTATTTCCCTCTACTATATGGAATCCATTCATAGTACTTTGCAACATAAATTGAGTGGCAAATAAATTTCTTTTCTAACTGTTAAAAAACACGTATTTCCCTCTACTATATGGAATCCATTCATACTTTGCAACATAAATTGAGTGGCAAATATATATTTCTTTCTAACTGTTAAAAAACACGTATTTCCCTCTACTATATGGAATCCATTCATAGTACTTTGCAACATAAATTGAGTGGCAAATAAATTTCTTTTCTAACTGTTAAAAAACACGTATTTCCCTCTACTATATGGAATCCATTCATACTTTGCAACATAAATTGAGTGGCAAATATATATTTCTTTCTAACTGTTAAAAAACACGTATTTCCCTCTACTATATGGAATCCATTCATAGTACTTTGCAACATAAATTGAGTGGCAAATAAATTTCTTTTCTAACTGTTAAAAAACACGTATCACGCTCTACTATGAAATCCATTGATACTTTGCAACATAAATTGAGTGGCAAAAATACTTATTTTTTAAACTGTTAAAAAACAAGTATTCCGCTCTACTATATGCAATCCATTCATACTTTGCGACAAAAATTGAGTGGCAAATATATTTCTTTCTAAACTGTTAAAAATCACTTATCTCGCTCTACTGTGGTATTGTTGATATCTTATTTAATAATATTGCGTAACTTGCGAACAAAATGCACAAATAAAAATAAAATATCGATAAAAAATTTAATATAAAATAACAGTATAAAATAATAAAACATATAAAATAATATGATATATAAATAATATAATAAAAAATAATATATAATATAAAAAATAACATAAAACAAAATACTATATAGAATTTTCTGTTCGTTTTCAGTGTCTGAAAATTCCGAATCTTCATAAAATTCAAAGTATCATAACTCCGTGAATTTTAGTCATAAAATAAATAGAATTTTTACTGCTTTACTTGTTAGAGCATGAAAAAGGTGTTTCTAAATGTAACTTATATCACTAAGAGACCTATAAAAAATAAATTTCGTATTATAATATGTATACAGCCCTTTCCAAAACAAAGGCCTTACCTAAAAGCTATACTTGATTTGTATTCATTTTTTTTAATTGGAAGTATACCATCATCGGTGTAAGAGTTAATCTGCATAACCTCTATTTGGAATCACCCGGTGTATAGTATATAAATATACAGTAATATTAAATGAGAATGATATTTTATCTTATGTATATAATATTAAATAAAACAATATATATATATAAATATATATATATATCTGAAATCTTTTAAAATAAATGCCATATCTAAAAGCTGTACTTGATTTGTGTACATCTTTTTATTGGAAGTATACCATCATCGGTGTAAGGGTTAATCTGCATAATCTCTAATTTGAATCCCCCGGTATATGGTATTAATATAAATACTTAGTGATAAAAATCAAATGTTAACTTTATTTTATATATAAAATATAAAATCAAAGCACACACACACACACACATATGTATATATATACACATATATATATGTGTGTGTGTGTGTGTGTGTGTGTGTGTGTGTAGAATATATGTATAGGGCATAGAATATATATATAATGCTATATAAAATAAAATACGGACAAAAAAAATATGGTTATGAGTCTATAATTTTCTTTAGAAAATACCGGTTAAACAGAGAATGATGGCTTCAATGAAAAATGGAATATTTTTTTTTTTTTTTTACCTTTCAATGCAAAGACTTTTTTATTAATTATTTCTGATTGTTTTAGCTAAGAAATTCACATTACCACGCTTCTTATTAAAATATGTATTTTATAATTTCGAACTCATGACGATCTTTATCAGAGATGTTAATGGGAAGTTAATTACAGCAGATAGCTGATTATCCGAACCCCAATTAACAAAACTGTCCAACTATCAGAATACCTTTTTTTCTTTTCTTTTTTTTTTTTTTTTGGGGGGGGGGGGGGGGGGGTCTGCAACTTTTAAATGACGATGAGATTGTATCATCTATTCAATATGAAAAACAAGTAATATAAAAAAAAAAAGTCAATTCCTACTTTTTAATCATAAATATATAAAATAAACCCGTACAGCATTCATGTCCCACGTTATCTTTATTGAACATTATTTTATAATCATCGTTGCGGTATTTTATTTTTTGTTGGCATCACTCATTTGAGATAAATCTTTCATTTCATTTATGAAAACAACGGGAGAATTTTTTTCTCCCATATAAAAATTAAAATTAATTAATTTAATTTAATGAATGAATTACTATTTGAAAAAACTGTATTAACATCAATTGTCATCCAGTACAGGTTTAAAAAAATTTATTTGAACTTGAATGGATGAATAGAAAATATTTTATTAACGATTGAAAATTCCAACAAGATATATATAGAGAGAGTGTGAGCATATAGTAGGAATTTAATAAATCGAGGAACGTGAAAACGAATGTTATGAAAATGATCCAGGAACCATTACATAAATGAATGGCCTTTGAATGTTTAGAATTGGAAACAGCTATGAAATGGTTGGAATGGCAGGAGCATGCTGATCCTATTCATCTTATGTATTTATAAAGAATTTACGATATGGCAGCATTGAAAAGAAGATCTTCTTTAAAGTAAAAAAACAGTTCAAAGCTTTTTTTGCTTAAATTTCAAATAAACGACAAATAATAATAATAATAATAATAATAATAATAATAAAATAACAAAAAATAATAATAATGCAAAAAAAAAATGCAATTTTTAAACATGCCAGAACTAACAGCTAACGGCCCTAAGACTGGTTACAATGTGAAGAAAAATTTTGTACACACAAAAGCATTTTTTAAATCTACCTATCCACTACTATATGTTTAAAAATTTATATTTATTCCACAAAAAAAAAAAAAAAAAAAACTGTTCTACGTAAAAAATGTATTTTAACTATTTTAGCCTAGTCAGGAACATCAAATTGCCAGTCCAATTATCCGAACTTTTGCTTATCCGAGAATAGCGCCGGTCCGGACAGGTTCGGATAATCGGAACTCTACTGTATACTTTTATAAAAACTCTTACAAACTAAATATGCTTGCTTGAATCGCAAAAAAAAAAAATAATAATAAAGAATGCATTCTCTCTTTTCAGCATTATTTGATAGGTAAATAAATATCTTTTAACGTAAAAAACGAAATCACTTACTTAATAATATTACTTAACCTGAGAACAACGTGCATTAGTGACTGTCAGATTCTTTGTTGCTTTTTATTTCCTTGACAGGAAATGTAATGTCTTACATGTTATCAGCTCAGCTGATGCTACCGGGTTGCCAGAAAAGTTAAGTGGTTTGATCGCCAAAATAAATTAAAGCAAGCGTATATGCTTACACACACAATCAAGTTACTGTATTACTTACCCATCATACGTAGTATAGGGTAAGTCTTGTAATCGTTTTGAAAATCGAAAGTTTTTTTGTTTTTTTTGACGGATGTACACGTTTCAGACACTGGAGATTCCAAAAAACATATTTTTAGGGGAAAAAATTTGCCGTCCGTGTGTGTCTGTAAACGCTCTATCTCCCAAACAAATTGAGATAGAGACTTGAAATTCGGTATTTGCTTAGTATGTAATAACGGAAAGAAGCTTATTGAATTTCAGTAACCTCGATTATCCGGAACTATTTTTTTCGGACTTTAGAAATATTCGTTCTGATAATAGGTATATAAGAATTTTCGAAATTATTTATTTTAAGAAGTAAATATAAAAGACAATAAAAAAACATAAATTTTGCATATAGAAAGAAGTGGATCGGATAATGAGTTGCCGAGATATTTGTAATCCTATTTTTCCCACTCTTCGATTTTTCATGACCCTGTATTTCATTCAAATTTCAATTCAAAGATATATTTTAAATGAAAATGAGACGCTTCATCTGACGAAATAAACCGTTAGTTAATAGGATTATCAATTTTGGAGTTATAAGGATGTATCTTTCGATGTTCTGTGGTGTTAAGGATGTTTCGTGGGGGAATGCCCCCCCCCCCCCCCTGGGTTGTTTAAATTAATATTTAAAAGGAAGAAAAGGAATCAGAGAAGGAATTAGGTTAGTTGTAAATTTCTTACAACTACGGTGCAGGCTTCATACCAGGGCTTAATTTCTAAGAAAAAAAGTACCGGAGCCATAATATTCTGCAGTACTAACACCCGTAGCGCACCCCCCTCCCCACACCCTCCGCCGTCACTCCAATTCGCATATTTGTATTTCATACATTATTTTTTTAATTTAAAGCATTGTTTTTTTTATTTAGCAAAATAAAAATTTTAAATACATCTATCTGCATATACTTAGCTATCAACTATTTCACTTTTCAGTCATTACTATTTCCAAATAGAAACATGTACCTAATGTTAATTAATCGCAGAATTCTGAAATTAAATAAGCTCAGGATTATGATTCGGAAATAGTGTTAAAAAAAAATAGTTCGCAGCTAGGCAAAATAGAAAAAGGATATTTCTGTTTACTCCTTATTCTTATCAAAATAGCATTAAAAAGATTTGAAAAGGAAATAAATAAAATTTTGAATTGAAGACAGATTGAGCTCGAGCCTGCCCAAACCCGAAGGACTGATATAAAAATCGAGCCCGTTTCATCGCCATCTCTTACGTGAGCGAAACATTACGTCACTTGTAAGTGTTTTCATACAAAAGAAGGCAAAAGATTGGAGATGAGAGGGAACACAAAGGATAATTTAGGATTCGTTTTTCGGAGGTGTAATTGCACTAGACTCCGGAGCGCAGTGTTTATGAGCTCCGGGGAATTCTGGCCAATATTTAAATTTTTACTAAAAACAGAGAAGTACCGGAGCTGGGCTCCGGTGGGCTCCGGCGCAAATTAAGCCCTGATTCATACACAAGTATATACATGACGGCCAACTGGCGATAATGGGGAAGGGAAAACCTCCTAGCAGTGTGTTATGATGGAAAAATGTCTACTTAAAATTGGTAATGATGATAATCCAGAAATGTTTTTGTGTATTTTTTTATACATAGAGAAATCTCAGTAGCCAAAAAAATATTAGGCCTTAATAAGATACTAGAATCAATTATAAAATGTAATGGATTAATTCTATCAAATTTAATGCCAAATGTGCGAATATCTTCCAAACATTTTATGAAAGTAAAACTGCAGATCATATAACACTTTTGTTTCATACTGAGGTGAGTTGTCCGAGAACAACAAAACTCATCTAAAATGAAGGGGAAGATGTATTGCTTCGTTGAATTTATCGAATTGTGTTCAAAGCATATTTGTGACAAAACTTTTACTGTTAATAAGCTAAAAAAAATTGGAAATTGTACGTTAAACGTGATATAGGAGGTGCGGGAATAACATTCAGAACCGCGCCATTGAAAAGTGCAGTTTTTGGACAATTTACGCTTATATTTCATCTTTATACCGAGTTTTAGAGCTTTTTATGAAGAGTTATTGGTTATAGATGAATTCTTTTCTCTATTTTAAGGCAACTTCAATCCTTCACAAAATGTTTCATTTAAAAACAGGACCTTTCACAAAAAATGTTCATCTCAAAACAGAACCCTTCACAAAAGTTTTTATTCTAAAACAGGACACTTCACAAAATTATTTGTCTTAAAAATAGGCTTTTTACAAAGTTCTTCCATCTTTAAACTGAACTTTTTACAAATTTAATCATTTAAAAGTAAAATCTGACCTGTCACTTTTACAAATATATTGAAAATATATGTATTTTACATCCATATATCTTCTTAACAGTGTATAAACAAGAACCTGAATATAATGATCATTTCAAATTCACAAAATTATGACTGGATTTTTCACAAATATAGAAAGCTGTTCACAAATTTACAAAAACAGGACTATGGGAGAAAAGCCTGGACAGACCCCCGATATGGATTTTATTATATGTATTTATCGAATAGTAATTCGTACAAAATAAATTTAAAGTATTTTGTGCATTCCTTTACCCGTATTACAGCGCCTAGAATACACAGTGTGGAAAACGATTTTACCGTTTTTTAATTCAAAATTTTCAAATTCAAACCGGAAATTCTGAAACAAGAATTTTTACTTTAAGAAGTCACGAGATATCTGTCATTAAGTAACCAAAAGAACATTATAAAGAATTTCTGGTATGAATGCGAAATTTCGGAATTTAAAAAAAGCCAAACTGGTAATGCTTTAAACAGTGCTAAAAAATTGTAGCCGATAAACGTAAAATGATGCGGTACAATAATAGGGCGATCACAGCGACATCTGCTTTAAAAATAGATTTACCTCTAACAAAAGTAACCGTTTCACTATTGACAACATGAACATAATTTCTGTTAATATAACCTTCTTGTAAGTGTATATTTCAGTTGTAACTGATTTTGAAGTTAGTTTTTTATCATACCAGGGAATTAATCTTTTTCACTCTTCTAGCAGAGATTCATGATTTGGTACGCTAAATAGGGATAGTTTCTAGTTTGCTGTCTTGTATCGTGTACTGCAACCAGGCACAAAAGAATGCGCATCACATTCTTTGGCCATGATCAATATCATTCATATTTTCAAAGCTTATGAAAATCACTATCCAAGTCAAAGGAAATAGGGTATAATTTAATTATTTAAAATATTTACCATCAACTGAAACGTTTTCTCAGTTCGATTCTTATACAATGTTTGCGTTGAAAAGACCTAGCAGACAGTGGCGTAGCCAGAGGGGGGGGGGGTCTAAATGCTCTGGAAACCAGTAATATTATAAAAAATTCTTCGCCTTCAATATCGCAGAAAATTCTCGATTAGATAAGCAAAAATATTTTTATAAAATTAGTGGTATCCAAACCATCTGGACCTCCACCCTGTCTACGCCACTGCTAGAAGATGTCGCTGCGATCGACCCGTTATCTTTTTAGCATCGTTCTACATTTATTGGATTCAGTTTTTTAGTACTATTTTGTAGCCGTTTTATATACTATGTATTCTAGGCGCTGTAGCCGTATTTAGGATGCATGAAGTGATGAAATATGTAAACAAACGCGCTAAGCCGCTACTTTTACGCCGTGTGATTTCCACTGTGACGTCACATGAATACTGTCTGCTTCCACATTAAATAATGTTTCACTTTCATTTTCATAGTAAATGACTTTGTTTTTCTCCGAATAACTGGTTTGTCACGAACATGAACGTGGAAAAACGTTCTTCCTATGTTCATGTTCACGAAAAAATGCACTAAACTAACCCATAAAAACATTCAAAACAAACCATTCTGTTACGGACCAGTTCAATTAAGATTTGAGATTCGATTCAAGAGAATTATCTTCTATATTTTTCTCCGAAAGGAAAATACTCGCGTCACGTTTACCTCTTTGGCGCATTTATCGCCATATTAATATGATCCAGAACGCAAATATTTCAAAAAATCCCATTTCTTCTTTTTTGGTTTATAAATTATTCTAGACTTTTTAGAATAAAATAACGCAAACTGCATGTAAATACAATAATTAGATCAAAATATGTAACTTTTATATGTTGTACTGTCTGTGATTTAAAAAGAAGAATTTAAAATTTTAAAACCATTGATTTCAGAATGTACCTTTTCAAGATTCGTTATATTTAAATTGATATATCTAATTTTTAAAGGTGAAGTCATGAGAATTCGTACACTTATTTTCTGTTATATATTCATTAAATTGCCTTTATGATTGCTTTTAATTAGAGAGACAACGTGGGAAATATGATTCTCGTAGTAAAAACTACTCATAAAAAAAAAAAAAAATCTTTAAAAAATAACATTTTTAAAATATATATATATTTGTAAATCTTGAAGACAATTTAAATAATTACACTTTTCTGTTCATAAAAATAAAAAAAAGTTAGGAAAAAAAGTTATTCTTTCAGAAGATATATCATTTTTTATACATGGCTAAAATTAATAATTTTTAACAGTCAATTATTATGATTTTGTTTTTAGATTTAACATTTGAAAAGGAATATATAAGGACGTTCCAAAAACATTGACCTCGGATTTTATTATTTAAATATTGATCATAAACATATATTATAACTTACAAAATTACGTAAAAAAAGGCACAAAATTTTATTAAATCGATTAAAATATTCAGGGGATTAAGTTTAAAGAAATAAAAAATTTTAATTTTTATACGACCCCCGTATAGAAAATTTACGAATGAGTAAAATATGCTCCTAATAAGATCATGTACAAAATTTCAGAATTTTATCATAAAAAGTCGCAGAGATATGTAAATACATAAATGATGACTTAAACCACTTTTTGATGCCTTGATAAGAGTTCGTAAAGGGAAACTAGGGCCACCATAATACTTATCATCATGGATATGCATAATATAAAATATGAAAATACGTGTGTAAACTATTTATAAAATGCATTGCAATTCGAATAAAATCGTGGCTTGATGACGTCATAAACTTTAAATGCTCTATTACCGAATTGCGTAAAAGAAACATCCTTATAACTCCAAAAATGATAATCACATTAACTAAGAGTTTACTGCGTCAGATTAAGCGTCTCATTTCCAATTAAAATCTATCTTTGAATTGAAATTTGAATGAAATACAGGGTCATGAAAAATCGAAGAGTGTGGAAAATAGGATTATAAATATCTCGGCAACTCATTATCTGAGTAACTTCATTCTTTATGCAAAATTTGTTTTTTTTTTTTTATTTTCTTTTATATTCACTCCTTAAAAGAAATAATTTCGAAAATGTTTATATACCTTTTATCAGAACGAATATTTCGAGAGTCCGAAAAAAATAGTTTCGGATAATCGAGGTTACTGAAATTCAATAAGCTTCTTCCCATTATTACATACTAAGTACATACCAACTTTCAAGTCTCTATCTCAATTTGTTCGGAAGATAGAGCGTTTACAGACACACACACAGAGACAGACAGATGGACGGCAAATTTTTTTTTTCTAAAAATATATTTTTCGGAATACCCAGTGTCTGAAACGTGTAAATCCGTCAAAATTTTGTTTCGATTTTCAAAACGATTATAAGACTTGCCCTATACTAAGTATGATAGGTAAGTAAAAATCATGTGGGATGATCGCGTTTCAGATGCCGTACACATCATGTAATTCATCATGTAAAATTTTAAGGTATTTTTCAGGAAGTCATAGTTTTGTAAATTTGTAAATAAAACTAAAGATAAGAGCCATATTACTTACCCATCATACGTAGTATAGAGTAAGTCTTGTAGTCGTTTTGAAAATCGAAAATTTGTTTTTGACGGATTTACACGTTTCAGACACTGGAGATTCCGAAAAACATATTTTTAGAAGAAAAAAAATCGCCGTCCGTCTGTCTGTGTGTGTGCCTGTAAACGCTCTATCTCCCGAAAAAATTGAGATAGAGACTTGAAATTTGGTATGTACTTAGTATGTAATAATGGGAAGAAGATTATTGAATTTCAGTGACCTAGATTATCCGGAACTATTTTTTTTTTCCGACTCTCGAAATATTCGTTCTGATAAAAGATGTATAAAATTTTTTGAAATTGTTTATTATAAGGCGTAAATATAAAAGACAATAAAAAAACATATATTTTGCATAAAGAATGAAGTCGATCGGATAATGAGTTGCCGAGATATTTGTAATTATATTTTCCACATTGTTCAATTTTTCATGACCCTGTATTTCATTCAATTTTCAATTCAAAGATATATTTTAAGTGGAAATGAGACGCTTAATCCAACGCAATAAACCGTTAGTTAATATGATTATCAGTTTTGGAGTTATAAGGATGTTTCTTTTACGCAATTCAGTAATAGAGCCTTTAAAGTTTGTGACGTCATCAAGCCACGATTTCATTCGAATTGCAATGCATTTTATAAATAGTTTACACATGTTTTATTTTCATATTTTATACTAGCTGTTACCCGTGACTTCGTTCACGTAACATTAAAAAAAGAATAAATGCATTAATTTAGCAAAACATTTCACTTGATAATTAACAACATGTATAATTAACAAAAGCTTTATCACATTTTATAGGATACCATACGGTATTTCTTTGCTATAGGGGCCTTGACATAACCCAGTCTTAAAAAAGTGAAATTTCATGCCAAATAATATATACAATCGCGAAAATGAAACTGCAACTAATGAAAAAAGGAGGACCAAGTAAAATCGTGAAAATCGAGGAATTCCTCTTTGTAAAACGAAACACAACACTGGCAGAATTCTTCCATACACAGTGCATTTTAGATGGTATTTGGTGTACAATTTGTATATGTGTGCATTGCTAAATGGGCATTATTATATTGTTTAATTGCATAGACATATGTTATATATTTCTTACTACATTATCTTGTTTATGTATATATTAAATTAAGTGCTTCACGCTAAGTGGTGTAAATAGTGAACAAACTGCTTGTGGATTTTATACATTGATAGCTATTTCACAAAGATATAACAATCTGATGCGATTCTAAAATATAAATAAAGGTTGCTGGAAAGTACTTTAAATTCTGCCCAATTTAACCTCGATATTTTCTCTATCGCGTCAAGAACACTATAAGCAAATAAATACCGACGATACAAATCTGATGATCTAAATTTACATATTTTTGTTAGTATATATAAGATTATTTTAATTTATTTCATGCGCTTGAAATTTTTTACGCTTTCTCTAGGGTTAGGTGTCGAATAAATGTACTTTCTTGTTATTTTATTTTGCCATTTCTATTTATTCTATTTTCCATTCATTCCATTTATGGATATTGATTTCATTTACATATTCGTGTCAAAGAATATTCTTTAAAGTTATTATCAAGATTAGGATAGGATACGATTAGGGTTAGGATTAGGAATACAAATTGAACGACAATGGCATAACCGATTCAGGTTTAAAGTATGAAACAGGATGTCTATTTACATCATGAAGCAATAAGAAAATTAGAAAATTATCGGCTAATATTACTTAATATGTTTTACAGTCATAGTTGACATCAAAGATGAGCGGGGAAATGATCATCTAAAATACCATTAAGTGTTTGCCACGCAAAAAACAAATCTGGTTACAACAATGTATTTAATTTTGCGCTAAATTTCACTTGATAAAAAAAAAAAGGCAAATTGACTATGGACCTAATTTTAGACCCCTAACCTTCCTATTCTCGGAAATTTTCTACCTATATGTAAAAAAAATTCTACTATACAGAACGCGCTTTCACGTTTATAATGTTATGAATTGGCACGATCGGCTTGTTCAAATTTACACAATTCGGCTGGAAGAAAAGATTCATTACTTTTTGATTTCTTCTTTGCTTTTGCATTACGCGAATTTGTTGGTAAAATCGATTATCTTTTCAAGAACATTGTTGTTTTATAAGTTTAAAAAATATTGTAATTTTATTTAAACATTGCTTTAAAATCTATGCAGTTTTTCTTATCCTACAAGACTTTACAAAAATCTATTATGAAACAACTTTAAAAAAAGCTATATTTAAAAACGACAACAAAGTTTTTCCTATTTTAAAACTAAAAGAAATGTAATATTAAATTCCGGCTCGAAACGACGATTTACAAATGTGTTTCGATTGTGGGAAAATGATAGAGGAAAAATGCTGTTACTTCGACATAATAATATTAAATCTTTAGCTTTTATGAGAAAAGCAACTTTCTTTTAAAAATTATAGTTATTTTTATTAAGATTTTCTGATTTTCGATACGAATAATTTTGCGATGCATATCATTGACATTTGCCATCCAATATTTTTTTTCTTTAATTTTTTTTTTTTTTTTTTACTTTTTAAAATGTAAATTAAAAATATGGTAACTTTATGTTAGCTGTGTGCAGACGATAAATCGCCAACCTATCCCATCATTTGTACTGAATTCATTAAAAATATAAATCTTTCACTCATTTCATTTAAAACACAGAACTTTAATTTACAACACATACATTTAAAATACATATATTACGTACATTTAAAATAATTCCTTTCATGTGAAAAAGAAAAATAAAAAAAAATAAGAGAAATTAATCACAAATAATTTGATAACCCAAGATCATTTTATTTCAACATCAAAGCAAATCTGTTTTATTTTTCTATATATGACATCATATTCGCTTGCTTTCCATACTTACTCGTATTTATGCACTTTGTTTTATTATCAAATATTTGAAAACGCACGTTTTATTTCTAATATGACATCATTTCATATTCTGTTTAATTCTTAAATAATTTATTTCCTTTTCATTTTTCACATGGATATTTTTCACGTGAAAATAAATTGTTGATTAAAAATTATTACTCAGGGGTTTTATTTCATATTGGCAACGATAAAGTATTAGCAACGGTAAAATAAATTTAACCATTTTAAAAAAAGCTGCAAAACCGGGCCCTTCGGGCCAAACCAACCAACCATTTTAAAATATACGAAAAAATGTCCATTTATTCTCTATGAAAATAATGAAATTTTGAATTATTAAGAAAAATATTGAAATAAAATAAACAAAAACCAGCCTATGTTCATATGAGGGTTATAATCAACTTATATGCAAAGATACAGGATAATTAAATGCTTCATTTTGACGCTGGCTTCAGCCTAACATTTGCACACAATCAGATTTATAATATTATTAGGATTATGATGCATATCAATGATGGGTAAGTATTACGGTGTCCTCCAACGACTAGTTTTATTTGATTATGATGCATTTATACGTTGCGTATGCACTTTAGTTGTCAACATTTACATTTTAATTTATGATTAACCCTTCACCAACTTTGTTTAAACATATCTCTGCCACTTTTTGTGATAAAATGCTGAAGTTTTGTACATGACCTTATTAGTGTATAGGACACATTTTGCTCATTAGATAACTTTTTCTACGGGAGTGGTAGAAAATTTAAATTTTGTATTTCTTCAAATTTAATCCCCGAAATTTTTAATCGATTCCATAAAATTCTGTACTTTTGTTTACTTAAATTTGTAATTTATAATACAGGATTATTCTAAATGATGCACTCATTTTCAAAAAATTGTATTTATTTAAGTACAAATCCAAAATGAACAATCTTTATACCAATGAAAAGAGGAAGTTTCAAAGTTTTTTAAAGACATTATAAATGCTCAATGTGTCCACCGTTTGCTGCACGGCAAACATCTACGCGATAGCCAAACTCGTCCCACACACGAGAAAGCAAATGTGACTACTTCTTCTGGGGTTATGTTAAGGAAGCTGTGTACGTCCCTCCGCTACCAACAACTCTGAACGATCTGCATAACCGTATCACTGCTGCCATGCACTCAATAACAGCAGATACGCTTTCTGGTGAGTGGGACGAGTTTGGCTATCGCGTAGATGTTTGCCGTGAAGCAAACGGTGGACACATTGAACATTTATAATGTCTTAAAAAAAACTTTGAAACTTACTTTTTTCATTGGTATAAAGATGGTTCATTTTGGATTTGTACTTTAATAAATAATTTTTTTTGAAAATGGATCCATCATTTAGAATAACCCTGTATATGTCTATGATTTGAGGATTAAAAGCCGAGGCCAATATTTTGGGACACCTTGCATATAAAAGTGCACATTTAAAAAAACGATTAAAATATATTTATAAATAAAAAAATAAATTAAAAATAAATTATGTGCATCGGACTACCTTAAGTTACTTCTACAGTAAAAGTGTAAATAAATAGATAAATCATGGTGTTTTGTCAAATTTCCGTGTGATCGGATCATTTTTATTACTGTCTATCTACAAGGTAATCCGAAAGATCTTGGGCTATCTTTGACGTTAATTTAATGAAAAAAAAATCAAATATATTTATATTATTTATTAAAAAAACGAAACGTATCTAGGTTAACATGTCTTTTATTGAAATAAAAGAATAAAATATAAATTTCGACGTAAATACAATCCATAAGTATGCTTCACAATATAAAATAAAATATTATTTGACTAATAAAATTACAAAATCAAATATACATTATTAATATCTTTGGTACGAAAACAATGTTAATGTAACAACTAGATTGTCTATCACCTTTATCAAACTGCAAATTTTATGCCTTTAAAATAACAACTTAGAGGAGGGGAAACAACCAACCATAAATGAAGCAACTATCTTCAATATTGTCAACTTAGCTTTTCGAGAGCAGGACGGCCCATTCTTTAGATACGTTAACTTGCCCCCCACCCCCACTTTCGAAAATTTAAATTTCAAAGATACCAGGAATTAGCTCTCAATTAGCTCTAATTTGCTCTCTAATATTAGAATGTGCTCTGGTTATGGTACCGAGATATTCCAATTAGAATGGTGGGGGGGAGCTAAGTTAACGCTAGTCCCCCCCACCCCCACTTCCGAATATCGAAATTTCAAATATGCCAAAATTTAGCTCTCAGTTAGCTTTAATTTGCTCTTTAATATTAGAATTTGCTCTGCATTCGGTATCGAGATATTTCAGTTACAAGAAGGAGGTCAAGCCCCCCCCACTTTCGAATATCAAAATTTCAAGTATACCAAAATTTAGCTCTCAATTAGCTCTAATTTGCTCTCTAATATTAGAATTTGCTCTGCTTCTGGTATCGAGATATTTCAATCAGTTATTTTTAATCAGTTATAATATTAGAGAACAAATTAGAGCTAATTGAGAGCTAATTCCTGGTATTTTTGAAATTTAAATTTTCAAAATTAGGGGGGGGGGGAAGCAAGTTAACGTATCTACATTCTTTGGCTAATCTAGGCCATTCTTTGCCTCGTCCAGTGGCGGCTCGTGGCTGGCTTTATTTGGGGCACAAAATGCATGGCTGGCAAATTTATTCTTTTGTTACCACTACTTTTTAAAAGAAATATTTGCCTTACTTATGGACAGAAAGTTCTACCATTAAACAAGGAAAAGATTTCTTTAAAAAATAATGGTAAAAAATTTATACATTTTTTTGCCACGCAATTAATGCCCCCAAAAAAGCCAGTCAAGAGCCGCCACTGGCCTCGTCTATAACCCCGAATAGAAATTGTTTCAGCTGCTGGCCACAAATGTAACTCACATTGCGTTTTTAACCACATTTCAAAAACAATGCCTAAAAATGGGTTAAAAAGATGTAATAAAACTGTATTTACTGATGGTATTCAAATGTCTTGACTCAAGTGCTTAATTTGATTGTAACTAATATAAAGAAATTTTGCGATAATTAGAGAAAATAAAGATTCTATTACACTTACATTCTACTTTTTTCTGTTTTACAACCAAAAACAAAAAAGAAATCTTACAGTAATAAAATCTTGTAGTAGGTTTTATTGACTAGTTAAAATTTTCTCTTACGTTCTTTAAAAACATTTTTTTTTTTTTTTAATGATTCCCTTACTAACATAATGTCTACCGATTTCCTCCTCTTTCTTTTCTTTCTCTTTTTCATTTTCTACCTCTTATTTGTTTTATAATTTTTTGTATAAAATTTTGCTTAGAATTGGCCGTTAACTCCTGATAATTCAAAGCTTTTTGGATCAGCTCATCTACTTCCTCAGGCTTATCAGACTCGAAGTTTTTCCATTCTTCGGTATTTCTGATTTCTGTCATATTTTCTGCGAGAAACTGTGAAACTATGTCCTTAAAGCGTTCTTCCTTATACTTAAAACAGAGTACTGCGGAGGTATAGAAATTATCAACTGTCATGGTGCTCCTGATTTCCTCTAGGCAGTACACTTTTAGATCGGTCACTTGATATTTGTCTGCCACTTGGTGTAAGGGAAATAATACTTCTGGAGAGTTTTCCGAAACTCTAGATGCGTATAAATAACGCATGAATTCCCTAAATGCGGCAGCACTACAGTCATTTATCTCCAATACACCAGTAAAAGTTTCAGACATTTGTTGCCTGAATACACTCGCGAAAACAGGAGTACGAACTCCAAGAACAGCTTTATGGGCTTTGTACTCTCGATTTTCTACTTTGATGGTCACATCACTGTAGTCTTCTCTAATCATTAGTTCTTCCATATCGTATGATAATTTGTCAGGACCTGAAATTAAAAAAACAAAATAAATTAAAATGAGTACGAGAATTACAAGTAGTGCTGACTAATTAAAATTCAAAAGACAATGCATATATTATTAACATATCAAAACTCTATACCATACCAGCTCTGTCCAACCTTTCAGTAAATGAGTACGAGAATTTCAACTAGTGTTGACTAATTAAAATTCAAAAGACAATGCACATATTATTAATATTTCAATACTCTATACCAGGTCTGTCCAACTTTTCAGTAAATAAGTACGAGAATTTCAACTAGTGTTGACTGATTGAACTTCAAAAGTCAATGCACATATTATTAACATTTCAATACTTTATACCAGGTCTGTCCAACCTTTAACCTTCCTACCCTGTTGAAATTTTACTGAACTTTGAAAAAAAAAAAACATTTTACACCAGAATTCTTATTTATAACTATTTAACATACTTATTTTACTTAGTTATGTCGATCTTTTACTTAACTTACTTTATGAAAATTTTTCTGGTTCGAATCGAATGAAATCATTTATTCAAATGGGTCGATTAGATCCATTCAGGGTAGGAAGGTTAAGTAAATGAGTACGAGAATTTCGACTAGTGCTGACTAATTAAAATTCAAAAGACAATGCACATATTATTAAAATTTCAATACTTTATACCAGGTCAGTACAACCTTTCAGTAAATGAATATGAGAATTTCAACTAGTGTTGACTAATTAAAATTCAAAAGACAATGCACAGCACATATTATTAAAATTTCAATACTTTATACCAAGTCTGTCGAACCTGTCAGTAAATTAATACGAGAATTTCAGCTTGTGCTGTCTAATTAAAATTCAAAAGACAATGCACATATTATTAACATTTCAATACTCTATACCAGGTCGGTCCAACCTTTCAGTAAATGAGTACGAGAATTTCAACTAGTGCTGACTAATTCAAATTCAAAGGACAATGCACATATTATTAACAGTGCAATACTCTGAACCAGATCTGTCCAACCTTTGAGTAAATAAGGGTGCACCTCAACTTTTCGAAAACGATTAAAGGCTATTCACGTGATTGGAAACATATAGCAGTATCATGTTACACTGTGACAACAGTGATAAACAGTATTGGTAGTGATATAAAAGCGTCTATGCACATGCATGATTATACATATACATCTCTAAGTGGTAGTCATAACAGGTACTGATTACAGACGGGGCAAACTTCCACCGGTAAATTAAAACGAAATTTTTGGCTTATTTAAACGTCTGATTCATACAGAATTTCCGTCAAAAATAAGGTAAAATTTTGTATTCGTTTTTACAGGTGGAAGTTTGCCCTGCCGTTAATCAGGCCCTGAGCCATAAGGCCACTACAAAATATAGGCCATGAAAAAAGAATTAAAAAAAAAATGTAAATCATAATAAATTTAACATTATATTTTCCAGATTAGGAGGAGCGTATCTCAAAAAATTTTGCAGTGGATGAAGTCCAAAGCGCTTAATGACACTTACAATAAAAAAGAGACATGCATACATTAATAATTTAAAGGATAAATATTTTTTCAAAATCCTTTTTCAAAGCAAATAACAAAAAACTTTTGAAGGGCGCCACTACAACATGGGCAGCCCTGCTCTATACCTGTGTTTCTCAGCAGATGTGTCGCTATTAGTCGTATAAAGTATTGTGTTGTTGTTTGAAATTTTTTTACTGTCTACGTTAAAATTTCATTTAAATCCATGTCTTTTTAAATCTGATAAAGTGATTGCTCTCAATACCTTTAGAGTTAGCATATTGGAAATATTAATATGTATATTTAGAGGTTCTTTAATTTAAAAAAAAAAAAGTAATATATATAAAAAAAACAATTAATCAATTCCTACTTAGGTCAAAAAGAAATTTTTTTTCCTGCGATCTACACGCTTCGCCACTGACGATATTTATTCCTAAATTTATATCCTGCTAAATATTTTATATAAGAGAATTTTTTGAAATGTATTAAAAATTAAATAAAAAATAAATAGCTAAAATACCAAAAATTAATAGCTCGAAAAATATTTGTCACAAAATTGTTAGACAAACTGCGTTAGAAAGGTAAAATTTGTATTTTTCTTGATATAAATTTCAAATCTAATGATTATGCCGTTTTCCAAATATTGAATTTCAAAAATTACCAAACTTCACAATGAAGTACCATAGCGAAACCTTCACGCATAAAAAGATAATGGGGCTGTTTACGGACGAAGATCAGGCGGCGCGCGGGCGAAGGAGACTAAAATATGGAGTGAGTCTATACTTTTGAACAGAAATGAAATGGAGTGAGTCTATACTTTTGAACATAAATGAAATATAAAACTAAAATTAATTAATTTAATTTAATTAATGAATTAATATTTGTAAAAACTGTATTAACATCAAGTGTCATCCACTGCAAGTTTAAAAAAATGTCTTTGAACTTGAGTGGATGAATAAAAAGTATTTTATTAGCGATAGAATTTTTGAACAAGATATATAAATATATAGAGGGTGTGTTCTAATAGTGGGAATTAAAAAAAAGAAAAGAAAAAAAAAAGAAAGGAAATGACATCATCATCCATACATTTTTAAACACTTTCCAACACCATCAGAATATGAGTTGTAATGTTTCCAACTATGAGTGAAAAAGTATCCAGACCAGGAGCCGAACCCATCTGGGTTAAATTCCGAATGCTCTACCAACTGAACTACCTAGCCGACATAATTCACTCAGACAACCTGGCCATTTTCCACTTAGAAGAAAGGTCTTTCAATGTGAAATCTCAGACATTTATGAAAAAATAGAATAAGGTGTATTCATATTAATTAGCACGTGTGTAAAAATATTAGCTGTTAAATATGGATACGAAACATTTAAAAAATAATAAAGAATTGGAATTTTTTCACAAAATGTAACCATATTGGCGGATAAATACAGGAACTCCGCCAACCCTGTCGAGCGCGATTTTAGTGAGAATTCAAGCTAAAAGACACATTAATCAACAATGGTTTCTGACATTATTCGTTCAGAAGAATTAGTTACTTAATTTAACTCTGTCTACTTTTGCTGCTGTTGTTGTTGACGTTTAAAAAATAACAGGTAATTTGTACATTTTGTGGCTAATCTAATTCGAATTATATAAGATATTATCCTCGTTTTCTTCGTTTCTCGTATTATTGTTTATATGTTAAGATTTCTTGCGAGCTGTAAGATTCAAACAACTGTTATTTCAACAATCTTTGCTCTTTTATAAGAAAGTCCTTAACTTTGTGTTTGAGGACTGTTTTTTTTTTTTTTTTTTTTTTTTTTTATGTAAAGTTTCAAATTTCAGGAATTAATTCATTTAACATAATTTGGATGATTCATCTTGTTTTTTTTTCTTGATAACTGAAAATAATAGTTTTACTTGTTTTGAGGTTAATAAATAAAGTTTTTAGAATCAGATTTCGAATGTTCTCTCTATTTGTTTTCTAATGAAAGTTACTAATCACTTTAACAGCATTATAATTAAGTTAATTAGGTTTTAATGACGATTTTAAAACAGGCGCCTGTGAGGTGCACTGAGCTCGAATACGAAATTCAAGGAGGCTCTGCCGCCTGCGAGCAACGCTCGCCAATCCCTGCTCAGATTCCGCAGCCTCTAAGAACATGCTCTGTTTTAAAAAAATTACCCGGAAGATTGAATGATATTAGCACGAACGGGGACAATAATCTGTAATCGAGTTATCACGCTTTTCCGTTTGAATGTGAAGAATTTTTCGGTTCCCATATCCTCATCCACTGCTGTCGCGACAGCTGACGGCTGTTTTGGGGGATTGATAAGTAAGATGAATTTGAAAATCAGCTTGAAAAATTGGTTAGGTAAAAAGCGCCGCTGCTTCTCGCTGCTTACGACGCTAAGGACATTATTCTTCCTTTGGGTTCGAGGATACAAAGATTCGTCTGCTTGGAAATAAAATTCAGAACCGCGGCATCGAAAATTTACGCTTATGCTTTATGTTTATGTCGAGTTTTGGATATTTTCAGGAAAGGCATAGCTTATGCATGAATTGTTTTCTCTATTTTAATGCACATTTATGCATATTTTTCATGTTATTTTTAAAATGTAAATATTTTATTTTAATTAATAAGTATAAGGTAAAGCCAGGAGAGATGACGCGGTCGGAGAGATTGCGCACATAGAGGTTCGGGGGGAAGGAGTAGAGTGAGCGCGCAGCGACTGCAGGTAGTTGTACAACAACAGTAGTGGAGTGTCTACTTGAAAGTGCACGTTGATTGCTTTGAGCATCTAAGATAAAGTATTGCTATTTTGTTTTGTTTTCCGAAAGTAAGTGCTTGAATTTTCATAGCTATTCATCAGAAATTCTATACAATGTCAATAGTACAAAATATTTTAAACTTAAACGATTTCTCATAAGCTACTAATCTAGACTAAGAATGTGAACATCAACGGTTCGTTTTAGAAGAGGTTGTGTTTAAATAAAAGGCTGCGCAATCTCTCCTACCGAAATTGGAGAGTTTGCGCATTTGCTACTTAGGAGAGATGGCGCAGCGTTCCCATTCGTTTCCATGGTAGGAGAGATTACGCAGCTTATTGGTAAATCTGCATAAAAAAATGAAAAATGAAAATGGACTAATTTTAAGTTAAACGTGTTATTAAGTAACATTATTTTATTTTTTAATCTTATCTGGACTTGCTTTTTCTGATTCTTTAATTTTTTTCCCTTTAATTAAAATTTTTTAATCGTTTTTAAAATTATTTCCTTTTTCTGATTCTTTAATCATTAGGTTGAAATATTCACTCCTAATACAATAATATTTGTTCTCAAAAGCCTTACAGCAATGTCATTTAAGTGTAATTATTACTGTTAACAATTTAATTGTAGTTATTATAAGTAACAATCTCTCCTACCCATGTGCGCAATCACACCAACCCTATAAGGAGAGATTGCGCAAAATAACTTTCTTGGTTTTATTACAATTGTTCTATTAAATTGCAACATAACAACAAAATAGGAATGGAAATGCATAAAAAACAAATGAAGTAAAAGTTATTCATGAATAGTTTAGCAAAAAATTAATATTTAGATTTTTTATTGCTATTCTTTTGAATTGTGCGCAGACTATCCTAGCTTTACCTTATACGAATTTTTTAATATGCATTTATCGAATAGTAATTGGTGCAAAATAAATGTAAAGTAGTTTACGCATGCATACACCTGTTCTGTATTTATGTGGCATCAAGTGGTGAAATATATAAACAAACTTGCTAGCCGCGCTACTTTTATGCCATGTGATTCCACACTGTGACGTCGCATGAATATTGCCCATAAGGAAATCGTTTTAAATGTATCTTTTCAATATATGACGTAATTTTCGCCATTAAATGCGTTTCGCGTGTAATAATTTAATTATTTTAAGGTTTTCGTTCTTTTACAATATTTACGTTTAAATACATTTTTATGACGTACTTTTCCCCATTTCCTGCTTTTAACACGTGATGATTTAATTATTATTTTAGAATGTTCTTTCTGTCTTTAATAGTCACGTATAAATACATTTTTAAATTGAAATGAAATATTTTTTACAATTGTTGTTTGACAATTTGGCAACACTAAAATATGACCATTTTAAATATGAAATAAATCTCAATTGAAATAATGAAAATTTTAATAAAAAATTTAAAATAAAACCCTAAAAAAATTAGTCAAATTAAAAAAAAAATTGCACACTGCACACAGTGAGCTTGTCAAGTACGTCCCTGCAAAATTTGGTTAAATTACTGCGCTCAGTTTTTGTTCCTACAAAACATTTTTAACGGAACTATTTTGACCGACTTCGACATTAAAAAACTCTTAGATTTAACACTGTCTGCTTCAACGTGTTTATTGAATATTTCTCTATAATACTACCAATTTTCCTATTTTTATCTACAATAGTTTTCTTAATATTAGCCGAGAAAGACTTCTGGTCACAAAAAAATTATTTACGGCGGTGACTGCGTTAGTTACTCTTTTTTGAAATTAGAGAGATAATTCAATAACTACTTGGCGAAACGAGCTGTAATTTTCGATTTAAATATTTGAAGCTTATTTAAATCGATTTCTTTTAAAAAGGATCAGAGACCATAAGCCGTGTTTTTGGCCCATGAAATAGACTAAAATTCAATTTTGTTAGACTGTCTTAATTATTTCATTTTTTTAGTATTAGAAGGTTTATCCTGTACGATTTCAACAATAGTTTTTGCATTTTGTTCGGTTTTATATAACTTACACCAGCTCAAAGTTCGTATTATTCGTAGTTTTTGATGAAAAATGCGCAATTTTTCCTAATTTTACCTCAATTATTTATAGGAGCGCAATCGTGCAACACTTTCTTCTTTACATATGTTATAAAATACATCAAAATATACAATATATGTAAAAATAAAAGTGTTGCAAAGGTGCGCTCATAGTAAAATATTAAAAAATATATTAAAAATTGAGGTAGGAGAAATTGCGCATTTTTCATCAAAAACTACGAACAATACGAACTTTGAGCTTGTGTAAGTTATATAAAAACGAACAAAATGCAAAAAATATTGTTGAAATCATACAGTATAAATCTTCCAATATTAAAAAGTGAAATAATTAAGTCGGTCTAACAAAATCGAATTTTAGTCTTATTTCATGGGCCAAAAACACGGCTTATGGAGACGGATCCTTTCATATGTTATAATTCATATATTTTTTTTTCGAATATTAATTCCAAATAATATATTTTTTGACCCAATTATTTATTTAGATATGAGGAATAACTGAATGTTCTTACTTGAAAATTCATCAGTCTGCGAACTCTTGTCGTTTTTACTTTCTTCTGAGTAATAACTAGTAGCATCTGCATTGTATAACCTGCAGATGATTTTCATAAACCCCTGGGAAGAGCATCCCTTATCAACATCTTTGACAGGAATGTGCATCGTCATCACCATTTCGTCCCCGTCTTCTTTGCACCCGGTACATTTTCGCAACATCGTGCCATTTGCACGACGGGTCTCCAACTCCCACCTTGTAAAACCTTCTTTGCTGATTCCGTGCAGCGTAACAATTAGGATGTTGGGTAGACTGTCATATCCGTGTGGTTGTGCCTCTAACTTGCATTTCATCTCCATGAAAGTATATTCTGGGCTGTATATGGCAAAACCAACATGCTTATCTAATTGGAAGTAATCGGGGATCGTCCATTCTATTGTCCTAGGGAATGAACCAAATTCGTCTAGACTTCCAGTACTCATGTCAGAAATAATTGGTGGTATCTGAAAAAACAAGAACGAAAAATCATGTATCAGGCATAGATTATCAAACACTTTCCTACAGTAACAGAATATTATTAAGAAACTTCTTTTTTCCTAGAACGAAGTGCGATTTTTCAATAAGCAACTTAAACAAATTGGGTTGGATTGGGTTGCTTTATGATGGCTGATTATCTACACGAGGGATATAGGTCCTAAGTGGGAGTGCTCTCCATAGGGGTCTTTCTAAGGGATCCTAACCGGTATTTACGGCAAGGTTCGAAGAAAACCACGGAAAACTCTGAATGGGTAGGTCGACGAGCCCGACAGGGGTTTGAACCCAGCATCTCCCGTCTACCAGCTTTGAGAGCAGAACGTCTCAGCCACTGGTGAGGGCTTAAACAAATTGGAAATTTTCCGTCAAACGTGACAAATGAGGTGCGTTCGTACTTTAACTAGTTTTATAAATATTCAAATCTTGGTGCAATAGCTGTTACACTCTTATTAAAAAATGCATGAATACAATATTTATTTTATATAAAATATATTTTCCATATTATAGATGTTAATTTTATTTTATGAAATTAAGTTTCAATACACTTTTACAAACAATTAATTAAAATTCTGTTACATTAAAATTATACTATGCGCAAATATCCAATAGAAGACAATGTAAAAAAAAAAAAAATCATCGCTATTATTTCACCGAAAAATGAATTATACCGTCTGTTATTATGATATGATTAATTTCCGTAATAAAATAAGTGCATTTTAAGTTGGCAACATTTTATCTTTTGTTGACATTTGCTGAACATTCCAATGGGAAACTTAAGCCTAGCTTCGAAAATTTCAGAACTTGAAATCCATATTTAGGCTCTTTTTCTATTTAATATTTATTTCTCCGAATTCATCTATCCAAAAACTGTCAGTAGATTATAGGATTGCTATAATTAAACAATTTTAGTATACAAATTCAGTTTCTAATTCATTAACATGACTCCACCTTAAATAGGACGTAATCACAATAGCAACCAAGTATCATTACCTATCATGGGATATCATTGAATTAATTACATACGATAGAATTTAATAGAATAAAGAAAACTTTTATTAATATCTTTTTAAGTTTTGATTCGATTTTCATAAAATTTGAAATGACTCGACAAAATGCTGCAATGATAATATATCTTAAATTTCAAACCATTCGATCGGTAATTTTTGCGCTGCTACATGCGGACAGGCGGACCAGACGACGACTATAGGTGCTACGTATTTATATAATTACGAAAGCACGTAAAAATCCATTTTTAGCGAATTGCCGAAAATACCTCGCTGTTTTGGTATTCCTTTGTGAATCTTTCTAAATTGAATTATTTTCGTCATAATTCTCTTATTACTTTTTCTTCTTTTTCCCTCTATCTAAATACTTTGTTTAGTCTTGCTTTATTTTTTTTTTTTTTTACGCTGAAAAACACGCACTTGCTTACTTATAAAACAAGAAACAGAATATTTACTGAAAAAATATTATTTAAAAAATATTATGATTATTAAAGAAAAATAGTAAACAATTTGGTATTTTGTTTTGCTTAAATATTTATAGCCAGAACGAAAAATCATTCATCAGGCATAGATTATGAAACACTTTCAAACACTAACAGGATATTTTTAAGAAACTTCTTTTTTCCTAGAATGAAATGAGATATCTAGAAGCAACTTAACAACGCTCATAACTCAGTAAAAATTCATTTTCAGCGAATTCGCGATAATACCTCGCCGTTTTGGTATTCGTTTGTGAATCTTTCTAAATTGAATCATTTTCGGCATAATTCGCTTATTATTATTATTTTCTTTTTTAATTTAGTTTCTTTGTTTAGTGTGTTGTTTTATTTTATTTCGCTGAAAATTAGGCACTTGATCACTTATAAAACAGGAAATAGAATATTTACTAAAAAAATATTCCCTAGAATTGATAATTAAAGAAATATAGTAAGCAATTTGGTATTTTGTTTTGCATAAATATTTATAACAAGAACTAAAAATCACTCATCAATCATAGACTACGAAACACTTTCCAACACTAACAAAATATTATTAAGAAACTTATTTTTTTCTAAGAATGAAATGAAATATCTGTAAGTAACTTAACAACACACATAATTCAGTCAATAAAAATCCATTTTCAACAATTGCTGTCCATATCTGGTAATGTGTGCGAATTTTTCCGTGCAGTCCAATATATGATAAATAGAATTTATACACACTACATAATACAGTCAAAATTAGATATTTAAAAATGCATGCCACAGCGAAAAACGCATTTCCAGCAATTATCGATCTTAATCAGTCCTGTAACCGAATTCATTTGTGAGTCTGTGTAAATCACAGACTAACATACAATATAGGAAAGTTACAGCAAAATCTGTAATGGCAGCAATAATAGCGTCACTAGTGACAAGGGGGTGAAAACTTAGCAAGCTTCCGAAATTTACCCATGTATATGAAATCTGTTTATGCTCTATGTTTTTAATATCTATTCTTTTCGCTTCGAGGCAGACGATTCCCTTCAAATTGGCCGCTCGCTGGTGTGCTAAGTTTCTTTTTAAAGGACTTCATTTTATTTTTTATCTTATTATTATTGAAACAACAGTTCTTTTCAGAACTTTTTTTAGTATGGTTAAAGATGTTGGAATATATCATGTCTGTATACAAATCGGAATTTTAAAACTTTCGTTTTTCGCTTTTCCTACAAAGTTGAAAATGTAAACCTACAGCATTTAAAAAACAAAGATCATAATAAGATAGACGTTCAAAAGGAGAAATATTCCGTGTATGAGACGTTTCTTTCCCCTTGTCAATACAGGCGCTGCGTTCGTCATCGTGTTACCATTACGCCCTATAATAGTGTCCTATCTTGTTTATTAATCTATGGTGTAAATGAACGTCAAATTCTAAGCACTCCATAATCTATAGAACACGTGCTGTAGTGCACTTCAATGATTTCATTATGTTTGAAGTATCAAAACATCATCGAAGTGCACCACAAACGATTTTTCCCCATAGAAGTAACAGAATTCTTTTGAGTGTCCATGTAAACGACCTATAAATGCTACACACTTCATTTTCAATACCGAGCATTCTGTAGTAAACCTGAGTAACTTTAAAAGGTTCGTGGCAATCGGAGTATATTTATGCGAGCTCGCGCACGGCCAACAAGATAGACAAAACGAATTCATAAACGCTTTTCAACTGTGTTGGAAAGTGTTGCAAATAAATAAAAAGAAGTATCTATCTAGATTATAAAGCAGAAACATATCCTTGAGTAACGCTGACGTCATATTGATGGTAGCAACGACCTGATTATGGAATATGTGGTGTGTACAGGTAGTGTGTACAGAATGTACACGCCACCAGTGTTAAATTCAGACACTTTTCTTCGGGAGGGATTTCTGTAGCTCCGGGGAGGGGGGGTGGCATTGTAGAGTTCTAGGGGAGAAATTGCACTTTTTAACCATTTAAAGCATAACATTTCAAACCTTCCGGGGGTATATTTCAATGCTGCGGGGGGGGGGGGTAATGTCCCCCCCGGTCCACCCCCTGAATTCAACACGTCCCACCACAGTCCATGTTTTGAAACAGTTTGAAACAATTTTTTTTTTTAAACCGCAAAACATGATATTTTCATACAACATTTTTATTAATGTAAAAATACATTTAGTTAAGCACTTACATTATTGAATGTTTATTATCCATTAATATAGTCTCAGCTGTTCAAAGCTTCATGCAGTAAATTACATCATCTTGTAATAAAAAATTGTATCAAAATATCATGTTTTGCGGGGGGGGTGTTTGAAAAACGTTGGCCGCCTTGAGGAAGGAAAAGTTATTAACACATCTGGTTAAAATCTTTTACGGTTAATTATGATGGACTGGTAGACAATTTGCCCGCTATTAGAAAACGACTGTCCTTTTTTCTAATTTTTATTATTTTTAGTAAAAAATGACCGTTTTTGGTAGTTTTTCGAAACTTTTACCGTCTTGAGGAGGCAAAAGATATTAATCAATAAAAATGAAATTTTGCACAGTTACTATTGACGAGATTGATAATGCAACCTTCCCGCACTATTAGAATTCATAGTCCAAAATTCGATTTTTTCCGCCCGGCCTGTGACCAAACAATTTGTCAAACAGTTTGTTGAAAATGAAAATGTTTACTTAAGAAAGAACAGCATCTAAAAAATCGATATTCCAGTTGGAGGAAACTGATTCATACACTATAAACTAATCGAAAACGTTTCCGGAAATCGATGACAGAAAAAAGAACCATATGTTTTTATAAATGCACCTTTAAATCTCTGAAATAGATTGGTTTCTGAGGATAAGATAAGAAAACGCTTTTCGGAATCTCCTTCTTATATCAAATTCTCTGCTAATAAGAGAACAATTTTTTTTAATGTATTTTATATGGATAAGCTTACAGAATAAAAGATGTCACTTCTACAGTAAAATCTTCTAACACTACGCTGCAAAAAAAAAAAAAAAAAAAAAAAAAAAAACTGTTGATTTTACAGTATAATACTAGCAGCTGGGATGACAGTATTATACTATAAAATCAACAGTTTTTTTTTTATTATTATTTTTTCAGTGTATATATTTTCCATTATGCTTTTTCAGAGTGTGTAAAACCCTTAGCCTATAAGTGATTAAAGCTGAAGCATGCTTTATGTAATATTCCGCGTTATGTAATATTTCCGCGTTACAATTCATCGTGGTGAGTGACGAATATTTTGTGCTGTCGACTGCAAAGAAGTATAATTTTTTCTATGAATACAATCGGAAATTTGTTCTATTTTCAGGGAGTGCACAAAATGCTTTTTGAGGCTGGAAACTAGAGATGAATTCGTGCTCTTTTTTCGGAGCCCGAGCCCGATACCGAAAATATGCAAAAGTGTTAATAACATTGTTAAATTGTTTTAAGATTAATTTTCTTATTTAAAATTCTCTTCTTATATCGAAATAAGTAACTCCTTCATGACAATGTTTCGCCATTTTCATGTCCCTGGAAATCTGTTTAAAATAGCAAATTTGTTATATGGCACTGGCAGAAATCTGAAAAAGTCACATCAGTTCTTATTCTTTTAAAATATCGTTGTACAACTATGGTAGAAAGGACATGAGGTCTCTCTTCCAGTAATTCTGGAAAAGGACTGCAAATAGAAAGTGGCGATAGACAAGGAATATCCCACGACTTGTTTACATTCCTAACACTGACAGTGCAAAGGGCTCAGAATTAAATAGAATATTCATCCTTATATCCTATCAATAACAATTTATTTCCCTAACAAATTGTTTTTTAAGAATTGTAAAACACTTTAAGAAAGTTAGACTTGTCTCTCAAATAGTATTTTTTTTTTTTTTACTTTTTTCAATTTTTGAATAAATAAAATTTTTACTTTGAGCATGAGCACGTCCGAGCCTTAGACCGGTATAAAAATCGAGCCCGAGCCTGAGCCTGTTTCGTACTCAGGCTTGGGCTAAGTCTCATATCTACTGGGAACCCGAAGCACGTGCCTCACTATCCCCTGATTAATAGATGCGAGTGTATCTTTTTCCTTTCTTTTTTAACACTTTCCAACCTTAGTTGAAAAGTGTTTCTGACTTCGGTTTATCTGCCGTATGGCCGTCTGCCGTCTGTCCGTGCTCTAACTCCCGTAAATATGCTCGGATTGCCCTGCAATTTTTATATGTTATTGTCGTTATCTATAGCATGTTCCCTATTTCAAAGGAAGTGTGTAGCACTTATAGTTTTTTTACAGGGACACTCTAAAGAATTCCGTTACATTACGGTCTATGGGGGAAAATCATTTGCGGTTTATTTTAATGATGTTACACAATTTCAAACACATTGTAATTGATATATATCACTAAGGTGCATTACAAGAAGCTTAATATGGAATAGGGTGTGCATAGCACTTATAGTGTTACTTTACAGGGACAGTCAAAAGAATTCCGTTACATCCCAGACAGCACACTCTATCTATAAGACGTCGATTTATAGTCTAAATACGTCTATAACGTCCATGACATCTTTTAGATGTGCATAGCATTAAAGATATAGATGTCTATAAGCCTTTTCTCATTTAGATGTGTATTAGACGTCTATGACCTGCTATAGACGTATTATAACTTTCACCTTTTCGACGTCTAAAGGAAATGCTTTTTTCAACCTCCATTGGAAATACTTTTCGATCCATCCAATGGATTTGCGAATAACACATACTATGCTCCTCTTATGGAAAAAGTACTTCTACTACAATGCAACTGCGCGCATGCGAGAACGGAAAGTCGAAGGTCGTCCGAAGACGCTGAGGACGGCGCCATTGTTTACATTCCATCGGAATTGAAATTTTGAATGAAATTTGTAATTATAATTACATCTTGCGTAAAAGGTAAGTTAATCATTCCTTTATTTACTTTCATTGTAGTTTATATAACACTCAATTACTAAATTCTTGTATCTTACATAAATACAAGATTTACGCTTAATGTTACGATAAGTTTCATTAGTCCTAAATTCTTTTTATTTTTTGTGTTTAAAAGGGAAAAAAACATCCAAAATGTCGCTGTATAAATTGTATAAATGCAGAAATTAATCTCACAGGCACAACGAAAGCAATTACGTAACTTTTTTTAGTAGTAATTGAGTGTTAATGTGAACCACATATCGTTTTGTTTATTACCAATATACTGTTAGATATTCTGAATCCTTTGAAGGGCAGTGTTAGATTATTTATACTCTAAACCATATTATTTATCAGAATTTTCGATTAATATTTAGATTGGCACATTTTTGCCAAAGTGGTAAAAACCATGGAAAAAACCGTCCAGGCAAAAATACATTTTTGCCAAAGAGGCAAAAATAGATATGTTTTATTTTCAGCGATGTAGTTAATATATTTTAATTTTTAATAATTTCAACTCTGATAATATGTAATTATATTTTTGTATTTACCTTAGAATATTCAATGCATCATTAAAACAATAATCTAAGTACTTTGTATTTTTTAGTAAAATACTTTAGTAATCAGTTTTACTTTTTGGTAAATAACTTACTGGCTTTCGTTTAAACTGTTATAAATATTAAACAATCAATCCTTATGCTTCAGTTAATTTTGTAGCAAAATCTGAGAGAGAAATAGCACTTACCAATTTTGCTATGCTATGATAACAACAGTACTAATTTGAAGTTACAAAGTAAAAACAATAGAAGCAAAACATTTTGCAAGATAATTCATTCTCATTTCCTATGATCAAATCAAGATTCAAGTCTGTAGCCTGTATAATGACAGTGGGGGAAAATTGTAAGAAAAATTACTTAAAAGATTAATTTGTCTATATTTGCAACATTAAATAATCAATTAAAATCATTCTACCCTCCTCTCTCTTATACATATTAATTTAATCCAATCCATGTGTTTTTTCTGTGTAAAGTCTCTCCCCCCCCTCCCCCCCCCAAAAAAAAAAGTTGTAGGAATTTTAAAAGTTTATTTGGTACTGCTTGATTATCCCATTGACCAAAAAATTATCGCCAAGATTAAATGCCAATTATGGATCATCGTTAATGTCATTTTCACTTGACATTAAACATGTTACATGTGTTTGTTATGTCATCATGTGAATTTTAATTTATTTTATTTATATTTTATTAAGGTTTTACTAATTTGTTTTTTCTTTCGTTATTTAAAATGAAAATTATGTCAATAAATGATTACCTCATGATATTAAAAAATATATATAACAGATTAGTTTCATCTGGCGTCACAAATTTTTGTCTACAAAATATTTTTATTTTTCTATATTTGCTTCAAGCCTATATCTAATGTTTATATACATTTTACAGTTTTTTTTAATTTGTTTTTTGACTAAATAAAGAGGACTGAATTTTTTACAATCTGCCGTTATCATTGATATTTATTATGTTCCTTAATAAATTCGATTATTACATTTAAAATACTTATATTTAATTCACAAATTCAATATCCTAAAAATATCTGTTTACTTATGGTTTAATTTAATAATTCTGCATTTAAACACGTAAACTGTTCTTAGTACAGTAGAAGATCTTTATAACGCAAACATAAAAACATGAGGTTGTGCGTTATATAGAATTTTGCGTTGTATAAATCACATTTAACACATCATTAAATTTAGCTTGCAAAACATAGCCAAATATGTATGAAACATACCAAAATACATTAGGATATCTTTATATTGCATTCTTTATTACCAGGCGTTGTGCCGATTATAATTTTTTGCATAATATAAATCATTCCACACATTGTTAAATTTACTTTATAAACATACCTGTATCAAATCATAGCAATTTTTTCAGTAATTAGCTCTGAATTAAGGATATAAAGTTGAACTAATGTATCAAATTTAGTCCTCTAGAGAATAGCAACTATTTATAATGTGGGAATTCAGGTGTTTCTTAACTGAAAATTCATTGTTTACCTCTGAGAAGTTGTGCGTTATATGGAAAATTGCGTTATAAAGATCTACTGTATTATTTTGTCTGAAATAATCTGGAAAATCAAATATTATATTTGCTATGCCGTTACATCATGAGTGAACTTTATCATTATATTAAAAGTAACCCCCCCTCCCCCCCCCCCTTGAAAGTAACCCAATTATTTAGGGATTATTTTTTTAATTAAAATTCATTCATTTTCTTAATTTAAAATTTTAGAATGGCAATATGTTTTCTTTTATATAATTTGGTGAATAGTTTGGCGATTTGTTTAATTTGGCGAAATTGGTCGACGGGATAATCAAGTAGTACCGTTTACGTCTATAAAGTATTTGTAAAAGTTATACCTAAAGGCTCAAATAAAGATAAAATGAAGATTGATTTGGCAAATATTTATGCATTAATATTGTTTTTTATTATAGATTTTTTAAATGTAGAAACTGTTGATTTAATTTTTTTCTTATATTCATTTTAAAGGCAAAATTACTACATTAATTGAGAAAAGTAAAAGTTTTTACTTGTCACCATCACATAAATTTATCTACAAAATTGATTATGATTGATTAGTGATATTTTTTGATTCATATTACCAATGAAAATTATTTTAATTAATCAAATTAATATTAATGAAACATCTAATTAATATTCTGATTAAAGTCTCAATTATAATATATACAAAATTATATTCTTTTATTATATTTATTAAATCTAGCCTTTTTTGCCACTGTCCTGGTCCTGGCAAAAATACCATTTTGCCGGCAAATTGCCCAACCCTAGATTGTATGATGTAGGGGAGACCGGTACACTCTGGACCTATGGACACAGTGGATCACCCCCTAATATTTTATTTATTTAAATTTTTTTTAAGCTTCTCTTCTATCCTAATAGACAACAGCACTGCAATGATTATTTATAGCCTTCAGAAAATATGTTTAGCTCAGATTGAACTATTTTATCTTCATTGGTTGTTTTGAGCTTCTAAAAGTAAAATTTTTCATCATCCTATTTTTATTTTTTTAGTAATTAAAGGTTGTAGATAAATAAAATAAAACAGCTGTTTTTCAAGGCTAAGATACTTGTTTTTATTTTACTTTAAAGTTAATATAATATGTTTAAAAGAAAGCTATAAACAATATTAATATGATTATTTATTGAACTTCAACATGGGGTACAGTGGACTACCCACTCCTGGGGCACAGTGGTCCACAATCCACTCTGCTCCTGTAATGCAGAATGTTCAAAATATTTAATAATTGCTTATTTTCTATAAAGAAAGATTGTTTTAAAGTAGATTTAACTGTAAAATAAAGTAAACAAATAAAAATAACAATTTATTTAACGTAGTAAGAAATACTTTGTTTTGTATTTATTGCCTTTGATAAATATAACTGTAGTCTAATTGTTAATGATTCTATTCAAGTAAGATTCATGAGACGCAAATTGAATGGAAATCAGTTTATTTTTCCCGAAACTGTAGATGAATCTGCTGTTGATGTCAATGATTTCATAATGTTGCTCTCAGACCCAAAATTATTTCTTGATAATTCCAGGCTCAATCTTACTCATAAGTACTTTGGAATTTCATTTGCAAATTTTAATGTGCGCTGATTTTTTTGTACTTAAGTAATAACTTCAACTAAATTGCAATTGTTCCTGTATTAATCTGTTATTATTTTCAAAATATAATTAATGTTTTGTTTTTGTTTCAAAATTTATATTACTATGTTATTTTGCGGGTGAAGGGGCAACAAAAAATAATTAGATTAATGAAAAATAGACTTATATTGTATTTTAGATAATACCTAATAGTGGTCTACTGTACCCCGGTGGGTGGACCAGTGTACCCCGCTTCCAGGGTATACTGGTACACTTTACAAGTGTATATAATTTTTTTTTTTTTTTTTTTTTTTTTTTTGAAAAATGTATTGAAAACTATGTTGTGAGAATATTATGATGGATGTAAGAAGGTTTAAGGAATATTCAAAAATATTTTCATACAGATCGGTCAGTCTGTTATTTAACTAAAAAAGTGGTCCACTGTGTACCGGTCTCCCCTATACATAAACGGAAAAAAAAAACAGCAAATATTTATTTTTAAATGAATTTATTTGACAAATTCTGATTTCAATGGGGAAAAAAAAAAGTTTTCATCATGTTTGCAACTGAAATACTTTGCCTTAAAAGGGTTTAACAGTTATGTGTATTATTTATCTTATCATACAATTATACATTTTGTCAAACATTTAGAATTACACTAAAATAACTCTAAATCTTTCTAAGACTAGAACTAATACATATAAATATTCTAATGTAATTCTTATTGTTTAAATTTACATTAGAATGTTTAAATTTACATTCTAATGTTAATTTAAATGTAATGTTGCTTATTGTTTAAATTAATTTTTTTTTAAAATATCGAAATGCATCCTTAACTGTATCCAGGAGTCTCTTAATCATTCCCAATACCAGAGTATTTCTAAATTAATGTGCCCGAAAGCTTGCAAAAATCATAAAGCTTCCTTATTTTTTACGAAAAACACAGGAGATTATTAAATAAATGTTGTACTGTTTTTGGCTATGATGTCATTCATTTGTTATTGTTTAACTTGTGTTTAGACACATTTTTTTTTACATACCCAGTAAAATATATTTAATTTACTTTTTAACTGTGTAATATATGATATTTATGCTTGAGTCTATTTTTTTTCAAGTCACTTTGATATTAATCTTTTGGTACTTGTGTATTAACCATTAGGGATGCACTGAATATTCAGTATTTGGTCATACTGACGAATATTTAAAGAAAATACTTTTAAAAATATTTTTAAAACCCTAATAACTTTTATTTTTAACTGTCAATAAATAAAGATATTCAGAAAAATTAAGAAATACAATCATATTTAAATAACAGAGATTGCTTTTACATTATTTGTTTGCTGTTTTTGAAAAGTAACAAGAAAATTAACTGTTAAATGACGACATTCATAGGAACTAATGACGCCTAAATATAAGTTCCTGAATACTGTTTGCTTTTTCACATTTAAGTGTTTCTAAACATGATGGCAGATAATACACAGCGTTTAGGGGTTATTGTAAGTAACGAGACAAACAGATTTTACTTAGGAAACCAGGATCGCAATCCACTTATTAAAAAATACAGTGTATCTCACTCCAAGTCGAACTTGCATTTTCATTTAATTTTAACAACAATGAAGATATATTGTAACAATATATTCAAACATCAGACTTACTTTTAATTTCTGTGAAATATGACAAGAATTGCTAAAAATTGCCACCATTGCTGTGCAAACAACACTAAGCTAGACATTCCATTATTCAGATTCCAGTTGACAGTACATATACTGAGTCACTGACTAAAATTCAGTCACTTCCAGTGATTTCATACATGAAAGAAAATCATGAAAGAAAATTTAGGTTCAGCTTGAAGTAAAACACCCGGTATTTCTTTTTGATTTTAAAATATTTGTTTTAGAATATAAGAAAATTTTATTCATTTATTTTAGTTCACAGAAATTATGGGAGTTATTTTTTATATTAATTAAAACAGTTTTTAAACTATCCTTAAATAATAAGTCAAAGCATAGAATTTTTTTTAATTGTAAAGTTTAATCATGAAAAGATTTTGTTCATCAAAATTGTCTTTGTGTTAAATATGATGTAAAATTATGTTTAAATTTAACTTTTTAGAACTTTTAAACCCTGAAATATAAAAGCATTCAGCTAGTTGAATATTCGGTATTCAGCCAAACAGTTACTATTCGCATTCGGCTGGCTGAATATTCGGTATTTGGTTCACCTGTGTGTCAAATATTTGGTATTTGGCCAAAATTACTATTCGGTGCATCCCTATTAACCATATGCTTATGGCAAACTTAGGAGCCTTTTACTATCAACAAATACTTTGTTTCTAGTGGAAAATGTGGGTTATTTAAATTTCTTTTGCATTATATCTTCCATATTTAAATTCATGTTGGATGCCAAGTACATTACCCTTCTCCGTAACTCGAAGCATGTGGCTAACACAAAAGTATCGCTTTTAATAAATTTCAAAACTTTATTTGAATACATATTAATATTTTTCAAATAAAAATGCTATTTGGTGATATAAAAAATTGCAAAATTTGTATATCAGTTGCGGGGAAATATCATGAAATTCGTTAATCGGTCGCTGGAAAATATTGAGAAAATCGTCAATGGGTCATGGGAAAATATTGTGAAATTTGTCGGTCAAACGTGGGGAAAATTCAAGAAAAATTCCTATTGGATGCAGGGGGGAAAATCATGAATCTCCTCAATCTGGTGCAAGAAGAAGCCATGGAAATCACCAATCAGTCATGAAAAAAAATCACTAAATTCGTCAGTCAGTCATGTAGGAAAAATTGTGAAATTCACCATTCTGCCACTGTAAAAAATCCTGTGAAGTGCACTGATCGATTGCGGGAAAATATTGCTAAATCTGCCAAATGATCTCGGGGGGAAATCACAAAATTCGTCTAACAATCGCAAAAGAGAGTTGCAAAATTCATCGAATGACAGTGGTGGGAGGGGGGGAGTGTGCAATTCATCGAATATTCGTGGAAAAAATCATGAAATTCGTCAGGGGTCGATCCAGGAAAATTTTGGGGCCTATTTAGGGCCCCTCTGCAAAATTCCGTTTACTAAAACAGGCCCCTTCACAAAATTCCTCTTAATAAAATAGGACCCTTCACAAAATTATCCTTCATAACAAAATGTTATTTTTCACAAAAATATGATAAATTTCATAAAAATAACGTTTGCTTTCCACAAAATTGGCCCAAAGAAAAAAAAATGCATCGACCCCTGAATTTATTAATTGATAGCAGATAAATCATATAATTCGTCAGTTGTTGGTGGAAAAATTCATCAAATGATCTCAAGTAAAAAAAAATGCGAATATCGTCAAATGGTTTCGAAAAAAAAAAATCACAAAATTCGTCAAATGATTTTGGGGAAAAAATCATGCGATTCGCCAATGATTTCGAAATTCATCGAGCGACAGCGGGGAAAAAAATCTCATTTTCCATTCAATCATCGCAATTAGCGAGTGTGACTATTAAGTTTGGCCAGTGGTAGCAAATATAGTCAATCACCAAACTTTTAGTGAGTATTACTCGCCGATTGACGAGTGCTAATTTTGTCTTCTTAATTGTCTTGTTTGCATGTTATTTTTAATAACTTTTCATTTTTCCATCTTTCTGCAATCTCATGCCTGCTATTACTAATGCTGTTATATCATAGCATTGCAATAATATGTGTTAATCTCAGAAGTGACATCACTTTTGAGATAAACACACTTCATTTCAATCTATTCTAATTCCTGTAAATTTTCTTGAATCCATTTACAGAGTTACAGCCAGATCCAACATTAACATACCATTCCAAACATTCGGAGGTTTATCAAGACCTTGGAAGACCTAATGGAGGAAGACTCACGTAAATATTTGGTTAGTACTATATTTTTTATTAAAAACTTTTTTTTCATGACTAATCATCAAATTTCACATCTCTCACAATTTTTTTTTCCTCATCCGTTTGATAAAATTCACAATTTTTTTCCTATGGCCGATTGACATATTTTGCGAGGAAAATAACTGAAAGGACATGTAAGGGCCACTGTGTGCATAAAGTAGTTTGAAAAGAGCCATCGGGGTAGTGGTGTACCGAGTACTCGGCCATTTACTCGTCGACCGAGTACTGAATAATTGTGTTTAAGAAAGAATCATTGATGCGAAAATGAAGTGTGCTTAGTGGTAATACTTCTATGTGTGTGTGTGTGTTTATATACATACCTATTTATAAACATTCATCTTGAGCATATAATCTAATCATATTTTTTTAATTAACTTAAATTTTTGAAAATTCATTTATTGTGGACCTTTTAAAGATAATTTTTGTATATTCAAAAATTTTAAAACACTAGCATTATCTAATATATATATATATATATATATATATATATATATATATATATATAAAAGAATTTATATAAAAAGTTCAATTAACCAGTATGAAATTAAAACTGATTATTTAACACATCTTTACCCATTTGTCATTTTGATTCCTGAAATCTGTCTATCAAAAAAAGTTATTGCTTGCTGTAACAATTCCTTGAATAATGCAAAATGTTTCATATTTTTTAAAAGTACCTTATTTTCTTTTGATTAAAAAAATTGGGTACTTTCGTTTAATAGCGGCCCCTGAGGATGAATCGCCAAGCGACCAAGATTTATCGCCAAATTATAAAGCATGTATGACATAATATGATATATTATTATATTAAATCATTACTTTTGTGATGTATATGGCTGAGTTATTAGTCATATATAACACATATATGATATATACATTATACATATAACATGTGCATAAGTCGTATAGGATGTATATATATGACATATAAGACGTAAATAATATGTATGTAATGACGTATATGGGTGTTTGGAATAATATGTATAGATATATGATGCATATATAAGCTTTTCGGTGATCTTGGCGAAATCAGAGCTGAAACTGTGGCATAATTGTAATTGTGGAGGCCGCTATAACACGAAAGCACCAAAAAGGGGGGCTTTACAGTTTTTTTTTTTTTTTTTTTTTGTGTGTGTGTGTGTGTGTAATGTACAGCTAAATTGCTATTTTATCAGTGCTCACAGTGAACATTTTTTCTGAAGCAGGCCAAATGTAAAAGAATAAAAGAAATGCCCTTTCTCCTGAAAATGTAGAATGATTATAGTGTTTTTGTACCATAATTTGCCATACAGCAAATTTAATTTTTTTAAATTGCATTTATTGTATTTTCTGTTTCTACACACTGCTTCTTTATCCAAAATCACAATCTTTTCCTACAGTTTAAAAATGACTTTTTTTTTTTTTTTTTTTTTTTTTATAAATATAAAACTAAGCTTTAATTTACATTAATTTTGCATGGGGGTTTTTTCTTACCTTTTTCTATGTTTTATAGATACATTTTTATGTACCAAGTAGTAAATAGATTTATGAATTAGGGCATATATCATACATTTATATTCAAATAACTTTTTATCGATCACTTATAAATTAATTTGTCTTTAAATATGCTTAAAAAATGAAATTCTTGCAACTACTCGGTATTGGCCGAGTACCGAGTGTATACCGAGTACTCGGTACTGCTCTAGGGCATAAAATAGTAAAAAAGGCTGCAAGTTGCTGCGCTCTGCCAAATTAGCCTAGAGTCAACACTATCAGGGGTCGATACAGGTTTTTTTTTTCTTGGGGCCCATTTTATGAAAAATAAGTTATTTTTGTGAAATTTATTATATTTTTTTTGAAAAAAACATTTTGTAACGAAAGATAAAATTTAGCTATACTCTTAATTCAAACAAAGCATTTAATAATTGCGTCTCTAAGTCCTTCTGCTAAAGTTTTCATTTCTTGCAAACTTGTTTTATTTGCAAATTACACATTTTACAACATAAAAAAATAAAAATAATTAATGAAGAGTATTTTTTTATGGAATGGAATTTTGTGAAAGGGACTGTATTGTTAAAAGGATTTTTGTGAAGGGACCTGTTTTACTAAAATGAATTTTGTGAAAGAGCCTGTTTTGTTAAATGGGTTTTTTTGAAGAGGCCCTAAATAGGCCCCAAATTTTTCCTATATTGACCCCCGACTATGTATGATAAAGTTCTGTAATTGAGTTTGCAACCAATTGATGTATTTTAACAGATATGACTTGGCACCTTCAATGAAAGAGAATGCTTTTACATTATTTATTCACTTGAAAAGTGTCACTTAAGAAAATTAACCATTAAATATGACCTTCATAGGCATTAATGATGTACAAATAAATGCAAGTTCCTGAATATTGTCTAGTAAATAATCTGTTTCTTGTTTTTTCACAAACATCATGTTTTTCTATACAAAAGAAAAAAACTTTCACAGGTGACAATAGACATCAAGGCAGACAATTTTTGTCCAGGAAACCGGGATTGCAACATACTTATTCAATCAAAAATAAAGTGTATCTCATTTGAATTTTCGTTTGTTACTTTGATTTCTGTGAGTCACGATCACGAGAAGTGCTGGAAATTGCTACTATTAATATCTAAACAAAACTGAGCTAGTTATTCCTTTATTCAGAGTGCAGCTGACACTGTTACTTATACTGTGTCACTGGCCAAAATTCAGATGCTTCCAATAATATCATCATATTTGCTACAAATAAAATTAATATAATGCAAATCTTGCTAAAATATTTTCATTGTTGTTAAAGTTGTGAACGAAAATTCAGTTTCAGCTTGAGGTGACATACCCTGTGTTTTTGATTGAATGTACTGTATTTTTGATAGAATAAGTGGATTGAGATAATGCTTATTGCTCAAAAAATGTTTGCCTTGACCACATTATCTACGCAGAAAGTTAGTTCCAAGATATATGAACACCCTGTATATTTACAACCGCTGAATATAATCATGATTTCCCATTCCAGACACCTGCTCACTGGTTCATTTAAAAACTTCCTTGCTAAATCAAAAGGAACAGGAAAATTATTCTTGCTAATTTGCCACCATTTTAATATATTGTATTGTTTTACGTTAGTTTCTTCCTGACAAATAAATGCTATATCACTGTAAAATGTTTCTTCTAATTCAATTTAAATTTTCATTTGATTTTAAAAATGTTTTATAATTTTTAATATAACTTTTAAAACTCTAAAAAATATAAAAATATTTGGCCACCCGAATATTCGGTATTCAGCCGAATAGTTACTATTCGGTTGCCCGAATATTCGGTATTTGGCCTCACTGTTACTATTCGGCTAGCCGAATATTTGGTATTCGGTTTACCTATGGGCCGAATATTTGGTATTCGGCCAAAATCACTATTCAGTGCATCCCTAATTAATATATATCATTAAAATATATCAACATGCAAATGAGAAATTTAAAGAACACTCCCATAGGTTTAGCTAGTGATTGGCGTTGTCGATATTTTTTATCGATTTAATCGATACTATAGCCAACTCTATTTTATTGATACTATAATTTTTTTTTTATTATTGATGTCTCTAGTCAATAAATAGTTATTCTTAACTGACATCAGATCCAATTTAAGAATTGCCATTAAAAAAAATTAAGATTAGTTTTGCTTAAGTGTGAAACCCTAAAAATTAAGAATAACATAGCACAGGACATAATGAATGATTGATATTCAAATGAAACATTCCGGCATACACAAAAGCATAGCTGTTTACATTCCTATTATTTGTGATCAATTAAAGCCAGATATTTTTTAAAACAAAAAGAATTTTAAGAGCCTTGACAGCTATGCTTTTGTGCATGGTTGAATGATTCATTCAAATATCAAAACCATTCATTATGCCCATCACTAGAAATAACCTGCAAAAAATTAATGACATGGCCTAATGAAGAGGAGGGGTGGGGAGAGTAACTTATAATTGCTTCATTGAAGATTAATTCAGTTTTAATTAGTAAGTTTTCATATAAGACATTAGATGTGTGTAAAATGTTTTATCCTAACAAAATGTCATTTTTTGTGATTCGTAAAATGTTATGTAGTAAAACAGTGTTCTTCTTTTTATTATTTTATTATAGGTGCTGCTCGAAGAAATCAGCTCTTACTATTGTAGTGATAATGGAGTAGAATAATCTATATATTTGAAACTTAAAGAATTGTGTTTGTCCTGTTACAGCCTGTTCCAAAGATTTTTTTTTTTTTTTTTTCAAATAAAGTCCTTTTTTTCTTCCTTTTTCTGTTATAGTTGTATTCTGTACCACCTAGTACTGTCACCTAGTCTAATATTGTTGATAAGAAAAAAATACTTATATTTTTATTAAAATTGTTATTGAGTGGTAGATCATCCAAATAGAAAACTTGGCCTAATTTAATTGAAGAAATTATATGATAAAATAAAGAAAAAATTACTATTCCAAAATATTGGTATGAAAAATTAAGGATTTTATTCATGCTGTGTGTAATATATGTGTAACAATCATCGCAAAGGTTTTTTTTTTTTTTTTTTTGAGGGGGGGGGGGGGGTAGATAAAAATTTATCTACCATAAGTCTTTATCCTCTGAAGATTTGTTCATTTTAAATAATAAGGGGAAATAACAAATCTGTTTGCCTCTTTATTGTTGCAAAATACTGGAGGATTTAGAAATTTCTTCCAAAATAAAATTGGCAAACTGATTTTAAATACCATATTTACTTGTGTATAATGTGTACCTTGTTTTACATAAAAAAAATATTTCTCATGTATAATATGCACCATGCTATTTTAACTTAAAAAAAGAAAAAAAAAAACTAGAAATCAGGACTTAATATTTTTCTCAAACCTAAGTTACTTCTGTATTTGCTCATGTATAGTTTGCCCTCTTATTAAAATAACTTAAAATTAAGGTTTTGCATTATGTATATATATATATATATTGTGAAAACGTGTGTGGTTTGATGTATACGGTTGTTAGAAATATTCAGTGTATAATGTACATACTGGTTTTTAGACCTGAAATTTTGGTAAAAATGTGTGCATTATGCAGGAGTAAGTAAATATGGTAGTTTATAAAATTCAGTTATGAGATTTGAGGGAATTACAGCATTCATATTTCATTGGAAATATTATAAAAATTAGTCGATGCTTTGATAAAAAAAAAATCCCAATATAAATATGGGAATAATACTGATATTATCGGAACGAAACATTTAGTATTTTTATATACAGTCGTCTTTACCAAAATTATTAAGCACTGCTGTATTTTTATTATAACTGATTTAAAAGTGTTAGCAGGCCCATGCTGGATGTCTTGAAAGGGCGGTGGACAGAGGGTCATGTTGGCACTTTCACACTAAATCATGTAACATCATTAAGGGTGGCAGAGGGTGCAGGGACACCTATCCCTAAGTGCCAGCACGAGCCTGAATATTAGTCGAATGCAAATATTTAACTACATACAGTTATGAAATTCTTTTTTAACTTTTAACACCACTGACGATTTGTACAACATAAAGACACAAGCAGCACACTCTATGCACCATCAGCTTTTAAAACTTAAGTAACCTTTAATGATATCCTTGTTTAATGCGATGTCCAGTAGTAGTATAAAAGCAATAAACATCAAATTGTTAAAAAAAAACTAATTTAGTTATAATTAATCTAACACGGACAGTTTATAGTTAAGACACAAGCAGTGTCTTTGAAAGCATAAAATATAAACTTTTGATGATAAAGTATAATAGTGTCTTATGTCTAATAATATTATTCTAGTAATAGATCTCACATTTATATGTAAAAAAATGCTTAATTAAGAACGAAAAAATAATAGTTTATAAAAATTCAATGACGGTGTATTTTCTACATCAATGGAAACTTGCTGATAAAATAATGAAAGAGTAGAACAAATTTTGAACTTCAACATTAAACTATGAAGGATATTTAGTAAGATGGTAAATGAAGCGCATGTGTTCAACACAATTATTTTAGAATTCACAGCTGCTGTCTATGTCTTTAACGGTTAAGTTATTACAATTATAATTGTAATAACTTTGTTTTTCAGTAAGATATCATAATTGAAACTTTCATACCATAGCAATTGTTATGCTATGCAAGTTAATAGGTGATCATGACAATTAGAATAATTCTTACTGGAAAAGCCAAAGTATATAAAACACTTATCTTCACCAATGAAAATATTTCTTAAAACTTGTATCATTTTTATTAAGAAATTAAAAATTTAAATTTATAAAATTTAAAGTGTAATTTTAACATAAGATTTCTCTATTTTCCTTGTTGAAGACCAATTTCTTTATATTTTAACATTTTCTGCAAGAATTATACTAATTTTCATATAGATATGCTTAAGACGTGCAAGAAAACTATGTCATTTCACTGGAAATACAGTCTTGGCTGAAAGTATTGAGCACCCCCATATTTTTAATATATTTGTAAAAGTAATAGTTATATGCAAATATTTAACTGCATATCATTAGGAATTTTCTTTTTAAGTTATTACGGTTTGTTAAAAAAAAAAAAAAGAAGAAGAAGAAGAAAAACGAACAACTCATCTTTTAATGAAGTCGCTTTCTTTGAAAACCTACTTTTTTAAAAGTATTAATTACTTTGTTTTCTGGAAGTGTCATTGTTATGTCATGTAAGTTAACAGATAATCATGGAAATTGAAATAATTTTCTTACAGTAAAAGCCAAAATATAAAACTTACTCTTCAGCAGCGTAAATAATTCTTAATTTTTTTAAAAATATTATTAACGCATGTTAAAAATTATCTATAAATGTTTTTTTTTTTTTTTTTACATAAGATTTTATTTTCATTTTTGAAGACTTAGTTCTTTATTTTGTCTTTTCTTGTAGTAAAAGCCAAAATATAAAACTTTTCAGCAGTGTAAATAATTAATTTTTTTTTATTATTAACACATGTTAAAAATTATGTAAAAATGTATTTTTTTTTTTTTTTACATGAGATTTCTTTATTTTTATTTTTGAAGACTAAGCTCTTTATTTTGACTTTTCATAAAAGAATTATTTTCTTGACTATTTATTAACTGGCTAACAAAACTTCCAGAAAGCAAAATTAAATATTAAAAAAATGTTTTTTAAAGAAAATAGCTTTATTAAAAAATGAATTATTCGTTTGCTATTTTTTTTTTTTGCCAACATTTCTTAAAGAGAAAATTCATAATTGTATACAATTTAATATTTGTATCTAACTATTATTTTTACAAATATATTATAAATATGGGGGTGATCAATACTTTTGCCCAAGGCTGTATTTCTGACGAAATTTCTTGCATATCTTAAGTATGTCTATAAGAAATACTGAATATCAGTAAATAGACGTGTTATAGATGCATATCAGATGTACCTAGATATCTACAATCTAAGTCTTAAGTACATCTATAAGAAGTACTGCATGTTGAAAAGTGATCTATGCTTGGACGTCTTATAGACGTGGTCTTATAGACTACCTGGATATCTTGGACGTCTAATAGAACTCAGAGAGATCACACATAACATCTCCATAAGAGGTGAAAAGGGTGTATCATGGATATTTATAGACTTCTTATAGATGTGTCGTTTTTTTGGGGTTTACAGCTTGTAGATGTCTTATAGATGGGTGTGTGCTGTTTGGGATTACGTCTATGGAGAAAAATCGAAGTAAGCAAAAAAGTGCAAAACGACTATTATAATTCAGAATTTTTAAAATAATTTATTATAATTTTAAGATTAATTAGAGTTTATAATTATTGTTGATAATTTTGTTTTTTGATCATTTTGAAAATATAAAATTTTGGAGCAGTATATGTATTTGTTTTTATATCAATGTGTTATATTCCTTTCTATACCCATAAAATTCTTATTTAACCCTTTCAGGGGCAGTGGTGTGTTTATGAAACCACTTCCCGTAAGGCATGGTGACATCACGGCGACGTCACTGTGAAGTCACACTGTGACTTTGTGACAGTCGTCGTGACGTCACGTGACGTCGATGTGAAGTCACTGTGACGTAAATGCGAGGTCGTTATGGCCGTTTTCAAGGCTTTCTGTGACCTCACAATGTGACTACTTTGTGAAGTCACCGTGCGACTTCAATGTGAAAAATGTGACGAATCTGCATCGGATAGGGTGACCAGATTTTACCCGAATCCTATACGGATTGTTCGGATCAAAATTTTTTTATGGTTCAAGTTTGTGACGTTTGTGACGACACTGCACCGGGTCGGGTGACCAGATTTTACTCGAATACAATCCAGAAACTTCGGATCGATCTTTTTGGATTTGTTTGGCTACAGAATAGATTTGGATTAGTTGTCGTGTGACCTGATTTTCGTGAACCCGATCTGACCCGAGTCGGGTATAATGTTTTTACTGTAAGTCTTGTTCAGAATAGAATCTTGCATACGACCAAGTAACCAGATTTTATCAGAAATTGTGTTACGATACAATTTCTGATGTCGGCTCGGATCTAGAGTCATGCACGAATCCGGTTATATACTTCTTGAACATGATTGAATGTCTACTTGAACATGAATGATGGTTGACTGAAACTATATTTACATTCAACCCGTAATCTTATCCTAACCCAACAACAACAACAACAAAAATTCTGTAGGCCCACAACCCGACCGAGCCTGATAAATGATTTCGCATAGATTCGGATAACATGATTTCACCAAATACGGATAAGATCGACGATAAGGATTGGATCGGCAATCATTTTTTTTATGCAACTCGTATTCAAATTAAAACTTTGCATCTGATTGGGAAACCGGGTAATGTAGCCGTTAAACAAGAAAATTATAAATGTAAAGAACGCATACTAATATAAAAATAGTAGATGAATCCATTAAAAATTATAATAAAATTAAATATTTTAATAATATGAAATTCTATTGTGCAAATAACCACTTTTAAAAATAACTTCGACTTCCATTTGTTTTATGTAACCACCAAAAATGTTGACAATAATTAAAACTATGCTATTTTGCTTTTAAGTATTGAAGTTTTTAAATGTGTATACTTTGCCATATTTCCCCTCGTTCAGTATCACGAAACTTTCTGACACATTTATGAACAAATTTTTAAACGCTTGGCACTTGCATGCCTGATTATTAAAGCGATTTGGAATGAATAGCGTTTTCCATTTTTAGATAAAATGAAATGTTTAAGAGCAATTTTGGTCACGTTTTTTCCGTTTCTGACGCTGCGCGTCGGAAATTCGGTTCAAAACACCGACTTTGATAGTGTTTTCTGAAACATCTTTTGTCAAAAATGGAAAATGCCATTCTATTACATATATTCTGAATAAGAACACCTGCCAATTTCATGTGTTTCCGAATAAAAATGAATTCAGAAATTAGTTATTTTGGATTTGATTACAAATTTAATGAAAATAAAAGTATAGATTTTTAAATAAGCATTGTGAAAAATTTATATTAGGAATCCATTTAAATAATAGATCTACCTATTGTGCGATATTATTAAATAATAAACATTGTATCAAGCAATAAAACATTTTTCGAAGCAAATGAAATTTAAAACTTCGGATCATAAACGCAAAGAAAAAAAAAATATTTTTTTTTCTTTACAAATTATTTTATTTATAGTTTTTGATAGAATACTAAATGCAGAGCTTAAATATCAATTTTTACTATAGAAAAAATTCGATAACATAACTGGAAAAATTACCTTAACTGAATAGCTGTTTTATTGTTTCATCAATATTCATTATTTTTGTGCACCTAATATTGACATATCTTGACAACTAAATTTGTAATGAGTTAAATTGTCGCAATTATTTCAAATATACCAGAAAATTATTTCTCAAAACCTCCACTAGCTAAGAAATTTTCAAATTGTAAATCAAATATTAATAGTTTTAAAAATTGCAATGTTTTTAATTACAATGAATAACTATGAAAATTGAACTGAGAAACGCAAAATATAAATACATTCCTCGTTATAAATAACACTTTACATTTAGAATATATATTGTTAGTAAATACTTTAAGCTTTTTTCCAAACTCTCTATTTAAAACGATTTAAAACATTAAAGATAAAATTTTATACAAGTGATTAAAAAAAAAAAAAAGATTTAAACATCTTAACATTTAAATAATGCACTATTAATGTACCATTACTAAATATGCACTATTAACAAAACTGCGAAGACATTAAAAGTTACCTGCTAATCTATAAGTAAAACCACCAGTTCTAGGGATTAAGTTTTAATGGTCGTTGACTGCTTCCTTTTCATTGAAAAATGAGACTCAAATCCACTGCTTTAATTTTCAAAGTGTCCAGCTTAGGTGTGTTCATAGATCTGAGATATCAAATATCACGCAGGCCTTAATAACGCACCCAGCTAGACATAAGGATAGGTTAAAATGGATGATTCACTTTAAAACGTTAATTTACTTTCACGGTATAAATTCCACAATATACTTCCACAAAATTAAAAGAACACCACACACTCTAATCCGCCGATGAAATTAATCGTCTGCCCTCAACATCTGCGATCATGGTCTGCGCAGTAATGTTTACCACAAAGTGAAAGCAGGTGTTTCCAGAAGCAGGTGTTTCCAGAAAAAGAATAGAAAGAAAACAGTTAAATAAAGACATTTCAAATGCTTTATAGTTTATATGGCTGACAAATAACTTCTAATAAAACTATAATATTCTGTTTTTATATGAGAGAGTTTAATATTCTTGGAAATAAGCTGTGAAAATTTAAATTTTTATATATTTTTTAATCAGTTGCATTTGTTTTAGGCGTCCAAAGTAAACATAAATTTTAAATAAAAATGGATTTAATAGTCTTTATAAAATAATTACGACATAAATATAAATACTATTCTGCAATCAGATTTCCTAAATACGATTTTTTCATTTTTTACACTCTATTGAAAAGAGCAATATATTTAACAGAGGTGATATCTTATTAAGCACTGACCAGTTTTGGAATAAATTGCTATAGGAATGACATATACTTTATGACATATTTTTAATTCGTTTTTGTTCGGAAACGCATGAAATTGGCTTTTGTTTTTATTCAGAAACTCTGTAATTGAAAGACGTTTTCCATTTTTTAGTAAAATCAGAAGATCTTTCAGAAAAGAATGTCAAAGTCAGCGTTTTGAACCAAATACCCGACGTAACAGGGAAAGAAAAGAGAAAAACCAGTCGTCACGTGACACGAATTGCTTATAACTCGATAAGTAATTTATTTATCAAAAAATGGAAAACTCATTTCGATTCCAAATTGCTTCCATAGTCAGTCCTGCCCATTTTATGCCTTTGCGTTTAAAAATGAGTCAGAAATTATGTCAGAAAGCTTCGCGTTGTGGAGCAGGTCAGTTGAGAACCACCTTAAATATTCAGTACAAGAAAAATCTTGAACGCGTTCGACGGTCACCCCGAGCACCCCCGATGTCGAACTCGCACAATGGTGTCCTCACTTTTTAAACAGAAAGCTGATGATTGGGTTGAGTGGCCCCTCAAAATAATAAGAGATTGGAGATTTTTAAAATATTTTTAGTATCACAAAATTAGCAAATGAGTTCTATGCGGTGGTAGGAAGAAAAATTAAATGTTTGTATTTAAAATGCTAACAAATCTCTAAATCGCTAACAGTTTTATTAGAATGGGAGATCTATTTCTGAATTACTTTCCGCCAAAACTTTCCTACGTTACTAAATTTCTATTTAAGGATTTTTACCTGTGTATTATATAGTATATTTTGTTAAATTTAATGAAAATGGCAATGAAAATTGTAAAAAAATATCTGCCTCATATATGTAGACAAATATTTATTTATTATTTTATTTTGGAAATACAATATATTTCAATAATGTGTGACAATGTTTTTATTAATGATTTAGGTACATGACATAATTAAATTCTATATTTTATGAGTTTTTTTCGAAATTCTCTCTCCGATCACACCGTGAAGTCATAGAGTGTTGGCATTTTGGTCATAGGTTTTACGTGACTTATGTGACTTGCAGTGAAGTCATTGCAACGTCACAAAAATTTTTAAAGCTGTCAAAAAGTAATTTTCTTCATGCCATAAGATGTTTTAAAGTTTATTTTAAGTTTTCTTTAGATCCTCCTTAGACGTTCACATTTCGATCACAGTGTGACGTTACAAAGTGGTGTCATTTTGGTCACAGATGTGACGTGACGTACGTGACTCACAGTGACGTCACAATGACGTCACTGTGACTGTGCATGCTATGCGGGTTAAGTTTAATTCCCAAACGCCCCAATGACACCAGAATTTTGCTAAAATCTTTCCCATTTAATATGTATGTGAAATATAGCCTTTTTTTTATTTCCAAATAACTGTTTTCGTAAATTCCGGTACCAGTCATTTATTTCAACATTTTAGTACGGAAAGTACTTTGTCCCTGAAAGGGTTAAAATATAATAATGGTGTGTCCAGTATGGAATGATCACCCTCAAGTGTGAAAAAATATATTCCTGTAGATTGTTTTAAGACTTTTTTCTGAAGAATTTATTCAGCCCTTTTTATATACTTAAAAATATATACCATTCTTCATCTAATACTTTTGTAAACAACTGTTTTAAAAACGTCACCCAATTGATTTAACAAACTTATTTAGAAAATGTAGCTCAAGTATTCATACTACATAATTTGTCATAGTAGGTGATACTGAAAATGACTTTGAATACGCTCCAAGTAAAATTTTATTTTTTGAAAATGTCAGTATCCATTTTGGCCCACTATAAAAAAATCCATCCACATATTACTGCTATACTTAAAGTAATAAAATTTTTTGTGTTAATTTTAGGAATTGTTAGTTACTTTTAATAAATATATACATTAATAATAATATACATCTCCACTCCGTTACCAAAGGTTCACCTCCGTTACCAGTAAATTTTTAAAATATTTTTTTTATTAAATAAATAAAATGAATTGAACAGGACCATAGATTTATTAGTGTTATTCACTTGTTTATAAAACCCAGGAAAAAATTTAAGTAAAAAAAAAGAGTTTTTAAAATTTTTAAAAAAATTATAAAATATGCCCTTTTTTTGAAGAATGACCCAAGTTCGAAATATTCATAAAATTCAAAGTATCATAACTCCCTGAACTTTGGTCGTAGAAGAATGAAATTTTTACTGCTTTACTTGCCAGAAAAGGCAAAAAATGCTTCTACATATAATTTATAAAATTTAAAGACCGTATAGTTAAAAAAAAAAAAAAAAATCAATTTTAATATGTATGCAGCCCATTTCAAAATAAATGCCATACCTAAAAGCTGCGCTTGATTTGTATCATTTTATGATTGGAAGTACACTATAGGCTACAACATACCTGGGATATAACGCACTCAGAAATATGTAACTAGAATGTCATTTTGTATTCTACTTAATTTTGAAAAATACATAAAATTGCTATTTAAAAAGTTTGTTACTGCATTTGTTATTCCTTTTGCATTTATGGTATGCACGTGATATTTTTTATAACGTACTTAAAATTTTTTTTAAAACGAACCACATTTACTTGTCCCATGACAGTCCGTTATAACCGTTGTTTATTCTACATATATGTCATTATCGGTTTAAGAGGTGCATAACTTCTCTTTTTAATCACCCGGTATATAGTAATAATATAATATACATATACAGCCATAAATTGAGAAATAATAATATTTTATTGAATAATAACCAGTGAATTTTTATCCTGCTTTACAAAGCGTATTTTATTTTATATAATATTTTATTTTATATATAAACTGTTAAATAATATAGCGATAATAGTACACAAAATAAAATAAAATATCGATATTATATTATTATTATTATTATGGGAGGGGGGGGGGGGGATATAATTCATCGTTGTGCCAGTTATATTAATTTTTGTCATTCTTGTGAAACTATCGAATAAAGAACCTGGAGAAGTTCTGAAATCGGAAAGCAGAAAATTATTTACAATGAAAGCTTCAATGAAAAATTAAATATTTTTTCCTTACCTTTCAATGCAAAGACTTTTTAATTAATTAGTTCTCGTTTTTTCAGCCAAGAAATTCACACTGCCACGCTTCTTGTTAAAATATGCTCTCACAAACTAATTATACTTGTTTAAATATCAAAAAAAGAATCCATTTATATTTTGCAGTATTAATTTCACGGTAAATATCTTTTAAATTAAAAAACACGATCTCTTACGTAATCTACTTACAACGTGCATTCTAGCGACTGTCAGATGAGCCTCTGCTTTCTATTTCCTTGATAGAGAATGTTATCAGCTGATGCGCCGGCGTTGGCAGAAAATAAGTGGCTTGATCGCCAAAGAAAATTTAAAGCAATCGCGGGTAAACGCACACACAATCAAATTACTGTTTTTAATCGTTAACACAAGCCTACACTAAATATTTGTTTCTTCCTAGTGAAAGGTGTTTCTTATGTATTTTTTATGTTGATTTGGGGAAAATTTTTCAAAGTTCCCTCACGTTAGAGGTCAGCACGGAACGAATTTTTCAAGCCCAGGGTTCGGACCGGTATAAAAGCTAAAACTTCGGCTTGAGTCCGGCCCAGTTTCAAAAATAAAAGTTCAGCCCGAGCCCGACCCGGCCCGTACAAAAAGTTTATTGTCCCGGCCCGGTACAGAAGATAAAAGTTCGGCCCGAGTCCAAAACGGGCCGTACAAAAAAATTATTGACCCAGCCCGGTCAAGTATAAAAGCCAAAACTTCGTCCCGAGTCCGATCGCGACCAACGAAATACACGGCCGATTTATCACGTTTTAAACGTCACACGGGATTGGATAATCTTTACACGTCGATTGGTACAAAGCGCGTGCCCATCGTTTTATGCTAATCGCCGTTCAAAAATGATCCACTCCGTGTTACGTTTTAAAAGTCATGAACATGTCGTGTATTTCGTTGGTCGTGGTCCGATCCGGCCCATACAAAAGTATTTATATACCCGGCCTGGTATAAAAGATAAAAGTTCGTCCCGAGCCCAGCCCGGAATGACTGAATTTCGTCAAAACATGCCGATATTTATCGTTGTTAAAAATGATAAAGTATGTAAGATATCAGTAATAGATGCACTATACGGTAAAAAAGAAGCTATAATATTGTGGTATTATATATTTTTTTAACGAAACAGTACTCTGGTATATTTAAATTTAATTTGGTTTAATAAAATACAGGGAATTTTTTTAAATTTGCTTTATCTTTGTAGAGTTTTAAGATTATAATATTTTGAAACATGTTTTTATTTATTTTAAACTATCATATGCCCTGTCAAGGGAAGCGGGCAGATAGTGCAATTGCCCTTGCTTGGATTTTGAAATTTAATTAACCAAATTTCACTTTGCCTCTGATGTTTCTGAAAAAAAGAAATAATAAAATTTATTCTTCGTAAATGACGTATTAAACTCTTACCGAACGATGAACTAACAATTTTTCGACATGGAGATCTGCGTCCTAAACCTCCCGTGGAAGACTAATTTTAATTATGTTTTCCTTTTTACGTTTATGTGTTTCAAATTTATCTTAAATAGGGGCTTCAGTGATGGGGAAGTGTCTTTCTGAAGACGCAGAGCCTTCTTAATTGTTCTAAAGGCAGAGACTCCTTAATTGCTCTATGTAGTTTTTTACGCTGGCAAGTTTAAAAATTGTCTTGTAAAAGGAGTTCTGACAAAAAAAATTTAGTTTAGTATTATTTCATATATTTATATTCTTAATTTTAAAAAAAACGCGCACTGGGTTGCGATTTTTTTTTAAACTATTTAACATACTCATTTAACTTTTCTCTTCAGTGGCTTTTATTTAACTTACTTGTTGATAAAAATTTCTGGTTCGAATCGAATGAAATATTTTATAATTTATTTCATTATAATTGATTAGTTCATTCAATTCATTATGATTACTATCATTCAGTATATAATTCATTATAATTTATTTCATTCTCCAAAAATTATTGGAGAAGTTATTTTATTACCTACATGGAGTTCAGTTTTAAAACTTGTGATTGCAAAACAGTCAGAAGTAGTTGTTAAGTCCTTATTAACCATATATTTATTAAATCATCTCCAATTTAAAAATCAAGAAACATATTGTCATCTTTAGCGGGAAGATCATCATTAACACTCGATTCATTAAAATGAAAATCATCAATAAAAATTGATTTATTGGCAAGAAATAGCACAAATCGTTGCTAACAGATGATTTCTTATCAGCCAAGTCATTGGTGGGTATGACTGGTAAAGAAGTATTTAATACATTTAATTCATATTTCTGATTTCGTAAATTTTTATACCGTTGAATGGCATAGGGATCGAAAGATTATTCTAGAATAGCATGCCGATTGAATGGGAAAATGACATTTTTTTAATTAAAAATTTTAAAGACATGTATTATTTTCTACTTTTATCATTTGAAGCACATATTATTTAAATACCCGGTCAAAGAAAAACACTATTGTAGGATTATGTTGAAATTCCTAATTTATTAACTCAACACAGCTTAATTAAACACGATATCTACTTTAAACATAATTTTAATACAATATATGATAATACCATATAAACATACCACAGTTAATCCCCTAAAAGTCTCTCCGCATTTAGAGCATTCAGTCCGTCGCTAATAGATCACTGAAAAAAACCAGCCACCAAAATGTGAGAAATATTACTCTAATTTGAAAACTTGTCGACATTTCGCGGGCTTACACTTTAGGTAAATGAAACACACACTGTAGCCCGTGACGTCCATAAAGGTATTTTGTATTCAAAGTTAAAAAAAGAAAACTAGTAAGCCATTTTCAGGAGTTTTCGTCGCATTTAGAGAATGAGGGGGCACTGCATAATGAACAATATGTATTGTAATGGGAAAATCTTCTGAAGAAAACTTTTTAAACGCAGAAAAAATTTTCGTGTTTTGTTCCTGAAGTTCGGATGTCCCATTGCATAACATTTATATACGATTCATACGTTAAGATTTTAAGTACAAGAACATTGTCGCATTTAGGTACAATGATCTTAACTACTAATTATGAATATGGAATACTAAGTTTAAGGTATGTTAACAATTTAATATTATCTGTGAAGTGGACAGCTAATACGGGAGGTTCCTACAGGTGATGTGAAATGTCATAGGCCAGATTTGCAAATCTCTACTCCATTATTGGGATATTAATCGGAAAAGAAATATAGAAGCCTTATAGTTATCTTTATTGCATCAGATAAATATACAAACACGACAACTTAAAAAAAAAAATCATTTTACAAAATATATGTAATGTGTATGTATTTATATATTTTTACTTTTCGTACACATGCAGTATAAGGAAAGTATTGTGGTCATGATGAAAACCTGATTGTGGATATATTGATATCTTTTTATAGTTTGATCTGCCTTTAATGTTAAAATCTGCTCTATGTGTGTGTATGTATACGTGTATATTAGAATTTTTTCACATTTTTAGGGCTTCAGAGCTCGTTTGTAACAAAATAAAATCTTAGTGGGGTCACATATGACCCCAGTGGTACTCAATGAAAGAAAAAAAAGTTGGTATTAAGAGGGTTAATTATATGTTTCCAACTTATGGCACAGCATGCTGCCCGCGAGTCACATAGCGAGCACCGCGGCCATAAACAAACATGCTACGCTCAATGAGTCTCAATATCATATGTCAATTTCGTTCTAAGTTTCAAGTGGCATAAGGTCGTTAAAGTGCAGGTACTTCAATATTTCAACTGACATCAGAATTCTTTCATTACTATAGAAACCGAGTTCAGTTATGATCTGATAGACAGCGTTGTTTAAACATTCTGCTTAATAGATTAGATTTAATACATGAACATTATCTTTACAGACAAACAAAACGGAGTTTTATCAGTTTTCTCATCCGATGTTAATCATTAAACAAAATGATATGGGGAAAACCCAGACGGGAAAAACCCAAAATTCGAAATAGAAACTTTCATAAACATCTTTCGGACTTTATCCACTTTACTTTGATATAAGCATTGATTTATCAATTATCGAACTTTTAACAGTAACGCATACATTTAAAGTAGGTTTGAACGTTTGGCCGACATTGGCGGTAGTCCGACATCGGCGACGATAGACCGACATTGGCGGAAAATTTTCTCAAAACTTTATTATTATTATTATTATTATTATTATTATTATTATTATTATTATTATTGCCGGGACAGATAAAATTCATCGCATCAATTTTACGTTTTGGAAGCTCTCTTATTTCATATTTTACGTTAGTAAACTATATTTTTATGCCCCCAAAATATTCTTGGCTCTTTCAATGGCAGTACAAAAGGTATTTACTCATTTCAAACGAGCAAAATAACGTAGATGTTTTTACCCTCTTTATTAGAATTTTTTTTAACGATAAGTTATCTTACGCCGCATTACTATATAATACCTATACATCAATGCATTATCCACTTCTTTGTGTTGTTTATAATTATGTTGCAGAACCACCGAAACTATTAACACAATTGATTTTACTGTAATCAAAAATCAACCTTTTTGCATTTAATTGGATTAAATTCCAAGAGTAATACATCAACTTTATGACTTTGAAAAGAAATACGATTTCTTTAGATTTCTTATCTCCCTCAATTGTATTTACAATGGCAATTGACATCATTTAGACGAGGGTTTTCCAAACTATGGTACGCGTACCAGTACTGGTACGCGAGGCTTCCGTTATTGATACACGAGTGTTCTATTCTGAATGGATTTAAATAAGATCTTTCCATACATTTTTCTTTTTACTTTCTTCTATCTTTACAAGAAAAAAGTATTAGATTCATGAAAATTTTCGACTTCCGGCTTTCGACGGATTTATACGTTTTAGAAGGTCCTGAACACGATTTGACCATTTTTAGAAAATGTCTGTCTGTGACTCTGTGACTCTGTCTGTATGTGACAAAAATTTTGTGGGCGCTCTATCTCAAGAACTAATGCACGAAATTTAATAAAACTTTATATTCAGTTAGTCCCTGATATAAATTAGAGTTGATTAGTTTTTGGTGAAAATCGCCCGACAGGTGGCGCTGCTATGTTGCATTATTCGCGATTTTTGCAATAGTCCTATCTCAAGAACTAATGCTCGGAATTTAATAAAACTTTATATTCAGTTAGTCTCTGATATAAATTGGTGCTGATTAGTTTTTGGTAAAAATCGCCCACCAGGTGGCGCTGCTATGCAGCATTTTGCAGGATTTACACGATTTTAGCGATAGTCCTATCTCAAGAAATAATGCTCGGAATTGAATAAAACTTGAGTTTCAGTTAGACCTTGATATAAATTAGTGCTGATTCCTTTTGGTGTATGCGAAACCTGTGTGAGATAGAAGAAAGTTTTGGGATTGGCACATCCGACTAGTTTATATATATCACTAACCTGCCGGACATGAGTGTCTAGCTTGTCGAGTTAGTACCTGGACGCGGGGCGATATTCGCCTAGTCACAGATTGGTTGTGATCCACCTGCCAAGAGCCTTGTTGGCATCGCTGCAGTGCTCTCTAGTAGTTTGCTACAGTTTTCTTTGCTTGTCGGTTCATGGTTTCTATTTAACTTTGTTGAATTGGCAGATTAAAAAAATAAATTTAAAAAAAAGAGAAAGTAATTGGTCTCGTAATTTTTGATCTCGTAACCTTGATCAGATGACGAGACCTTCACCTGACTAGGCACCTCCAGAGATAAACTCATAGGGAACGTGGAAGACTTTGCACCCACGACGGATTTTACATGCACCAGGCGTCATTAGCGTACATGGTTTCGTATCTGTTATCTGAAACCCTATGACCAGACCCCTGCTGTCTGGTAATGGGACGAAGATCACCTGATCGCCGCTCCACTTGACAGGCACCCAGGCCGCCATGATTACAGGACTTAATTGTTACTTTGTTGAGTTACCTAGTTGGGCGGTTACTTGACGAAACTAAACCTTTCCAAAGTCCTGCTCCACACATCCACGTGTCACACTAATTGGAGGGAGTTTTCTGGATTTTTTGTTGCCTGATAGGTGGTGATTACTTGTCCACAATGAGGATATTTTTGGAGGAGGGATGAAAAAAGACAGGACGCCGAAACTGGACAAGTTGGACCAAGGAAATAATTTAGTGGCCTAAATGCGAGAATGAAGTCATCGTTGCAAAGGGGACGAGATTCCGCCTTTCTACCGTACCCCATCGGGTAAAACCTCGCTCCGTAGGCTGCCGTATTGGAGCGGGTCGGGTAGCTCGTGCAGGCAGCGACTATGTGCACCTAATGAAGAGGGTGAGGGGGTGGGATTAAAAAATAAAACTATTAAATGAAAATGGGGGGAAAGGGGTGACCTGAAAAGGAATGGCGTTAGACATTTTATTACAATGTTTTATTTTTACTAGATATCAGTTGCTACTTCTAACTTTGTTAAAAATTAACACTACTTAATCGTTTGTTGAATTTAATTTTTTTTAACTTACATCCCTATGAACTATACTGACTAATTATTTTTTAAGTTCTACTTGATACTTGTATAACTGTGGGAGGGGGGGGGGTTACTCCTTGCATACGCAACTTACTTAGTTGAGAGGGGAGTGACCATTGTCCACTTAACTTTTAACTAAATTACTTACTGAAATTAATTAAATTAACGTTATTAGTTGATTTAATATTAACTAGCTAAATAACCATACATCTTTCTTAACCCATGACAGAACGAAATCTTTTAGGTAAAATCTGTCTTTTGCTAACAGCGAAACAATTTCTTTAATTTTATTTTTGTATAGTTTTATTCGTGAGAATAAAAAAAGGTGCATAAAGAGTGATGTGTGATGTTATACAACCGATTTCAATTACTATGTTCTAGAAATTTTTATCAAAAGTATATTTTTCTATTTTAATACTTGGAAATTTTTACATAGAAAAATTTTCACGCTTTGCATTCATGTGGTGACTGGGAAATGGACTCTGTGGACTCTGTACCGCAAAGCCAGCAAATTCTCTAATGAGGCTCTTGATGAAGACATAAACTGCCGAACAATTGGTTTTGATGAGTGCAGTAATTTTTACAGCGTGAGAACAGAAGGAGTTCAGAGACGGAGTCAGACGGACTCTCGGAGAGATGCTCTAAGATCTCCGCGGCCAGCCTTTGCGAGCTGAGCTGAGTAACGGCTTATTGGAAAACGGCCTTCACGAGCTGCAATGTTGTTAATATTATCTGTAAAGCTGTAAATATTTGTAATTATTTTACATATAACCAAGAACATTAAAATGAGTAAGATTTCCTTAAGAATCTCCCGTGGACTTATTTATACCCATTTAGACAACCGAGCATATTTAACATAAGATATCTCTACAAAATTTGGAGACTACCGGCCTGGATTAACGTGATCAACGGAATCTACGTGAATGGATCTACGTGAAATTCTAATAAAGAAGAAAAATGATTTATGCGTGTGTCTTCAGTGCGTATCGGATCTACATGAATTTGTGCGTATAAGAAGAAAAAAGATTTGTGCATCGTATATAAGTGGTTCAAGAGAAAGTGTTTTGTGCTGCCGAATTTTTTTTTTCATCTGCGTATTACTACACATCCAAGTGTGTGTGAGTGGTTATTATGTGGGTGATGTAAGTGATGATCAGCTATGATCTGCTGTGCAATTATGTGTCAGTGATGTACTGTGATGAATCACTGAAAAACCGATAAAATTATTTTCGGTAAAGAGTGAATAAAATATTTCGGGTGTCGGTGGAGAAAGGCTGACCCATTCATATCTCCGTGTGCTTCGATTTAAGTGTCGTGTGTTCGCGGTGGGGGAAAGTGATATTTTTTTCTGTTTTTCGAGTACGCAAGAGGAAAATGTGTTGTTTATCAGCAAGTCGGGTTGCTCGAATGAAATAAAGAACGTCTGCTGTGTATTTTTTTTTGCAGACTGGAAAAAAGAAAAGTGAAACGATTAAAGTGTTTTTTTTTTCTTTCTCTTTTTCTTCGTATGGTATGCTTATAAATAGAGGAAGGAGAATTATTATTTTTTATTGATTCCTCGTGAAACTGAATGTTTCTTTTTTCTAGAATAGAGTTATGAGTATGACGATAAATATTTTTTTATGTTGTTATTTTTTATGGGAAAAGAAACAAATATATATTCAATTTAGAAAGTAAGTGCATTTAAAAAATTGTTGCATATTATAATATGTGTTATATTGGATTCGTCGGGTGAATATATGAAAGTTAGTGTTTATAAAATTGTTGAATATTATTATATGTGTTATATTTGATTCGTCAGGTGAATATATGGAAGTAAGTGTGTTATTATAACTGTTACGTATTATTATATGTATTGATACATTTGATTTATCGGGTGAAAATACGTATATTATTGATTTATTTAATGATATATTTTATTTTTATGTGTTAATTAGTTTATGATAAAAATGGCACACTTAATAAGGTCTAAAAAGATCGATCTGGTTACAGTGGCAGTCGAATTAGGTTTAAATCCACCAGAATCGGCCAATAAAACTCAATTAACTGATTTAATTGTAAAATCCAAAGGGTATGATGAAGATTTAGTGAAAAATTTGTTAGAGGGAATTGTGAGTGAGCGCGAAGAAGCTGAACGATTATTACAGCAAAAAGAAGCTGAGAATCGCGAGTTTGAATTAAACCGATTACAATTGGAAAACACACAAAAAGCCCAATTACATAACTCTGTACCTACAATCGCCGGAAAGGGTTCCGATGTTTTAAAATTGTTAAATAGGTACAATAACGAGGAGGAAATCAGTATATACTTAACCCTTTTCGAACGCCAGGCAAAGTGGTTAGAGATAGACAAAGATGAATGGGTAACCTATCTTCTTGCATTATTATCTCTCGATATAGTTAATTTAATAAATCGCGAAAGTGAGGAACAGTCCAGCGACTACGACTATGTAAAAAAAATACTTTTAAGACGCTTTAGACTTACACCGGAGCAATTTCGGCAAAAATTCTTCTTGCATAGAAAGCAAAATTCGGATTCGTGGAAAGATTTCTCGTTTGAACTCTCAAATTTCTTGGATAATTAGTTATCTGGCTTGCAAATATCAACGTATGAACAATTAAAAAATATTTTAATTATTGACCAAATCAAGAGAAAATTGTCTTTAGAAATGAAAGAACACTTTTGTGATGAACTACCCAAAATTACGAATATAGATGATTTGACTAAAAAGTTGGATGATTTTGAAACTGCTCGAATTAACTTACGAAGGCTGAAATTAAGTCCCCAAATACGGAATTTCGAAAACGTCAAGGTTTTGAAAATAATAGAGCGGTCCACCGAAATGATATTAGCCGCGTACCATATGAAAAAAATTACGTAAATGCCCCCCAAAAGAATTTAAATACAAAAATCCGTTGTTTTAATTGCAATGAATTTTCTCACCGCTGGAGGGATTGTCCCCGAAAAAAAGAAGGCCCGGTGTGCTGGAAGTGTAAAATTCCTGGCCACAGGTCTGACCAGTGTACAAACAATTCTCTTAAAAATGCAAATGCCGCCATAAGCAACAACTCTAATCCAGCAGATAAAATAATAAAGAGCGTGAAGATTCTAGGAAAAAATATAGATGCCTTGATAGACACAGGGAGCGACGTAAATATGGGGAATAACGATATTTATATTGCCCTGGGATGCCCTAAACTACATGAAAATGACTTGGTTTTGTCAGGTATTGGTGGAAACCAAATAACACCCATAGGATTTACGACCGTAAACATTGAAATAGATGGTTATACAGTAAATTCAGATCTATACATCGTAAAAAATTTGAATCATTCTGTAATTTTAGGGAATAACTTTTTGAGACAGTTAAATTTCAATATTTCAGAAAAAGGATTGCAAATTATGGGAAAACGGAAGTTAAAAGAAGTTAGGGTAAATTACGTCACTGCTTTCCCACAAGAAACAGCCATGACGAAAATCAGACGCGTCAGCTATGTCACACCCAAATTTCATGCGATGATGTGGTCAGAAAAACAAAACAATCCCACGATAGGAAAAATGATTTCGACAGCTAAATTAGTGAGAAAGAAACAAACTAATCAAAATGAAACAGCTTTTAACTTTAGTGAAAAAGTAAACATGCAATTAAGTACTGAAAAAAGTTGTTTATTAGAAAGTGAACAGTGTTCTATCCCACAGTTAGACTTAACGAAAACCACAGACATTTATTTAGCTGAAACAGCAAATTCTATTAATTTTCAGGAAGTTGAGCTAAATCATATTACAAACAACACTATTAAGAAAGAGTTAACGGAATTGATTACTAATTATAAACCAAACAAGGTTAAGGGCACAGAGTTAAAAGTAAATATAATATTAACTGATGATATTGCGATTGCGCAACGACCGCGTAGATTAGCATATCCGGAGCAGGAGTTTGTAAACAAACAAATACAGGAATGGTTGGAAACGAGAATTATAACGGAGAGCAACTCTAATTATGCATCTCCTATAGTGTTAGCGAAAAAGAAAAATAATTCTTGGAGACTTTGCGTAGACTATAGATTGCTAAATTAAAAAATAATTAGAGATAATTTTCCCTTGCCAAGAATAGAAGATGTTTTAGATAACATTGAGAATGCAAAGGTTTTCACAACATTGGATTTAAAAAATGGTTTTTTTCATATAGACGTAGCAGAGGAGAGTAGGAAATATACAGCATTTGTCACGCATAACTCACAGTACGAGTACTTAAAGCTCCCATTCGGATTATAGGTTGGACCTCAACAGTTTCAAAGATATATTCAAGCTGTTTTTAAACAGTTAATTAAAGAAAAGGTAATATTAATTTACTTAGACGATGTCATAATACTTGCGGAAACTGAGGAAGAAGCCTTGGTAAAACTGAAACGCGTCCTAGAAGTTGCATCGGATTACGGACTTGAATTTAATTTTGCAAAATGTCAATTTCTTAAACGGAAAATTGAATTTTTAGGCTATATTATCGAAAACGAAATACTAGACCCTCGGAAGCCAAAACTTTGGCAGTAAAGAAATTTCCTGAACCCCGCACCCTTAAACAATTACACAGTTTTCTGGGTCTAACTTCTTATTTCAGAAAATACATCCCACATTATGCAACTATAGCGAGACCTTTAAGTGATTTATTAAAAGCGGGAAATAAATTTAAATTTGAAATACCCGAAAAGCAAGCTTTTAAAACTCTTAAAGAAAAATTAGTTAACCCCCCAGTATTGCATGTATTCCGACGAGGCACCAGACCAGAATTGCACACCGATGCAAGCGCCATAGGTTTTGGTAGTGTCCTACTACAAGAAGATGAGAACAAAAACGTACATCCTATTCATTACATGAGCCGTAAAACTACACCTACTCAAGCAAAATTTTCGAGTTACGAATTAGAGACCCTTGCGGTAATAGAATCGGTCAAAAAAATTCGAAACTACTTATTAGGAACGAAATTTAAAATTGTGACAGATTGTTCCGCGTTTCAAAAGACTATGGACAAAAAAGACATTACTCCAAAAGTAGCAAGATGGGCGCTATTCTTACAGGAATTTGATTATGAAATAGTACATCGAGCGGGAAATCAAATGAAGCATGTCGACGCGCTAAGCAGAAATACGGTATTGGTAGTAACACGTTCTTATGACAAATTAACAGCAAAAATTAAATTAGCGCAACAAGAAGATGAACATAATCAAACCATCAAAAAATTAATAGAAAAAAATGAAAGCTCGGAATATTTTAATCGAAATGACATACTGTATAAATACTAAAACGACAGAGAACTGTTGATGATTCTCTTAAATATGCAAAAAGAAATAATACGAAATGTTCATAATAAAGGTCATTATGCGGTAGCAAAAACCGAAATAATTCTAAAAGAAAACTATTTTATACCCCAGTTAAGGAAGCAAATAGAAAACGTCATTGCGAATTGCGTAGAGTGCATTTTGTGTAATAAAAAGCAAGAAAAAGGAGAAGGTTTATTGAACCCAATTCCAAAACAAAATATCCCCCTTGAGACTTATCATATTGACCATATAGGACCAATGCCATCCACTCACAAAAATTATAATCATATTTTTACCGTCGTAGATGCTTTCACAAAATTTGTCTGGTTATACCCAGTTAAAACTACTGCTGCCGTAGAAGTTATAGATAAATTAAAATTACAACACAACATTTTCGGAAACCCGTCCCGAATAATAACCGACAAAGGACCCGCTTTTACATTCGACGATTTTGAAGCATATTGTAGCGAACAAAAAATACAACATGTCCCAATAACGACAGGTGTTCCAAGAGGAAATGGCCAGATAGAACGGATGCATAGAATCCTGATACCAATATTAGCGAAACTTAGCATAGAAGACCCCACTAAATGGTACAAATACGTAGCATCGGTACAGCGAATTATAAACAGCACTATATCTAGAAGTACAAAATTTTCACCATTTGAGCTTCTAATCGGTGTTAAATTGCGACATAAAAACGATTTGCAAATAAAAGAATTGTTAGACGAAGAACATATAAATTCGATTATGTCAGAAAGAAATTTCAATAGGGAAATTGCAAAAGAGAACATTTTAAAAATACAGGAAGAAAATCGTAAAACCTATAATAAAAAAAGAAAAACGGCCAACACCTATAAACTCGGTGATTTGGTGGCGATTCAAAAAACGCAGTTTGGGACAGGTACCAAACTAAAGCCTAAGTTTTTTGGACCTTACGAGATTACCGCAGTAAAAAAAAGCGATCGGTACAATGTAAACAAAGTTGGACACCATGAGGGTCCAAATACGACCTCAAGTGCTGCAGATCACATGAAACCATGGACTTCTACTGTCTGAAACAAAGCAAATGTGGTTTTAGGTGATTTTGTGTTTAATATTTTTATTATTATTATATATATTTTTTTTATTTAACTGTGTTTTATTGATATTTTATTTTTACTAATAAATAAACTGTGAAAAGAACTGCGTCTAAGTGACAAACACAAAAAAGAACTTTCCAAACTCCAAAAATATTATTTAAGGACTAAAAACATTTTATTCAGTAGTATTTAGTGATCTTGATATTTAGTCTAGTTTATCTTGAGATAGTTTATCTTGATATTACTTTATTTTTATGTTTGTGTGTTTTTTTTTTTTGTTTTGTATCTTATACGTTCTGAAAAAGTCGTCCGGTACTCATCTGGTATAAAAGGTAGATGATGACCGGGAGGACCCAGCCCGGTCAGGTAGGCCGAATTGTGGTGACTGGGAAATGGACTCTGTGGACTCTGTACCGCAAAGCCAGCAAATTCTCTAATGAGGCTCTTGATGAAGACATAAACTGCCGAACAATTGGTTTTGATGAGTGCAGTAATTTTTACAGCGTGAAAACAGAAGGAGTCGAGAGACGGAGTCAGACGGACTCTCGGAGAGATGCTCTAAGATCTCCGCGGCCAGCCTTTGCGAGCTGAGCTGAATAACGGCTTATTGGAAAACGGCCTTCACGAGCTGCAATGTTGTTAATATTATCTGTAAACCTGTAAATATTTGTAATTATTTTACATATAACCAAGAACATTAAAATGAGTAAGATTTCCTTAAGAATCTCCCGTGGACTTATTTATACCCATTTAGACAACCGAGCATATTTAACATAAGATATCTCTACATTCATAATATTTCAAATTTTAATTGCTTAAAAGGCGTATAGCCAACATAGTGAAAAAGTATCCAAGCCGGGACGCGAACCCCAGTCATTAGTATAGCGCACTGACATTCTACCAACTGAACCACTTGGAACGATACCCAGCCTGGCACTTCTCACTATCACATGTTGGCAAAGCTACAATCGCAGCACAAGATGGAATATTTTTCCGTGAGCCACCAACACTGAGGAAAACACGAAACTGTTAGTGAGAAGTGCCAGGCTGGGTATCGTTCCAAGTGGTTCTGTTGGTAGAACGTCAGTGCGCTATACTGATGATCCGAGTCCCGCCTTGGATACTTTTTCACTATGTTGGCTATACGCCTTTTAAGCAATTAAAATTTGAAATATTAGAATATTTTTTATTGAAAATATTCTGTCCCCATCACTGACAATTTGGTGCCTCTTGAAACTTTTTATATACATACTAGGGGGCCTACCCCCTGCGATCTACGCTCGCCAACCCCCGCTCAGACTTCGAGGCCTCTAAAAACCTGACAGCGTGCTTTATTTTTAAAATATTGGTAAATCTATAAACGGGTTGTCATGCTTTTAACGTGTTGATGGTGCATTTTTTGATTATCATGGCTTCACACACGGCTGTTGCGACAACTGACGACTGTTTTCGGGATTGATGAGTAAAATCAATTACAACTTGAAAACCAGCTTGTATAAAATGGTTAGGTTTAAATTGTGGCTACCTCTCGGACTTTTATAACAATGATCTGTATTCTATTCTTCCTTTGCGTTTAAGGATGAGAAAAATTGCATCTGCTTGTGAATAACATTAAGAACCACGGTATTGAAAAGTACTATGTTATAGACATTTTCAGTAACAGGTTTTAATTTTCTCTTTATTTTAGTGCACGATCATGCATATTTTCATGTTATTTTAAATATGTAAATTATTTATTTTAATTAATATGTATATACGAATTTTCTAATAATTATTTATCATACAAAATTAATTAAATATTTTGTGCATGCATGCCTGCATTTATTCGGCATCAATTGATGAGATATTTAAACAAATTTGCTATCCGAGATAATTTTACACCATGTTATGCCACTTGAATATTGCCCATAAGAAAATCGGGTACTTTTCCAGTATAGGATCCTTTGCTTTTAGGTTTGGCGTAATTCGAGCTTCTAAAAGGGATAGATTCGCTAATATACAAAGATTTGTCGCCAAAAGATATGAAAACAAACCCAATGAACTTTTGGTGCTTTTCTATTATAGGAGTCTTGACGCTTTTTTAAAAAGCTTGGCGGAATGATGATTGACGATTGAATCCTGACGATAGAAATGTGATTTTTTTTTTCAAGTTTTCCTGAAAAACATAATTTTATCACAATCTTGTCTTTATTATCGATTGAAATAAAAGATAAATTCAATTTCAATTTGAAAATGACGAATAAAAAAAAATCAATAATCCCTATCGGGATCCTTTTCAATTGTTTTCCCTTTTTTGTCACAAAAAAACTGAGTAATTAGTTGCCATCATTACAGAAATGTCATTAAAATTAGAAAAAAATTAATATCTCGAAAACTAATTCCAATTTCAAAATTCTATTACCAGTTTTGACATCCGCGGATTTTTATGGACAATTGGTATTAATTTCACCATCAAGCGTTTAATATTTTATTAAAAATAGCCCTGAAACATAATCAGTCGTTTAATCAGTCGTTTCATAAAATCGTTTCATAAATTCGTTTCATAAAATCGTTTCACAAATTCGTTTCATTAGGATTTTATATATATAGGGTAGATTAATTCTTTTATTAGACCTATTTTAGAGTTTTATTGCCTCTTTGACACAAGGGGTCTAGAACATATGTGCCTAATGCTCTGCTGTAAATCAGAATCCGACCTGTTAACTTTAATTTAGTTACCTGGCGGTAGAGCGGTTTTATTTTTCTTTCGCATACGATGTTTGAGGTTGATATGCCTAACCGTATACTTTCATACTTTTTCGATTTTGGTTGCAGTTGTTTTTTTTCTTTTGTTTGTTTGTCTTTTTTTGAGGACACTTTCACTTACGAAACCGGTTCCGAAAGTAAATGTGGCCTCAGAAAAAAAAAACTGCAACCAAAATCGAAATAGTGCGAAAGAACTCAGTTAGGCATCGACATCAGATAATCCTATGCAAAAGAAAAAGAAAATATTTTAAAATATTGAAATGCAAACGAGAAGTTGGAAAAGAATGCTGGCTTTGGTTTAACATTGGCTTGCGAGTCTTTCCGCGTTACTAGCGTAGGCTCTTAAGCAATAGTTTCACAAAACTACCAGTAAATAGAACCCGAAGATATTCTATGGTAAGGGATCTCATGTGTGCCATGAAAACATACTATAAAAATTTTACGAAGTAGTAAAAGTATATTTTTATTTTAACGCAGCTTTCTTAGATTAGTGCAACAAAGTAGAATTTAGGAAATGTTTATCCTAGTGTTTGAACATTCTTAATAAAAGTCCAGTGTTGAATTCAGATGGTGGTCCGGGGGTATGTGTCCCCCCCCCCGGAAATGCCCCCTCAGAAGATTTAGAATTGTATGCTTATTAATAGTCTAGAAGTGTAACCTTCTCTCCTCCTAAGGTCCCCTCCCGGGGAAAAATGTTTGAATTCAACGCCATGTAACAGCCTGCGAGAAAACAATCTTCAGATGAAAATTATTGCTGTACAAAGAATAGACTTAGAAAAAACAGTAAAAATATTTGAACTAATGATTTTTATCAAGTGTGAATTTGAAAATATTTTTTGAACAAAGTTTACGAATTTTAGGTCCATTGCGATTAAATTTCAAAGAATTTTCTCTATACTTCTTGCTATTAAATGTATGAGCACGCCTTTCTGAAAATTTTACTACATTGCAAAGCATGTTCTAAAAATGTTAAGCTTGGATATATCGCGACCTACGTTATACACGGGCGGTGCATGACGTTTAAAACGTCACATGGAGTGGATCATTTTTACACGCCGATTGGGGCAAAACGAGGGTTGCGCCGCTTTGCACCAATCACTGTGTAAAAATGATCCACTCCATGTGACGTTTTAAACGTCATGCACCGGCCGTGTATAACGTAGGTCGCGGATATATCAATACATGCAATAGTGTAATATGTAATAAAGGAAAAAAATATATGATAACTTTCTATGAACTTAACTGTTGTTTTTAAAATATAATTTTTAATAACATATTATGTTTTTATTGGCTGCGACAGTGCATTTTGTTTGTGTTTATCAATAAACTAAAAAAGATATATTATTTTCAATTTTTTTTTATCATCATAGTTTAAGATACCACGGAAGTATAAATATGCATTCAAGTGTGCGGCGAAAGCATAATTATACATTTAAGTGTGCCTCGAAAATATAACTATAGATTCAAGTGTGCCGTGAGACTATAACTATACACTCAAGTGTGCCACGAAAATATAGTTTTACATTAAAGTGTGCCGCGAAACAATAATTATACACTCAAGTGTGCCACGAAGATATAGCTATACATTAAACTGTGCCGCGAATTTATAAATATGCATTCAAGTGTGGCGTGAAACTACAGTTATGCACTCAAGTGTGCCGCGAAAATATAACTGTACATTCAAGTGTGCTGCGAAAATATAACTATACATTCAAGTGTGCCGCGAAAATATAACTATACAATCATGTCATGAGATTTAAAAAAAAAGGTTGGAAGGCTCGGTTCCACAGTATTTGAATACATTATGACGTTTCTAACAAACCCTTACTTTTTTAACATTTTATAAAATGTGACTCACACGATAATGACTTCAACCGCTTCATATGAAATTGCTATTAGCGTATTATGAAATTGCTATCAGTGCTACAACGTATATCCGTTCTGGAAGTAAACAGATAAAATGTTGGTGGAAAAACCCAAGGAAAAACCTCTGACACGGAAAAACCCAAGGAAATATTTGATTTATCAAAGAGCATATGTCTATATTTAGGATCTACAGTGAACTGCATTTATTCAGTTATCACAGCCTTGGCGATTAGTCGCCAAGGCTTGGGCCACCGAATATCAAAAGGAGAAAGATAACAGAAATGTCACTATTTCATCATTATATTTTGAGTACTGCAGACGCAGGAAAAAAACAATTAAAATTTCACTTTTTTTTCTTTGGGGTGTGGGGGTGTGGGGGGGGGTGTCCTATGCACACGAAAAAAAGGGAAGAAAATTTACAATTTCAGCATTACTCCTGGTCCTACAGACCTTAAAAATCTGAGAAAAACAAGAAAAAAAGGGGAAAATATCCAATTTTCGCGTTACTTCGGGTTCCGCAAACCCCAAAAACCTAGGTAAAGGACTATATACTAAATATAAACTAGAGATTTCAATTCAAAACACTTTTCAAATATGCTGTACACTGGACAGTATATTAGGCCTGTTTAACCTGAGTTTCCTTGTATATATAGTCCAAATATAAAAATAATAAATCAGTTTATAAATTTAAAATTACATAGAATTGGTTTAATTTCACTTCAAACTATCAAAAAACAAGCTGGAGTCGGAGTCGGAGTCGGCCAGTTTTTTAGTGACTCCGACTCCGACTCTTTTGCCCCAAAATAGGCGCAGCCCTGGAAATAACAATATTTTAATCATTAGCATTTTTGCCATTTTTTAAGCTTTGTACAATTAATTATGAATTAAAATCATTGGTTATGGGTCCGATCATCTGTAGATACGGCGAAAACTATAGAAAAGTAAAGATAACATGGACCGTCTTAAATCTATGCGAGCATAATTTAAAATATATTCTCTTTAGTTTTTATCCATGGATCGCACAATGAGATAACTGTGTAATTATTTTTTCCAATTACCTCTTTCTTAAAATGTCTAGTGCTGCCATCTATCAGATTTAAAATGAGGCAACTATAATCCCCATACCCGAGCACCCATACCAATCAAGCCAAAGAGTGGATTGACTTTTATAATGCTTATTTTCTTTTTGATGTTATTCTAAACAAAAACTATTTTATTAAATACAAAGTACAATATTTAATTCTTAAATAATGTTATAAATTTAAAATTAATGCTTTAGTAATTGAGAAAATTGTCACAAAATCACAAAGAATGGAAAACATTTACAAATGAAATATCATACATTGCACTTTAAAAATAATGTTTATCGATTTCAATATTCTTGTTAACTTTAACGAAATAAATTGAAATTTCTTAAACATTTATTTTATAAGAAATACTTACAAAAAACGCCTTTCAATCAACAATACACGAGAAAATGCGTATGGATGGGACAAGAACGCAGGAAGAATTCTGTGTGCCCGTGTAAGTGAATGATAATTCTTGCATTACATATTCAACAGAAAGCATGTTTCAGTGCATCTCAATAACACATATCAATTTATTATATTTGAAGTAAAGTGATTTCATTAAAATATACTCAAACAATTTTTCCTCATATACCATAATGTAAGAGATTTTTTTGTGAGTGTCCCTGTAAACGAACTATAAATGCTACACACCTCATTTTCAATACCGAACATTCTATATTTAACCTCAATAACATTTACCAATTACATGGAAAATTGGTATATTTTTGGGATTTAGAAAATGACCAGACGGCCGATTATCTACTCGAAGGATATAGGCCCAAGGGGGGGGGGGGGGGGGGGGGTGAGTGCCTATCCATGGAGGGGAGGTCTTTCTAAGGGATCCTAAGCCGTATTTACGGCAAGGTTAGAAGAAAACCACGGAAAACGCCGAACGGTTAGGTCTACGAGCGTGACAGGTGTTTGAACCCAGCACCTCCCGTCTACCAGCTTTGAGAGCAGAACCTCTCAGCCACTGGTGGGCCTCCCTGACGGCCGGATAAACCGAAGTCATAAACACTTTTCAACTCTTTTAAGGAAGTATTAAGAACCTGCACTAGTCATTGCGGAGAAACGTGTAACGTGAGGAAACATGCAAACGTGTAAACGTGAGGATGTTAAGTTTATGGAAAGGTTATTTTCAAATTTCTCGCTTGCATTTTAATATTTTTAAATGATTTTTTTTTTTTTTTTTTTTTTTTTTTTTTTGTTTAGGATAGCTGAAGTCGATCTCTAACGTTGTGCGATTTTACTTTTTCGATATTGGTTCCAGTTTTTATATGTAAGGGTACTTTCACTTTCAGAACTGGTTCCAAAATGGAAAATGTCCGCTTATAGAAAAACTAAAACCAAAATCGAAAAAGTAAAAACGCACGATGAGATCAACCTAAAAAAACCATTTAAAAATATTAAAATGCAAACGAGAAATTTGAAAATAACCATCCCATAAACTTAACATTAGTTCGAGCGTTTCTTTCCGTGACTAGTGTAGTCTGTTAACCCTTTTGCTACAAGCGTCACGTATATGTGACGCCGCTCAGAATCCTTAATTCTTTTTACCAGTAATTTTTAAAAGTAAATATCGCCTTATTAAATCAGTACATTTCTGAGAAATAATCGTTAAAAATATTTCTTTGGGAATATCGGTGGTAGACGATTAAACATTCCGTAAAATATGTTCGACGCAAAGGGGGTTAAAAATGTTTAAAGATGATATATTCGCTATATTGCTTTAATTTCAAAACATTTATTCACTATTGCTTTGCAATATTTTAGTTCAGACGGAGATGCTTTTTTTTTTTTTTTTTTTTTTTTTTTTTTTTTTTTTTTTAAACATTCAAGAAGAACTCGTGACTAACAGTTGAGCACTTCTAATTTAATAGCATTGCATATGTACAGCTTATGAGTAACCCTGACCACATCCACTTATGAAGAATTTCCTCTGTTTCTAGGAATACAAATGTTTCACTTTCATTTTTAAAGTAGAAATAAAGATCATACAATATGAGTAGAAGTCGGAAGTTCTTTGGTAGTTTGGGTTGCTGGAAAAAAATAGATTACTTCCTAAGGGCGTAGAGACCGAAGCGGGGAAGGGGAGGGGGCTTCCCTTCTTCACCTGGAATATTTTTCGTTTGTACCGTACCCAGGGTAGATGCCTACATTGGGTCGGGTGATACGATTTTCATGAACCCGTTTACATTCGGGTGGGAGCTAATTTTTTCCGTTCTGCGTCGGGTTGAATTTAATTGTTTCGGGTTCGTCCTGTTTCGGGTTGACCCGATGTTTTAGAAGAAAAACTAAATATTTGTTTATCAATGAATATATATGTACAGTGATACCTCGGTTTTCGTCGATAATCCGTCCGAAAACAATCGACGAAATCCGAAACCGACGAAAACCGAAGCATTTATATCCGTGTGAATCTATGGAAATCCTAATAATTCGTTCTAAACACTCAAAAAAAAGTACAAAAAAGAATAGAGAATAAGTATAGCGTTTATAGAGAATAAGTATAGCGTTTATAGAGAATAAGTATAGCGTTTATAGAGAATAAGTATAGCGTTTATAGAGAATAAGTATAGCGTTTAATACTAAAAACCTTAAGAAATGTTCTTGATATTTGAAAAAACGAGAAAAAGGAATATTAAAAGAATAAAGAATATTAAAAGAAACCTTTCGTGCGATCTTCATTCACACTCACCCACTTGTTTTGAGTTTTTTCTGCATAAAATTAATTTACCGGTAAATTTTTACTTTATATAAACCATGACTTTTTTTTCTGGAAAATGCAATTTATTTGGATTTATTAAAGAAAAAATAAAGTGTTTTGAAAGGAATATTAAAAGAAACACTTCGTGCGATTTTCAATCAACACTTGTTTTGAGTTTTTTCTGCACAAAGTTAATTGAAGTCGCTAAATTTTAGTTTAGTTGCTTCACTGCGGTTACCCTTTGACGGTCTTAATAAAAGTAGCTATTGCTAACTAAATTTGTTGTCGTGGCCAACTTACAAAATTACTCCAGGGTCATGTTACACGCTGAAGACATAGAAAAATTCGCAATTTCGTAAGAAATTATCATTTATTTGCTATTATACAATAACACATTTTTGAGTGCTCTAGCATGAGCGCATTCAGGATATCGTTAGGGTTAGGGACAAAAAAAAGTATCGATCTTCCGCAGCGACAAATAATTAGTTCGAATTTTTAAAAAAGTAATAATGTTGACGGTTAATGTTAAATGTGTTTATATTTATGTGTTTATTATTATTATTTTATGTGTATATTAGTGTTAATGTTAAATTATTACTTAATTTAAAAAAATCTATAGGCACAATGAATTGGGGTGAGGGCGAGATCCCACCCCACTTCTTCATAAGTGGGAAATGATTTATTTATAATCTTAATTCTTTTTTTTCTAAAGGAGTTGTAATCTGAACACCTATTAACCGTCCTCTGCCCCCAACAGACATATGACTATGAACTTTTATTGTTTAATATCATCACTACGGACTTTTATCACACTATTGAATTTTATTGTTTAATATCATTGGCTTAGAAAACTGAAGGACAGTAAGAAAATTAAAACAGTCAGGCGTTATGGTATGTAGTGATAGTAACAGACAAAATTTAGGATAAATAAAAATACGGTTTACTCTCGTAATGAAATATAAAAAGGAAAAAAAATTAAAATAGGACTATCAAACTATAAAATTGCAACTAGGCAATAATTAGTTTTATCATAATCACAAGCGGCTTTTCATATTTACATCTCCTCAGTTCTTTTTTTAAATTCTTTTTTTTTTCAAAGGTTTAGGAGAGAGGGGGTGACGCTCTCCTGCACCCCAGTGCTCTATAGCTGTGTTTGAAAGATTTTAAAATATGTATACCGTTTTGGCGAAAATAACAACTTTTTTTTATTGTAGCACTTTACAACTTTTTGCAGTAAAATTCCATTTTTATATTACTTTTGTAGACATGTTATACTCCGAGCTTAAAGCTGTCTAAGTGTCTTCAAAGTTCAAATATTGCAGATAAGCATTCATTAATACCTTACAAGAAATATTTGCTAGAAATTTGTCTTTAATAATGTTAATCGAATTTAATGAAATGTCTCAAAAAGCATTCTAGTATATAATTAAGATAATAGATGGCAGACCAAAATTCCACACATTGTATTAAGGAAAATATACATAATTAGTTATTTTCTCAGAGTTGTCATTGCTTATATTAGGAAATGTGTGTAAATTCAGTCGATTAAATGTTTTTTTATATATATAAATACAAAAATTATTATCGGCTACTTCCAACTTTAATTATTGACCACAAACGCAATGATAGTAATAATTGAGACTTTTCTGATAACTAGAAACAACAAAATTTTATTAAATCAAAAATTGAGACTTTTCTGATAGTTAGAAACAATATTGTTTTATTGAAAATTGATATTTTCTGCCATTTTTAATTACTTTTTTGTTTTAAATAGCAATAGTTATTAAACGGTTTGGAGATTTTTATTCCAGTTTCTTTCTCTCTCTTTCTTTTTTGTTTATAAGCGTTTCTATTGTTCCTTGTGTTTACTTACAAGTAGTGCAATTTTTCAGAGTCTGGTGAAGCGAAAGAGAGGCCAGTGACCTGATACTCATTCGAGGTTGCTCTTCCTATACTGTCACACAAAAAAAAAAAAAAAAAAAAAAAAAAAAAAAAACATTTCGATGCGTTAGAAAAATAGCTTTAATCTACTTGCTGAAATGTCTCAATAATCATTTTGGTATATAATTACGCTAATAGATGGCAGCACTAAAGTTTCGCAAAAGGTAAAAGTTGAGTAATACATGTTACATGTTACGATACAGACATATCTATTTTTCTGAATTCGGATATTTTTCCGACTATAGATGGTAATTTCGGTTTGTTGAAATTAGATTTTCAAATGTGTTATGCGTTTTCGAAATTGTTTGCTTAGATATCCTATAAAACGGCTGCCGTTTAATAGGATATCTAAGCAAACAATTTCGAAAATGCATAACACATTTGAAAACTTACCGTTTAATAGGATATCTAAGCAAACTGTTTCAAAAACGCATAACACATTTGAAAACTTACCGTTTAATAGGATATCTAAGCAAACAATTTCGAAAACGCATAACACATTTGAAAACTTAATTTCAGTAAAGCGAAACTACCATCTATAGTCGGAAAAATATCCAAACTCAGAAAAACAGTTCTGTCTGTAATATGTATTAGTCAACTTTTACCTTTGTTACAATATTCTAAATGCGTTTGAAAGTGTTTCGTATAATCCATGCTTGACGCATGGTTTTTCTTCTCTTGTTTATTATTATCATTTCTTTTTACCTTTTAATTTCCCTAAAATGTTTCCGAGAAAGTTTTTTGAAACCTACGTATCTTAGTTTTTGGAATTTCAGTGCTTCTTGAGTAATCTCATCCGATTCTGATGGATTTTGGTATTCAAAAATTTGCTATTTCTTTGTGTTTTTGATTTCGGCTGTATTCTCTGAAAGAAACTTCATGGCTATGTCCATAAACTCTGCATCATCATGTTGCATAGCCAATACGAGATCGTCATAAAAAATACCTACACACAGATTGCTCTTTATGTATTCCAAGCAATACTCCTTTAGATCGTCCACTTCATATTTGTCTGCTATTTGGTGTAGGCTACACATTGTGTTTGGAGAACAGTTTGCCACTCGTCCCGAATATGAATAACGCAGGAATTCACAAAATGCGATTGCGTCATAATCAAGTATGTCCACAACGCCAGTAATGTCGTACATTTGATTCTCGAACATGCCGTAGAAGACGGGAGTACGAACTCTAAGAATGCTTCTATGTGCTTTAAACTCTTTGTCTTCTACTCTAATAGTCACATCACTGTCTTCTTCTGTAAGAAATAATTCTTCTAGATCGCGGGATAATTTGTCTGACTCTGTAAGGGAAATAAATAAGATTAATTAATTAAAAGTCTCAATGATAAAAACTTAATTAGAAAGACAATGAAAATACATTAAAAGTTAATGTAAAAAATAATTTTGGGCCTTAGTGGGTCATTATAAATAAGAAAATAATTTGAAAAAGTTTTAATTCGTGGAAATAATAGTTATTAATTATTATAAATACAAACTATTTTTTCTAATAATGATAAGCTTGCCAACTATGCAGTAAGTGGTCTCGAAGCCGATTACAATCCGACGATATATATTAACGCCACCACCTAGCCATGCTTTATCCCAGCTTTGATGGCTTTTACTTGATGAATATTTCTTTTAAAATTTTCGGGTAAGTCCTCCGTAGTCGGTGTTCCGGTCACTTTTTACGTACTCGGAGTATCCCCGTCGAATGTAGACAGAAAATTCCGCAATTATTAATGGCGGTAACCACAACTATGGAGGACCCACCAGAAATTTTTAAAAGAAATATTCTGTTAAGTAATACACTGATGCAACGAAGAAGAGGGGCGGGTGATTTCAGGGTTAAAACATCTCCCAGAGCTTTTAAAAAACTGATAAAATGCATAGAAAACCTCTTATGTTATGGTAAAAATATGATGTGTAGTAAAAACCAAAGTAAAGAAAAGCAAAAGCAGCATAAAATGCTTACCATTCAACTCTTTCAAGGCTTTATAATAGGAACCTCTATTTCAACACAAAATTAATGAAAGAAAAAGTTAGGAGCAATAGCACCTTAGTAGTATGTAAGTACTGATTGCTCTTTCCCCTTCTCTCCTTTTTTTTTTCTTTTCCTTTTTGTCACGTTTTATATCACACAACGAAACTGTTCATTGTATGAGTAACAATGGTTCAAAACTCCTCCCAGATGAAGATCCTGTCTGCGACACGGCCCACGCAGTGGCTGAGAGGTTCTGCTCTCAAAGCTGGTAGACGAGAGGTGCTGAGTTCAAACCTATGTCGCGCTCGTTGACTTAACCGTACGGAGTTTTCCGTGGTTTTCTTCGAATCTTGCCGTACATACGAGTTAGGATCCCTTAGAAAGACCCCCCTCCCCCCACGAAGGGCACTTCCCCCTACGGCCTATATCCCTTGTGTAGATAATCGGCCGTCATAAAATCAACCAACCAACATGTCTACGACACTTAAAAGTCTACACTAGTCACGGGAAGAAACACACAAGCTAAAGTTAAGTCTATGGAAAGGTAATTTTCAAATTTCTAGTTCGTATTTTAATGTTTTTAAATGATTTTTTTTTTTTTTTTTTTTTTTTTTTTTAGGATAGCTGAGGTTGATCTCTAACGTTGTGTGTTTTTACTTTTTTGATTTTGGCTAAAGTTTTTTTTTTTTTTTTTTTTTTTTTTTTTTATATAAGCGGACATTTTCAATTTTGGAACCGGTTGGAACCGGTTCTGAAAGTGAAAGTACCCTTATATAAAAAAAAAAAAAACTAAAACCAAAATCGAAAAAGTAAAAACGCATAATGTTGGATATCGACCTCAGCCTACTAGCGTAGGCTCTTAAGAGCCTACATCAGTCACGCGAAAAAACACGCAAGCTAATGTTAAGTCTATGGGAAGTTTCTTGCGCGATTTCTCGCTCGTATTTTAATATTTTTAAATGATTTTTTTTTTTTTTTTTTACATAGGATAGCTGAGGTCGATCTCTAACGTTGTTAGTTTTTAATTTTTCGATTTTGGTTCCAGTTTTTTATATAAGGGTACTTTATCTTTCAGAACCAGTTCCGAAATTGGAAATGTCCGCTTTTAAAAAACTGTAACTAAAATCAAAAAAGTAAAAACTAACAACGTTGGAGATTGACCTCAGCTATCCTATGCAAAAAAAGCGTTTACAAATAATAAAATGCGAGCGAGAAATCGCGCTAGAACCTTCCCATAGACATAACATTAGCTTGAGCGTTTCTTCCCGTGACTACTGCAGACTCTTAATAATACAGTCACACTGAAGTTCCAGACATTTGATGATCGAACATGGAGGTGAAAACGGGAGTACGAGCTCCAAGAATGCCTTTATATGTTTTAAACTCTGATGGTAACATCACTTCTTCAGAAACTTCTCTTCTCACTTCTAAGAAACTATTCTTTTAGATCTGTTCACCGTGTGCATTTATATTTTAATATTAAAATGTATATGACTAGGGGGCTCTGCCCCCTGCTCGCTACGCTCACCAACCCCCGTTCTGCTTTCAACACGTGATCATTTAATTATTATTTTAAACTTTCATTATTGTTTTTAATAGTCTCGCGCAAATACATTTTTTTATTTGAGATAAAGAATAATTCTTTGCGCTGATTCAGAAATTGGCAACAATATAAAAAAATGACTATTTCAATAATAGATTTTTTACTCAATTTTTAAGGATTTTTTGAGTTTTTATTGTCCGACCGTGATAATTTTTGAATTTCTGAAAGCTTGTTATATTTCGCATCTGGTGGTATGATTTTCGAATCCGTAGGAAAGGCTAGAAAAAAATTAATCGCTCCTCAAAAAAGCGATGAGAATAATCCGGAATATCTACGCAGATTTTCAGTGGTCCATTTCCAAATCGTTAGTTTTTTTTTTTTACAGAGAGAGAGATATTTAAAATATTTGTGGACCAATTTGCTTTTTATCGCATTTATTCCAGTGCATCAAAAAATGTAATAAATCTATTAACTTAATATTAACTGGAGACGAATGTATTTGTCTTTTCATAACTCTGCAAACTGTTATGTATTTTCGTTACGAGAATTTAAAAAAAAATAACTTTCACCTTATTTTAATGCAGAAATCTGCGATTAAATAAAACTAAGATTATTTTTAAAATATATTTATAACAAAAAAAAAAAAAAAAAAAAAAAAAAAGCATTATAAAAAAGTGATTACATACAAAATTTCAGGTCAACAAAGTTTTAAAGGGATTCGGTAACCTTTAAACTTTTTTAAAAAAATAATTTTCACTAAAGCATTCTCACTTATCTCTTATGTATATTATTAGAAGTTATTAATAGATAACCTCTTTTTAACTGACAAAATAATAGTTCGTAAAATTTCAAAAAAATTTTAAAAACATTCAACGATTTTAAAATCTTTCCTTCTCTTTCAATTACAATAATAAGCAATCTGAATTTTTAACTATATTTATAAGAGTCTACTTTATAACTTTAAAGATCGATTTTGAAATTAATTAATTAGAAGATGAGGAAAAAATTAAATGGAATTTATGGAAAAATGCTGGAAATGTTATTCTGTTATATTTTATTTTTTTAAAAAATCCTTCTCATTACATTGAAAAATTCATCCCTATTTTTATTACGTAAATCATACTGAATATATACTAAAAAAAATAATCAAAACATTAGAAAAACTAGTCGTTGGGGGTCACCGTAATACTTACCCATCATGGATAGGCATAATATAAAAAAGTCCTTCCGGCCTGTACCGGGAGGAAAACGTAGCTTTCCTATATCTTCGTTTTAAAATTTTAGCTAATGTTACACGAAAACAGCAAGTTAAAATGCAAAGAAACGTTTACAAAAGATTCGTTAATACTGAATTTGAATAAGAAATTCGCCAAATTATTGAGCAATAGCCAAATTGGCTTCATTTATGAAGACTTATTTTGGTCGCCAAATTTGGCGATATTTCGCCAAATGTCGCCAATTTTGGCGCTAACGGATATGAATATATAGTTTTATGCGTATGATTGGGAAAATTATTACAACAATGAAAGAAAATAAATTTGGCGATATTTCGCCAAATGTCGCCAAATTTGGCGAGAATTTGGCGCTAACGGATATGATTTGCAAGCAATGGCGTTAATGTGCTGTTTTGTTTCAAAATGTCATCCACCCTAGAATTTCAAACTGCTCTATCTCAGCCATTTTTTAAGATAGAGGTAAACCAAAAAATGCTCTGGAATCCTTGTATCAAGGCCTAACACGTAATTAAAAAATAAATTTTAATTTTTAATTTTTTTGTATATTTATTTTAGTTTTAAATTTTTAAATGGCCGCCATCTTGAAACAAAATGGCGGACCAAGCTGGCCAACGAACTCGGTCGAGACATTGGTGAGGTTAATACACATAATTAGTTTCATCAAAATCGATTTATAAATACGAGCGTTATCGTATGACATAGGTCAGATATATATATATATATATATATATATATATATATGGATATATCTATATATATAAATCAACATTTGAACGGAGGGTGGTTTTGGGGTCTGGGGGTCATGATCGGTGAAAATATATCGAAATTTTCCGGAACTGCTTTCCTCCGAACGGCTGCAATAGGTAGCTTTATACTTTTTAGTATTGAAAGCTACCTAATATGAAAATAAAACATGTGTAAACTATTTATAAAATGCACTGCAATTCGAATAAAATCCTGGCTTGATGACGTCATAAACTTTAAATCGAGGCTAACGAAAAAGAAAGGCTACCGCGGTTCCTTATTCATATCTTTTTTTACAGACCGCGGGAGTCACGTGTTGCTCGAATGCACCAATGAAGGCGTACAAATAGAGCATCACGCCACTCCAGCGGTCTGTAAAAAAAAAAGTCCTTCCGGCCTGTACCGGGAGGAAAAGGTAGTTTTCCTATATCTTAGTTTTAAAATTTTAGCTAATGTTACACGAAAACAGCAACTTAAAATGCAAATAACACGTTTACAAAAGATTCGTTAATACTGAATTTGAATAAGAAATTCGCCAAATTATTGAGCAATAGCCAAATTGGCTTCATTTATGAAAACTTATTTTGGTCGCCAAATTTGGCGATATTTCGCCAAATGTCGCCAAATTTGGCGAGAATTTGGCGCTAACGGATATGAATATATAGTTTTATGCGTTTGATTGGGAAAATTATTGCAACAATGAAAATTTTTGTAATGTGCTGTCTTGTTTCAAAATGTCAGCCACCCTAGAATTTCAAACTGCTCTATCTCAGCCGTTTTTTAAGATAGAGGTAAAACAAAAAATGCTCTGGAATCCTCGTTTCAAGGCCTAACACTGATTTAAAAAATAAATTTGAATTTTTAACTTTTTTGTATATTTATTTTAGTTTTAAATTTTTAAATGGCCGCCATCTTGAAACAAAATGGCGGACCAAGCTGGCCAACGAACTCGGTCGAGACATTGGTGAGCTTAATACACACAATTAGTTTCATCAAAATTGATTTATAAATACCAGCGTTATCGTATGACATAGGTCAGATATATATATATATATATATATGGAGATATCTACCCTATATATATAAAATCCTAATGAAACGAATTTGTGAAACGATTTTATGAAACGAATTTATGAAACGATTTTATGAAACGACTGACTAAACGACTGATTATGTTTCAGGGCTATTTTTAATAAAATATTAAACGCTTGATGGTGAAATTAATACCAATTGTCCATAAAAATCCGAGGATGTCAAAACTGGTAATAGAATTTTGAAATTGGAATTAGTTTTCGAGATATTAATTTTTTCCTAATTTTAATGACATTTATGTAATGATGGCAACTAATTACTCAGTTTTTTTGTGACAAAAAAGGGAAAAAAATTGAAAAGGATCCCGATAGGGATTATTGATTTCTTTTTATTCGTCATTTTCAAATTGAAATTGAATTTATCTTTTATTTCAATCGATAATGAAGACAAGATTGTGATTAAATTATGTTTTTCAGGAAAATTTGAAAAAAAAATCACATTTCTATCGTCAGGATTCAATCGTCTGTCAGCATTTAATTTAATATATAAACTGAAAATATTTTGAATGAATTCGTCCAAATGACGTCATTTATGTAAACGTAAAAGAAAGGGGGGGAAAGGAATTAATAGTAATTATTATTTATTGATATCATTTTGTTATTTTTTTTGTAAAATTTAATTAAACGAATTTATAAAATCACTAATTCGGATATTTGAAACGAATATATAAAATAATAATTGCCCAACTGAACGGAAGGAGAATAAAATATTCTGCTTGGTTTTCTATCCGCTTGGTTTTCTATCCTGCTTAGTTTTTTCCGTCAAGCTTTTTAAAAAAGCGTCAAGACCCCTATAATAGAAAAGCAACAAAAGTTCATTGAGTTTGTTTTCATAACTTTTGGCAACAAATCTATGTATATTAACGAATCTATCCCTTTTTGAAGCTCGAATTACGCCAAACCTAAACGCAAAGGATCCTATACTGGGAAAGTACCCGATTTTCTTATAAACAATATGCAAGTGACATAACATGGTGTAAAATTATCACGGATAGCAAATTTGTTTAAATATCTCATCAATTGATGCTGAATAAATGCAGGCAAGCATGCACAAAATATTTTATTAATTTTGTATGATAAATAATTATTAGAAAATTCGTATATACATATTAATTAAAATAAATAATTTACATATTTAAAATAACATGAAAATATGCATGATGGTGCACTAAAATAGAGAGAAAATTAAAACCTGTTACTGAAAATGTCTATAACATAGTACTTTTCAATAGCGTGGTTCTTAATGTTATTCACAAGCAGATGGAATTTTTCTCATGCTTAAACGAAAGGAAGAATAGAATACAGATCGTTGTTATAAAAGTCCGAGAGGTAGCCACAATTTAAACCTAACCATTTTATACAAGCTGGTTTTCAAGTTGTAACTGATTTTATTTATCAATCCCGAAAACAGTCGTCAGTTATCGCAACAGCTGTGTATGAGGCCATGATAATCAAAAATGCCCCATTAAAACGTTAAAAGCATGGCAACCAAATTACAGATTTACCAATATTTTTAAAATATAGCACGCTGTCATGTTTTTAGAGGCCTCGAAGTCTGAGCGGGGGTTGGCGAGCGTAGCTCGCAA